>JAFREQ010000047.1:3010000-3610000 GCA_025331565.1 Holacanthus passer | reverse complement strand
CAAATGTCCATTTTGGATTAACTCAAGCTATATGCTGTAAAATGTAAGGTAGTGAATGTGCTCTTGTAAACAACCATTCAGGTCTGTTTTTCTGAGAACAATGTTTTGTTGCACAGAAAGTGATTTGTGTTATTTGCCCATGCATTGGCAACAGCACTTTCCCTCTAATACACACAAATAATAAGGAGACAACGTGGCTTTGCAAACAAAAGAATCTTCAACAGAAAATCAAGTTAAATGATGGCAGCGTCGGCGTCACCGTACTTCTACTTTGAGCAAATGTCAGTTCAGTGCAAAAAACACTATAGAACCGATCACTTCACGTCAAGACAAGTTAAAGTTTTTATTGTCATATGCACAGTTAAAGATAAGTTTCCCTTTATGATTAAACTTTTCCTTTCACCTTCCACTCTAAATGTTTTACAATGAAACACAAGGTATAAAAGTGAAAAATATAAAATACAACAATCAAAGAAATAAGAGAAAAAGATATCAAAGAAAAAAAGAATAATAAACTATGTACAATATACAAATACACAGTATCGCATGTACAGTATTATTTTACTATATGATATGAAAGGCTTGAATTTATTTGAAATCGTGTCTGAGGAAAAACGCTGGAGGAATTTTCTCATTTATTTCATGGCCACTTGAAAGAATCACCGGCATTCAGACTGAAATAATTTATAAATTATTTCCTGTCATAGTGACTTTCAGACAAAACAGTAGTGGGATATCAAATACAAATTAATAAAGCAGACAATAGTAACAGGCAGAGTTTCCAACGACCCCTTCACCTTCATTTACAGGACTTCACTGCACATAATCACCTTTTAATCACTGTGACATGAATAAATGGATTTTGGAACCAATGTAAGCATTTGCATCCCTGAGACTACACTCATCTCAAATGAAATGTTTATTGCTTTTATAGTTTTTTTTCTTACCTTTTATCTTCTTGATTCACATTTTCCATCTTCACACGTACATGTATGAATGCATGACCCTGACTGACTCTCCTCTTTATAACATGCACATAAATGTTAGCAGGAAATGTTCAGACTTGCTGTGGCAGTGGGCTACTCGAGCCCAGATGTTCGTCTCTCCCATCACGTCCTCCAGCTCTTCTGGGGGTAGCCCAAGGCATTACCAGGCCAGATGGGATATGTAATCCCTCCAGCGTGTTTTGGGTCTGCCTTGGGGTCTCCTTTTAGTTGGACGTGCCCGGAATACCTCCACAGGGAGGCATCCCGATCAGACGAATGAACAGGCTCAACTGCGCTTCTACTTAGAGCTCGCTCCACATTGCAAGGCTCCTCAACCTGAGCCAAAGGGTGAACTGACACTGTGAAGAAAATTCATTTGAACTGCCCAAATCTGTGATCTCATTCTGTTGGTCACCTGCAAGAACTCGTGACCACAGGTGAAAACTGGAACATGCGTAGAGTAAACTCAGGTCCTCGCCTTCAAGCTCGGCTCCTTCTTCGTCATGATGTTGCGCAAATCCACCTGTTCATCCATCTCATACTTGATTTTAAAGACCCAAAGCCCAAAATACTCAGAACTCCCATGCTCCCAACCCACATGGGACAGTCCTAGCTGCAGACTTGGCGACCTCCATCCCAACTGCATGACCTCCAGTGTGCCTGGGATATACAGTATAGGATGCAGAATTCATCATATTTTATTAGACCTTCATTAGTTTCCTATGTAAACTGTTAAACTGCAAAGTATCTATAGCTGTCAGAGAAGTCTAGTGGAGTAAAAAGGTAGAGAATTTCTCAAAAATACTACAAGGTAAAAATGCTGATAAGCACATCTTTAAGTACTGTATGGATTTTAAGACAATAAACGAAGGAAAGCCTAGAATTTCTAAGTGATACACAACAATCATAAATATCCATCCTCTTCTAAATATGACATCTTTATATACTTGAATAAAATGCATGAAGAAAGAGAGTTGGCGGAGGTGGACAGCAAAGCGCCCAGGGATGGATAGAGTATCTTGAAAAGAGCTTTCTGAAAACTACTCAGCCATTTAGAGGCAATCGTCTTCAGTGTTATTCAAAGGTAGAGAACATGTCATCTAGGAGCAAATGAAGCCGGTTACTGACAGGGGCTCCTCCCCACTCGGGAAGGTTAAGAAGATGTGCATTACTCGCGTTAGCTGATAAAGTGCAACCTGCCCAAAAGATGCAGAAATGGCTGTGAATACCTATCATCAAGTAAATCATGAACTCCTCCATGATAACCTGGTTCTAGTCAATGTGTCGCTGAGCAAGTTGCTGCTAATTACATACTCTTACATCCTGTCATCTGTCAGCATACAAGATCTCATACAAGATCACCCCCTTCTGCCAGGAGAGGAAAGTCCTGGCTCTAAATGCTCAATCAAGTAAATTATCCCTTCCTCTGCTATATATCCTATATATAGGATGAGGTCTTGCTGAGTGAAACAGGAAGTTGCAGCAATTTTCCCGGTCTGAGGAGGGCATCGTGCTGTCATGTGCAGCCTACTGCAATAAACCACAACGCTTGGATCTACACATGTAAATGAGCCTCAACATTCAAATCCAATCAGACGAGTACCTGACCTTGAGTAGCCAATTAATATTTGCTATTTGATGGATGACATACCTCAAAAGTATGTGTATCTATATTCACTGGGTCCATGGTGGCTGCTATGTGAATACCAACCGGTCTGTCTCAAGAACTGTGATTGTTGTGTGTGATTGTGGTTTTTTTCCTTCAGTTTTCTGATGCTGGTGGAAATTGTTGACAGTAAAAACAACATTAAGAAAGTTAAAGTTCAGTTGACTACTTCTTTACAGTAACACGTGTTTAGCAAAGGCCGTCTCGACCAAACCTTTTATTAGCCACGCAGGATGTGCACGGTGATCGCCCGGCCATAGTCTTCTATTCAGTAACAGGGGCAAGGCAACTTTTGTGAATCTTTTTCACAATGTAAATATAAAATCTATGGGGAATATAAATAAAGCATGATATGGTGTGATCCTACACAGTACATCTATTTATTGTTGAATGTCTGTTGTGGAAATAGACATCAAAACCTTCATTATAGGTATTGGGACTGGCATTAATCTCACCTTACCTAACCCACATCAGGTATACTGGATGTATGCAGCTGCACTTTGCATTAACCATTTCTTTCTTATATTTGCATACAACGGAACTATTGAATAGTGCTCACTCTCATGCATTTAACATACGGTACCATATTCAATGTAACATTATGCTGTTGTTAATCTCACGGCCACTCCGAACTAAATTCAGGAAGGTCAGTCAGGTTTGACATACAGGACTTCAATCTGTGCTGTTTATGGTCCAGCTATTACAGCTGAACCTTTTCTCTCAAATATGAGATGTTCCCCTGGATAGTTGCTAATAAAGTTCCGGTGATATTGTGAAAATTCAGACAGAAATGTTCAGAATATAGAGACAGACTTGAGTTTCAGCCTGAGAGACAAGAGTCTGTTGAAATGGTGTCTGCCTGACACTATTGGGTTAAATTGTGGGTAGACCATAATGCAAACTATAATATGTACCACTCAGCTTTGTGACTTTCAAACCAAAGATTTATGCATGATTTTAAACATATTAACTTGTGTATAAACAATTATCAGCCTTTGAAAGTCAGTTAAGCCATAGACCAATAATGGTCTATTGGTTCTGCCCATAGATAAAATGATGAGAAAAACATTCTGTGTACTACACACATTTACATATTTCCACAAACTATATAGACATACAACTGCACAGGGTGACAATAAAGGAAACAACCTGAATAACAGAGTGGAGAAAATGTGCATCCATTTAGGACACAGTAACTCACATGAATGGTTTGATGCATATAAAAATGATAATGAATCATACAGTGTGCCTTCACAGTCAGCAGATGTAAGCCCAGTTGAAAAGGGAAGTTTTGGACCACTGGTGTTCATCCCTCCAGGATTGGTCCAAAGAGTTGGAGAATGTCCCGGAGGCTTCTAGTAGAACACCTTATTACTGTATATCTACCACATAATATACAAAATCAGGTTGCTTCAAATTAAGAACAAACAGTGAAATCTGTATGCATGCACAGCCGTTTGTCAGTTGGTGGGAATGTTATTAGTCTCTCCCACACAAAACGCCCCAAAACAGCACAATGCAGAACAATAGAGCACAAAACAGCTCATTCTCTTGCCATTAATTTATCACTTCTAATAGCTTACAGAACAGGAAAATGTTGCATCAATCTTATAATCCCCCAAGCTGCCGGTATAGTACATGAAATGGCTGTTGTCGTCTTATCTGTGACTTTGTTCCTTTTGGCAGCGGGGATTTCTATCTTTTTCATCCACTGGATGTTTTGACTCGCACTCAATCTGCGATTTCACACTGTTCCCATCATTTTCAACCGGGCGTCTGGGCTCCCATCAAAATAAAACAAATGAAAAGCGCGTTGCGGAGCGACAATTTTCCCCCAGTGAAGCCGTGTGGCGGCGGCGAGTTGGCGGGAGCGTAATGGCCACGGTGGAGTGGTCACCGTGATCAGCCATTCATCTCCCTGCGTGCTCCTTGATAAAGGAACAGCCTGTGTTTTCAGTCTAGTGTGGGAGATTGCAAAAGGCGCGGGAGGCTGTGCCGTTCATGTGCGGTGATGGGGCCAGCTGGTGGGACATCAGCCTGTTGTGGTGAATTTGTTGGAGGGGGTGTCCAATGCCAACTGGTTATCTCCTGTTTTAGTGCTTGGTTAGACACACTTAAACACACACACACACACACACACGCACTGATGGCGCCCCCTCAGTCCAGCTATATACATAGCCATTCTGGTAAATTGCAGGGGGCAGATTAGGATGTTTAATTCACTTGTTGAAGAGGCACTAGGGCGAGCAATATTGCAGCATTATTAACCAGGGGCATTACACAGCACCTCGCGTATGCCGCTCGGAAAATGTCTCATTTCAGCATGTCACTATCATCTCCGGACAGTTCTGCCATCCCCCGTGGTGCTCATTTAGTTGGCTTTTCCTGTCTTTGTTTTCGCCAGTCAACGTTGTTAGCTTCACCCTCCCTCCTCTCCCTCTCTCTCCCTCTCTCTCTCTCTGTCTTTATCTCTTCCTCTCTCGATCCATCTCCCTCTCTCAGCCAAAGTACACACACAAAGTCAAGTTGTTCAGAACAGCGGTGTCTCTTGATGAAAACCCAGGGGAAATGTTCTGGGAATTGCTTTCATTTTGTTAAAGACGGGGCCATTCTTTTCTTTTGTGTTCAGCACGACCAGGCACAGCTGTTTGCACAATTCGATACCGACCGCCTCACAAATGAATTTTTCTTCTCTGTTTTTCCTCAACCCTCTTCTTTCCTTACAGCTTTGTCGGGACGATGCGCACAGTTATAATTTGTTTGCTCAGGCTTATCGAGAGAAATGGAACAGAAATGTTAAATCAGGTGGAAGACTTTTTTATTTAGGGCAAATGTAGAGTGAATCTATAATAGTAATAAATTCAATAGATTATTTTTGGATCAACTCCGTCAAACCCAAATCTGAGCAAAGGTTAAGGAGAAACTACCAAAACTACCACTATCAAGCTGGTTGTTAGTAGCTGCACTCTCTGTTCTGTGGACACCTCTAAAGCCTGAATGAAATATTCATCAAAGGTAGAGCCCTGGCTAAACATGGCAGCATGGAGGCACAGAGGATCCCGCTTAGTCCAACCTGACAGGAGAGAGAGGCTCATACCTGCAGTCAGTCAGCTGTTTATTGGGATAAAGGTTTCTGCCAGCTTAAACAATTGCTGATCAAATCACGTTCACTAATACAGCTTGTTTTCTGATTCTTTCCCCTTTTACTGTTATGTTATACATTTTGGCATTTTACACTGAAAGCTCTTTCACAAACTCGGCAGGATCCTTTCTAAAGCTCTCTTTTTTTTTTCATTCTTCACATATTTACTTCTGTGTGTACAGACTGGTGCAACATTACAAGGATGCTCCGTAGACTTGCCTTCGAGGCAAGACTGTCCAAAAGTGTGTGCTGTTATCCTGCTTTGGTTTTTTGTTCCTCTATATGGCGGCAAGCTTTTCACCCAGCCTCCTAGTGTGGCTGTTTCAAACAGCTATAAATGTTCAGAAGTGCATGAACATGTTCTTGCTCCCTCTGCATTAATTATCAAGGATGAAGTTGTTAATGCGTGCTGCACAAACGGAGAATATGTATCACTTTAAATATTTTTTAACATGTCTTTTTCCCTCCTTTCTCACATGAGGGTCAGAGAACACTGTGATGGGATTAATTGTTGGGATAAAGGGCACTCCTGCAGGATGACTGGTTCATAAGGGCTAAAACACGGTACCTGGAACATTTTCAACATGGAGCCCCCAGGAGGCACCACAAATTGTGAGGGGACATAGGAGAGGTGCTCAGAACGGCACATTATGTGAACATCAAAGATATTTATTAGTCACAAAGGATGGCCCATGCCTCAGGACTTGGCCTGTCAGAGAGATGTGATATATACTCCCTTCCTCTGCTTAGGCCTCTAATTGGCTGCCCTGCCACTGTTGTTTCCTCTGAGCTTCAACAAATAAGAAGTATTCCCACCTTGCCCCCCCCCCCCGCTCTGGAATGACAGGCCGCTTGATTTGGCTTAATCTTCATTCTCCCTCAGACCGTCGGCTCATCAACCTCTTCAGTAATCACAAGCTGCATTTTTGGTGAGGGCTCATCAGGTCATCCTTGTCACTCCTTATTGGACTTTATCTGGACCGACTGAAGCCGCGCACCTACCATCTGCCTCCCTGCAATCAGCATGACTTCAAAGACTGTTACAAACAGCACTGGGGAGAGGAAATTTCCCATTGCTATTCCATCTTACATCTGTTTCCAGCCAGTTATGAAATCTTGTAAAGCTGCAGGTTGCTGAAGTACCTTGTGATCAACCTCTTTATGCAGTCTGGGACATGGAAGAACTCCAGCGTGGAGCTGATGAGCTGGTGCAGAACTGACCCACAAGTGTCTGACTGGAAAACATAGAAGTGTTATTTTCAAAATGAAGATGTTGAAAGAAACATGCAGAAAGCACTAAACTCCTGAGCCACGAGGCAGAGAAGCAACTTTCTTTTTTATCTGATTTTTTCTTTCACCTACCAGCACCTTGAAAGCTTACTGATTAATACTTGCGTCCTGTTCACTCAGCTCGCAAACAGAAATGGAAAAAGACAAGTTTTGGTTTTCACGGGGAGTTGCATGGTAGACTTATTTCTTGGCAGGGTGCAGTAACTTTCTGTAATCTGACAAGCACATCCATTTCACACAGCGCTCGGCCAGATGTGTGAAGGTCAGAGAGCAAGCAGGGTTTGAACTTTGGGTGTATAACTGAGTGCAATACAAAGAATGTCTTCAGAGAGATCCTGTCTGAGTGAGTGGGAACACAAGGATTTAAAAAAAATTTTGTTTCGAGGATCCGCTTGAGGAGGAGAAATTAATCTGCATGAATGTTTCGAGACTTCAACTTTGGTGAACTTTGACCTGCAAATCTGCACTGTTGACCGTCAAGTCATTTTGACAGTGCTGATCTTTGAGGGGACGGGGAGATGAAGAATCCAGAATCTAGTCCTAGTGCTTCTCTGCTGGAGTAGATAAAGAGTTCTACAAAGCAGCAATGGTTTGCAGGCAGTCATGAGTTGGCTTTCCATTGAACAAAGTGGTGCACGGTGGTCACTACATCACTAAGACTCTCGCTGAGTGATTGTCACTTTGTTGTGATGATGATTTATTGAGATAACAGCCCCCCCAAAATACAGAGTTCATGAGGAGAGGTCAGGTAGACAGTGTGACGCAGCCAGAAGGCTTTTGAGATGATTAACACTTTTGCCTAAAGATGTAATCTGATGCATACAGACTAGTTTGTTTGAAGCAAACTGAACCCATCATACATTTACCCCACAAATAAAACTACACATCAAAGCTGTGCAGAGACCTAAACAACAGCAATTTGCAAGCAGTCTGCATTAGCTGCTGCTGTTTTTCTCACACTGCACATGCTGACCTCTCCATCACAAGGTAAATAAGATAACGCAAGCATGATTACTTTCAGCAGATAATGTATACGCAACACTTCCTGATAAACACAAGGCACATACACCTCATGTGGTATTATATGAGTTCAATCCCACACGGAACTATGCATCAATCCTCAGGTATATGCATCCGAAGATTAAACACTCCAAAGGAACGTGTTACTCTGCCCTCACACCTCCAGCTGCAGCGCAGTTCTTTTGGGAGATAACAGCTTATTTTTTTTGCATAGGATCAGTTAAATAAATGATTGAAATACACTGCGGTGACTGTTACTAAAGTCAGCAAACAATCGTGAAAATGCACAAAAAATCCCGTTTGTTATTCATAGACTTGGTGAGATGACATGTTCCCCCTGGCAACGCATCAAACGCACACGCAGACAGATGTTAATCACATCACTCCTTGTATTTGAGCGCGGAGGAAATTGCAGGTGATGTCTTTCATTTCCATTATAAAACATTTTTATTTTTGTCATTTTCCCTGCGAGCGATCAGTAAACTGTTTCATTATTACGATGCTGTTCTGCGCATGTAAATTCAGACTGACAAAGACATATGGATGTACTTATGAAAAAAAACAGTACTAGCAGAAAAGTCTCATTCTACTGCGTTAATGCTATAATTTGTTTTCTCGCCATATGTTTCCATGATGCATGTGAATACTGTATGATGAATATGAATCTAAAAGAAGCCATTACAAACACTGTCACATTCACTATCTATAATTGGAGGGGGAAAAAAACCCAAAAAACAGCCGTCCTACATACTTCTCTGGGACTGATGGTGCGGTTTTGATGTGCTGCGATGTTTCCTGTATCCAGCAGCCCTCTGTCTTCTGGATAGGTTTACTGCAGGAGACCAGCTCAGCAGTCCGACCAAGGACAACAAGAGGTTATTAAGTAAATCTACTCTCAGCAATTGTTGCCTTCCGCTTGGCTCCCCCTCACTCTCTGCCAGGGGCCCCCTGTGTGATATGGATTGTTTTCAAGTAACAGGCGGTGAAAATGGCCATCTCATTATTTTTAATGGGTGTTTGAGATGGGCTCCATTGCAGTGGTGCGCCGTCATTTAGATACCTGGGCAGAGAGGGGGGGGGGGGTGAAAAGGAAAAAAATGGATGAGGTGCACGGGGAAGAGACTTCTCCCTGTTGTGGTCGAGGTGCGTTCTAACGATTGGCCCGGGCTGCGAGAACGTCTTAATGTGTGTTTGCTTTGATGAGAGTCGTGCCGACAGTGAGGCCGAGGAGGGGCTGCAGGACGAGAGAGAAGGAGTAGGAGACGGAGAGAAATCTGTCCTTCGTCCACTGAAGCGTAACCGTGTTTGCGCCTGGCTGTAACCCAGGCAGGTCACAGCACATGCTAATTGTGATCATTTTTCAATCTGCATTAGTCAGTTGGCTAGTGAGCTCATCTTTAAGCCCCCCCAACCCCACCAACACTGTGATTAGGTACACATATCTTCTCTAACCCTGGAGCTGCCAGCAGCCCGAACAAAATGGCATTTTTTCATTGCGTTTTCCATCTAGATGAGTTTTAATTAAGTCTCCTCGCTGTGTTCCCCTGTGGCTGCTCTAATCAGACCACGGGAGCGTTGCCTCTTTCTCGGTTGTTTAGTAAGGGATCCCACGGCATCTGTCGGGCCCCCCCTGTCTCACTGTAACACCCCCTCTGTCAGTCTGGCTGCACACTCGGAGAGACAAAAAACAGGGGCACTGGGGTGAGGATTTCGATACAGCAAAAGACAATCAGTGGGTGGTTGTCGTATCATTGATTAAGATTGGTGAGGTTATTACACTGCATGGATATGCACAGATGCTCCCTGATGAGGGCCAGGCTGAAATGCGTTGGACTACTAATTTATAAAAGAAGACATGCGGGAAAAAACTTTGAAAATAAAAGAAGTTTTAATGTCACTTTTTAACAAAAGTTTTTTGCTTGACATTTTTCTTCTGAGATATTTTAGGAAAGTGCTGTAGCGCCGTCTCTATCAGAATGTAGGGCAACAGTAGCACCTCTGTCTTTATTGGATTTACAGTAATATGACTGTGATATTAAAGTAATAATTTCATTTCAGTTCAGAAAGTTGTAGTTAGAAGGTAGGTTTCCATCTAAATGTGGCGCAAATTTGAAATGAATTTCAAAAATCAGAAAAGGAAATGTGAATTAATACGCGCTTCCATCCTTTAAAGTCAACCATTGCAGAAGAAGAGGGCACACGATGATTTAATTAAATGAGCTAGTCGAACTTCAAACAGTGAAAAACAAGGTTGAAACAAAATTGAAATATGTCTTTTGTGTTTGCTTCATGTATTAATTTGAGGAACATTATAGTCACTCCCCACAAATGTGATGTCTCTGCTGACATTTTTCGTCTCTTCAATATGCGTTTTAAGCATTTTTCACTAAATCCGTTTGCACTGCACTTGTATCGAGACACCGACTTTTCGATAAGATAAGATAAGCTTTATTGATCCCCCTCAGGGGAAATTCACTTGTTGCAGCAGCTCACAGAACAGACAAATTGCAATATAGTACTCAAAAATAAAGTGGCAGTATGAATAGTAACAGTAGCAAAAATAGTAGAAACTAGAGAAAGTATTTACACTATGAGCAAAGTATTTACGCTATGTCACATGTTTTTCCTTGTTGAAGGATAAGCATGGGAAGAAAAAGTATCAACTGTAACTTAAGTATTGAATGAGAAATAAATGCACAGAATTGCCATGATATTGCACAGACAATGAGAAATTGCTACATATTGCACAGTGAACGACAATAATGCAGTCATCAGTATATAAAAACTGGGCCGTGGGAACCCACCCTGTGTCACTGTGAAAAGCAAACCGATACCAAATTATATATTCAGCGCAGTGTTTCTTCCCTCGAGTCACACTTCTTTTCCTGTTACTGTATCGGCTGTGAAATTGTCAGAGACTGGATACGCATCCCAATGTGTAATGAACACACGAAACAGCCGCCGTCACTTCCTCATCATTAACTGATTAGCAGTTACCCTTTAAATTGCTTAAAATTGAAAGCATGATGCGCTTTTGCAGGTTTCATTTTTTTTAAACACTCACACAAAAACATCTAATTCAGAAGGAAGCATGTGTGGATTAACTGTAATTCAAACTTGGGTACTTAATTGTGCAAGAAATGAGTAAAATCATAACTTACTAAATCAGTGTTTGGTCTCGCAAAAAAGAGCTTTGGCCTTTGCTCCTCAACATGCAATCATCAATCACATGTTTGTCTTTATATACTGTGTGTATTTTTGTCTTTATGTGGATTTGTCCAAAGGCTTAGAAAGCTGTGTAATAATCATCCAGCGTGCAGGACAAAACAATGATATGCTTCTCCTCCTCCAATTACATGGCTGTTTTGTTTGGAATTTCCGATGTGATGTGAATGAAAGAATGAAAGCTGAAGTAGAGAAGTGTTCAATTTCTAGAAGAAAGGCCATTGTCTTCTTATAATTGTCTTCTTTTTTTCCTATTCATAAGGATTAGACAAAAAAAAAAATCCAATTGGAGACGGTTTGCAGGTTTGACGCTTTATCGGCGCTCGTTTCTCCATGCATCAAATTTGCTGCTTGATATCCACATTGTTCGGCGTTTATTTCTGGGTTCGGATCTAAATGAATAAATCCTTGATTTTTCTCACCGCCCTTCTCTCTGTCTCTCTGTGCAGAACAATGAGCAGTCGCAAATTAAAATGATTCAGCTTTGTCACGTTTAGTATCACTCACCAGGTAAGGGTTAACACTTAGGGTTACAGCTCAAGTAATGCTGGTGTGCAGGCATCAGTGAGTGTGTGTGTGTGTGTGTGTGTGTGTGCTCCATGTTAAGCCGAATTAAAGATAGCTCGTTTTAAAATGTAAGACTGCAGCTCGTTTCTATTCAGCGTCGTAGTCTAAGCTGTGTTTGGCTCATCTTATTATCTAAAAGCAAGAAGCCTTAGTTTGTGTGTGCGTGTGTGTGTGTGTGTGTGTGTGTGTGTGTGTCTTCCTCCTGTGTGGTGTCATCATTAGCAGCAGAACAAGATGGTGAGAAGAGATGACGAGCCCCGACTTTAAATCACATCAGTTTGAGGGAAATTCCACAGAGAGTTTTAGATTTCACCTGTTGTGCTGAGCAATATCAGCCAAAACACGCGCACACACACACACACACACACACACACAAACAAAGGTCTACATGTATTAACTGAGGCATATTAAGACATGTTTTCATTACCAGCTGACTTATTTCATAGTAGGAACTGAATAGCCTGGAGTCATGTGGTGACCAATCTTTCTACTTGTCCTTGATCCCACTGCAGCAACAAGGATATTTGGTTGTGACCTTAAAAACATGATCATTACACAAAGCACAGACCAAGTTACACACACTAAAAAATGTATAGAATTAGCTCGATTGATCTTCAGTTCCTCCTCTCAGCTTACTTGATATGCCACTGTCCTGATCTTATGTTTCCATATCTTCAATTTTCTTTTTATGTATTTAAGGACCACATGTTGTTTCCCACATGCTTATACAGTTTACAGTAGGTCTAATAGAAAAATGAGAACAGCTGATGATCCATATATTCATGAAACATATAGGAACTCTCACTGCTTTGATTTGACTTTTAATTTGGGTGAAAGAGTATGTCTGCATTGAGCAGCAGCTAAATTGATTCAAGTCTACTTTATTAAGAGAAAATCTCCGACTGTTGACTGTGCATTAAGCCTCATACTTGTTGCTTTGCATCTCTCGCAACATTCACACTTTGCGATGCATGTGTATTTAATATATAGCAGGCCTTACAGATGGAAATGTGTGGCATGTTAAAATGTATTCAGCATCCTCCTCAGCAACACCAGGCAATGTTGAGAAGCTCTTAACTGTATGTGCACTCATGCTTAAGTGCTGTTTTGTGAACACACATACACTGACACAACACGCAATCAATAGCTCAGACCTGGAGCCGTTTCAAAATTTCCATTTTAATTTCACAACCTAATTGCCAACAACTGCACTGGCACTTAGAGGTCTGATCATTAAAACCAGTGTGACAGGTGATCGTTCCTTTGTTCTGAGAGGATACTGTATGAAGCTGCTTCTGTCTTTTCTGATTTTGCCATCTGCAGTGCAGAACCCAGAGAAAACTCCACACACAGCTTTTTAGATGCTTCAGTGTTGTAAATATCTGATCAGCACAGCTTTGCTCACCGGGGTCCTCTATTTTTATTTGTTAGCTTACTTTGAGTGATAGGCAAGCAATAGGTCAAGCTGATAGTGAATTTGAAGAATACCCTCTGTGGCACCACGAGGCAAACTTCTTCAAA
The DNA here is from genome assembly GCA_025331565.1 of Holacanthus passer. NCBI lineage: Eukaryota > Metazoa > Chordata > Actinopteri > Pomacanthidae > Holacanthus > Holacanthus passer. The sequence goes on along the minus strand of JAFREQ010000047.1, from coordinate 3,596,583 downwards.
AAGTCTATTCTGTTTATAGACTGAACATCTTAAAATCCAGCAGGTCATCACAGTAGAAATATGCTGTTTTCTTTCCTAGCAATCGATGAAAAGTTGGTTACACTATTACTCACAGGGTCAGTGGTTTTTGAATACTTGTTGTAATCTTGTTATTTAATGTGATATGTGTTGTTCCAAGTTTGGGAACTATCTATCTATAAACATAAATCATCACACTGATTGTCATTGCATGTGTATGTTCTGATACATGGATCTCCATCTCTTTGTTTGTATCATGCTTTTGTGTGTGTTTATGAATGTTGAATGAATGTAAAAATATGTACGACCAAAGGATCTGACAGTTTGGTGAGAGGAGATGCAGGAGTCTAATGATGTAAAACTTGGAAAACATCAGAATGAAAAATAAGTCTGATTAGTTGATATAAAGAAAGGAAAGGAAAAAGCTTGATGGTGAGCAAGAGCTGCTGTAACAGGCCACTAGAGCGGCGCCATCTTGAGATCATAATTGGTTAGCAGAGAAGGCTCTCAGTCAGCTGACTTGGTTGGAAACGAAGAGAAAAACACAAGACTGATTAAACTTTCACTGAGCTTCATGTCTTGCCACATGCAGTTTGGGTCTTTTCGCTCCAACCTGAACAATTAGTGGATTACAGGGTCGTGCCTGTCAACAGTGAAAGAAACCACACTGCTCGCAAATGATGTTGGGGATTCCTAACTCTCTAATCACCTTAGAAACAGGAGCAGCGTCGATTCGGCGCCACCGAAAATAATGCTGCGCTTTTGCACACATCTCTGTGTGTAAATCAAAAAGCACCTAAACACTGTTCACAGTTTTATTACTTGTGCCAGAGGTGGGGAGAAATACAGGAAAGAGAGCATTTTTCAGATGAGCGCATGCACAGGAAAGGAAAGCACTTTTGTTTTTTTCCTGATCTGAGATGATGATGTCCTGCTTTCCATTAAAATTCAAAACAAGAGAAAAATGCCTCTCAGGGATAAACTCATTTGGGTAAGAACTGGCAATTTCTTCAGCTGTGGGATAACAGCATATGGTAGATATATTTTCAGCAGTAATTCTTGAGGATTTATCTTCTTTTTTTTTGTGGCATTAATATTTGGCCGTTAAACTAAAAGAGGAGAGAGGTGGAACCGCTGAGATAGTGTGGAAGCTAAAACAGAACAGAGGGGGAGGGAGGAGGTGGAAGGAGCCAATGGATGAATAAGGATGATAAAGGACCAGAGCCCGGCCAAAGTTTATCCCCAGGGCTTGTACCGTGGCTCTGCTCCTCCAGTCTGAAGGCCCCTTTAGGAGGTTAGGGTCAGGCGGCAGCCCAAATCGATGGGCCCGAGAAGGGACCGAGAGGCTCCATGCTAATACCTGCTCTGTGATAGTACCGCCTGCTGAGTCCCTGCTGGGTAATGTCATCCATCACCCTGCTGCTGCCACCAGCGCCGACAGAGGCGGAAGAGAGAGACTGTACGGTATTGTACAGATAGATAGATGGCTGAGGACCGCTCTCGCGTCTTTGCCTCATATCCCTGAGCTGATTTTAATAAACGTGGTAATAGGGCGGCAGGAAGTCCCTGCACGGCGTCTCTGGTCCTTCCGACAGAGAGATAAATGCCAGGGCTCGCAGGTCTAGTGGGACAGAAAGATGTTAATCCATATATTACATATTACTCGCCCCAGCCTCAGCGTCACAGCGCCAATACATCATAGTAGCTATTGATTGGCCCCTGTCCTGACAAGGGCTTCTAAATGAGATATTTCATCCTCGCCAGGGAAGTCCACCATATTCATTTTCCAACCAGAGGCTCGCTGCCCGGCCAGTGTTGTTTTGCCTCAAGTTTAATTCAGTTTCATGAAAGGTTTAGTTTTTTTCCGTGCAGCAAGGTCTGAAATTATGCTCCCTCTCCAGAGGAGAGTAAATTCTTTGATAGAGGCTTGTGGTGGAAACGCTCCACTCTGCCCTCTTACATCTTAGAGGCATTAAGCCATTTCCAGCTCTGTTACAACCTTTTGAATGTTTCTGCAACCACAGATGCAGAAACACATGTATTCTCAAACACTTTTGTGGTGTAATGTGATCTTCATATTGGTTATTTCCTGTTTTAGTTGTGCTTATTTTTCATAATGAAGATGATGAATGAAGACAAAACATTACATTTATGAAGACAAAACATATATACATTACATTTGTGATAGCAAAACTTTGTTGGGGATCAACTTAATGGGCAGTTTGGCTATTGATAATAACTAATAATTATCAGAAATAGTTAATTGTATTAAAATCGTATTAAGATCTGACATACATCAGAGCACCTCCGGACACCACCCTTAACAGTACCCTGCCTCACACGGGGCACCACTATGTTGGGAAAATGATGCCACTCCGTTGTTATAGTCTCATAAAATGAAGGATTTTGGAGTTCTTGGCAGAGTAGAGGTTGGAATTATTCACTCTTGTACCACATTAAAGACACAGCATGTATAGTCACAAGCATTTATTAAAGATAACAAAAGCAAAACACATACTAGACTAACATGTACTTTGTATAAGTGTGTGTGTGTGTGTGTGTGTGCGTGAGTGAAACAAGATGGTTCAGAAGGTGTCAGGCTACACACAAGATGGCCGACCCCAAGGATTGTTGCCGGGGGAGGGAGTGTGTTCTTTGTTAAAGCCAATATGTCTAGGTGTGATGTGTGTAGGATAGAGGGTTCCAGGTTAGTAAATACAAGGTTAGCATGCAAACCCTGTGTCGGTGTGGAGCACAACTAACATCCATTTACAGTTTGGCTGACTAATCCTAGCATCATCACAACCATGAAGCTATGAAGCTCAACCACAAGTTGAATCAACACATGTTCACAGCCAAACAATCCTGTGCTTAGCTTAGCTTAGCTTTGTCTAACTATCTATGCCCAGTGTACCAGTCCTTTGAGGAAGAGGAAGCTAGTTAACTTGAGATCCTGTGGTTGAAGAAGATCCGAGCCTTGGTTACAGTTAGCAGTTCTGTGCTGTATGGTTGTGTTGCTCCTTTGTTGAAATCCACAACCAGGCTTGTGTTGCAGCTGCTGGTGGGAGAACCTTCCCTGTAGGTTCTTTCCTTGATTCTTGGTTAAGTTAGGTGTGACTGCTGAGAGCCACACTGAGAGCTGGTTTCTGCTCCCTTGTTGGAGCTGAGAGGAGAAGCTGCTGTCTCTTCGGCAGACTGAAGAGAAGATCGGGTAGCTCCTGCCTCCTTGCAGGGCTGAAGAAAAGAAAATGGAGAAGGGTCCTGGCTGGAGTTAACACCTAGTCGTTAACAGGAAGACTGTGGGGGCTGGGCTCCTTTGCCCCCACATGAGACATGAGACATGAGACAGACCCTGACTGGAATGTCTTATCTCATCTGATCTTTTATGTCACACAATGAACAAACTCATCTGTGGACTTCCAGTGGTCCCAAGTTTATACCAAACTGATAACTGGAGTTCATCTTTGGTAAAAACTGACACACACATTTGCATGATTGACCAATTGCAAACTGCCAACTTTAGAGGGAATGAAAAAAACTTGAGAGTCCAAACCGAAGGAAGCTAGTAGCTAGTATTCATGCAAACCAACAACCTTCAGCACCACTTATTTTATGAGAACATGCAAATGAATCTTGCAGTGCCTTTTTCTGGTGTGATCAGATGTTCATATCATGGCAACACCTGCTCTATCTCCAGCCAAAAGCACATTTATGGTGAAAACACTACACTCTGCCTCTGTACATCTTAGCAGGCGTCCAGAGTGAAAATAATACTGCAATAAACATAAAACACAAGGGTCTGCGTCGGTGTGGGGGCCATGTTGCATGAGTAATAACTCAATTAATTTATAGGCTCAACAGACGCCCAGACACTGTCACAACAGGCAAAGCTCAAGAGTAAATAATAAGAAATAATGATGGCTGAAGTCCATTTAGTTGCTTCAGTTTCAGGGTCCTGTTGTTGTTTGTGCTGTTTCACTCTCGCAGGTTAATGGGACACTTGATCAGAGCCAAAGTTAATGTTTAGTAATGTTTTTCCTACTATGACAACTCAAAATGTCGGCTGTGAAAAAGGCCCATTAAGCCACCTCTAGCTCCATTACGACCCTTTGAATGTTTTTACAACTTTAGAAGCAAGAGAAGCATTTTTTAAAACCCTTCATAAAGACCACATTCTGTTTTATATGTGCTTATTTACATTGCTGGGTTTTTGATAATGAAGCAGTGAAAGGACACATTGGAGCACGACGCCTGCTTCATCCTTCACCCTCTTACTCCTCTCTGTGTATATGTATGCACTCACCTGTGCTCAGTTACTTGACTCAGCCACCAGCCTGCACACATTCTCTGCATTAACTCAAAAGCCACTGTAGTATTTATATACATATCTCAATACTGTGCTCTTAGCAGAACATTGCTCTCAGGGTCTTCTGTGTTTAGGCTGCTTACACTGAAAGGACTTTCATACTATTTAGTCTGCTGCCCACACCTGACAGCATCGACTGGAAGGTTGCCAGTTCGAGGCCAAGAGAGATACCTGGACCGGAGGTAGGACCAGATGGACCAGACCAGCCCTTGCAAGCCCAAGAGGAGCAACATGGACACTCCTTTCCCCTTTCCACCATCTAAGCGCCCTTGAGCAAGGCACCTTACTTCCCTGAAGATCTGCTCCCCAGCACTTACAATAAATAGCTGCCCACTGCTCCATGTGGTTGTTGTGTTTCATGTGCACCCATGGATGAGTTAAATGCAGAGATTGAATTTCCCAGTGCATGTAGCATGTTTGTGTGTGTGTGCATGACTAAAAGTGGGACAAATAAAGGGTCTTCTTCTTCTTCTTCTATTTTTGTTGCACAGGGAGGACTCAAAAGCACAACTCATGAGACAGTTCAGGTGCTCATTAAAAGAAAAATCAAGGTTTACTAGGCAAAGGTTTGACACACAGATCAGGTAACCAATATCCAAAAACAGGACAAGGCAATGATGAAGGTAAAAAGGGCAAACAGATCAAAAACCAGGAACACTAACACTAGAAAGGCTGGAACGCTTGACACAAAGGATGAAGATTAAGTGGTACAGAGGACAGGGAGACACAACCAAACAGGGTGGGACAGACAATCTCAAAGTGTGGATCTGAAATGAGAGGAGAGGCGAATGACATTTTAGAGCAGTTTGTGCAAGCAGGGTAAGTGGAGATGGGGGCTGGGTCACTACCATAATATAATTTTCACAAAATCAAAAATATTTACAGGGTGGTCAGGCAGGCAGTATCCAGATAGACAAACAAATCCAAACAGGACTGGGCGAGAATCAAAAGTCTAATAAACATGTGAGGTTGCAGGGACACAAAGCACAAGGAAGAGCTGGAACGCTCGACATAAGGTACAAGGAACACAGGGACTAAATACACAAGGAGGGGAGGAACACAGGTGGAAACAATTTCCAATCCTAAGACAATGGTAGGAAGTAAAAAGCAGTGAATACCCCAGAACAAGGACTGTCAAAATAAAACAGGAAATAACTCAACAAAAACAAAACCATGACACACTTTTGACATAGACTCAATTGAAAACAGTAACAAAGACAATATATTTATTGTTTGACCCCATCAATTTCATTGATTTTTGTAAATATCTGCTTATTCTGAATTTGATGGCAGCAACATGTTTCAAACAAGTTGGGACAGGAGCAACAAAAGACTGTGAAAGTTGTGGACTGATCCAAAAACACCTGTTTGGATCATTCCACAGGTAAACAGGATCATTGGTAACAGGTGATAGTATCATGATTGGGTATGAAAGGTTCATCCTGGAAAGACTCAGTTATTCACAAGCGAGGATGGAGAGAGGTTCAACACTTTGTCAAACACATGATTGTACAAGGGGGATTAGTTCATTTGCAAATAATTGTATTCTGTTTCCATTTATTCTGTACACACATCAGGATTGTTCTTGGCTGGATGCACATAAGCTGACATCTGGAGTTGAGCTCTTGTAATGGGGTTATTTAGACGCAACACATAACTTATTCACGGTATCTATTTTTATAAGTTGGACCACAACCTTTGGGTCACTCTCTTTGCTTTGTTCCTGCAGAGATAAGAGCATGCAGTGGGTGTCAGTATATTTACAGACTCTATCTCCCAGATGAGTAGTGCTTTCACTGGTGCATCTCTTATCGGCCGTCTCCTCCTTCACCGAATACACACAACATTTAAACCGACCCATCTAATCGCTCTCTTCATCTTGCTCTTCCCCTCTTTCTCCATCCTCCTTTCCTCTTTCTCAGAAAAGGCCATTTGAGGTGAGAACTGCACTCCTCGATGTCTGATGATGGAGTGCCCCCCCCCCTCCTTTTATTCTTCCCACTATGCTCTGTGTAACATTGTGTTAAAAGGCGTCAGTGTGAAAAGATAAATGTAGTGTGGGCTATCTGTGGAGGCCAGCAGGAGGAGTGAGGGAGAGAGGCTATAAAGGCAAACATTCATTCTCATTAGCTCTCAGTTGATTTACTCAGCCAGTTGACTTCCTCTATCTCCCAACTGCACTGCTTATCACTGAGCTGCCCTTCGGCCATCTTTAAGGCCGCTGAAGACTTTCTGACTTGCTTTTTCCCCCTTTTCTTCCTTCCCCTGCTCAGACACACTCATAAACGGGTAATCATATACTCTTTTGTTTTTGAGCATTTCTGCATTTGTTTCCCTTTGACAAGTGCGGCAACGCCACACCTTCTTCATCCTGGATCCATTATTTCTCTTCCTCCAGTGACAAATGTGATTATGGAAATGCTGAATGAGGGGGGAATTGAAAAGAAAGAGGGATGATGCAGCTGCTGTAATGGATCTGGACTTCAGTATGATGCTGCATACAGTAAACGGTAGGCACTTTCAGTTCTTCAGTTCAGGAAATCTTAGATCATAACACACAGGCTGCTTTTACATTTGTAGTTTGGTTCATTTGGACTATGTTGCCTTTTAGTTCTGGTCTGGGTCTTGGTCACCTGCCAGAACCAAGAGGAGTAAACTTGAAGTTATACAGGTCATCCTGCATCATCACTGCTACATGGATCCCCATTGGGAAATCAAATACTGGTGACTGACAGCTGGTCATGCAGCACTTTGCTGAACCTCATGTTTATATTTATGTTCCCTGGTGTGAAAAGAGCTCACAAAGAAATAACTGATTATTATCATTATTAGTCCAGACTGACTCAACTCATTTCATGAATAATGACAACCAGCAAGAAAAAGAATGAAAAAACAAAATATGAATTGTCACTAAATGCTTTCCTCATTTTTTAATGAGGAACCCAAAATACTCAAAAAGTCCTTTTTACTTTCTGATTGATCAGGTCAAATCTCCACACTCACACTGGATGAAGTGGCTCAGCTTTTTAAAAATTCAATAGTTAGTCTGTACAAATGAACCACATCAAATTCTGCTCGGAAGATCCTCCTGTTCAGGAGTCCTCCTTTCCAGTTGTGAAGTCAGTATCAGAGTTTGATTGACAGCATTGCATGTGTTTGTGTGTGCATCAGTTTAGGTTTCAACATGAGTGTAATAAAAATTATTTTTTCCAGTTTGATGATGAATAACTTCACTGGTCTACCACGACTCCTGAAATGAAGCTGATCCAATATCTCTAAGCCTAAAAATCACTGCAACTAGATTTCAAAATCTGGTTGAAAGATTCCCCAAAACATTGGAGAACCATTAAAGCTCACGGTTTTGGAATGAGAAGTTTCACAGTCGTAAACATATGACGATAATGTACAGACATCCACATTCTTTGTTTCAGTGTCCACATACTTTTGATCATGCATTTCCAGTGTTTGGTAGGATGAGCTCTCCTCACTCTCTTCCTCTCAACCCTTATGTGTTATTTGTTAACCAAGAAAAACATCTGTTTGTTTCATAGACTTTCTCCCGGGGCAGAGATGATACCAAGGACACTCACACAGCACCAGGCACACTTCAGTCACACACACATGAATTACAGGGAATCAGTGAGAATAATATTTCATTTCAATCACTGGTAGGCTTCAAGCTGGTGGATAAAGTCGTTATATTACAGAGCAACCCACTGGTTCCTCCATCACTCACACACCACTGAGTCCTCACGTGGGTTCAGACCCTGTAGATCACATTGCTTCTTTCTCACGTCCTAATGAAGGAAGCCAGTGCCATTTGGTGTCGTAAATGGATTGTTTGGGTTTGGCAACTGGTTTGTGTAGTTATCAGAGGAGTTTGTAATGTCGGTAATGGGCTGATGGGGCCAAATGCCAGATATAATCCAATGGTAATTAAATGTACCACTGCCAGGAAGAAAAAAAAAACTGTGTGAGTGAGCGAGCTTGAGGGGAAGAAGGGAATAAGAGAGCAACAGTGATCCACTGTTGATTTTCCTGTCCATGTTGTTAGACAGCGATTTGTCTTCCACTGGCAAGATCAATATACATCAGACGCACAACTGTTAATCGCAAGACACACATTTGTATGCACACACACACGCACCTGTGTGATCAGAACAGGCTGTAAAAATTACATAGGAAATTATGCAGACTCGAAGCATTGTCTGAGCTGACACCAGAGCTTATCTGTCAGCAGAGCTGGGCAGGACGGCATGAGAAAATGTTTAATTCACTTGCGGTGTATTCACATTAACCTGCCAGAAACTTGTAAATGTTAACACCTCTAATAGCTTTCAATATTCAGGAAAAAAAGGGAGGTAATTTCAAAATCTGCCCATAACCACGAGGCACATTTCAGCACCTGTGTGACTAAGGTATATGTTTGATCCCCAGTCACAGGCGGCTTGTCATGATTAGCTGTTCCCGTTAATGGCAGGGTAAAAATATCTGTCTGTCACATCACCTGTTAAACAATGTTAATAATCATGCCAGGCTGACAACTGAACGGCCCTCTGCTGTAGACTCATTATTCATCTGCGCTGACTGTGTGACACGGTCTGCAAAGTAAAATTAATTCTGTCTCGCACAAAAGTTGGTTCAGGCTTTGTTTTGCCCATTAAATTTGAATCTGAAAGTTCATTTGAACATTTTGTCTATGAGCGATGGAGAGTTTTGCTTTGTGCCCACTGATGCGCAGAATTATTCCGTTTGATAATTATGATTCCCTATAGTCCACCCACCCAGTTAGACATCCTCTAAGGACTGTGCGGTTGTGTACTCACTGTGTTTGATTGACATCTCTCTGACTGTCCTACTTGTTATCTTGCACCTGTTACGATGGGAGAGTCACACCTTCATCTTTCACATTGGCTGACCCTGGTGACTTCACCTGATTCAACCTGAGCAGAGGCCTAATTAGCCAGAATGTCTGAAAACAACTGTGTAGGTTCACAGGGTCTTTAATCAGAACAAAGTGACCTTAAATGATTGCTCATGTTTGACATGTAATGGCCTTGTAAAGCTGATGTGGAAAACTGTTTACACACATCAGGCAGACATGGACCGACATATGAATTCAGTCATGTTTCTGGCCAGCTTACAAGGTCCAGTACTGACTCATTTTGGCTCTCTTTTGCTCTCCACTGACTCCTGAGATAGAGCTGGCTGTTCAGCTGAAAACAGCATCCTACTATAGCCACAAGAGAGGTTGATAAGAGAAGTGAGAATGAACCAAAACAGCAAATTTCTAGGCCATAAAACCGAAACGATGAGGTGAAAAGACCCTAAAATGCTCCGTAGAACTGAGGTGGGCTGCAGAGTTTGGCGATCTCTTTCACATTACACACAGTGATCCACTGTTCATGTAAGAAAAATAATTAGTGCAGCTGTGTTCAGGCTACTTGCAAACAATAAAGTGAGATTAAAAATAATGGCTTGGGAGTGCAACATAAAAGTTAAAAGGTGGTTCAATCCTTGCTCCACAAACCAAAGTGTGAGCACCATATTGCAATTAAAGTGCAATAATTTATGACTACAAAATGTGAAAATGCAACAATCAGCTGAAGCAGTATAACTCAGGGTGAACCAAGGCCAAAACAGCACAGAAAAGAATCTGTCTCCTCAAAAAGCGCTGACTCGTCCCCGGTGAAACAAAGAAGCAAAAAGACATTTACTAAACCTGACTCCACAGGACACAGCAAAACAAATGGCAGCTCACCCCTTCAAAAAAAAAAAGCCTTCAAACAACTTTTCCCAACATTTTTTAGGTCATCATATCTTTTTGCAATATATCTTCCAGACGAAAGTGACATTTAATAAACATTCTAAATTCATTAATAATCAAGGAATCCACACCAGTAGCTTTAAGAATAAATCTTTTCCCTGAAAAATGAATAATAAAACAGTTTGTCTCTGAAATGCCACCTATTGCCACAGAGAAAAAAATCAGCTTCACTTCATTACACCTCTTTTGTGTAAGCTCCTCTGAAAGGCAGAAACAACATGACAGGATCAGAGAAGATGTGCTGTTGAAATAAAAACCCTCATCTGATTCAGATATACATCAAATCTTCATCCTGTCCTGCTCACTAGGTTACTTTCATTTTCAGTTTCATGTTATTTACTGTTACTCTTATTCTTGTTTCAGTTACCTTCCTTCCTTCCTTTGTGTGTGTTTCCTGCCAGTTTGATTGTCTGCCACACCCTGATTTAATGTGTGTGTTCCCGTCACTCTGGGCCAGTTCATCTTCATACCTTGTGTCGACCATGCCAGCCCGTTTCCTTGTGTTTTTTCCCGAACCTTGCCTGTTTTTGGACTTTTGATTCCTGCCTGCTCCCAGTCGGATCTCTTCTGCCTGTTTGAACTGCCTTATCTGGCTTTGACTCTTGCCTGCCTCATTCCTGGAAGCCTTTGTACTTTTGAAATTATGCATTCAAAACACTGCTTCATCTCTGTCTCAGGCATCTGCATCTGAGTCCAGTTCCTCATGTTCCTTGTTACCCTGCATGCACACTTGTGATAGCTGGCATATTAATAGTTTGGTAATCTCACAATTAATCTTTTTTTTTTCTTTTTCCCCCAATCCCTTCCTAAGAGAGAGATGAATAGATTATGTGAATGAAGTGAACAGATAGCACCATATGTGTCAATGAACTGGTTACACCACATAAATTTCCCATTTTCACACACAACATCATTTCAACCAGGAGAGACAAGTATGTGAATAAATGATAATTTATTACAACATGTGACAAAGGAGATGATATTGATATTGCAACTTGACAGAGAGTCTTTGGCGATTTGGACTCAAGGGGGAGACGTCTTGATTGAAGAAATATAATCTGAGCCGTTGCTGTATAACCCCCCGGAGTCCTGACACTGGTGGAGGTGGTGTAGATTGTGAAGCCGGATGGGTGCTGAAGAGGATGAATGCAAATCACTGGCATGAAAGAGCTAGGGCAAAGAAAGATGGTATTTTAAAAGGAGAGCATGAAGATGATTGGCTAGCGATGAGGGTGTGACACCGAGCTATTGGCTGAGAGAGAACAGCTGGAGAGACAGCTGATTACCAGAGACAGCCCCAAACACTGACAGCGGGAAATGTACGAGAGCATGCGCAGTAGGAGAGATGAGAAATAGTTTGTGAATGAGAAGCATTGATGTCTTCCTGGCTGAACTTGCGCTAGAACTTCATTTATTTTGCAGTTGTAGCACATTTCTGTACCTTTTTCAGTCTTTTTTTACAGTATGTTATAATTATTATGTTCTTAGATCTGTGTCTTTTATACATGTGGAAGGATTTGTATGGGTGGAAGCTCAATTCAAATTTCCTACAATGTGGGACAATAAAGTGAATCTTGAATATTAACTCAAATTTAACCTCATTTGCTGTAGAATTTCATACCGACTATCAGACGGATGATGTAAAAACACAGCTAGCACAAAATTGCTTCCTTTAAAAACATTGAAACATTTCCAATCAAATTATTCACACAGTTTTATGAGCTGACTGAATGAGCAAGAAAGGGTATAATCTTTTTTTTTTTTTTTTTTTTTAAATTGCTGGGTACTCTCCAGTAACTTACATGAATAGCAATCTTTTGAATATAATTTTTGAAAAAACAAAGGAGGCTTTCAAAGAGAAGTCACACAGTGCCTCCAAATTTAATACTTTTAACCCACTGTGTTCATCCTTATTATAGAAAACATCTCTTTTGATTCTCTGGTTTGTTGCTCCAGACAAATTCAAAAAAATTTTTTTCAAAGACCTTGAAGAAGAACTGTGATGGAGTTGGGAGGGACATTAAAAGATCCACAGATAATTCATCTAAGATAAATTGTGATACAACTAAGAAATTAATCAGGGAAGGTTTTCCCCTTCTATGGTTGCAGAATTACAGAATTGAACAGAACGGGGCATGAGGCCTAACATGATCTCACAGATCTAACTCACAGAGCAGCTACGAAAAGGTTTGGAGGCCGAAGACAGAGCTGCTGGAAACCCGGCATTTTAAAAGTCAGGATTGTCTGTTGGAGCCGATCAGCGGGAGACACTCCTTGAGGTACACATCTTGAGGTCACACACTCAACGATCCTTGCAGAGACAGAGCGCACACTCTCACACAAATACAGCCACAGAAAACTCAGGAAACAAGTAGACACAGGTCAGGAAAAACAGCCGAGGCTAACTGTGTCCTCTGTGGTTGCTTTCACTGGTGCTACAAACAGCAAGCAGATACTTTGCTGTTGGGGGGATATAACATGACCTGATTGAGGACATCTATCTCCTAAGCACTTTTTACATCTGCAAAGCTGTCTCTGCATTTTACAAGCCGTCATTTTCCTTTTATACAAGCTCACAGCTCTACATTACAGGCAGCTCCTTTAACTGACTTGACACCTTGCAATGTTTTTAGTGGACTGTGAGTTGTCAGGACCGTCTTGTGAGCAGATATGTAGTCCCTGTCAGAGGTGAAACGACGTTGGAAATCTGGAAGAAAAAGCTCTGTGGCTAATGCAGTCTTTTATTTAACTCAACCTTTGACAGGCACTGCATTTTCAAGTTACCTGACCCTGACTCTGGGTCAGAAGAACATCAATGAGCAGACCCTGGCCCGGCTTTCTTAAACATCTTCTTCTTTGGCCCACAGCTGCGTCTGTTCATTAGTTTAAAAGCATCTGTGTTGAGGTTCGTGCTCCCTCACATTCACCCTATGAATCCTCCTTTGACATAAAGCCTGTGAGAATACAAAAATGTCATTAACAAGACACAAAGGGGACCCACCTGAAATGGCCTCTTGATTCAGGTTTAGCAGATGTTATAACACCAAGCACATAGGTGGTTTGGACCTTTGAATGACCAGAGTGCGGACCAGCCTTTATATTGCATGTTTGAGCTGTAGCATTACTGATGCAGCAACAAAGGTTTTCTATTAAATCTGGCAACAACTGGAAAATGAAATAGTGGCCAGTGGATGTTCCAGCCTTCACCAATGCAGGAGAGTTTCCTGAATTATGTTGTTAACAACCTTTAAAGTAAAAGAGCATTCCCTTGGGGATTCAATGTCCTGGGTTGTTGCAATTTGCACAGAAAACATCCAAGCCTAAATAAAACCTGCCTCCAGCCTGTGAGGTGCATCTTTTCTACTCTGTATTTTCTTTGCACTCACTGAGAAGTTCTTTCATATAGAGAATCAAGAAGAAAGAAGATCTCTGAAAAGTTTCCATGATCTGTGCTGTTATCCTCCAGAGTGCGCGTCGCCTCAGACTGCGTCCCTCTGTCGATGTAATTCCTCTCCTGCCAGTGAATTTCACTACATCGACAACATGTTCCAGCACCTGCTGTATCTTCTGTACTTGATCTCAGTGGGCTGATGTTTGAGAACCACGCAGCAGGTTGACTGCCTCTGCTTCACCACTCTGATGCAAACCCCACGTTTCTGTAGTGGGTGCAAACAAAATTTAAATGAATGAATGATGTTGCTGTCTGCAGTCATTAAGAGGCAAAATATCACGGCTGCACCTGAACATTGCAAATGATGTGCAAGCATATTGGATTGACCCATCCAATATAAATTAGTCTTCTATTTCAAAACCAGTCACAAAAATATAAGGTCAAATTAAGTCAATCACCAGAAAAGTGAACCTTTGAAGCAAATGTTTTCTAGATTGCATATTACTCAGAATTTGGCGCTGTTGGTGCCAAAAACCTGATTTCCAATTAATAAAAAAAATCTTCTCTGCAGCTGAGTCTCTTCCACTGCAGGGTCAGTGATGCGAGGAACACAAATCCACCTGTCACCCTGACGGAAAACTAATACACCAGAACACTTGGTGACGACAAAGGAACAACTGCTTACAAGAATTCACATTTTATACAGGTCCGGTTCAACATCAGCGCATGAAGACAGGTGGGTGGATTATGAGACAAGGGGGGCCGTGACACAGACATCTCAATGGCCCCCGACGTCTGACATAAGAACAAGACGCCTCAACAGAAAGAGACAACACAGCCTCATTATTTGTAGTTATTTTGTCTCTTTGTGGTCATTTTACGTCTGTTAATAATTAATTTTAGAAAGAAGAAATTTTAACAGTCAGTTAAAATAGAGGCCTGTTCCTGGTAGGTCCAATTCATGCATGGATTACTGAATATATACATTGCCTAGTAACAATCCCGATGTACAGTTTATTGTAATTCTATTATGTTGACATAATTAATTGTTTCTTATCAATTGTGACCAGAGGGACAATGGGGAAATGCATTATGCTATAGTAGTGGCTCCAGAAGTTTCAATGTTTCACAGTTCTTTTTGTTAAACTTCACAATTCCAGTTCCAATACTTTCAATAAATTTGCAAAAAGAACACAATTCCCACCCCACAACAAACATCTGTACCCCCTGCTGCTAGGAATGTACAAAGGCCTAGAGCATATTTGTGAAGACCATAGCTGAGGGGCTGGAGTACAATGGTTTGATCCAGGATGTACATATATATCCCAAAGGTCTGAAAGATATAGTTCCATTCTACTGCCTTTGCTGCACCCATGGAGAGAAGGCGTGAAACAGTTTGGCAAGGAGAGTACATGATGTTAAACAAGCAATGGATATTAAAAAATGAACGTCTTTGTTTGACAAAACCTGTCTGGTCTGGGGATGTAATACTGAGCAGAACATCCTCCAAACCACAGCTCAGCACAGTGGCTAATATTTTGTAATGGATAACTAACAAAGCGATGACTCTGTAGCATCCGCAGTCAAAGGGATCTAGTCATGTTATACACGGCTGGTTCAGGGCGTGAGAGGGATCGTGATTTCGAGGCTGGTCCTGTGCAGCCTGGGAGCCATGCTGCGGTGAGCCTGATCCAGCTCTGGGGCAGAGGAAAGGGCTTCTTCACTGAGAGTAACTGGGAGAAGAACTTGGTGGGCTAAGGACCTCCAATCCCCTCGGGGAGGCCGACCAGCCTGACAGAAATCTTCATGTTCCTCTGTTCTAGGTCAGTTAGCTCAGCCTCTAGCCTCTGTTCGTCGGCCTGTAACAGACCATCGGAGGTCTCTACTCCTTCTTCTGCAGCTGCTGATTCTCCTCACCTGCACCTAATGTCCTGATCAAGCCCTGCAGTATATAACCCTGGCTCAGATGTCCAGACTCCGCCAGATCGTTCAATCTCCGTTGCGGTACAGACATCTAGGCCTCTTGTCCTGAGACGACTTTTGATCATTTGTATTTTTTTGTTGTTCTTTTCCTTAATATCAGTTTACCTTTTTTCTCCGTGCTTCAGGTCCTCCACGCCTGCTCCACCACAATCCAAGTTTCAACCTGCCTCGCTTCAGTCTTCAGCAGCCTGTTTGGTTATCCACCTTCAACTCCTCCGCCTGCCCAGCTCAGCCGAACCCATCCACCTCAGCCAGACCACCCCAGCCAAGCCTTCAGCCTGTATTCATCTACCCAAATAAACTGTCAAAACCATTCTGTCTCCAGGTTGTGTCCGTCTTTGGGTCCTAATATTGAACTGCCCTAACAACTCCAGCTGCAGGTGAAGAGCGTTTTCCTCCAAAGACATCGATCTGTCGTGATGGTTAGTGACAGTCACCTGGAGTCCGTCCAGTTTCTCATGCAGTTCGTTACATGATGTTTTGAGCTTGGAGAGCAAAGCTGAGTCTGGGAGTCATCAATTCATCAGTAAAAAAAAAAAAAAAAAAAAAAGTTTGAAAGTTAAGAAGACACCAATGGTTGTCAGGTAGGGATTAGGTAAGGTTATAGGTAGGGTGTATTTAAAGATGATTACAGCAGGAGCTAGAGGTTAACGCATCTCTACTCTACTACATACACTCAGCTGGAAGTCCCTGTTCTGTCTATGTGATAGTTTCTGCAGTGAAAACCTCTCAGTATCAGAATCCATTTGTTGAACAGGGAAGTAAATTGAATGCGTGAAGCACAATGGGTGCGCTGTTAGTCATATTTTCAACTTTCTCACTGACAAAAACCACCAGACTCTTTTAACACAGACTGAAGAGAAGGAATGTGGTTGGGATCAATAATGTAAACAAGGTGTTGTTGAAAACTCAGAGGGTGAAGAACGTTTAATTACTTACTTGTAGACAGCAATTAAAAACTGGAAAGCAAGACTAAATCTCTCAATGTGACCTTGATGAGGGCTGTGTTTGTGCTGGCATGTGCCGCGCTGGTTTTTTTTTTTTAACTTGCATTCCACAGTCCGTTAAAAAGAAGAAAAGCTTAATCTTTTCTCTGAGCTTTTTCGCAATTTGCTTTTCACCACGTTGCCAAGGAATCGAGGAATTATCTCTTTTTGTCCTCTTGTTTTTTTGTGTTGCTTTTCTTATTTATCTCCCGTATTCCTTCAGGGAAGACAGCAAAAAGTGCGTGCAATAAAGGCTGCACATACAGAACCAAGCAAATGACAATAACTCTGTATAATACGATAAGTAGCTTAGCTAACCACTTTGCTGACACACAACCTCTAAACTGGTCTCCCAAATCCTTCGGCTTCAACTTCGGGGCTTCTTGTGTCAAATCAAATTCAGGCATTAACAGGCAGAGGTTTGATATTAAAGCCCCAAGGTGATGCAAGATTGGGTTTGAAAAACTGTTGCAATTAGTGTTTGCAAAGCATATTTTTCTAAATGGGAGTCGGCGCTTGTCTTGTAATTCAGTACAGTGCCTAATTTAATACACTGAGGCCGCCTTGAGCGCCAGCCTAACTGATCTTTGACTTCACCTGCACTTCACTGCATTAGACTGACAACAGCTAATCAACACAAGGGTCTGTGTTAGTGTGGGCGTGTTCCTATGAAGCCTGAAGTCTAGTTAGGTTTATTAAATGTGAAGATGCTACACAGTGTTTTTGAAACACTGTCAATCAC
The DNA here is from genome assembly GCA_025331565.1 of Holacanthus passer. Classification (NCBI taxonomy): domain Eukaryota; kingdom Metazoa; phylum Chordata; class Actinopteri; family Pomacanthidae; genus Holacanthus; species Holacanthus passer. The sequence goes on along the minus strand of JAFREQ010000047.1, from coordinate 3,579,270 downwards.
ACAATACATTCTAACAGGAATGAGTGCTCACGCCCAGACAACACGGTGACGTCTCTCTATGTGTCAGATATAGGTCATATGAAGTTGGAGTGACCCGACAAGAATTTGGAATATGATCAACATGTGGGAAAGTTCCATCGTCACGTTTGATTACTTAGAGTTTGATCCTGAATAATTAGATTAGAATAGATAGAGATATACAAAAGAGGAGCAATGGAGGTCAAAGGTGCTGCTCCAGTCAATGTTTTTATATTAAGAATATATAAAATGACTGTGTGTAATATGAAAGGGGTCAACCTTCTTAATGAAGAGTTCGGAGCATTTTAACATCTTTCAGCTAATTGTTTTGTTTTTACAACCATCAACTTCATGCCTGGCTCAGTCTCACCTCTCTCATCGTTTAACTCTGGGGTTTGTGGGAAAGGGAATCAGAGCTAAAATGAGAGTGAATATTGGACTTACATTTGTCAGGTGGCCAGAACAAACCTGCACTGTGCACTTGTTACAATTAAGTGACAGTTTGCTATTATTAAATAAATAGGTCAATATTGTGTTTATAATTTGTTCTGCGGTATTAAAGTGGCCAAGAAAAAATTAATAAATAATCAATTAATGCAGCTTTAAAGAGACAAGTATCAGTTAGCAGTGCTTTTCTTCTGCAGAGAAATGTTGATGCTGTTGAAGTGTTTTTACAATATGCATGCACATGCACATACACTGGAATACAAAATTACATGAATTACTACGGCTACAATATGCAAGAAATTTGAATCAAAAAATAAATGCATAGATAAAACTAAATGTGACTTCTAACAGAGGGGAAATTATTCCATCTAATTAAAAAAAAATTGGGTCACCTTAAGAAATATTACACAGCAATCACAACCCATAGGAAGCATGATGATAATGGTACACAAACGCTGTGATTCTCAACCCCGCTGTTTTGGAATTTGCTGATTTGATTGAGGCACCGCGGCACATTTCTAAATTACCACCACAATGTCAGCATTCATTTCCTCCAAGGGAAACCAATCCAGTGGTCCATGAAGTCAATAGGAACTGATTGGACCTGGTGCAAAGTCCGAGGCCGAGGACAAAATGTGTGTGAGACGCTGGCCCAATCACCAAGGGGTTCACCAAGTGGCTTCTGAAAAAGCGAACCGCCTGAATCAGACCATGCCCACACTATGTGGATAATTCATTTTAGAACAGCTGCAGTGAGAACGGGGGAACATGGAGTGTTATGAAAATGCTGATGTATGATTGTAAACCTTCAGAATTCCTATTTGTGCAAGACTTTGCTCGCATTTCTGAGAGGAATATTGAACTTTAAATGAGATTAGCTTTAATATCTGTGGATGTCTTTACTAGTTTCTTTGCAAAATGTGGTTTAACATGTAACATACAGTGAATTCATGCAATTTGATACCATGTTAGTTTTAACTAGGTAGCAGTATTGTTTGACTACAGCGTTAAAATATTACAAGACAATGTGTCAGCAAAATGAGGACATTTAATGCACAATCTAATACTTAAGTAAAACATTTCACTGCAAATACTTTTATACATTTCCTTGAGGACAGTCTGAATGCAGAATGTCATTTAATGGAGTGTCATTTCATGGTAGTATTATCAGGGATTGAGTTCTTGTTGCACATTCTTTCCCAGGCCTTGGTCGCAGCTGCTGTGTAGGACCTGTATTCACAAACCAACACTCTGTCCCCCCAGGCCCTTCTCTGTCATCACTTATTTCGTGTGTCAATATACAGTCGATATGCAATCTCACAGTGCCGGTGTTGTCATTGACATATCTTCATGTTTCTGCTGTCAGACAACTGTGCGCGCTCAAAATAGCGATTTGATTGAGAGTCGCAGTGAAGAAGCAGCAGCAGGAATTACAGTCTACTAATTAGCATTTAACAAATATTAAATCATTATCACAGACTCGAGCGCTCATCACAACAGTGTCAGAAAGAAACCCGGTGTAATATGAATTATATCCATTTGCAGGACATAATGAGACGTTCACGTGGAGAAATGAAAAGGGAGGAGGTGTGACATGATTGAACCACACAGTCTGACCTTCAGTGGTTTTAACTGTCTAACCTGAAACTTGCTTCACAGCAGAGGACGTAAAGCAGATTCTCACAATATGAACCTGTAATGTGGGAATCATTACATTTCCTAGAAAATATAGTTTGGCAACATAAAATAGTTGCATGTGTGTGTGTTGCTGTTAGAAATGTAAGCCAGTGGCTCTAACTTGTATAGTATAGTGAAGTTTTTATTAAATGTAACCATGATCTTTCCCTTAAACTTAGTGTTGTGACAATGTAAAGATATTGCAGAAAGCAAGAGTTTTTAAAATGCTGGCATGGAGCTAAATCTGGAGTTTTTGCTGAACAGTCCAGTATTGATGTTCTTGTCTGGCAATAGAGATGTTTTAACAGAGTTTGTAAAACTGTTCAGTCAGGAAAAACATCAGTTTCAGTCATTTCCAAAATGACATATCTTTATGTTCATGTGATAAAGCCCTCTAGAGGTCGTAGTAGTTATTATGGGAACAAAGGACGACGTCAGCTGACATTGTTATAGAGGGACAAAGTCAACAAGACGTCAGACTTTAACACAGACTTTGACAGTCAAACCGATTGTTAGTGTTGCTTTTTTAACCACGAGAGTCTCTGAATCACAGGGAACACAGGAAAGTAGACGTGGAGTAGACTCTTACTATGATGTAGTCCAAGGAAAATGCTAACAGCCATGGAGAACAGACAGAAAAAACTAGGTACTTGGGACGACAGTAACAGAGAAAACATCCAGAACAGTCTGACAAAGGGAGAGTGAAGTGAAGTGGCTTATATAGAGTCCTGATTGCTGATAGGATACAGCTGGGTGCACAGGTGGGTTGATAAGGTGGGAGGGGCTAGCAGGTGAGGCGAGGTGAGACAGAGGTCAGTGGAAAAATACTGGGACCAGAACATAGAACTAAAACAGGCAGAAACATGACAGACAGAACTAAGACTGGTAGACAGACAGACCTAAGACATGACATGACAGAACTATGACAAGACTGACAGAATACAGAGACTGAAGTAAGACAGAGAGACTGAGATGAGACTGACAGAACTAAGAGAGAAAGGAACTGAGGCAAGGAACTAAGAACTAAGAAGAACTAAGACAGAAATGTGGTTGGCTGGATTGTGGCTCGCACAACTGTGACCAATGATGCTGTCCCTCTGACAGGAGAGTCAGATCAGAAAACACTTTGATGTGTCTGTGTAAAGGTTGGTTATGATGAATGATTGATATTTTGTCACGTCATTTGAAGGACTATTATTGTGTAAAACACTCAGTCTGTTCAACAACACTCTCCTGAGAGTGGCAGCACTTCACCATTCTGTTTGCGGAGGAGGACAAGATTCGACCACTTTCGATCGTTTTGACAGTGAGACCATTGCAGAAAAGAAAACATTTTAGCTGCATTTTGCCATTTTGCAAGTTGTACTTGTATTCAAATTGAGGTTGCACACTCTTGAATCCATTTGAGACTTTGATCGATATTTTGTACATTTTGTAAAAAAAAAACAAAAAAAACACGCATTTTAAATATCAAGCTGCAGACCTTCAACGACCCCCATCAACCGAGTAAATGAACATATCTAACATAGCTGACAGCAAGTTGAAAAGCCTGGCACCCGTCCAGACTTAACTTGATCAAAGCTATTACAGCTAGGGTGGTTGGAGCCTTGTTGGTGATGCAAATAGTATTTTCAGATACATCCACATTAGTGAGCAAAATGGCCTTGGGTTCACTCTGAGCTTAGATAGCCTGCTTATTATCCAATTCCAAGAAACCAAAGTGATGGGGAACTGGAAAGGCCAGAATCCTTTTAATTGACTTTGCCTCCATAGTTAATAAGGTAAGAGAGTAAAGGATAGACAGCAACAGTTATTAGTGACACTGCTGGCCACAATTAGACCAATGCACAGAGTTCATCTTGGCTCAGTAAAGAAGTCGGGTACCTGAGTGGTCTCTCTTTCACAGGAGGTCGTGATGGGCAAATGGAAAAAAAAAAAACCAAGGCCTTTCAGAAGGTGGGAAGGTGAGATCTTCTCTTTCACTTTATTTCTGTCGCAGCTAATAATCCACAAGTGTAATGCGAGGACTTTTTTTTGTAATTTCCTGCCGTATTGATTCTGCAGCGACTAAGAGAGGAGATTCATCCCTGGGTGCTGTTAATCTCCGAGCAAATTCCTTTAATTGTAATGCAAATTGACTTTGTTTGTATAATATTACTGTAAATCCTCAGTAAATGGCTCTAATGCTGTTAGATGATCTACATACTTACAAGCACAGAGCACTGTGGTGAAGAGTTACTTATGTTACAGAATTAAAATGTCCTCCAATCAGAGCAGAAACATGGACGCGTCAACTTTTCTGCTTTCACAACATGTTTCTCTCATTTTTCTTACAGAAACTGAAAGAGCACTTTCAAACGGTTTTACCTTCACTCTGCAGGGACCGAGATTGTGGATAATGATATATGATTGTTCAGCGTGTGCATCACATGATGAAAAGGCAAAGAAATGACTAAAGTGCACATATTAATATAAGAGGAGAGGGACGGTCGCCTGCAGAGAGAAGACGAACAAAATGCCAAACAGTCACAGACACAAGGTGGTATAGTCTTTTCATTAGTGTGAAATTCAGTTTCCTTGTTGTTCCCGTTCAAATATTCCTGTTACATCAGTACTCATCAAAGTCCATCGTCCATGAATCTGAACATAAATTTTTCCCCTAATGCTTCCTGTGACCACCCGAACACCCCACTGAGCTGCATTAGCGTAAATCTATCCTGGGAGCGAATGTGCTGAGTCCCTCCGCTGCTCCTCATAGTTATCAGGAGGAAAATCACAGGCATCCGAGCGCAAAGAGACACAATGAGTGAAGGAGTGGAAACAAATTGGTACTCTGGGGAGATCTGATGCCTTCTTTTTGCCACCTGGTTTGTTGGGGACGACATTATAATATAGGCCTACTTCAGCTGCTGCGATGGAGGTTAGTCCTGCAGAGGAGTGTGTGTGTGTGTGTGTGTGTGTGTGTAAACAGTAAGACAACCATCACTGTGCATGCTGAGCTCAGCATGATGTCTCCACACACGCTCACGTCTGATACTGTATGGTTAAAAACATGCAAAGGTCAGGCTGAGATGCATCATGCTAATATAAATCCTCCTGTTGACGCTGCTTACATGAGTAAAACGTCTTGTTTGCGTTCCCCGATGATTTCATGGATTGCTCTCTACTTGTATTCATTATCCCCTGGGGACAATGAATGGCATTACACACTGAGTGGTGCACACAGACAGATGTGCTGTGTTCACGAGACCCTCCCATTCCTGACAACCATTTATTTTTCATTCTTTTGTTTATTTAGCAAAACCTCCGACTGTTTTTGAAGAGACATGTTACATCTGAGGGAAAGAATAAAACGCTAATATGAATTATATTTTAATCAGCACTTGCTTTTGAAAGACCACAGGGACCAACATAGGTCCCAGAGGAACTGGCATTAAAGCAAGTGTTGCCAGTGCTTCCTAAATCCAAACTATGTAACGTAGCTTGATGATAAATCCTCTGAGGCACCACAGTATCAGAGACAAAAAGTCTGAATGCCTAAAATCCCTAAAAAAACAACAGCGTTAACGTGAACAAAATGGAAACGCTCTCTCTCTGTGACCTTTTTGTTTAATCACACTTGGTACACACTGCAAATCAGCTGTCGGCGATATCAGTTTTATAATTACAATATCTCTTCCTATATTGAGTTTGCAGAAGGTATGGGGATTGTTGATAAATGTGTTTTTTACCCAGAAGGATGATTTAGCCGGGAATATATGACGGTGCTGTGTTGTCGGCGTCATACACCGACAGCCACAACCTCCATCTACCTTTTATTGCTTCATTTGCATATCAAGGCCTCCTGTTTGACACCTTTCTGTGTTAAACACAGGAAACGTGAAGGCGGGGCGTTGTCGACCTTGAAATGCATCAATGGCAAAATGAGAGGGGCAGGAAATTGCTAAAAAAAGAGACTTCACATTGTTTTTTTTTGTGTACTTACGTTGACTTGGCAAAATGGATATTTGTACTTGGAGAGGCCATCAAGGGCAATGCTCATGTGAGCAACTTTGCATGTTATGAAGGAGGCTGCTCTTTCTTGGGTGGATATGGATGGGCTAACGTTACAATTACACAGACAATAAAAACCTCCAGACCTCCAAAAGCAAAGACTGATTTTCTCTGTAAGTGAGCAGGGTGAAGGAATAGTTGAGGGAAATGTGCTTATTTGCAATCTTTCCCCAAATTAGATAAGATGCCACTTTCATGTTTGTTCATTAACTAGGGTGCGAGGAATTATCACAGCAAATAACTGCTATAAATTGTCAATTTCTACATTTCCGCTTGTGTTTAAACAAACGAGATATAACATGTTAATTTTTTGAAACTTACCAGTTTCTCCCTTCATCCAGTGCTCATCGTCTCCCATCTCTATCTCTGTATCTAACAGGCAAATATGAGCGTGGTACAGATCTTTTCATCTCACTCTCGGCAGGAAAGAACAAAAGTTAATTCCCCACAACTTTTCTACTGCTTTTAGACAGTAAGAGAGAGGCAGGCAAGGGAACACCTGAATAAAAGCGCCTGAACAGCTTAAAGCAGATGCACTTTGTGTGCCCTTGTATTGTTAAATTGAGAGTATTCAAAAATTTAAGCATCTTTCTCCATCTCTCATGAGCCACTTATTCTCAACATCAAAACCTGCACAAAGCTCTGCAGCAACTTATTCTTGTTTGATATTTTCATCCCGGGAATGTTCATCTTCATACTAATCCTTTTTAAATGCCTTGCTTAATTTCACAACAGAGATGGTGGTTTGTTGCTTTGCGCAGGTTTTTAGAACAGGAGACAGTTCATCAATGATGTCATCACAAATGTATAGTTCAAGAGGGTGAACCAGTTGGCAGGCAAAGTTCACTTTCAGCTGATAAACAGCCTTGTTGTTTGCCGGAGACGTGCTGAAATGAAATAGCAGAGAGGGACCATGTGTCTACATTATGCTCTGTGGAAGGAAAGACCTTGAGAATGAAAAAAAAAAAAATCTCCTTATTGCAGACTGTTAATCAAAACACATTACAGACACAAGCTGGAGGAAGGTACCCTCATCTCAGTGCAGATCAAGGTCGACGCCTGCTCTTTCTCTCTTTCTGCCTCTTTCATCTGGAGCTTGTAGTACAGCTTGATATGAATATCCATGCCCTTGAGAAGGACGTCCCTGCTGTGTCAAGGTTGATGATACAGATGGGATTATATGTAAACCACATATTTGGAGCATACTTGCAAGAATAATTAGAGTAAAGAGTTGTTTCCATTGCCATTTTATTTTATGGCAAAAAAAAAAAATGGCATTCAGCAAAAAATCCTTGAACAAGATAAAATCAGTCTGACACATGAGAGTGACATTTGAAAAAGGTTTAAAGAAGACTAAGATGGTCGTATATGTAATCGGTGGTTTGAGCTAAATGCTTACATGAATTCAACGCCAATATGCTGACATTTAGCAGGTTTACCATCCAAGTTATGCACATTAGCATTGCTAATTTGCACAAAACGCAAAATACAGCTGAGGCTGCTGGAAATGTCATTAATTCCAAGGTGTTAAGGTCATAAACCAAAGTACTGGACAAATATGAAATTAGACCTGATGATGGTACTTAATGAAAAATCCAGGGATTACCAAAGTTATTAAAATTTATATTAAGGGAACCAGGAATATTTGTACCGAATTTTTGTGGCAATCCATCCAAGAAAGCTATTTCAGTCTGGAACAAAGTGGTGGCCCACCTGGCCGACATCATACCATCTATGTTACCGTTCATCCATCTGTCAAACGGTTTAACTTAAATAGTGGTGGATGGCCATGCTTTGTCATCCCACCCGCAGTAGTGACGTTTCAAGGTTTTGAACTTGTGTAAATGTATGTGTGTGCATATTGGCGATGGGGGGGTCACGTGGGTTGCTGTTAAGGATCAGGGTGACATGGCCGGCAGATTGAGGTGGGTGACGCTACATTATCAGAATGATGAGCGAGGGAAAATAACCGTTGATAGATGAAGGAAAGAATAAGAGACCCTTTAGGCCTGGTTGAATATATTGCTCCTGTAATTACCACCAATATCTGCCAATGGCCCATTCAGCGTTTGTCACAGGTTCAGGGCATTACTTAACCTTGCTAAGCCTAAGTAGAATGAGAGTGACAATGATAATTGAGTGGTCATTACAGATGAGGATCTTGTGTTAATAGGTGCTAAATGATCATCTAGGAGGGAATAAATGAGCCTGAATGGCTGAGTGGGAGATGGCGGATGGAAGATATTAGTATCATTATTATTGGATAGTGTAGTTGCTATTGGCATTTCCAGAATTAAAGTTATAGGGAGCTGTGAGGAGGAAATCCTCCACGCTGGCGAAGCTATAAAACAGCCACTTCTAATTAGGACGTGAAATTAAAATGCTCAACCAATGGATGGTTTGGTTTTGAAGCCACGAAGAGGCGGAGGAAAAGTCACCCTGCCTTTCCTCCCGAACATTTTTCTGCCATTTAAAAACTCATAGTTTGTAGCCACTTTGTGCCCATTGGAGTTCCTGTTTGTCCTTCCTTTCAATGCTCACCTTGTCCTACTCTGTCATCTCTAGTCTTAGCGGCTTTTCATACCGTGTACGATAAGAAGAACAAAGCGTGACGCGTGAATCGGTTGAGCCCACAAGCATGTGGAAATACGTGCCAATGAATCACACGTTATTCCACATGGGATGTGGCCGTCTATACATTAACAAGAGTCTACTGTGATGTTGTGTATCATTACTGTAAACTGCACCCACCGTTTCCTCATGACAGTCTGGCACAGGTTAATAAGCACTTACTTGTGAGCACAGGTGCAAACAAAGCAGCACACATCTGTATCACTTCCTACAGCAACAATAGACTCAGAATGAATACAGTTTTTTAAGAATATTTCTCTTGAGTCAACTTTACTGCCAATAGAAGGTCCCATTTGATCCAGAAGGCCATCTTTTAAATCCTCCATTGCCCGTTGTGCGAAGTCTGACACACACAAATCCAATACAGTACAGAGCAAATAACAGGTTCTCCTCACTAGAATAAACACTGATCAGCCGAGACAGCCTGACTGTGAAGTGCTCACATGTCTGCATGTCAAAGTCAGAGATCACACGTTTCAGAATAATTGAGGGCAATAACAGGATTCCAGCAGATACGAACTCATCTCAGTCGAGGAGCGGCGCGCAAGAAACGAAGGAAGACAACAAGGGTTTTTAAGACTCGCTGCTCGTTGAAAAAAATAGCTTTGGAAATGTGCGGGGAGTTTTTGATGAAAGCTGATTGCATTCATTAAAGTTGACAGCTACCTGTGAGCTGACATCAAAATGCGTCCCAGACTTACACCTCCGAAGAGTCTAGATAGAGTATTTTAAAAGATAGGAAGTTAAGTCATGAATAAATAAAATGGACTGTTTTGATTGGAGCTTTTAACATTCAGTTGAAATTGGATTTTACCGTGGCTCTGAAGAGGTGCTGCATGAACCAGAAATAAAAGGCCCATCATTATAACCGCTATAACTATTATCTATAACTATGACTTTCTGCTGGTGTCGTCAGTGGACACACTTTTAACCTGTCTGGATGAAAATCATTCTGCCCTCTCTGTGGCCAGCACCTGTCGACGGATAGAAAAAAAAACACTTACTTGATTCTTCACTTCACATCAGAGGCAGAAGCAGCACGTTCTTTCTTCATAAATAATCACCATGTGTTGGACTAAAAACGTCGGTCTAGTGGTAAACATGCATACCATATACTGTGATCACGATGTGCCTGGCATGCTTCCATGCTTCGACTGTTTATTGTCTTCTCCTTCTCCAGCGACCACACAGATCCTGTTGACTCTTTACCACTATGGCTTCTTGTGGCCACAACTCACCATGGGTCACATCTGTGTCAGCGGCAAACATTGAATTTGGGCTACATCATCTTTCTGCCGTGCCTTCGTTCCAAGGCCTGCGTCCTCCTGAAGGATGTTCCTGATGGTCAATTCTCCATTGAAAGAACCTTTTAAATGCTGCTATTATGACATAACTCAAAACCGTGCATCCACTAGCTTTACTAGCCACGAGAATAAAAACATTGTGTGCCTCTCAAGGCCGTAAACGCTGTCCGCTTGTTTGTTGCAGCCACCGTGGCACCTAAAACAGAAGTCATCCTTCCTCCCTAACAACATCAATTTCTTATTTTGCTTTTGTGTTACGGATGGTATCCCTTAAGCCTGTGGACCCAGGCAAAGCCTTCTAACCTCGATACCCTGCCACTCCATGGTCGCCGGAGATTAATGGATGCAGAGGTGAATTTTGACAGCCTACTTTAAACCAACAAAGGTTTGGTAGTTCACGCTGACTTTCACATTTTTATTTCAGGGTGGTATAGTATATTCATGTTTTTATCTTATGTGGACATTTCAAGCATCCTGTTTGTCTGCTTCAAGATACCAATACATAGGACCAGTATATTATTACACCTACAGGTTTGACAGCCCAACAACAACCTAATGTGTTCTTAGTTTGATTCCAATTAAAGCTGAAAGTCATGTGTGCAACATAAATATTTCAGAAACTTCAAGCACTGATATCACAGACACAAGCTCATTCGTGCATTTATTTTCCGTGAGAGTCTCCTGTGTCCGTCAAAGCTCCTCTTCACCGTTTCTGCTCATTCAGAATTCTGCCAAAGAGGTTCAGTCTCCAACTACTCTCATCATATCTATCCAATTTCGGTGTCTGTGCACTGGTTTCACAGAGGCTAAAAGTGCCTTTTAGAATCAGTGCTGAGATCTTATTGATTACTCTAAAAACACACGTAAACATGGTTTACGTGACTGACCTTTTAAATCTACAAGCAATGACGGCACCCTGAGGTGTTTGGGCAGAAAATTGCTTTTAGTCTAGACTCAGGAGCAGAGTGTTCACTGTTGGAGTCTCCGTGATTATAAACTATCTTGATAAATTGCTCTGTAATAATTATTCAGTTAATTACATGATAACCCCGTTGCTGATGTCTTTTGCTTTTCAAAACATCTATTGCCAGAGAGGTCTTACGGCAAATCAACACAGAGAGATGAGCTGTGCAACAGCGGTTTGTTTGACACAAAGGAAGATGGAATAGGAAAAAAAAAAACAGTCTGAACAAGTTGATCCTGCAATAATTGTTTTAAAAAAGCATTAAACACAACACTGACATGTTATCAAGTTATAAAGTTGATTAAAACAACGAGCAGACAAACATGAGCATTCACTTGGAGTCGTGTTTCAGGTGACCTGATGAATCTCAAGCCGCTTCAACACTGGACAAAAACTCCACTAACGCCCACCAACATCTGGATTTTGTCTTCAGTGTGAAAGGCTACAATCACCATCATTCCCGGGTGAAATGACTCTGCAGTTGTCACAGAAATTTATCAGCTCCAGCTCCGATCGATGGAAACATGACACCAGGGTGGACACACTAATTTTGACCTCTTTCCTGGTGTGATGTTGAGGTTCCGGACATTGGTGCATAAATAGCCAGAAACATTATTTATTGTATTTTACAGTCGTACAATAGGGACGTTGTTCATTCAACATTGAGTTTGAAAGAGAAGCTGAAGTAAAAGATAGCAAAGTAACCACAGTAGCATTGTCACTGGCCTCCCAAAAAACTCTGCATCTAATCATTAGCTGTTCAATCACAACATATTGATCTGATAACCAGCCTCCAGATGTTGTTGTGTCTCTGACAGCTTGAAGGAATAGTTTGACATTTTGTGAAATGTACTTATTTGCTTTCTTGCTAGATGGGAGGATTGACACCTCTCTCACGTCTGCCCATTTAGCATGCAGCTACAGGAGATGTTGGCAAGACTGGAAACAGGGTAAAGTGTTCACTGATTAACATTTAAAATCAAATTTTTTTAATCTGTACAAAACACAGAGTAAAAATTATAAGTAGTGGTTTTACAGGGGGACTACTTTTTGACCAGCAGCAGTGACTTCCTGGAGTCTTGCTGTCATCGTAAATCCAGAGCTTTAATCACAAGATTGCTGCCTCCACAGTTTTCACCGTAAATATGACGGCAGCCGTGCACTTTGCCGTGCACAGCTTATGACTCAAACTGTCGCCATGGACTGTCGCAACATCAGCATCAAACCGTAACAACAATTTATGATACTAGCTGGCAAAACTTAGAATAATCGTGTCATGTGACAGAAATACGAGAGTGGTATCTATTGTATTTCCCAAAATGTCAAACTTTGTGTGATCGACAAAGATGGCGAAAGATGTAAATGATATTTACAAATGCTCAGACTCGTGGTAAATGTGTGCACAACTCCTTTCACTCAAGCCTCCTCAGTAAACACACATTTTGCAAAACAGCATTGTGGGAATTTTCAGTAACGGCTTTATTAAATTAGTGCAAAAGACAGACATAACTCATTCAAAATGTCATCTTTTTTTTAAGGTGGTCTTCCACACAAACCCACGCACGCTACGTTCTTTTTGATGAGCGCAAGAGAAAAAAGCGAAACTATCCACCGAAAAACCACATCCTTTTGTTTTCTTCTGACACATCTTCTTGTGACTCGTAATGACAGATGGAGAGAGAACAGGAGAGGGCAGAGTTGACTGGAGACAAAATCGAACCTAAACACATGGCAGTCATCAAAGCAAGACTCCTGATTCTGCAATTAATCACAGATTTCAAAAATGATAAAACAAAACAAAACAAAACAAACGAAACAAAAAAAGATGTTACAATAAAATAGTCAACACATCAATAGCATTAGAAATAGTTCCTAAAATTCACAGAAAAAAAGGTTTCCTCTTTTTTATTTACTCACTGTGTGGGTGACCAAAGAACTTGCAATCAAAGTACATAAGTTAATCAATACTGTATATTTATACAATGGTAAAAAATAAAATATTTATATAATAGTACTTTTTTTTTTTAAGGTTTACACCGTTACTATAAAGATATACTGTTTTCCACTCCATGACAACTAATGCAATAAAAACAGAAGCAAATCGAAGAAAGGACTCCAGAGAGTTTCCAACTTTGAAGGCTTATGGCTACCACCTTGTCCTAAAAGACCACAACCACTGCAGACAAAGAAAACGGGCTTTGTTCTCTCCGCTTAAAGAGGGAAACGAGATCAAACACAGTCTGTGACGAGAAAAGAAAGGAACACATCAAAAAAAAAAGTCAATGCTCTTCCCCGACCAGGACGGTAGCTCAGCCTTCGCAGTGTTCCCCCGGCCCACTGAGAGACAGAGAGAGGTCGATAAGATAGGAGGGGGGAGACGGGGAGAGGCAGATAAATGGGATGTTTATGCATGGGGAGGGTGGAGGGAGGAAGGATGTGGCATGAGAGAAAAAGAAAACAGAGGTAGCTATGAGAGGAAAAAGATGGAGGCAGATGAAGTGAGGGAAGAGACTGGAGGATTAAGGTGAGGTCCAATGTGAAATTGATTTATAGCTTTTGTTTGTTACAATATCAATACACGTACATGTTGTTTCAAGTATCTCCTACGGATGTGGCGTGTTGCCATGAACGCTGCTAACACCCAATGTCTGCCGGTGTAATGGTGCGCTGCCAAAACGGAATACAATGAAAACTGTGAAAAAGAAATTGAATAATCGATCGGCAGAGGAAGTCTGGAAGGGAAGGGGGGGCATGGAGGAAAAAAAGTCAAAGGGAGTCAAATAGAGTCAGGAGAACATGAGGAGATGAGACTGGAGTGGTGAAGGACGAGGAATGTAAAGATGAAGAGAAGAAGACGAGAGAGATAAATGAGAAAAAAAATGAAAATAAAAAAAAACGTCAAGTGGTGTTATACAGCATTTGTGCCGGTGGGGATTGTGTGTGTTTTCTTGTTTGATTTGTTGTGGTGAGAAGACTCCTTCTCGCTTCTTCATCTTCTTTTTCGTCTTCTTCTTCTCTCCTAAGCCTGGGTTGCATGGGGGAGATAAGTCGTTGCTGTTCAGTGTTGCAAAAAGGACTACGGGAGGTTTCAGCAGAATCTACAGGCCTGGTGGGAGAGGAAGGAAAGAGGGGGAGAAAAAAAGAGGACGGGGAGGAAAGGTGTGGGGGAGAAGAGGAGAAGAGAAGATACGGTAAAATCAAGGTCATCGCTGAACCAGATCGATTGCAATCAATTAAAGAGGACAGGTGATGGTATCGCATCATTAAAGATTCAGCAAGGAGAGAACAGAGGAGTTATAATAGTTCACTCTTAGTCCACCTTAAGGCAGCAGCAACTAACTAATTGGCTTTAATGCGAAGGTCCAGCCTGAAACTGTGTCAGCCTGTACCTTCCTCAACATCCTGGACAGCTCAATCAATATGGCCGAACACAAGCAACTCTCTCCAGAGCGCAGAGAGGCGCTCCGAGCTTTGATTCGTCACGCCACCGAGAGACACTTCCCGGAGTGGCTACAGTGAGGAATAGTTGGCCACTGATGTGCACTTGGAGGATACTTAAATTTTTACATCAGGATGAGTTCACTTTATGGCTCTGAAGTGGAAAATATGGCCAACAAAACAGCCTGAACTAAACTGAGAATCTGCTTGTGTGGCGCCGTCTTTGAGAAAACCTACAAACTTGAAAGCATCGCAGGACATATGTTAATTTTGGACCGATGTTTTCCCCCGGTGATACAGAGGATCGAACGAGCGCGGGGTCGGGTGTGCTCTCCTGTAATGTGACAGTTTGTCTCATCAGTCTGGTACAATTGCTTCAACGAGCTGGTTCGAAAATTTGATACGGGCGCGTGCACAGTCACATAAACACACACACACACACAGACACACACGTTGCAGTATGAAATGTGAGAGTTTATTGATTGCCTCTCTGCCAGCCATCTCCTCCAAGTCTGCTCCCTATTTCTGACATGTTTGGAGATGGCTGAGCATTCGACACAACCCCACCCTCCCCTCGCTCCCGCTCGCCATTTCGCTCATTCTCTCCCCTCTTTTTCTCTCCCCGTCTCCTTTTTTCATCTGTTTGCCGATGTGGCTGGATTGGATAGGGCACGGCGGGCCTCTCCAGTGTCCTTAAACTGTACTTTAGGACAAAGTAGGAGGCAAGTGGTCAGACAAAATTGAATATTATTTAAATGGTTACGCAGTTAGGTCCACTTGGTAGCAAACGGTTCACTGTAAGTTCAGGAGAAGGTCACGCTGCTTCTAACTAAATCCAAATTGCCCTGTGGATATGAGCACTTGACTACATTGGCTACATGCTTCACAGGTGCTCTCTGGAGAGCAAGAGACAATTCCCGGTCATTCATGCTGTTGAGATCTCGTCCCTTGTCGAACACGGTGCACAAATTCTCCACAATTTTAGTTTTCTATTGAGCATTACATGAAGAAAAAGATGATTACAGTTATTGTAACCACATTGCTTTCACTTTTTATACCACTGGTGAATTAGGCTGCTGTGATAGTGATACTGTATGTTGTTTGATAGTATGCTGCTAATTAATGCATTCTGAATGGTCATAAGGCTTTGAATACTTTTTTGTTTTTTTGAGTTAATGATTCAGTAATTGGCTGCACAAGTTTATAGCCGACACATCTGACCCAACATTGAAATAAAAGTTCAATATTGAAAATCGCAGATAATGTGATGATCAAATAACATCAGTTAATATTTTCCACTTATTCTGCATGTATCCTAATTGCTCTGAAACTCATTTCTCTGATGGATAAAAAATAAAATTTAAATTTAACTCCCTGTTAAGATAATTGATTGATTTTGATTTTACAGTGTTACATATATTATCCAGCAACTAATTTACACATTACTAAAGTTTTACTCGCTTAAACATTTTTAAAAAAAATTAACAGTGCAAACTGAATTACAGTAGTAACTTACTAGGTTGAACTTGGAATTGAAGAATGGAATTCACACACTTAGCAAACTTAGTAATGTTAGATAACGGATGAATCTGTTCACATTTCAATTAATAATTATCAAAATGTAAGATGGGAAGTTTAAAAAATGTGTCTCTGCGTGATTTACAGTAAATATTCTAGCACACTGCAAGACACTCCAGGCTTCTGCAGACTGCGGCTGCGTTTGAGTCCACTGTAAGTACAACTCCTCAGCACACAGATGCAGCGGCTGCAGATCAGGTGTACCATAAGCATCCTGCCTTACTTAACAGGCTTACCTTTAAGCCTTGCCTTTTACTGCTAATCTAGCGAAATGCATGCAGCAAAATGTGCTGTAAAACAAGCAATTTGGAGGTGGCAATTTGTCATAGCCGGCGATTCTTTCTAAAGGGTTTACTGTTGCATTATGCTTCCTATGTTTCCATTGTGAGCGCATGAGTGGGTCGCACTGTTGCTCTCGCTGTCGGTGGCCACAGCTCTCGTGTGCTTTGCGTAATAAGTTGGCAGTCAGTATCAGTCAGACAAACTCATCATGCGTTTCGACTGTTGACATGCCAATATGTCTTTCTGTCTTTATCCTCCCCCCCAGCTGCCGCCGCGTCTCAACCCCCCTCTCTCTCTCGCATCTCTCTTTCTCTCAATGAGATTAGGGAGCGGTCTTGAAGAATGTGAAGTATTATTTTCCGAGACGTTTTGGAATGAATTGGACAGCACACTTCAAAAAATTGTGAGGCGATCGAAACGCGCCTGAATGGATGAATAACTAATAGGGTGGGGGTGGGGGGGGGGGGGGTATGGAATGGGTGGGGTCCATTGATTTTTCTTTCTCTATTGTTTTTCTCCCATTGCCCCCCCTTTGATTCAGCTCAGGCGTAAGGCGTTGAAGTGCCCCCCCCAATAGGAAATAAAAGTCGAGAAACACTCGAAGGCACTCGAGACTCAGATATTGGTTTTTGCAAATCTAATGAGACTCTGGCAGCCCTATTTCACCTCACATGAAGAACTGGATATAAAAGAGGCAATTCTCCCCCTCTGGCTAAAAAGTCAAGGCCCTGACATGAAAATGCATTGCAGAATCAATTCACCTCAGCTCCCTCGCAGACACAGGCTGCGAACATCGTAGGTCAGGAACAGATGAAAGAGAGAATTAGGTAGGAAGAAGAGGCGGCAGGAACGAGAGGGATGAACAGAATATGATCACTGTACCTCGGGTTGGTCGGGTTGTGAATGACTCACTTTATGTTGCGGCTGGTGGAATTAGCCACAACACCACGCTGTGCTCCTCTGGAAACTCACAGAGGAGGTTTTTATAATGGTTCATGCAACATTACACTTCTTCTTGATCTACGTTTGTTGCTTTGTTTGGTGCATGGACTGTATATAGCTATCAAACATGGATGCACATATTTTAAAAAGGACCCATATATATAGTGTTAACGACCTAAAGCTCTCACATATACTGTATATGAAAAACCTACTGTCACTCTCACTAGATTTAAAATAGCTACCTATCATAAAATGAACCAACATATTTCCATTTCATAACATCAGACAGAAAGGAACACATTTCCACTCATGTTTAAGAATGACCTAATGGAGTATCACAGCGATTCACTGATGTTGACTTATCTTGCCGTCTCCACTTATTGTAAGTCTCTGTGGGCAAAAGCGTGGGCTTAATGCGTAAAATGTAAATTTAACAAGCTGCAGGAGGCGAGGAGGAATCAAACGGGACACTGGAGGGAACAGTAACCGTTTTCCAGCCTTTCTAATTGCTGAGAGGAGAGGAGTGTGACAGTTGATTAGCCCAGGTATGTCACGGCTGCTAGACAAAAAACAGCGGCGGTGCGGCATGAAGAGGAAACATTATAGAGGAAGACAGAGAATCTGTCAGGGTACCGCTGACTGTAATGAAGGTTAATAAGGCCTTACCGACCCAGACTGTAATGATGAGTGAGTTAACTATACAAAAAAAATGATTTTTAAAAATGCACTTGTAAGTGAATAGGTGATGTCAAAAACATTAATGCGTGAGATTCTTAGGTGACAAATTTAATTTCTAATGAATCATCACTGATTTATATTGCTTGTTATTTTCAAATGATTTTTCCAATGAAATCCCATATCAATGTAATCATGATACTATCACCTGTTACCAATGAACCTGTTTACCTGTGGAATGATCCAAACAGGTGTTTTTGGATCAGTCCACAACTTTCAGGGTCTTTTGTTGCTCCTGTCCCAACTTGTTTGAAACATGTTGCTGCCATCAAAATCAGAATAAGTATTTTTATTATTATTATTATTATTATTAGTATTTTGCACATTATTTACAAAAATCAATGAAGCTAATGAGGTCAAACATTAAATATATTGTCTTTGTACTGTTAAAAAGTATATGTCAAAAATGATTAACATATTATTATATTATGTTTCATTTATGTTTTACACAGCATCCCAACTTTTTTGTTGCTGTACACAGATGCACCAGTTGCTCTGCTGTTGTATTTCCTGACAAAGCAGCTGCTCAATGCATGTTTGTTGCCCTGCAGTTGAACTGCTGTTGCTTTTATTGCCACCAGTAACAATGGGTATCATTGTCGTATGGTAGTAATAGTACCATTGACATGAGCAGAACTGGAGGCCAAACATAGACATAAAGACATAAACAAACATAGAGTAGAGACATTTTGATGACTGCATTCCATTAAAGCGTCCCACTAAAACACAAAATACAAAGGTCCTGGAACAAGAACATTTAAATGACTGTTACTAGTTACACCTGTATTTGCAAAGTCTGAGAAAGGTCTGTCATCAAAAAGCAACAAGGGCTGATATTTATGCACAACAAGCCACCTCATCCTGTTGGCAACAAACAGCTTCTACATTTTTTATTTTTGGCAACTTCAGATTTGGGGCTGAAAAGTCCCTCTATATCCCTGTATAACTGCTTAACAGATGTAGCAGCAAATGTACCAACAAATCATCCATAATACATGAGTAAAACATGAGTGCAGTCTGGTGCAACAACTTTACATTCATAAACATTTTATGATGCCTTTAAGCATCACTTGCTAATGATCAACAAATAATTCATATACGCTGTATTTAGAGCAAATAGGACAAGTTTTTGGGTGATTAAAAAGGTAAAATGCACAGTTTACGCATGAGGTAATAATGTACATGTTATGCGCCAGCAATGGAATTCTGCATTCATGGATGAGATCAAAGCCATTGCTCAGTTTTAACTCGAAGACTAAGTAAATTGGTTCTAGACTTTTGTCTCAAGGAACGGCACACCCCTTTGAATACCCTTCATATCTCAGTTCAAAGATCAAAAACCCTTCTGAGTTTGATCTGAAGGCTGAAACAACCCTTGCACCAACACATCGCTCCGACACGAGGTCTCTTCAAAGGGAGCTGCGAAAAAAGCCATATTTTTACAAGAGTAAATAAGCCCCTAAACATCCTGTCTCTATAGCTGGGAGGGGATTAGCGTGGAGCTGGAGAAGGAAGAGGAAAAGTGGCTGTCAGAGCGAAGCGAGGGATCAGAGAGGAGGAATAGTGTGGACTAAAACCCCGGGAGGATGGAGGTAAATTAGTGGCATCTGGGCTGGGAGTTGTTTGTTGTGCTTAATGGTAAATGCTTTGTTTTTACTCCGCCCTCTCACTCTCTCTCTCTCCCTCTCTCTCTCCTTTACTCTTTGAATTACATTATTACTCTTGCTGAAATTACACAGAAACACAGAGGGAAGCGGTTCTCTGCACTGCATTACAACTGCAGACAAATCTGCAGCCCAAGCCTGTAATCCTGCATGGAAAAGATTTTAGCATGCAATTTGAGCTTGTAGACCTTCCCTAAATTGAGCACATACGGGGTGAATTGGTGCGGTGTAGGATGAAATGGGTGTGCACGTGTGTGTGTGTGTGTGTGTGTGTGTATACGTGTGAGAGAAGTAGGGATACGTGTGAGAGCCTCAGCTTCCGCTCCCCCAGAGATTTTCACTTTATCACCTTATTTCACATCCCTCATAAGCCACATTCTCACACAAGGCAAAAACATATTAATCTCCAAAGTGCAGCGATGTCCACACTGGCTATATGTGTAAAATACGCATTATTTACATACTGTCCAACCTGGCCGACTTACTGCCTCTGGCCACACATCATCCACTTTGAGAATTTCATTTAGAGCAACAGTGAGGCTGCTGCACAGAGATAGCATGCACTGCACAGAGCACATCAGTACACGCGTGCGCTGATAGGGGGCAGTGTGGTCATCTGTTTTGCTTTGCCACCTGTGAGCAGCAGCTCACAGTGGAGTGTTTTGAAGTGGAGCGTTTTCGGCCTGTAATTACTTCTAAAATTAGGAATCATTCTTATGAGTCGCCGTCCTTTTTGTGTGCATCCGCAGCCTATGGGAGAACGTATTGACTGCACTTAGTTTGCCCAATTAGGAAGTCTTATCTCAGGTGAACAATGGATGCTTTCACATGGACGTTCAACACCCCGGATCTGACTGTGTATGTGTGCTGGTCTTTATATATCTGCAAGCATTTCCCTCTACAGGACTGCAGGATAATACCGTAATTGTTCCCTACTTTATGGTAATCTGCGTGCGTGTGTGTGTGTGTGTGTGTGTGTGTGTGGATTGGATGTGTGTGAGAGTCTATGGCACATTGATCACAAAAGAAAGGCTTACAATGGAGAGGAGTGAAAGTAGGGCCCTGCAAAGCCCTGGGATTTAGCTGCCAATCCAGCAACAGCAACAAAGGTCTTGTAAGCATTAGAAGACACAGTATATGTTGGCACCGTGCACACGCAGGCGCTCGTCCTCCCTCCCGGTCCTGCAGGTTTACATACATTATTTAAGGGTCTGAAAAGGAACCTCGGTGGAGTATTCTGCGGCTGAGAGCTAGGACAGAAAGCCAGCGAGGACGTGGCTCCGCTTTTGGCAGCGCTGCTAAGCTGAGCACTGCGGAAGGAGTCGGTGAATGAAAGCGTGGAGGTTTCGGGTACGGATGGAAAGGTGCAATCCCACCGGGGGCCGGCGACGGCAGCAGCACAGTTCCCTGTCTTATTAACAAGCACGGCTTCGCGACACACGCTTCATTTAAATTCTTTTGGCTTCTACAACAAGAGAAAATCTGTCAGTGAGGGGAGAACTGATCTTTCCCTTCAACAAAAATCAACTTGTTTCATCAATACCCTTGATTCGAGTGTCATTTTATGGAGAGTCACAGAATAATCTGCCTCTTTCCCGTCTTGTTTGTGTTTGTGGGAAAACATATGAGCGCGATTCGCTGTAGTTGTTTCCCTCGACTATGTGATTTTTCAGATGGAATATGGAACCGAGGTACTTGTTAAGATACTAGCATTTTCTGTTTATAGTCATTTTCTCTCTTCTCTCGAGCCTCACTCAGGAACACATCAGCACTCAGATACACTGAAATACATTACCCACAATCCAAACACACACACACACACATACACACAAAATACTAACTGCTGCAGAGATTGTAGATTAGATGACCTTGAAACAGAGGATGCAAAAAACAACTACATGGTCTTGTTTTAATGGTTTCAGACACAGAGAACAAACAACAACTCTGTCTCGTTTAGAATATATTCATGCTGTGTACTTCTAATTAGGTTTTCCAAGTAAATTTAATCAGTGCTTGGATTAAATTTCCTGCCTTTCCCACCCTGGAAGTGTGACATCCTTTTCCTGCGCATGGACTCGAAGGCCCAGATTTACATCCTGCATGTCGTTATGTTGATTTGTTTTAAAAACCGTGGTATCCATAGTTTTCATGGCACCTTTGCCACGTGTGGCGGCTTCTCCCTGCAAATGAAGCATTCCAGCGTACAACAGTTTGCTTCTTCTATCTGTGAAAAAGCCTTCATGTTATAGTCTGATTTCAGTTTGCTTGGGGTTCGGTCATCCCAGAGTCGAGCTTCAAATCGAGATGTAACAAGATTTCTCTTGAGCTACGTTTGCAATGATAAATCTTTCCATTGATTGTTCCATATACTGTCTTTAACTACCGTACACCTGAAAATGTTGCAGAGAAACGTGTCGCGCTACTGTGACAATCAGCAGTTGCAATCTGTCGTCTCTCCAATTTAAGCTGCATATTTAACAGGGTGTATTTACATGTCTATTGCATATGTTGCAATGTTTTTTTTTATTCAATCGATGTGGTGAAACAACTTCAAAAATGTACCACATCCGGAGTTGAGATGCACCTGACGTTGAAAAGGTGTACATGATGCGAAAAGACACATACGCAAACTTTACCCTTCCTATAGCGTAATTGAGTCAATGGAAATAACCATTACTGTGTGATTGTCACGCAACACATCCACGATCTCTCTACCTGTGAATGTCAGCTAAAATTCAACCGAGAAGAGCTGTTGTTTTTTCTCATTAAAACAACAAGCAAAAAAATCCAGATCCAGAGATTTCTCCACATGCAATAATGCACACAGAGCTGCTGTTCTCTGATCCCTGATCAGTTCAACCACTGTGTGATTCTGTATGGATGAGGGAGCGGCGTTGAAACTTTTGTCTCGCTCATAGTTCATAAACACAATTCATGCATGTGTTTGTTTATGGATGACTGTCAGCTGACTAAGACTGCTAATCTTCTTCTGGTGTTTTGCCAGTAACCGAACAGCTTCATTAACACTTCCTTCTGTACTGGAGGAGGGCTGACCCCGGATTTGCATGTAGTTGAGAAAACCAAGACGGAGTGTAATCAGATTTGTGATCTGGATCTGGATTTTATCCGGATATGAGACGCTTGAAATGACAAATGGAGCCTATCAGGCACTCCAGGGTGCTGCAGTACCCACTGTTTGCAGTACGAGAAAGCCTTGTTAAAGTTAGGAAGCATCCAGGTTTTGATTAAATATTGAAAAAGCAATTGCTTTTATGGATAAATGATTTCAGTAAACAGTATACAGATATGTTTAATCTCATTATGGTAATTAAAAAAGTCATTACACAGGCTTTACTTTACCTAGAAAAATAATTTGTTGATGTTCATTATTTGTATATGAGCTTAAATTTTGCTAGACAGAGTTGGGGACTAAGAGACAGAGAGTTAAAAAGGATGGATGGAAAGGTGAGAGAGATACAGATGCAAGAGAAATTAAGAAAACTGTGCTGCAGTGTGGCCGTGCACACTCCTGTCGCCCGGTGGGCAAAACCGGAACAAAACACAAGAGTTTAATCTCCACACCTTTATTCTCGTCTCCTTTCCCCATCCTTCCCCTCTGGCTCTTTCCATTTTTCTTCTCCTCATCTCTCTCCTGCAGGGTCAGAGTTCAGCTTGGAGATAAGGGAATTGAAACAGGATCCTCTCTGCCTCTCTGTCAGACTATCTGACTATACACTGCGGTGATCAGTCCCCTCTATCTGTCCCCCAGCACAGGTCTCTGTGATGAGCTCAAGCAGGAGTCATCTCTCTGGGCGCCCATGTGTG
Source organism: Holacanthus passer (assembly GCA_025331565.1). NCBI lineage: Eukaryota > Metazoa > Chordata > Actinopteri > Pomacanthidae > Holacanthus > Holacanthus passer. The sequence goes on along the minus strand of JAFREQ010000047.1, from coordinate 3,555,712 downwards.
TGTGTGTGTGTGTGTGTGTGTGTGTGCGGGGATGTTCTGCATCTGAGTTGGTGGAACCTGTGTTGCCCAGCTGTAATACTATCTGAGACTCCCAATAGAGACACACGCACACACTGTCCTTTGCTTCTCTGTAATCGCCGACCTCCAGCTCCAGGGTAACGCCGCTCGCTCGTTACGTCTGTTTCCACTCTGCAAACACGCTTCGGTCCAAATGAACGGACATGTGCACGGGCACAGGACCAGACGGTCCAAGAGCCTGTCAACTGGAGCAACTATTTGGATAATGAATGCCACTGTCTGTCACTGCACTATTTACAGTAGAGTAATGAATGCTACTGTCGGTCAGGGCGAAAGGACATCTGTAGAAAAAGGCTCTCCTCACACCATCTTGGCATGTCAACCAATTATCATGCTTTCTAAGTTCAGACGCTGCGGCTGCTACCACAGCAACCTCAGATCACCAAATATTTCTCAACAAAGCGTGAAAAGCTAACTTGACTGCTCCAGCTGGGATACTCTCAGGATCGCTGCCACGCAAAGTTTCGAAGAGGTGGCTGCTCGCCCGCGAACGCTGACACAGCATCGGCTTACGCTCGTGATAAGTGTGTTGCAGCAAAGCCGCGACTAATGGTCTATCAACGCCGGAGCGCTTATGCTGTTGCTCGCTACGCGTTGTCAGTTTAATACTTTGTGTGTGAGTTTTTAAGAGAAGTTGCAGGTAACTAAGTGCTCTAACAGCATCACGAGATGATGAGCTCTTCAAGCTTCAAACAAGGGCTTCGTCTGCTCGGAATGAGCGGTCGGAGAAAAGGTATGCAGCGAAAGGCAGATTGATCCACACCCAGAGGAAGATCGATGGGTCATGCCAGATGCTGTGATTCGCAGATACCGAGAGAAAATGAGAAGATGAGACGCAGAGATTCTGCCTGTAAGCAAAGGATTATGGGAAGAGCGTGGCTGATTGCTAAATAGAAGAGAAAGAGAAAGAGCAGGTGAAGTGGAGGAAAAACAGTGGCAGAGAGGGCCCAGGGATTGGAGACAGGAGACAAGAAAGAATATGCAAGCAGGAGTGATCAAGGGGACGTGAGAGAGGGAAGAGGAGGATGTTAAGATCAATAGAACGAAACAAAGAAAGAGAGAGGAAAGACAGCTGGGAAGAGAAAAGGAGACATTTTTGTGATGATCTTCTGAAACAAATCAATCACAAATCAATAGATTTTGGGCCTAAAACTGTATAATTTTTCTCCTTTCTCTTTCGCCCATAATTTCTTTCTCCCTCTCAAACCTCGTCCTTGTCTTCCTCTCCTCTCTCCCGCTGCACCTCGCCTCTGGCATACAGTGAGCCCAACTATAAACTACAGAGAACAAGCTCAGACGGGGGAACAGGATCCGGGGGCCTTAAAGTTGCAAATGATTTTTCTTCTCACCAAAGCAGCTGTTGGACGTCCTCCATTATGTTTGTGTTGTGAATGGAGGCAACTGAATTATTCATGCTATTGCTAATGGCTTAAATGAGATATTCAGAGTAAATTTGAGTTTGACTTCCCGGGGAGTGCTCTGGGCATGGCGGCAAAAAAACATAGAAATGTGAAACGTACAAGACATACTTTTGCAAAATGAATGCAAGTGCACGCTTGCCAAATGCAAGTGATGCAAACGGTGTATATCACACACACACACACAGACAACCTTCTCACACATGTTAAATTTTGAAGTAACATACCATATTACTGCAATATTAATCCATATTTAATCAAGGACACCAGCAAATAAAACATCACCTCAAGTTCTCATAGTTTCTGTGCTGTGGTTTTGGTACTTACAGAGTAGGGCGAGCAGGAGCGTCGCAAGCAGCACGAGAAGGCTGAGGCGGTGGGAGTGGGCCGAGCTGCAGTGCATCTTGTTCTTCTTACAGACGCACACCTGAACTTTGACCTCTGTGCTGTTCGACAAAGGGGGCACCCCTGAGTCCGTGATGAGCAATGGGAGCTGGTAGTTGGCTTTCTTCAGACTGTGCAAAAGCATGATTTGGGAGTGTGTGGCTGCGGGGAGGGGGGGACACACAGAAGGAAGAGGGAGGTTTAATGAAGTGGATGGACAATAATCCCTGCATGTATTGTCCAACTGTTCCGCATTCACAGCTGCCCGTTTTTGCAAAGCAGAACTAAATATGTGTATTATAACGCAGAACTTCCATGCCTCAAGTAAGTGTTTGCCGGGCCATTCCTGACAAGTGAAGCGACAAAAATTGGCACCATTTAAGTTGCATAAGATTGTTACACTTTGTTGCATCACGCTTTAAAATTCCTTAAGAGACGCAAGAGAAAATGTCGGAGCCACTTCACTTCATGCTGAAATGTGCCACAATATGCAAAGCTGCACAATTTACTTGTCTGCCACGGCTGTTAGCTCCAGGTAAGGTGACTTTTACTTTTGCATTTAATTAGAAAATTTACATTGTCAGACCGTGAGCTCCAAACAGTGTCACAGAGTAAGCAACAGCAAACGTTTCATAAATGCAAAGACCCTTCTTTGTACAAATCATCCCGACCTCTCTGGCTCAGATTGCCAGACGGCAGTGTGACATTTCCCAAAGTTGCACAAACCCTGATCAGCATCTGACAAGTCAACACACAGCTGACTGTCAGATCTCCACAAGTGCAATCAGACAGAAGCTTCTTCAGGTAGTTTATTTTAAACACACTACACTGATCATGTTAATGTGTTGATCTGTTAAAGCAATTATCACGTTGCACTTCAATCACATGCTCTTTAAAATCCAAAGTGATAACAACATGAAATGTCTTAGAAAGATGTTGTTCCATCACAGTCTTGTCTCTGAATGCCAGGTGGATGAAATGAGCCTCATTTAGTCGCACAGGTTTTCAACTGGGATGAGATCTGATGACGAAGGCCATAGCATGCAGTTTATATATGTTTCTCATTTATTCAAGTTTATCATTCAGAGGAATAGTTCTGCACTTTGTAAATGACACCAGTTCAGTGAGAAGATCAATACCACACTCGTATCTGTCCATTAAATAAATATACATGTAAAGCCTGTTAGTTTAAGTTAGCATAGACTGGATACTGGGGGGAAAAGTGAGCCTGGCCCTTGTTGTTTTTACTCTTATATATATCATATCTCATTTTTATTAAACAAATGAGATATAATGTGTTAATGAGAAAGCTTGAAAAATGTCGTCACCTTAGGACAAGAATTGGGCTCTACTGTATAACTTCCTTCAAATAAAAAGTGGTATCATTCTTCCCATATGACTCTTGGCCACAAAGCGAACAAGTGCAGTTCACCCATCTGCATGTTAAATCTGATTAGCATTTTAAAAGACAGATTTGAAAAAGTCTACTTTCAAAATTTGACTGACCAATATGGAGTCAAGACTGTCTGAAACTAAAAGGGAATAAACTGATTTTAAATGCATCTGCCCCTGTTCACAAACCAATTCGTGAACAAGTTCAGAAAGACATGCAAAAACTGATGTTTAAAGAGCGACATATCGTCAAGGTAAAAGCACCAGCTCTAGTTGCTGCCTCTGGTGCCTCTGGTTCCACACACACATCCACACACATGCGCACACACAGCCGAGACGAGCGCAGCGCCAGTCTATTTCACTGGTAGCGGGCTCTTTCTCTGCCGGCCATATCTGTCTCTTCCAGCGGGTGTGATTGAGGAGTGTCTGTACCTCCCTCTCCCGCTGTCAGTCACAGCTAATACCTCTGGGCAGGTTTTAGCTCTGCTCTGTCACTCAACACACACATACACACACACCGCTGTCGGTCATGATGCAACCCTGAATCAATGTCTTGGTTGTCTGTCTATCTTCCTCCCTCCCTCCCTCCTTGTATCACTTTACTCTTCATCCTTATCATATGATTCATGCTAGCATCAGTAATTAAGACGTCTCTGCTCTGTATGCGGCATGGACTAATTCCTAAATTTCCCAGGGTACCTTTTGGCAACCCTGTGAGAATCGGCTCAAAGCTCTCGGTGAAAAGAAAATAAGTGAGGGCAAAGTAAGAAGAAAGAAAAAGTGACTCACAGCAAACAAATTTTGTGGTGTTTTCTATTAAGGTGAACAAATATCGTATGAAAGATTTATTGATTGCTGAAAGTCTTTGAATCACTTCTAAACTCCATTATCACGTCATGTTCAGTTCAACAGTATACAAATGTCCTTTCAAAATAAAATACTCACAGTTTACCCTGGTAACCTTCCATGTTTTATCTAGTCCGGGCTGTTTTCCCAGTTCTATCTTAAACGGCGCAGCGTTGGGTGTGAGGTCCTTGTCCCGCCCCCCAACTATGGCCACATTCATATCATGGGTGTCTTCGCACACCCGTGCCACCGACGGCACCACATAGGGGGCATTGTCATTATAGTCTTCCAGGTCAATGACCAACGTGCCGGTACCTGTGGCTGGTGGGGTGCCTGCAAAAACACACAGAATACACACACATTAGGACAGGGAAAGGATAACAGTGTTCATTGATTTACTCTGTAAAATTTAGTGCCGCGCTGTCGGCCTGGATGCTCATCACTGTGTGGGAATGTGAACAGTAACGATCTGGGCAGACGTGAGAAGAGCAATAATGCGATATGGCTGCAGTAAAACATGATTCTACTAAAGTTAATTTTCCTTTCAATGCTTTCATTCTCAAATGTCAAAAGCAAGACCTGATGCTTCTTAAAAAATACAATAAGCCAATAAACATATCTGTCCTGCTCTTTTCTACTCAGCTGACCTGATTTAACCCGAACCAAACAAAAACCTGTGTTATTTTAATGTCGGAGGAGCGTGAATCACAGAGGCTCATGTTTTGTGAAAGAGCGTTGTGACTTGGCACGGGGCCGGCTTCTGTGTTTCCATGAGATTACACCTTATTGAAGGATGCCGGGTTAAAAAGCAACACGGCTCTTCTCTATTACTGCTCTCTGTTTCACTGCGATTAGAGGTTATTAAAAAATCTGAACGCCATTCAGGACGGCTTCAGAGGTCAGTCAGCAATTAACACCTAAAGACAAGATCTGTAATTGGAAAATGGGTCTCCTCCGCCTCTTCAAGCTGGGAAAAAAATATTTGCAGACAATTTAGGGTGGAGAGGGGGAAACAAGTCAAGATATATGTTCAATAAATGTCAACTGACGCTGGAATGAAACTGTGTTTTTACAGTGTTGTTTGACAAAGCTGCAGCAGAAGATGTTCCTGCCATGAAACATTGAGTAGGTGAGAGTTAACTTTTCAGGAAAAAAAACAAACTAATGAGGCAAAATGACTGTGATGTTTTAAAGTTCAAATATGACACATGACTAAGATATGGTAAATCTTTTTTTCCAGGCTGGTTTAGTCATAATCTCATCATCTACGAAACATTATTTTAACCACATATGAGCAAAATGAAGCTCATCCATCACTGAATGTATGCAGGATACAGTGATAATGAGAGAAGACTAATCATTTCAAATTCTTAGTCAATTTAAAGCTAAAATCCTCCAAACACTTTATACATGGATATCATTCCTACTACAGCCCAATGCATTGATTGGCCATTTGCTTATTTGAGGGTGATCTTTCAGGTAGCAGGTAGCAATGAATGATGCTGTATAACACTTCTAACACTGACAATATCTTGGAGAAATGGTACTTTCAATCCAAAAAAAATCCCCCAAAAACTTTACACCTCTATGTCAGTACATCTGTGCAACACTCTTTTTCATGTCTGCGTATTTATTCCAGATTCCATTCACTGTGCAATGTTTCATTTCATTCAAGTGCAATATTTAATATTTAATATTTAATTTACTATGCAAGATCTAATTTCTTACCTCAATTCAACGTCTTGTCCATAGTGTATATACTGGTCATATATTTCATATTCATATTCTCATGTATATTTGTAAATAATCTCCTGTAAATTTGTTAAGACTTTTTTAGCTTGTTTACATTGTTAATTTTTTTACTATCTAACTTGTTTCTATCCTCTTTGCTGCTGTGCAATGTGAATTTCCCCACTGAGGGACGAATAAAGATTTATCTAATCTAAAATGGAGACTAAAACATGTGTTTCATTTAGATGCCATATACACATAGTATGGACACAAACATGCACTGCTGAAATAGACTTCACACTTAATGTAACTGTGCATATAGTAGAACTGCTCACCTTGAAAACCACCTTTGACTTTATAACATAAAATGTCAAACGCACCAAGTGTACACCAATGCAAGTCATTTCTCATCCCTACTCTGAGGCTTTTTATTTCACACACACACCCTCTTAAACAGGAGCAATGTAAAGTGTTGCCCAGGCTGCTAAATTCCTCTGGCAGGGCGATGGAGGCAAGCATCCAAGTGCTAAATATTTACTATTGGTGCAAATGCATCAACATACCGTGTGTCAAGTGTAGTGGAAAGCTTAAAGGCACGCATAAGTGTTGATAATGGCAGTAATCCAGCTTCGTGTGCACCCATGCAGACACCTGCCCACACGTACAAGTGGCTACTCTTCCTCTCCACGTTCCCACCAACCCACACGTGGCGGGTCAACTGTGAATCTGAAATGCTCTTGTTGTACTAAAACAAAAGCAGCAGTGATCAGGTTTTTTTTTTTTTAATTCCCTCTAAAAAAGAAAAAGATTTTTTTAGCACTGAAGACAAAAGAGAAATGAATGATGGATGGCAGAAGCAGGCTGTCCTTCATTCACCTGCTTTAAAACTTGACAACTGTCGAGTGTTTATCATATAATCGTCACGATCTGTTTGCTTGCTGAGCTCCAAAACTTTAATTTCATCCTCAGCTGTAAAGCCATCAGCACATTCTGATTATAAGAGATAGGGTGAAATCAAATGTAATGGTCGCAAGTTTGGCATTTCATCTGTGTCATAGTCGTGAAATGAAATGCCATTTCTGCTCTCTTTGTTTTTCTGCATGCGGTCGAGGAATGAAACAAAAAAACAGCCCTTATATACTGTAGATAAGTACGGCTGTGACAGTATCAGCAGCAGATCAAGAGCAGAGAGGAATTACCTCAGCCAAAGCAGACATAAAATGTGTTCATAAACAAATCAAAGACAGTAGCTCTTCAGGCGACACCTCAGATAATCCATTATCGCTTCAGAGGTGAGACCAAGAGAGCGGCGCGGATCCCCCCGCGTCAGCGAAAAGATGCAAATTTCAGCCCATTTGTAGTGGGAGAGGCCATCTCTGTGCTTGGCTAGCTTTAAATGAAGCTGTTTGTCTTCCTAAATGAATACTCCCCACACCTAATCACTCCATTTCTCTGCTCCTCTCTTCTCCCACTCCTCCTTATCTCCTCTGCATCATGCCCGTGTCATCATCAGCCTGCTTCGGCATCAATGGAGCTTGTCTGCTGGCCCCCGCTTCACACCGCTTTGTCACAAAGTTCTGATTTAACACGCCACAAGTTTCTAAAGGAGACAGGCAATTTATGGATCTTTGCAGCTACAGCTTGTCAGCCCATCTCTGCATGTTGGCCACTAAAAAGGACATAAAAAGTAAAGTAGGCGATACTTAAGAAAGAGGGGAAAGGAAGGATGCCAAAAGAAGATGTTCATTTTCAGGGTAATGAAACATCTAAGTGTGAAAGACCGTCCTCTCATTGTGTTGTCGGAGTGTGGCGCACGTGTACCCGTCGTCGCATCAGGCCTTCGAACTGTCTGAGAGGGTTTCTAATTAAAAGAGGTTTCAATCTCTGTGTGCATTCTGTCCTGCGAAAATAATATCAGTTAAAAGTTTGGAGAAAACATGTCACGATTAAATGAGATTAAAACGAGGACAAAAGGTCTTTGCTCGCTGCCTCTTAGGAAATGTGTGTGTAATCCCGCAGTGTTTGTGTGTCATCTCAGGCTCGACTCTTCCTCTAGTAACTCAGATAAGGATGGTGACTTACTCAATTATTTTGTTGTACATTCCCAATGCAAATTGTCGGTCCTAATGGCCGTGTTGGTGGGTATAAAGTAATGATCCAGCAGCCACAGCAAATAACTACTGTTCGCAGCAGATTAGTGTTACACTGTTCCAGGTCTGAGCTCATTTTCTTTTACAACGCACAGTTCCTGTAAAACTCCATGAACCTGTTATTATTAAGCTCTCTAATGGTTCTGTGTTACTCTGTGACCATGATTTACTTGCTTCTTTTCAGTTTTTGAAGACTTGAAGGAACTATTAATTTGGCAGCCAGAAGATTTAATTGCACCAATTTCACTGACACTTATGCTGCTAACATCAGCATTCAAACACGCTCACAATGACAATGCTAACAGATGTTCAGCAGAGGTTAATATTCACTGTTATTTGCCACCATTAGGTAATTGGTCAAAAACCAGATGGAGAGTTGAGGGATCACCAAAATTATTACATGGGTGTTTGAACCAAATTTCGTGGCAAACTATCCAAAAGTTGATTTGAAAGTTGAGACATTTCACTAAAAAGAAAAGTCAGTAGGCCTCATGATCTGGGGACCATGAATTTCTATCCAAAATTTCATTGCTATCCATCAATTGCAAATTGCTGAGATACTGACATTGCTGCTGCTACATTAAAAACTTGCAGCACCATACCCATTTGTAGTTCAGTGTTTGCATATATTAGGAGATATCTGTTTCTGCACAGTCATTCCTTCCCTGTATTTATTCCAGCCCGTCTCCCCTCAGCAGTGGTCGACCCAGGGCATTGCAACGTATCCTAAAACTTAATCCCTATGTGCCTGCAAGCGAATGAGGTTTTATCGAATCTAAACTAATCCAATCACCTTTTCTGACATTTTGCATCTTGATAATGAGTCAAAATAACATAAAAGGAGATGGAAACGCACTGTCTTATTCTGCAGCCTCCTTTTTTTCCACAGCCCGCTCTCCTTTACTCAGGGTTTAATTAGGTTGCAGAGATGAAGTCAGAAAGTTTTGAAACTTGCATAAGCTGAGTAACTTCTTCACTCGAGTGAAGAGTGTGTTTTGTACAAATGAGATAATGAATGATGTATTATTTTCACTGAAAAATGTAACAGTCCAAAGCTAAAATTAACTTTACACAAGTGGGGATTGATTCTGATAAATTGGTTTCAGAGCAGGAATTACACTAATTAACGAGTGAGATTAGGTTTAATTGTCTCCATAAAAGTTCCTCTTCAATATTAAAAGGAGCGAAGCCTGCGAGCCAACTCAGCCAGACAACTCCGGTCTGCACTCGCACACGACAGATTCAACTAAATGCGTCGTGCATATCCAGCTCACCCACTCATGCCAATTTAAGACGACTTTGGTCTGGTGTGCTGATGCTGCTGCTCATTTGCAAAAATATCTGCAAAACTCTGCTGCTCCTGTGGTATTTCTAAAGCCTCAACTTCACCTTGCAACCACCTGTGGGCGTTATTCAGTGTTTCTCTGTTGTGAGATCAGCCTGTACTTGTGGGTCGTGTCGAGACCAAAGACTAGACACCAAACTCAAACTCTGTACATACAGTACCATGTGAACACTCGCACAATGTGGCGGACTGAACTATGCTTAGGGGGGTTGCTGCAAGAGCTGTAAACACAACACTGACATACCATCACCTTTTCTGTTGATATATCAAACTTGCTTTTTATATAGATTTATAAACATTTTACATTTATACATCCATCAGACTTGGAGCAGCATTAACATTCAGTTGGAGTCGAGTTTCTTGCCACATGATGAATGTAAGTCCAATGCTGAATCTCTTTTAGCTTTGTTTTTGGTCTCCACAAACATAAGGGAAGTACATGGCTCTTTAGATGTTCCGCTATGTTCACCAGTTAGTTTCTAACTGTGTCTTTCTGCTGTTTGAGAGCGGTGACAATGAACCAAAGCGGTAAAGTTGTGGGCTGTAAAACCAAAACAATGAGCTGAAAGACACTGAAATGCACTGAGCAACCCCTCTCACGTACATTGTAGAGGTGATCGATCCAAATATCAATAGTATCGATACCAAGTTGGTATCGCTATTGGATCGATACTAGCGTGGTGAGATCGATACTTCAGTCAGTCAGTCAGTCGGTTTCGCTCCTGTATGTGCTGGTGCGGTTTCGGCAAAGAGGCGACAACCAGGTCGGCGGACTTGCCGCTTCTTCTGTGCCACTCGCAACCCCCCCGCCTCCCCCGTCAGCAGTGTGATGACACATCAACCTTAAAAATTACAAAGTATCGGTATCGGTATCATACGGGCCCAGTATTTACTTGGTATTGGATCGATACCTAATCTTGCAGTATCGCACACCTCTAGTACGTTGTAATGTACGTCATGTGATCCATTTTTCAATATTAAAAATACTGATCATAGCAAAGAAGTGATAGTGAAAAGTCAAGCACATCTCACTCGTAAAGCGTTGTGTTTCAAGACTAGTGAAAAATGTTTTAAATCTTAAATCTTTAGTCAACCATCCATTTAATTTGATCCCATTTCAGAGTCAGTAACTTGTTGAAGAGCACAAAAAATGAGCTGGCACAGCATCATGGGAAAAGTTTTGAAACACAATTTACATAATGTCCACTGGCAAACAGAAAACCACACACATATGCATTTAGTATAAATTGTATATGTATATATGTGTAGATATATATGTTTGTACTATTGAAATATTCAGACCAGTATAACAATATTTTTAGGCTGCGGCAACCAAGTGTTTCAGAACACAATGTTTGTGGATGAAACAAAGACGTAAGTCAGCAAAGGCAAACTCCATCACCTCCAACCTGTCCCTTTAGGCTCCGCCCCCCCTGCTCCATCTCCATCGTCCAGCACCGCTCCCGACACCTCCACCTCCACCTGCCCCTGGCTGGCAGTCAGACAGCCCTGTTATTCTCCTCCCTGCCCAGAGATGAGAGGAGCAAGCAGACTGATTGACTCCTGGGGCCGTCATGTCTAATCCACTGCTACAGGCTACGAACCAAGCTTTTTCTCTCTCTCCTCCTCTGCTTTCTCTTTATATCTCTCTATCTACCCCCCAAACGCTCTTTTGCTCCCAACACTTTGGCTTTAGGCTAATGCTCTCCTTCTGTCTGACTGTCACATTCTGTTGTTATCGCTTTATTTTTTTTTTCCTTTCTGTTGTCTGACTTTTTCTCCACACTGTTGTAAAAGAGGAAGGGAAGACAGGGTTGTGACCGGCAGTGGTTTGAAATGTACCAATTTCTGGCCCTACATGGCGCGGTGAGAATAAAATCCATGATCTGCTCGGCCTTGGTCTTTCCTCTTGGGGGGAAATGTATTGTCGCAGTCAGGTTTTATGAGAGGAGGTGATGAAGGGGGCACAACAAATTTAAAAGCGGGGGGGGGAGAAGTACAGAAAGTTCCATTTTCATTTTTGGCAAAGTGCTGCATTTGATCAGTTTTTCTCACTGTGAAATAAGTCTGGCAAGCCGCTCTGGCTACCAGCGAAATTCACAGGATTTAAAAAGGTGCACTTGTGGAGTTTGTCACCAAGGACAAAGCTGAAACAAGACTATTCTTATCTGGCTACATTTCTTTTTCTCATTAGAATAACCATTAAATACCAGGACAGCTTAGGTACAAACAACCAGCGGATGATGCCCTTGGCTACAAATATTCAGCATTGTTATTACGATGATTATTTTCCTCAGTCACATAAAAGTAGATGATGAAAGAAATGAAATAACAACAAGCAGGGACTCGAGGAAGCCAGGAGCATGAGGAATGGCTCATTGGAAAATGTCACAATACATCATGCTGCAGCTAAACAGTCAGGAAGATTAATTCACAGGTGGACTACAGCAAGGTAATAGAGGAGAATGAGGAAAGACAAATGAAGGGAAAACGTAAAACGAGAAAGGGGGAAGATGAGAGCGGGACAAAGGCAGCTTTGAAAGGGAGTGAGTTTTGGAGATTATGTGAACATATGAAGTGTCTGCCATGCCAAATTTCACTAGTTAAATCTCCTCCCCGTCACTTTACAATGTTTCCCAGCTAAACAGGAAAAGTATACTCTTTATTACCACCTACACATTCAGAACAACACAACGCTGAGCCACAATACACAAGGTAACACATGCACGGCTGAATTCCCTCATTTCTCTTTGTCTGCTGTAACAGATCCCCGAGTCTGTTCTTGTTAAAACTGCTGCATGACTCGATTCAAACGTGTTCAGCCAGTCTGAACCATGATGAGCGTGCATTATGTTGAGATGTGTGTACTACCAGACTGTGGCACTTCTTTTTCATTTGCTATGTGTTGAACAGCATTGCACTGGCCAATGCAGAGCAGCATTATAGGAGCAATCACAGCACAGAGAATAAAACTACACACAGTAACACACAAGACACAAAACAACCCAAGATGTATGTGCCACTTATAGAGATACAGAGATACTTTATATTTGTTTTGTATCAGCCAAAAGGTAAAAGGTTAAAAATACTGTCTTTAAATGGAAACATTCTAAAATATCTTTAAGTTCAGAAAACTTTGACAAAGTCAAGTTAAATTTGTCGTCAGAAGCAAAATAGGAAAGATAGGAAAGCAATTAATTTGAAAAACAGTCAAATAGTCAAAAATAGACATTAGAAGAGATAACACAACTTGTACCAAGATAAACATTACGAAACCCTTGTGGAAGTTTCAGACATGAAATATTCTGGAGACTTTGTTGTTTAGCTTTGAATCAATCTTCAATCAATCAGTCAATCTTCCTCAAATATTGATTAAACTTTATAAGTGCATTATATCTCACACACATACACACACAGGAAGAAAAAACACAACAACAAAAAAACATCTTTAGATTACAGTATGTAAAAACACAAAGTGACTCTGCCTCAAGATAAAAATTCCTGATACTTAATGGGTTGTGAATGGATTTAAAGGTGAAGTCAGTATTTAAAATGAGTCATATATGCCCTTTTACTTTCCTGTGGCCTGCGTATTTCATGGAAAGAGCAGCTATATCTACTGTCCTCTGCACTCATTGTAATGCTGAAGGATACAGGATCCTATCTGGTTTTTTGTATTTTCCAGTCCCTCTCTATCCGTCTTGCCACTGTCGAAGTCCCAGACCTTGTTAAAACTCCCTTCAGATAACCCACTTCATTCTGCCCCATCACTCATCGGCCTCCTTGGGGCTTCGGCAAACACTATCACATGACACCCTGCTAATCTGATTGGCTGATCAGAACTGTAAATGAAACCAGCCAGAGCCAATTACAATAGGCACAAGTCATTAAGAGAGATGACTTCGGGGAGAGAAGCGGTGCTGGGGACAGGTGCATCGCTGCTAGTCTGGCAAATTACTTTCAGAATAGAGTTTGGGTTATCAGTTCCTGGCTATTATAGCAAGTGATGGGAGAAGGAGGGTATTGATACAGCTTAAAGTAGGCTTACACTGCAAGCACTTTTTGTACTAATTAAACACCAAAATTGCCTTCCTTGGAAGATTTCTTGTTTTGGTCTGCTCCCAGAGCTCGCTACAGGATTTTTACTGTGATAAGGTGTCGGATCAAAATGAAAAATACAAGCGAAGCAACTTTAATTAGTAAGTTTGTTGAACTCGCACTATTCGCAACACATAAGCCAGATCTGCTGGGCCAAATGCAAATTATACAGAGCTCCTTTCAAACACTTTACTTGTTTTATTTATATGTTATCGTAGATGCTTTATTGCAACTGTGCAAAGAGCAATACATCAACATTTATTACACATTCCAAAGTGATGAAACGACTGATACAGGCACCTGTTCTCCTCCTGCCCACACACCTGCTCCTCATTCCCAGATTGTCTGTGGGCCTTTTTCACAGAAGACATTTTGACATGTAACAGCAGAAAAACGCAGGCGTAAAATTATAAAAATGAATGATGACTGGATTCCATTTGGTGCTTTGGTTTGCCTGGTGTTGAGCACACTAGTCCACTGCTGCACTGAAGTGAACAGAGCCATCTTTAATGTTATTAGTAACACATGTGCTTTTCCTGCTATAATAAGTGGCAACAAATTCTCTTAGCTGCATCCACCTTTCCTCATCTTTTCCATCCATTTGCATCTTGACACTGAAGTTGCGAGGAGAGATGCAAAGAAAAGATACGAGGAGAGAAATGAGTCCTCGAGTGACGTCCATTCCTGATACAGCACAGCCGGATCAGCTAGCTTTAACAGCTCTGTGGAGACTTTTGATGGTTTGTATTTGCACAAACTCCGCTGTCCACATTGCAATAACATTTGCATAATGAGGTGTGATCACAATGCAGGCAAAATCAAGATAACAAGAAGAGCTTATTATACCAGGTGTAATTCCAAAAATACCTGTTTGTCAGCTGCTGTTATTCAGATAATTTATACAGAAACAGATCCCATATTTATACCAGGTGTAAGTTGGGCCTTTTGATTGTTACCTGACTGCTTCTAAGGAAAAAACATCCTCATGTTACTAAAATACTTAGTATGTACTATCTATGTCTGTGTATCTATGTGTAGTTCTCTGCTAATTCCAACACAAAAGGTGTTAATTAAGACCTTTAAAGCAACTTTGAGGATGTGTAATTAAAACACCCTCCAAGCCCTGAACACCAAACTTCCAAGGCTGCCACCATACAGCCCAGACACACTGACGTATCCAGATGGTGCCTTCAACTCAGGAACTAAGCCTCTGACAGATTTCTTATGTTGGCCTAATCATATACTTTGTAGATAAACTGAAAGAACCCTCCATCATGTTTGCCCGATTCCGTCATTGGACTTCATCTTTCATTATCTATCGCTCTCCATCTCCACTATCCACTCATCTCATTTCATTTGGATCCCTGTCATTAAAACTGCACCCAAAGCTGTTTATAGCCCCACAGAGGAAGCCCTCGTGGAAAATCCTGACAGAGGCGTGCTGGGTGAGGAGGTGGGGGTCACTTTTTAAATTTTCATCACATTGAATATACTCACTTTCCATATAACGCAGTAGTTTAAGTATTTTACAAAATGAGTCTCCTTTTATCACTGCACTCAGACAGAGGCTCTTTTGCTGAGTGGGCAGAGGCGTGTTTGTTTTAGTGTGCCAGGCGCGGCGATAACTTCTGATCCGCGGATGAATCAGTATTCCAAGGACACGAGAGAGGCAGGGCCTGATAACAGCCGACAACAGAGAGAGCGAGAGAGACATTCCTTCCCTGGCACAGCCGAACAAAGGTATTCTTTAATCACAGGCGCAACGTGAGCCTGTTTACAAGGTGATGACTTCCCCAAGAGGTTCGGCTACAAGTCGGAGAAATGAGAGACAGTCAGAGAGGGACGGGAGGAGAGAGGTCGGGGAGGTGGTTCTGAAGCGCCAAAGTGAGAAAGACACTGTGTATTCGGGGTTAATGAGGCAGCGCGGCAAGACGGGGGAGGCAACAGAAGGCAAGACAGCGTCGAGCTGTGATCTTCCGCGCTTCCCAGAGCATATCCCATTACGCCACCATTACCCTGGGTCAAGATGCCTCAGCTACCTAGCCTGCATCCTTCCCTCGCTCTGGTGTCACCCCAGCCTACTGCTACACAGGGTCATAATTGATTGGTTGGGCAAGAACACATTTCATCACGGTAGTTAACCTGCTTGCCTCCGTGGCTGTCTCCATGAAGGGATTGACAGGAGAGAGATATATAAATGGAGCGAAAGCAACCTTAAGACGAGGAAGGGGTGAGTAAACACTTCCAGGATTCATAAGCCCGTTTCGGTCAAACACCGTCTCGTGAAGCCTTCAATCTTCTCTCATTTTCCTACCATCCTACTTTCCTACTTCATTTCTTCTTCCTGTCATTTTTTGACTTTCACCTTTCACTACTCTCCCTACATTGTCACTTGAACTCACCTTCCTCCATGTTTCTCTTTTTGTCCCCCTTGAACACAGAGTCTGCTGTTACTATATTTACCATCTATTAGACACAGTCTGCACTTTAGCTCTTGCTCTCTTGGCTCCAGTATAATGGATTCTTTGGAAAGTTATAGAGGGCAGTCACGGCTGATTTCTAGCATTCACTATGCCTCTATCTGCTAACGGCTCAGTCCCAAATCCCCTATTAATCAAACATTGATTCATCAATAACTAAATCAGGGTTTAGTGGAGTTTCATTAAACATTTAAAAGCTGGAGCTGGAGAACTAAAAGACTCTATGTAAACACTGGTGCTCATCTACTTTTTCTATTCTATTCTGTTCTTGGCCACAGGATATTATATGCACCGGGCTGACACATGGGATCATCACGCTTTATTATTTCACCGCTGTAGTTTGAAGCAGCCTGATCACAGCTGGCTAAAGACACAACACGAGTCTATCTATCTGTGTTGAGCCTGCCAGGCCACCTCACCGTGCGCTGGTGACATGACAGACACTTAGCTGTGAAGCCATTGTATCTGGGCTGGCCTGAAACAGGGAAATTACTCAGCCCATTACTGCAATGAGCGGCACACTGGTTCCCAGCACTTAGTATGGCAATGAGGCAGCGCGGTGGCAGACATCGCACACGAAGATGGACACATGTAGAGACACACAAAGGTGTACACACACATGCGCACACACACACACACACACACACACACACACACACACACACACACACACACACACACTGAGAGTATCTCTGCTACTGACAGCTGGCGACCACTGTCAGTCTTTTACCCTCTTTTGAGAGAAGAGATGATGAACCTATTATGCAGACCTGTCACAGAGAGATGGACAGATACACACACACTGCACACACACGCCAACACATACACACCAGTCCTGTTTAATTTTACATCCATCTGAGCACCAAAGAGTTTTGTTCTGCGACCCATTAGAATTCAGCATCCCCTCTCTCCTTTTGCCTCCTGCTTTTGATTTAAACCAGAGGGGATGTGATCTGACTGTGATGAATGCTGAGACTTATCACACTGCTCAGTCTCAGTGCGCGTATGTGTATGTAATACTTAATATTCCTGTAATTAACAAAGCTCCCTTTGACTGTGTGAAGGTTGTCTCACTGTGATACAGATAGAGACGCGCACACACGCCCTCAGTCTCCGTCTCTCCTCCGTACGTCCACGTGTTCAAAGCAAACGCTGCTCGGCTCTTTCGTGCACAACTTTGGAGTTTTTAATAGGAGATTCGGTGGCAGCAGACATCGAAGACTGCCTGCGTGTGAGTGTGTGTGCGCGCCGCCGTGTGTCAGCCGACTGGAGGCTTTGATAATGTATTCATGCCTCCCAATGACAAATGGCTCCCACCAGGAGGCGGTTTAACATTTAAATGAGGAGCAGGAGAAAACATTGAACCACAACACACAGCAGTGAGGGGGGACAGGCTGGAGAGGCACGGCATGTACCAGGACAAAGACATTAAAAACCAGGATGAACACACAACTTCATTCCCGCTGCACACAAACACGCAGATCCGCCAAACGCTGAATCCAAAAACTAACGCAAAGGAAGGAGAAGGGGGTAAGACGCGGGAACAGCTGGCATCCCGGCGGGGAATCAGAGAGCAGAAGAGAATTTGTTGGCGTGCGAAACCAGCAGCTACTGCTGAGAGTTTATATAAACAGCCCATCAAGCCCTCTGCTCAGGTTGGAACAATATCTCCTCAAACAATATTGCTCCGCCGACCCGCCAGGTGCGGCTGCCCGGGCGAAACTGGGTTGTGACGTTTCAGTCATTAACTCAGAAGCAGAAACGCATGATGGGAGGAAGGAGACAATGTGCAGACGTACAGATGTGGGGATGAATGTGAGCACCAGAGCATGCAAATAAACAGAACACGCATGCATGTGCGCACACACACACGTTCATTCGAGTCGACAACATCAGACTTTCTGGAGTGACAAATGGCTCTGTCCATGTCTCCAGCCCAACTGCCTGCTGTGGCAGCAGAGCGTAACATTCAGACTGTAGACTCACTGCTGCAAATCCTCCAGCTGAGATGACCTCTGACCCCGACATCAACATTATCGTTTCTTCACTAACTTGTAAAACCCCCAGATTCTGTGTTCTCCTCTCTCCTCTTTCCCTTTTGTTTGCCCTATAGCTGTCTACCGCCTCAGCCTTTCCCGACTCCCTTCCTTCCCTGTAGTATGTTTGCTCCATCGTTCACCATCTGCTGCTGCCTGGAGGGCCGCTCCAGCTGACCTGCCCTCATGCTGTTAACCAGGAGCTACAGTCAATCTGTTGCTAACCATGCAAAACATTCACCAAGAGTATACTTTCCATTTCAAGCTAGCACACAAGGTCAAATTGGTTTAAAGTGGCCGTGGGACGCCCCATGACAAAGGAAAACCTTATTTCAGAAACACTCTCACCCCAAACAAAAGTTTTTAAGTATTTTAAGATTACTGGCAGCATATTTTCTTATGGAGAAATATTTAGTAGGAAAAATCTCATGACTGATAGAAAGCAGATTGTTAGTTTCATGTGTGATGAAATATACCTAGAAATAAATATAATTTAGACCTCTGTCTAACTTCCCTTACAGATCTGCTTCTTTCGATCAATTTTTCTTCTATTCCTGAATATGTTTTCCCAATTGTCTTTTGTGTACAGCTACATCTCATATATGCTTCCAACCTCTTCCCTTTCTGTTTGACACAAGTCTATTTCTCCTCTCACTCTCCTCCTCCTCTGGTGCAGCGTACATACGTATTCACCTGAGGTCTCCACATAACAATAAAGATGAAGATGTAAGCATCGATCGATATCCTGTTGGTAGTCTACGTAGGTGGGTTGTCATACAATCGCTGCGCAGATCGCCGCGGGGAAGCAGCAAATTTGTCCTGTCAATGACAGAGTGCGCAGCGCAAGAGGCAAGGCAGGGGTCGGCCCGATATCAGTATTCTGCTCACATTTCACGTGCGCACACACACACACACACACACACACACACCACGTGCACGCAAGCATTGATACAAGTAGGTTGTTAAAGGTCTGGGCCATTTCTCTTCCTCTCCACCTATTCCTTACCCACTTCCCCAGCTCTATATCTTTTTCCTGTTATCTCCTCTTATGTCCCTTCTTTTCTCTTCTTCCCCTCACCCTTCCACTTCCCTCCACCTTCTCCCGCTGCCCCATCATTACTTCTCTTTCAACGCTCATCTTTCTGAGGCTGCCAAATTCCCCAGCACAACAGTGCTATTCTGCTGCCTACTAATAGAATCTCTCAGTTCCTCTAATGGATCTGTCAGAATCTCCCTGAGCACAGGAGACCAGATAGATTGATAGGGAGAGGGAGAGAGACAGGGAGAGAGAGAGAGAGAGAGAGGGGACAAAAGGGACAAAGAGACAGCGAGACACAGGAAGAGAGAGAGAGAAAGGAGAGACGCGTCGGGGCTCTCAACGCTTTCATCTGCGCCTTGGAAAGTCTCAGAGCAGCAGCTCCACTGACACTGCCAGCCAGCGACCATATGGTCTGACAGAAGCGGTGCCACTTAAGGCCATCCCATTGTCACCACGGGATAATGTCGGTTTTTCCTGCATCCAGGTGAAACTAACAGACAGGGTCAGTCCTGTCCAAGAATGCACCGGCAGGCTTTGTTTCATGTTTGCTTCAATGATTCTGCGCCGACACTCATCACCCAGGAAGAATTCTTTGTTTAATGCAAATGAGGATAAATCTATGGTGGGAAGGCTTGTCGGCTCGCCGCCACGGCATAAAGTAGAGTCTTTATCACACTTAGAGGCCTTAACACACCGGGGACATGAGGAATAAACCACATGAAAATGACTTTTCATACCATCAGTGATTCAAGTCATCAAAAATACAAACAACAAAAATTGAAACCCAAAGTCAAACGCAAACTACAAAGCAAACAAAAAAAGTTTGAAAATATATATATGGCGTGCAATAGCATAAAAACATCCCTGAAATGTAAAGGCCCTTAAAATACCTTAAACTGGTCAGAAAAAATGGGAAGGGAACTTGAATGAATTTAATTTGCTGAAACATTTTCTTGTGCTTTGGTGTTCTTCTTTCATTAATGTCACTTTTTCCTCCAGCTCTATCAGTGTCCACACAAACAATCCAATCTCAGAAACATTTGTCTCTTTCTGAGAAATATCTACCAGGCATCACTTTAGGAGAGTAATTCCAAAGCCTTTTATTCACTCACTACCAATTTATGCATTAAGTCACATACTGTGTGTGTCTAATTATCTTCTATCATTTTCATACAGTGGGGTATCTGACACTCACCGTTATCTGTGGCGATGAAGACAGCTGTGTATTTATTGTCATGGACATAAGGAGACTCGCGGTCCAGCGAGGCCGAAGTGTTGACAGTCCCTCTGACTGGGTTCACACTCAGCCAGCCTGCTGGGTCTCGCAGAACAGCGTACCTGAGAGAAAGTATATGAAATAACTAAGAAGGTGTGACCATATAAGCACCAGAACATCAGCTCTAAGAAAAGTTGTCTTTACAGGTCCTATATTTGTAGGTTCCAGCTCCATAGACACAACAACAGACAAGACAGGCAATGCTCCATATTTGTCCCACACAGTGAATGAAGTCCTGACTGTAGCTACAAAACAATTAGAAAAATAATACAAGGACTTATGACTAAGTTTTCAGGAAATCCGGTAGCATAAAAGCAACTGCTTGTGGAAAAAATATGATATGTGATATGAAGTGTTTATACATAATAATAAACTGTCATTGTGTTTCATTTGAGCCAAGCATCTTGTACAAATGAACAACAAGACCAGCTAATAATTACATGAAAAGAAAAAAAAAAAGTAAAAGCAGGGTTAACAAGGTTTTATTACACATTACTAAGACACATTATTCACTTTCTCCATCTGCCCTTACAAAGAAGAGCAGCTCAGATACCTTAGACATAACCAAGTAGGTGAGACCTCTTCACGTAAAGTGTTACATTGTCAGATACAGAAGGTGCAACATGCTAAATGTAAAGGCTGGAATCAATCAAATCCAAAGCTATAATAAAACTGCATGATGAGGTTTTACCATCTGAAGTAAGATACAGTGCAAGCTGCTGCAGAAACATATGGGCATGTATTTCTCTGTGCATTTCAAAAATGTTAAGATTATTACATGTACGAGTGCTTTGCTGAGAGATTTTATTTTTCTTTACACTGTTCTAGAGTTGAAATAAGGATTTTTTAAAATCTTTAACATGGTGCTCAAAACATAACTTTACAGTAAAGAGTCCAACATTTGTTCAGTGACAGAAAGTGGGCCATTGTGCAGCCTGTTATAGATGTAATAAGGCCTCAGAGCACATGAGGAAATGGTGTGAAAGTGGGCCCGGGGTTACTTCCTGTGCACATGCTCAGCCCTTGAGTGCATGCATGTGTAGGTGAGCAGCAGCAGCAGCTCCTGTGGGGCTGAGGCCTGCAGATGATGGAGGACCTCTCCAAAAAATCTTGTTGGCGAACAGCCAAGCCAGCATTGGCTTGAAAAGGAGCCAAAGAGTGGATCACAACCCTGCTAATGCGGCCACTCAGCGGGCCACTGATGGCTAGTGGATGGTGATTGGATGGGGCGTGCAACTGTGTTAATGTCACAAGTGAGTGATTTAGGAGCTCTGGTGCACTACTTTTCTATGTATATACATGTGCACATGGGTATATACTGTAAACACATGCAAGCTTCTAAATTGTTCTCATATGTTCCGTGACACATTACTCACAGTTTCACAGTTTCACAGACACACACACACACATACACACAGGGCGACAGACTTTTTTCACCACAAGGCTGCTCTTTGCCAAAGTGCTCAGCAGTAGACAAATTGTCTTTGAAATGGAACTCTTCAGCTAACAGAGCGCGACAAAGCCTTGGGAAATGGCTTTGCAATCAACCTGTGCTCACACCTTTCCCCCCGCACTCTAGCTCACACACACGCTTTCCCTGCTAGTGATTACTACTGTTAACCAACACATGTTTAACTGTAACAAAAGAGCCACCGCTGCAAGGTAAATGTGCTATTAGTAATGACACATGTATCAGTGGAAATGTTCTGCACGTCGCTCTCTCTTTCTCACACACACACGTATGCAAACACACACAGAGCACACACATGACGCATGAGGCCAGCCCGTCCAATAAAACAGAGCCAGGCTCACAGGTTATTAGCCTCCATATGTCTCACTCCTCATATCAGTGACTTCACCATCAGACACACACTCTGACCTCTGGGTTACAGGTTACAAATATGAAGTGTATTCAAATTGCAGTACAGAAATGTTATGTTTGAGTTCATTTTGAAAATCTACATGAAAGTGGTATCATTCTCGTCTAGTGTATTTAACATAACTAAATAAATTGCAAACAAAATTTGATTGACTGTTAAAAGCAAATATCAGCCGATATATTGGTTTCAGGTTTTTCTGAACTCTCAAATGTCAGAGTTGATATTGGCCTGAAATCCAGCTGGTGTCAGAGTAAATCCAGGCATTAACAGCAACTATAGTCTAAAAAGATGTGTTTTGCTCTACTACATCAAGCAAAACCCCTTCGTGTTAACCAGGGATTGAGGTTTGCCCAACCGGCCTGTATTGGTCCCTGAAATCTTCCCTTAAATGTTCATTTTCATCCCACATAAACTGACAGATTCACTCTAAAGCTCAAACCCAGGGAAGCTCCAGCTGACAGCCAAATACAATTGAGCTACACAGACTGTTGAGTGAATATCAGGGTATTATGTTTCTTTCAACAGCAGAAGTTGCGAAGAAGCGTCTGTTTGCTTTGGTGCAGGCTCAAAGGTACGTAACCAGTAAATGAGACACAGCCACTTTTCCTCCCCTCAGTGAAAACACGGGGACAGTCCATTAGAGCCCTTTAAAGGGCAAATTAGAAAGACATTTAAAAGCCATTAGGAATATTCATATCTGGTTATACGTGGTTATCTCCAAAACCAGAGAAGGCCCAAACAAATCAGTCAACAAATGAGACAGCGCACAAACACAATGATCACACGTGTCCTCATTTAGCTGCGAACGCACACATCCACTTTAAACACGCACGCGTAAAAGCAAGCAACGTGCCAGCTAAAGCAAACGTGGCCTGTGTATTCTGCTTGCACTGTGGAATAATTCTCCAGACGGCAAGGTGATTTGTCCAGATTTTTGCTTGAGTGGCAGAAAGTGCCACGTCGTGAGGCAAACGCCGTGACCCCAATGTTAGAGAGAGCGGGCTGTTATATTGCTCTTTCCACTGCACTGCAGAGCTGCACCCTTAGGGGCCACTCTGAGCTGCTGCTGCTGCCATCAGAAGCCGGTCAGGGGTTGCGTGAGCGCGTGCACATGTTCGGAAAAAGCGTGTATGTTTTGGTAAGGGATTGCCCTTCGCTGTGAGAGGACACAGAGGAGCCTGGTAGGAAGTCTAGTGCATCTGTCTGACTGTCCAGGTGTGCTCATTAGAGGTGAAGAAGCCATCCTTTCAGTGCTCATTAAAAACAAAGGGTTGGTTTAAATTATGAGTCAAAATTAAAATGATATGTTTTTAAGATGGAAATACTATAATTTAAGAAAATTGCAGGCACTTGCTAATTTTCGTTGTTGTTGAAAACATGTAATTCTGCAGAGGGTACACTGCTTTTCTAATATTCAGAAAGAAATCTGAAAACAATGTAACATGAATGCTGCGATAACCTCTCACAGAATGATGCTTCATAAAAACTAAAAGGGGGGAGTCTGAACCAATGCATATTGAGGATGTAATTAATTTACTTTGACAGCTTATTCAGAAGTTCTTATGTGAGAGCAGAGCGCCACTGTCGCTCTCGTGGATGTGTTGAGACAGATGAGCTCTTGCTAACTCTGATCTGAGCCTCGTTCCCTCGGTTTGCCCTGACGACTCAAAGGGATCTGGGAGCAGGAGGGAGGACGAGGCTCGTCGCCCACTCGTAATCCAGTTACATCGGGAGCAAAATGCTGGCATACATTGCGTGCATCTGTGTGTGTTTTTGTGTCAATGGCAGGTGTGGGTGGGATACGCAGAATGAGGGAGAGACAATTTGCGGTGAGAGCTCATTTAAAGAGAAGATAAAAAGCAGAGTAGTGAGGAGCGAAAGGAGAGCTCTTTGCATAAATGTTGATTATTGCTCCTGTTTATTTTCTCTTAAGTAAGATATGTTTTTCCTCTTTTAAATGCACGCGTGTTTACTGGATCAACACCATGAACTAATACTGAAGGTGGGTCTCTAATGGGTTTAGAGCTGGACAGTGTACTTTTTTAATACAAAAGTTGGACACTAAAGTGCTTTTCAATTTGTCTTATTTGATTCCTATCATGTGTTGTGTTGTTACTTCTTTGTACATCATGTCTGTGGTGAGACAAATTTAATTATCTTAAATGGTTTGCCACATCATCTTATCTGACCCTTACTTTTAGAGTCAAGTATTAAATGGAGTGAAATGTTACAGCAAGTATGAGCTTAAACAAATGGTAGTTTTAATCAATTTAATATAACATAACATGTAAAATGTAGTAGAGAAGTTGTCATTAATGAATACTGATACTGTCCTCTCACAGAAAAATATCAGTATTTGTAATTTGCTATTATGTTACCTACATGTATGTTAATGTCCTAACAAGAGTAATGACCTTCCACTCTAAGTAGTACGAGCAGAAGTAGCATGAGGAGGAGGTCAAGACGATGGTTGGGTGTACGAAGTGTGTGACCTTGACACCAGAGGCCACAGTCTGCATGGGTCCCACACCAACATTCAACACTATTGATCCTTTAAAAAAAGGGCACTTCAGTGATTTACTATTGCCCTTTGAAAAAGTTGGGGAACTCACCAAAGACAGATTTCAAAAGCGATGGGCAAGCTTCAAAAACACTGCATTCACCATTTCCAAAGGTGCAACTCAGTAGTCTTTCATTAGACTGTGTCTGTCTCTTAAAAACCAACTTCTTTCAAATTCCACAACTCCAGGTTGTAACATGGGCTATCTGTTAAAAAATTGAACTCTCAAGGTCTTTACACACCAGAGACGTAACAAATAAATGACATCAAAATGCAAAATACTTTCCTGCGAATATTTAGCATTAGAACTATTCATAAGTGCAGTGATGCCAATTTGCCATAGTTGCAACATTGGTTCAGTTAAGGGTTTGAACAGATTCATGCCAGCTCATTCCTTAGAAAAGTGATGATAATCTCCTTGTCCTCACGCAACATTAATTTTTTTTTGTGTGTGGGTGGGGAACAGTACTGTCCTTGAGTTCATTGTCTTTATAATTTTTGTGTCCCCTGTCATATAATACAGGGTGTTGAGAAACACAGACAATCAACAGGTCTGTGATTGGTTGATGCCATTATTGGTGGTGCAAAAGCAGGAAAAAAAAAACAACTGAACTTGTTCTGAAAAAAAAAGTGATTTTAATCACCCTGTAATATTCACATTCTGTGTGAAAGAACTCATAACACAAAAGATTTCTAGATGTGCAAATTGATTCACACGATTAATTGTGTAAAAGCCTTAAGACACAACCCAAGAATTACATCAGTGTGACATCACCTTTCACTGGCTGAGAAGTAAACTGAACTGCATGGGTAAAACTGATGTATTGTCCTTTCAATCATGACTATGGTCTTAAACCAAATCGTAAAGTAACTTGAGCAGCCTAGACATTTGGGCAACTGGGGATAGAACTCCATTCAACCCCAGAAAGATATGGTTTTGGTGATGATGATGGAACCTCCTGAATTGTAACATAAAATAACACCATCTTTTAAAGTAACACCATATTTCATGCATATTAGACAGACATCAATGAGACAATGCAGAATTTGATTGTGAGTTTTTTAAAATAATTACTTTCAATTATTCCTCTTTTCCCTATTTTTCTTCTCTTCAAACCAAATTGCACAGTGGGAGTCGCACACAAACACACATACACTGACAGACATGCACCACACTGTTCACAGCTCAGTCCAACATCCAGAGCTACAGATCAGGTTTGAGTCCACGTGAAACTCCCAAAGCATATGCTGAATTCATCAATCTGTCCCTTAAAGGTATACTACGCAGAGTTTTGTATATGTTTATGTCTAGACTCATGCAAAAATAATCCCTCTCAATCATCATTTATGACCCACGAGAAGTGTCTCTACCTACAGACACACACAAAATCGGCAATGCGGCACCTTCCCACAGGGTTGTGCAGAGGTGTGGGTGTGCGTATTTGTATTTTAAAATGTAATTGCCATGAAACAATCAGGAAATAATCGCTCCCTCTCTTCATTCACCCTCTAGCTCGCTTGACCTCCGCTGCTCTCTCTCGTTGCTCTGGGGAGGAAGGGCCAACTTTGAACGGTGTGTTTGCCGACAAATCTTGCGTACTGCTCCTTTAAGTCTGAGCTTGTTTTTCTGCTGAGCCTGCGTGGATTTCCAGGGGGGGATGATGGATATTCATACCCTCACCTCCCTCTCGATTGTGCATCATTAAGTTTCACAAAACAGCCATAACAATCGAGGATGACTGGTCAGGTCATGCATATACTGACTTTATGAAGTAAATTGATTTGCAGTAACAGAGTCGCAAGATCTGGCGCCCCTCCAGGGAACTGGGAGATGATTTTGGGAGTCAAAGGGAGGTTTACGTAACATAAAAATATATGCAATGAATACGACAGTGCTTATGTATTTCTATCGCTGCTTTACTTTCAATCTGCGTATAATCTTACTTTAATTTTGCTTTACCTTCAGGCTTACTTCAACAATCATTATGAATTATGTGAAAAAAGTTCATTACCCACAACCCAATATCAGAGTGTTGCAGGCATCACTTGATTTTCAGGCTGTTGTGAGATATTCAAAGGTATATAATGAATACAGGCAGGGGCACCACAAAGGCCGGAAGCTAGACTACTGTTTGGCTGATTAAAATTCTCAGCAGCAAGGAGGAGATAGTGATGCATAATGAGACAAAGATCAGTGTCAAACAACAGCGGTGCAACATGTGATTCCCAGGTGTTTCTACGAGGCTTTAAAGCATAATGATTTGAACTGTCTGAAGGCGGAAAAAAGGGGAGCGCATCCAATTTGAATATCTAAATGGCTGTATACGGGTATATAAAGAGAGGGGAAGGTCAGATACCTCTGCTCTGTTGGGTCGCTTGATAAGCTGACCATTTTGTGCTCCTATGAAACTCTATTATAAAAGTGAATTCAATTTAGCAAACTCCATTTTCTCTCACTTAACCTCTTCTACAGATATACACCACCGGCTCCACGCCGGAGCTTTGTCTTGCTATTTTAAGTGCAGTGTTTCCCATTTTCAGTTTCCTGCAGCGCGCTGCAACTTAGACAAGTGTACACTCATACACTTGGATGGCAAAGACAGCACATTACAGGGAAATCTATTATGCATTTCTCTCACCACCACTGCCACCACCACTTCTCTGACTTTCTCTCTTTCTCTGTCTGTCCTCACTCTCTGTTGGCTCTAACTTTATCTTGCCGTCTTTATCTGTCCCTCTATCGCTTTCTTCCCCTTCTCCCTGCCAGCGAGATCTTCCAGTGATTGGAGTTTAACTTGCGGCACGGAGCCAGTCTTAAAGCTAATAGTGTGTTTCTATCTGAGAGCTGCTTAGTGTGTGTGAGCAACAGATATGGGAACATCAATCAAGAGATGTGCAGTTAAAGTGCAGGAGTTGTGATGACTGGCCGTAGCAACTGTACACTTCAAGCAAATCCGCGGCTTGTAAAGCAAGAGGAGGAGAAAAGAAGGAGGGAGGGGGCAGAGCAGGGAGAGCGAGATAAGGAGAGGGATCGAGGGCGGAGATAAGACAGGGACGAGTGAGACTGGAGCTGTGAATTAGTGTGCGATGAAAACGAAGTCTGTCCACCCTCCGTCACCAGCTCCTCCCCGTCCCCTCTCAGCTTTACTTCTTCTCTGGTGGTGTCATCTGAGGTGTCACTCAGAGTCTTGTTTTGCACACAAAGCTCAATACCAGAGCTGACCCACTGCCAACAGACTATAAATCAATTGCGGACAGAACCTGCCCCGTGTTTATAAAAGACGAGTGACCTGACCTGTCCTGTAAATGGACTCCGAAGTCCGAGGGAATTATAGCTGCCGTCGTTGAAGCGTCTGTGATACATATTTTTAAGTTAATGATGGGTCATATAACTTCTTGTATGTGATGAGTGTCGCTCCTGGTGGCACACCCACAGAGATCAATCATCTGACTCTGATAGCGTTGATAGTGTCTGTTTTGGTTCACTTTTGCTTCTCTATAAAAAAAAAAGTGCACTACCTGCTCAGCACCCAACAGCACACGCACAAAGTTAGCGACGAGCTGGTGAACATAATGGAGCTTTTAGCAGTTAAAGAGCCGGATAACTCCCTCGGGAGTTGGTGGAAACCAAAAACAGAGCTAAAAGGAAAGTAAATATTGGACTTACATCCATCACAACTCCAAATGAATACTAATGTTGATCCGTATCTGCTGGATGTTTAAATAGGTAATAGCTTGCAAATGAGTTTGCCATATCGACTTAAAAAGGGATGTGCTTTTCTACACCCAGTTGATAGTTTCAAAAGATTCCAAGTTCACAAAGCAAGATAATTTGAAGAATAGCAGCAGACTTCTTATTTTATCTCTCCAAGTGGTAAGAAAATTGCTGACTGTTAGGATTATTAAAATTATGCTAGCAGAAGGTGAACATAAAGACTTCTTTTTACACCTTTCTCCTGTTTATTTCACCTGCAGGCTGACCTCATCCAATTAATCTTCTCCAAATGTTCCGTAAACCAGAAGTTACAACTATGGTTATATACAAACAAACAGACTCAGCAGCACAACTCAGACACAGAGTCCAAAAACACAGCCTTTATTTGCCCAAAAGGGGTTCAATACACAAGTAATCAATCCATAGATAAGGCAAACAAATCCAGCAGGAAGAAGGTAAAGATGAAGTCCAACAGGCTGGGGAGAAACTAGGGACGAGAAAAAGGAGGCTGGAAAGCTTGACACTGGACACAAAGTCAAACTGGCACGCACACCAAATATACTGGAGAGGATAACAGGTGAAACCAATCTGGGTGGGGCAGACATTCAAACAGGTAGGAAACACACAAAGGCAGGAAGTGAAGCTATCTGCAATGAGAGGAGAGGTGAGTGTCAAAATAAAACAGCACTGGATGAATGAATAAGTGAAACACCTAAGAAGCAGAGAGGGATATAACACAAGACTCCGGTGTCAAGTATTCAGTCAGCATGGGACCTTAATAAAATGTCAGACAGTAATAATACAACCACTGCATTTCACTGTGTACATGTCACTGAGCTGAAGTGAGGCATTTACTGTGAGATAAGTCAGAGAGCAAAAACATCTGCTCTAATTTGAGGCATATTGAAAACTTTATTTTTCTTTCTTTTCAGAAAGGTGGCCAGAAAAAGAGAGAGAGAATTTGGCTTTGTTGCAATTGTGCTTGAAAAACGAATGGCTCCTTTGGGGTCGCCTACAAAGACCTCAGTCAGCCGCTCTGGGCTGGATTTCAACTTTAAACTGAGCTGAGCTGCCCAGTTTCGCCCAACCACTGCTCCGGGCCATGTGGACAAATTACCCACGTCACACCTGTTCATATTTCTGCTCTGTATCAGCACAGTGCAGCAGGTCTATACAGGGGAAATAAATGTGACAGCGCTGAGAAAGGGGAAAGCAAACGCTGGCGTGTGTCGCATCAATCACCTGTCAGAGAGATCCAGTCGAGGTTTGTCTTTGTGTGCGTGCCGGCGAGGGAAGTGAGCTCGGACGAAGGTGTAAAAGAAGACGTGAGTGGCGGCGTGGGATTTTCGATATAAGGAATGTACGTCGGTGAATGTGCATACTGCGTGCATGATTATGAAAAGGCTGAGTTCAATTGGCAATCAAGTCACAGCATGACTTCACAAGAAAGGCAACCAGTGCACCAGGTGTCATGTGTGAAGTAAAGGACATGAGGTGAAGAAGTGAGACTGGTGGTTACACAGAGACATGATCCTGTCTGAATGCTACAAGTGACAGAAGCCACTTCACATTTCTTTTCCTTTATTTCTATCCTTTTCACTTCAATGTCCGCCTCGCATGTCTCCATGGGTGGCAGCACCAGAGGCAACAGTCTTTTTGCTCTGCCTGTCTTCTCCTCGCAGCTACTGATCCAACGTCCCATCCGAGCCAGAATCAAACCCGGGCGAGAGTGTGACTGAATACGTACTCAACCTACAGCACGTTTGATTCGCCTTTTACGAAAAAACCCAAAAGGCCTCAAAGGCTCTTTTCGCTCTCTCCAGCCCGTTGACTATTGTTTGCTGTTTCCCAGGTAAAGTCGGGAGGAGGCTCTCTGCCAGCTCCACTCAACAACTGCAGACGTCTCGCTGAGCACACCGAACAAAGACCCACTGTGTCGACTTAACAGCGGCAGCAGAGCGAGCGCGGGGAGACGGCGGGCTGAAAATCAAAGATGAAAATGAAAGGTTTGCATTGTCAATATTTGGCAGGAACAGAGAGGAGTACGCAAGGACGCTCGTTTGACACATGAATGGAGAGAGAGAGAAGGCTCACCGGCTACGTACAAGAGTGTATCCGCACACACACAGAGAGTGACACCAGCGTGTCGTCCTCATTGAGTGTAACATCATTTTCATAAATTACCAAGCTTGAGTAACACAACACAGGACAAAAAAGTTATTATCATAATAAGGTGCAAAATAGCACCTATTTGCATCAGTTGAAAACCATAACCCTGTAATTAACAGGAAGAAAAGCAATTTACTCCTGCTCCACGGCGCAGCATCCCTCTCTCCCTGTTCCTCTTGGCATCTTTTAGGATTGTTTTAATTATTTCCTGGCATCCTGACTGTATGACTAAAGCCTCTCCCTGCCCCCACTCATCATCTCTGTCTCTCTCTCTCTCTCACGCTCACTCACTCTTCCCTCCTGCACCACGCGCTTGGCATGCCTTTACTCAGCTGCTAGAAACGAGAAATAAATCTAAACATCTGATTAGCCTGTAATCAGCCCCTTCACATCCCAGAAGGACAGAGGAAAGAGAGAGAGAGAGGGAAAAAATGGAGGAGATGGGATGACTCAGCTCTGATTCTCAAGGTGACATTAAAATGAAAAAACCTGCAGCTCATATCCTTGAAAGTTTCTCTAAGACAGCCCATCTCCTGTGTTTAGATGATGCAGCGCTGCGTAAAACAGTAGCTATGTCCCACATCGGGTGGAGGTTTGAAGAAGCATGCAGAGTGATGGGGTGACTTTACACTGTTCATCATTAAGCAAGACAGCGAGATGCACACAATGAAAACCAACTCAAAGGATTATTATTCAGATTCACACTCCTCCCTTCCACTCACTAAACATATGGGTAAATCAGATACATTTTTCTCTCTCTGCTGGTTTCTGATGACAAAGGAGATGATTTGAGAGCTGTTTCAAACCGTTCCACGCTATTGATTTCTCTTATTGATGCCTGTGCAACAATGATCTGAAGCACATTCTCCAGACTGCACGCTCCTCGTGTTTGTTTTAATGCTCGTGTGGGTGCATTATACCGAATCGAATAAAAAAGAGCAAAACAAAAATATTTACAAAACGCTGAATTTAAAATGTGGCAGCAGCTGCCAATATTCAATTTCAGCAGTTTTTCCACTATTTTTCTAGTATTAGTTGAGCATCTGTTATCACAGCCAAAGACGTTGTAGTGGGAGGAACTTTTGACCACTCAGCCCACCAATTGTCTATTCAAAGCCTTCTATCTGGCCCGAGACCGCAAAGTTTGTTTTTGTCTGCACTTTTATTTCTTTAACATGAAATATGTATTAAATAAACAGGCCTACTGAAAGTTCTTTCTTCTCCCTTCACCCTGTCAAATGAGGAAACGGTCAAACGTCATCTCCAATCCTATTTAGAAAACATGAGATGCATTAGAGAGTGAGGATAAAAGAAATGAAACTAAATGGATTTTGTAACTTTTTTTAGTCTCTATTTCACTGTGTTTACTTACCAAGTAAAAAAAAAAAAGTCACACAGTCACATAGTGGCCTCACGCAGACTTCATGTCCTGCTGAAGGCTTAAAAATGATGATGACTGACACATTATCTAGTTTAGTTATAAAATCTGTAAACTGTTGTTGTGGACTGACGGGGAGTGATGATGAGAAAAGCTTCACGCTCCGCCAAGCTCAAGATAATTACTGCAAAACCAGCCTGTAATACTGCCCTAAAAGCAAAACGCAACACCTGAATCTGACATTTTGACATCTGTTTTATCATATAATAATGATTTTGCCATGAGCTAGCTCAGCAAAGTAACAGGAAAAGCAACTGTCATCCCTTTTGACTCTAGCTGAGTTTGCATGAATTTGTGAGTATAAGCTGACTTAAATGTCAAATTGATTTGTATTGTTGATTCATTTAGTAATAAATCAATGTCAGCATAAACACTAACAGTGGACAGACAATGGCACAGAGCAGAAGAGATACATTTATTTCATGTAAACTGAATAATAAAAGACTCCTTATTTACTTAAACTATGAAAGGACAAGATTTGCCTTTTTTTGAAGACTCATATTGTTATTGTGAATGATCCAAGTGCCCTTTAATAGCATGTCAAAAATAGTCAGAGAAAAAAAAGGAAAGAAAGAAAGAAAGAAAGTGTTGCTTTCAAAAACTGTTTGTTATTAGGATGTGGATTGAGATGAGATACTTACTATCTAATTTAAACCGTTATGAGACACATGCATTCATCAAACTAGGGAAAAATGGCGTCTGTGTGTAGCTTTTCAGTTGCACACATTGTCTGGGGAGCTGTTGTGATGTCCAGTATAGAGAAAATAAGTGCTGCGTATTTATTTCTGTTGACCTGTAATGATTTTGCCTACGCACAAAATTTGTTAAGTTGTATAAATGACCCAGTTACTGGGTCTGCTGTTTTGGGATCTTTTGCAGGGTTAATTTTTAATGTGATGTGCAGAGAGAAAGCGAGAGAGAGAGGAAGAGAGAGAGAGAGAGAGTTGCAGGCAAAATCCATTTAGTTGTGTGCCACTTCTTTGTGGCTAACTTCTGGCCAAACAAATGTGCTCTGCTGTTGTGTGTGTGTGTCACTTTGAACTTTGGGCTAACTTCTTGGAATTAGTTAGCAAAAGTTGAGGAAGAGAATTATTGATTTCCTCTTTACTTTCCTGTTTCATCCCTATTACCTTGTACTTTGTGCACTTTGCAGCAACCAGAACATTTAACTGACCCGGCATATCCGGGCTGGACACATTTGCAGGGCAGTCACAGCCAATCAAATCTTCATTAATGACAATCGACTTGTATTACTAAAAACTCCTTGCTGGCTCCATCCCAACGTTACATCCTCCCCAGTGTGATGTCTTGCTGTCATCTTTCTCTCACGTCCTGCATCCTCCCTATCCATCACTTTCTTCTCCTGGTTATCTCGCGCAGACAGGGAGGTTTCAGGCAGATCTGAAGGTGATCACACTGCCTGACCCCCTTACAGGTCAGCCTTTGTAGCATTCAACACCTCTCTCCTTCACACCCTGTCATCCTCGCAGCCTGTCTGTCCGTCCGTCCGTCCATCGATCTGTCTCACCGTCTCCCTTTCCTTTCCTCGTCTCTCCCCTTACGTCGGCCCCTCAAAGCTACCTGCCGGTTTTCACGGCTGACATTCCAGCTCCCCATCCCTCTTCTTTTAAGTCCCATCCCTTTTAACTTGAATATGACCAGAGTGAGAAGTGAGAGTAGACAGGTAGCTGCTGAATAATGGATGACCCAACAGTTTGAGGTTCTCTCTATTTTCAAAAGCTAGGAGAGGGAAATAACTTGAATGCATTTCCGATGGGAGGTCGTAGTTGAGAGGTGGCTGAGGACCTTGGAGTGTCGGCTAAACCAGAACATATAGAGCAATGTGAAAATGTATACTTAGAGAAACACATTTTTTTTTTATTGCGACTGACAGTTTTGTTTTTTCTCGCCTTCAGAATTTTTATCCAACTCTTG
Source organism: Holacanthus passer (assembly GCA_025331565.1). Taxonomy (NCBI): domain Eukaryota; kingdom Metazoa; phylum Chordata; class Actinopteri; family Pomacanthidae; genus Holacanthus; species Holacanthus passer. Next base: position 3,521,742 of record JAFREQ010000047.1, on the reverse strand, counting down.
TTCAAAGCAGTCTGTTTTATCTGTCTACAACTTCTCCACGCGGTGGAAAATCTTTGCAGACGTCTGTTTTTTTCGACCTGTTGTCTGGTTTCAGTGGGGAAAAGCTGCAAATATTTACTCTGATCACTTGAGAGAAAAAAAAATAGTCACACACGCAGTAGACCAAAAAAAATATCACAAAAACAAATAAAAGAAAAGCACAATTTTCTTGTCTCTCCAATGTTAGAATCAACTCTGCACAGATGTTATCCCCCATGATTCAGTGCTGCACAGTGAAGTTAAGGTCTTTTGCTCTCTGTCGAAAACAGTCTCCTCTTCCCATCAAGCATCAATTACTTCAGTGTAAATAGTTATTCGACAACTGATGAGAGTCCTGTCACTGGAAATGAGACCTAATTAAATTAGACAAACTTTCTTAATGACATTTTAGATTATTTGCTCCCCCCTTCACAGCCTAACAGACTGGCACCGGAGCGGCATGAAGAGTCGAGTTTAAGATAGGATTTGAGAAAATATCAGAGTAAACTTTCTGGGTAAACTTTCCACATTTCAGGGTACAAATCTTCCCTGAAGTGCTATATATTTCCTCGATGTCACGCGCCCACGCATCGAGAGAAACGCTTCTGTAGTCAGAGGTTTACCAGAGATAAACTTTTGTCAAAAGCAAGTCCAACTCTCTCCGTCTCCATCAACACCGTCACTCCCTCTGTCTGATTCTTCTTCAGCGCTCTCGCGAAGCCAGCGTGCTCGACTAAAGCTCCAGTCAAGAGTCAAGAGGGCTGGAAAACATCTTCAGCAGAAACATGAGACAAATCCCCCCCAGAGCCTAAAAGTTTGGCCTAAATACTGTCCAGGATTAAAACGAGTCATATTTGCTCTAAATACGTACTTGTCCGTTTGCGAGGAAGAACGACAGTCTGACTATGTGAGGTCAGCGTGAGTGAAAGTGCTGCTGCGGCGCATGAGGAAATTGCTTTGTTGTTTTGAGTTATTCTTTTCATCACTGTGCCAAATAAGGTAAATTAAAATCATAACTCACTTCACCCCAAGCACTGTTTTGATTAATAATTTAACTTTTAAAAAAAACCCACTTTATTAATAGTTGCATCATGTGATTCATGAGAACAGTAGACGCACAAAACATTTCTTTTATCATTAGGATTTAATTACACCTCCTCCAGGAAATCTTCGCATCTTCAACATTATGAAGTGAGAGAAGACGGGCAATGAGATCATCGGCGACTGCGAGAACCATTCGGGGCTCATCGGAGTCCGGGCAATTTCAGAGTGTTTGTGGTCAAAGTGTAACACATTTCATTTATTCATTTGCTGAAATGTTAGACCCTTGCAGGCAAATAACTTGTTTCTCAGCAGCATTAAAAAAAAAAAAAAAAAAAGGTAAAGGAAAGCTGTCTAATAACCTGGCTAATGAGATAGCACCGATTAACCCTACTGGGTTCTGCTTGGCTCTGGGCTAGAAACCAGGCTAATGAGAAGCTCCTTAGCAAAGCCTCTACTCGCTGCAGCTTTTTGAAGCATATTTCTGCAGCCTCCAACTTCAAGGAGAATCAATAATTGTCCTAATTTGAGAGATTAGACCTCCAATTAACATTTCCATTAATGTTCACGGAGGTAGTAAATTGTCTTAAGACTTGATCTTAATTCCATCATCCTGGGCAAAACATGTATGAAGGCTGAAGCTGCGCCTGTCTGCACACCTGTCTTGCATCAGCTATAGTGTTTTACTGTGCACAAAGTCACTCTCACATCATCTGTCATTTTTTTTTGGCCACATCTTCCCTCTTCTTTATTGCCCTTTATATGCTTGCTTTTATGATGCTAACTCTTGTCAAGAGGCCCTTTTCATGGCAGACAATTTGACTTGTCAGAGCAGGAAAAGCACAGGGGTAGTTAATAATATTAACGATGGCTCTACTGCATTTAGGAGCGTTTGAATATCTGTGATTTCAATCAGTACAAACTTAGCATAAAAAAGTGAATGTTTTTCCAGTAAACTCAAGTGTTTTACAGACTTAACAAATTGTATACTTTTTTGTCTCTGTCAGGGTTTAAAATACCTTTATTTTCCCTACAAATGAAATCAGATTTTTAGAATAATTACAGTATTAACCTGACCCTGTGAGAAAGGCAACCACTCTGGCACTTGTTTCAACCCAGTACTCGCTGTCTCTACCCTGAGCTGGAGGTCTGGGGCTGCACGGATCACTCACTCACTCACCCATAAGGAACAGAGCCAGGCTTTTAAGCCAATTTGTCATAGTGGTCAAACTGTGTAATTACAGCTTTCCGGTCCAACAGCAGCCCAAAAAGCATTTTTCCTGCAAATAATCATGGGAAAAGGAGTGGCTGTGAAACGGTGGAGTGTCACAACCCGTGTGAAATGACTCATTTCACTTTCAGAATTTGATTCATTTGGTCCAGAAACATTTGGAATTAGGTTATTTTATTCCACTCAAATTGGCTGTGGGCTGAACTGGAAGTTAGCTGGTTCAGCTGGCAGAAGTCTCTGGTGCACGTGCTCCGTGGCTGCTGGGGCTGGTGACTTGAAAACCCAACTCTCTTTAGTGAATGTCTAATGCAAACTTAAGTCAGCAAAGAGAGTCAAACCTCACATCTCTGTAACAGACATCTTGTATTGCACATCTTTAAGTGGATCTCAAATTTTTACAGTTTCAGCTGGTGATTAGCGTCACATGATTTTTCTGTGAAACTATGATGAACCACCTCTTGTACTTTGGCATTGGCTAAAATGCCATCTGCAATAATGACTTTAGCTGAAGCGGCATAGAAAACATTTTATTACCCATCTCCCACTGGAATTTTAATCCTGTCTGAATGGGGCCTGAGTCTGCTTTTGGGTCAAGCAGTTGTCCAGAAATGTCACACCTGGCAGGTCTAAGAACACAGATGACCGCTGCAATTATTATAAATCACAGAGGACCTCAAGTAACAATAGTCCAGTGCAAAAAGGGCTTAGCTGCTCAATGTAATGCAAATGTTTGATAAATTGAGCAGCTTAAACAAATTTAACAGCTGGCTACTTTGTGTCCCCTTGTTTCTCCACATGCTGTTTCTTATCAAAAAGTACACAGAGCAGACTGTTATGTAAACTGTAAAGTATATTGGTAGGACTGTTTATGTGCATTACTCCTTCCACAATGTCAACATCCTGCTCCATAAGTTACTGATGAATTAATGTAGTCCTCACAAATATACACATACGCTCAGGCGTGTGTGTGTTACTGACCAGTAAGTCACACCGATTGTGTTCCATGTCAAATGCATTTGACCTACACATCCCAGGGGCAGATACGCTGACACACACACACAAACACACACACATAAACACACCTGCACAGTTATGCAGAGACAGACAGGGAAGGAGAGAAGAAGGTAAACAGATCTCTCTTTTTTTTTTTTTTTTTTGCCATTTCATTCTGTGCACGCTCTCTCTCTCTCCCTATTTCCACTTCTCCAACCGTCTATCTTTCACAGTGTCCTCAACCCGTCTGCGGGTCACAGCCGTGACACTTCAAAGTCACTGTTACTGGCAAAATGTCAGAGGATGAAGTGACAACAAACACGGGCGCCATGAAATAAATACAGAAACGTATGCTGAGGATGAGAGAAGCAGAGCACGAAGGATAAAGTTAGAAAGATGCAGATATACGACCTGGGAGATCAGTCGGAAATGCGGAGAAGATGTCAAAAACACAGAGGCCCTCCGTGGTTATAGATAGATGAAACAAAATCTCTGGAGAAGACTTTTAAGTGATCAATATAGCTTAAAAATCCAAATGCAAACATCAAAATTGCACGTGTGTGTGTGTGACATAAAAACAAACAGACGACAAACTATTTAACCTCCTCCAACTCTGAGTCATGTAGAAATTAATTCTGTTATGTTGTTGTTCAGTAACAACATACCACTGAAGTCTCGCTTCAATGGGAAGTTTTTCTGTTGGAGTGCTACTCAGGAGCAGCAGTAAATGGGTTACTGAAGACCGAGCTGCTGAAGGACAAGCAGATAAGAGGCAGTAAAGACTGAAAAAAGTCTATAAAACTGTTTTCTGCTTCGTATTTGATTTCGGTGAAAACCTTCACGTCTGGAAAGTCAGATACTTGAAATCAGTGTTTACACCAAAGGAGGCGATTTGACTTTTATCTTTGAATTATATCAATTTAGAATGAAGCTATGGGGCACTGCTGATCTAAGATCCCCGAGCTGGCCACCATTTCAGTGTAACATATACGTATTTACGATTATTGGATGGATTGCCATTAAACTTGATGACAGATATTCATGGTGCCCAGAGGATGAATCCTAATGACTTTGCTGATCAAGTAACTTTCTCTTCAGTGTCACTGTGAGGTTGACCTTTGTGAAATGAATGCACTATTGACTTCCATCAACTATTGATTGGACTGACATTAAATTTGCTACACACATTAATGTTCCTCTCAGGATGAATTGTAATAACTTGTCATCTGGTGCCACTCAAAATACCTGCACAACTAATGACACTCCCATTAAATGCAGCTGTGCTAATTAGCAGATGTTGGCATGCTAACATGCTCAACTTAAACTGTGAACATTGTAAAACATTATACCTGTTTAACATCAACAGGTGAGTTTTAAGCTCAAAACACCTGGTTGCAGACTCTTAGTCTTATTAAACATACAATGTACATTCTTCAGAGACAAGTGTGCTTCATTGGTGACCATTGGTTGGCTTTTCATCTATGTTTTTATTGGGGGTTTTTTCGACGTTTTTCTTCCATTTCTGTTTGCTTTTGTGCTTTTGCACAAGGTTTGATTTTTCCCCTACAAGAATTGTCACCTTAACGTGGGGGAGCTGGTGCATGAGGTGTGTGTGAGTGTTCCAACAAGATATAGTTGGGCTCAGATTCACACATATAACTAGGTCTGGAACAAGAGTCCTGGAGAGTTGCCAGTTTTCTGGAGTTGCCCAGGGTGAGAGGTGCCAGACGAATGTGGGGATACTCTTAAGCCACCGGTGTTTTCCAACAAAGGGTCACCTCTGTGAGACTGCAGGTCGCTAAGAGGAAGGCTGGAGATGTTGTTTGAAACCAAGTTTGATTAAAACAATTTAGTTGGCTGAAATAAAAATATAAACTAGACTTTAGATATGTACAGAAATTATTTTAGTCTTTGTCAATTTGGTCAAACTTGGTGAACATGTTTATTCAGACTATGTCTGCATGGCTGAGTCCTTACCAAAGTGTTATATTTGTATTGTAATACCTATTCTGAACTTCTTAAATCTTGCCCCTGACAAATACCATATTATAATAGTATAACATGAATATATATTATATCATATTATAAAACCTGGAGGGGGGTGATTGGGAGGAACAGACTGCCTGATCCAACGAGAGCACAGACTACACATGATGTAGTGTTTAATACAGCACTCTTCTTGATCAGAATAAAACAAAAACTGCTCCATTATTCCAGTATTCTATTAGCGTGCTGATCTTACTGAGCAAAATTTGTATTCAAAGACCAGCTTGTGCTCTCAGACATTCTGAAATTTATATGACCGGACTGGTGATCTCAGACCACCACTGATGAAAGCTTTATGGGCACAGGTCCTGACTCCTACACATCATTCAGTGGAACAAGTCCGTGTTATGTAGCATTTGATACAGACACAGTGGCTACATTTTACACCACATAAAGCAGCGTCAATAATTTTAAGCAGTTAAGTCACGATCTGGCGAGTTTTATTTCCCGGCGTCATTATTATCCCCATGTGTTTACTTAACACTATTTTTTACATGATGTATAACTCCGAGGGAGCAGAAAAAGCCCAATCTAAATTGAGTATAAATTAGGCCTGAAAGCCAATAAATGCGATGATGAGTTTTTTTCCATCTTGTAAAAGGAAGTGCTGCATGCTATGGGGCTCCCTCTGGCAGCGACAGGAATAATTTTTATTGTAGCACATAGTGAAACTAATAGCCTTCGTGTTATGATGATGGTAATATTTGACGGAGGGCTTTTTCTGAAACGGAGTTAAAATTAATGAGCTGCCCCACTCTGTGACTTTTCAGTTGGGGTGAACGGCTTGACCTGTGCCAGTAAATTGCAGATTGTCCGGGCGATATCTTTCATCTGTTTACACAACATGGAGAGATAAAACGGGCAGAGAGAACATTGGAGACAGGAGATCAGATGAGAGGGATAAAAAGAAGGAGTGATGACGGCTCAGAAACACGAGAGAGGTGAGAAGATATGAAAGAAAACTTCAAGCACTGCTCAAAGAGTCCCATTAGCAAATGATACTTGCTCAACCGAACACAGTAAAGCTGAATAAACTGAATATCTGAAAGCTCATTACCGACGATACTGGGCTGCAAGCTATAGCAGGTGATATTCAATCACGCAAATAAGGTCTCTTATTCTTTCTATCTTCTCATTTTTCTATAGACAAGCTCGCTTTTGTCACTCACTTTGTCCCCTTTCCACTTGATTTTAGGGATCCTCACCTGATGCTCTGTATCTGTAATATATCTGGATCTGTAGCGTTGAGTGAGGCCACAAAGCTGTCAACGGGAATGTTCTCCATCTTGGTGACTGTCAGGGGGTCGGGGAAGAAGACGGGGCCCTCGTTGATGTCCAGGACCGTGACGTGGACGGTGGCCGTGGAGCTGGGCCCGTAGCCGGCGTCAGAAACCAGAGGATCCTCGTTCTCCACTTTGATGAGTAGCGTGTGGAACATGGTGGCCTCGTAGTCCAGAGGCTGAAAGGGGAACATGATTGGGAAGGTGAGGGTGATTACGTTGCCTCCTGCAGTATGTGAGTGCAAGAGTCAGGGCATATACTTCACCTTGACAACAGAGAGCATCCCCTCGTTATTATCCGGGTTGGTTTGGATCTCAAAGCTCTGTGCGGGATCTCCATTAATTATAGAGTAGATGGCTCTGCCTGCTCCCGTGGCCGAGTCGTCTCTGTCGTCTACTGTCAGGTTGACCACCACGCCCGTCGAGCCCTCATTCACAATGGCTTCAAACTGAGGAGACAGACAAACCGCCATTAGTGAGCAAGAAGAACTGAGGGTATACAGAGAACAAATCAGACTGGAGGCAGACAGAGAGGATGGTATAGATGAGGACTTTCTATTAGGAGCTGATTTAGAGAGACAAGAGGAAAAAGCAGAGTATGGAGGAAAGAAACTGAAGTTTCTGCTGGGTTTTGTAGTCAAACAGGGACACACACATGCACACTCTGTCAGTGTGTACATTTCTAAGAACACTAATATGTGTACAATACATTCGATGTTTAGGTCGAACAAACACACAATGCACAAACAGTCCAGTTGGAAAATTTATGCAAACAAAGTAAAGGCCACAACTTTGCCTGTCAGTCTGATTGTACATATAAGGTCCCCTGTGGCGTTTTGACCTCTTGTGGTGCAACAGAGCAATGTTTTCACCGGTGGCATTTTGTTTGCACTGTCAACGTCCATAAGCATGTAGGCGATGTGACATTTTTGCAAGCGGTTTCTTGCAAATTCCGCTAGTGGCAGTACGACACAAAGAGGCGCAGAAATGCGTGAGCAAAGAAAAGAAAGAAGAAGACTGGCAGCGAGGAACTATGGATGTAAACAATGCAGGATATAAATGCTTTGTTTGCACAAGAGTTGATGCAGAGTGCATTATCTTGCACATATCTTATCTTATCACCTCTAACTCTACTTTACTATTTAATATGATATGTTCAACTATAGCTGCACAACAACACAAACATTTCCCAGTTTGGGACAAATATAATGCATCTATCTATCTATCAATCTTTAAAAATGTTTGATGTTTTATGAAGAAGGAAATGCATTAATTTGTTAGACCTCAAGGTTACACACAATGCATTTAATGGGAAACAATGTTTGTCCAGTAAAATCTAACTTTAGTTGGCTAGAAGAAACATCTAGACATCTTTAAGTCTTTCTGCTGTTTATACATTTCCACTTGGTCCCAGTCTTTTTTATGTTGTATAAAATAATATCACCCCCATCCTAAAAAATAATGGACTCGTAAAATAAAGGTTCCTATTTTTGACTATTTTTTGGCCTCATGTTTGTCCTTTCCTTAATGTTCTGCTCACAGTCGTGCAGTTGTGAATTGCTTCTGTGCCAAAAAGCTACAGTTGAAAAGAGGGAAAGAAATTACTGAAAAGAAAGAGAAACAGAGAAAAAGCATGTAAAAAAAAATGGAATCGTTAATAGACTGTCGAGTCAGATGTTCTGCTGTCAAATCCAAGAAAAAGCACTTGCCTAAACATTAATTCACAGAAGGACTATTAAACATATGAATGCATGGACAAACAGAAGAAACACTTTCCCTCCATCGCTGATGCTTCACAGTGCATCTCATTTATTTTCCAGTGCCAATCACTCCCCACCTCTCTGCTCATTGTTGGCAGCAGGTCTCAATCAGATTCCTATCGATGCGTTCTGCCAGCAAGGCTCCCGCTAAAGACTACATTGTGAGCAGGGTTACCCTTGCAGAAGCTCCAGGCAGGGAGAAGCAATGCTGTGTGTGTGTGTGTGTGTGTGTGTGTGTGTGTGTGTGTGTGTGTCAGGACCATTATGGTGTCAGAGCTTATAGTGTAATCTTTCAGACACAACACTGTTTAAGGATAGCGCTGGTCTAGCCTAGATTACTGCGTCTCCTGTCAGCCCACGGTATTGTTGTTTCACAGATTACCCTCTTACCGCCTTACACTGCCTGGCTCCATGCATTTATCTGAAGAGAGACAAACATTGATTTCTTCTTCTTTCCCTTCTTTTCTACCTTTTTTATTCATTTGAAGCTTGTTTAAAAAAAACCCACTTTGAGCCATTCGCAGTCATTTATGGCACACGGCATAGAAACACGGTGTTCTTGAAAGAAGGCGGTTGTGTTTGCACCCAGATGGGCATTGTTGGTCTTTTTGTCCTGCAAGCCTGCGGCAGCCTGGTATGAAAGCGTCATGTGAGAATTAGGAAGCTGTTGGAAACTAGCACTCATTTTTTAAACAAGTGGGACGCACTGGAATTTAAATAGCAATTGCCTCAGCTTTAGCTTTTAGAGGACCAATTCACAAACAGTGCCTAGATGCCCCCGCTGCACATGCTCAAAGACACAAGCACAAATGCACGTCACTGGCGTTCCCATGCTCATCGCCCTCCTCTGGACTTCAAGCCGCAGATAAGGCTCAAACGCAACATTTGCAAGCTCTTACTCTCTCCTTCACTCGCACAAACACACACACCCTCACACACAAATACAGTACGGATGCGCAGACAACAGTGGGTCAGATTGGGTTTAATCATGTGGGGCAGTCATGCGGTTGGAGGAAACGCTGTATTCTGTGTGATGTGGCCACTGGGCTCCTGCCCCGCCGCTGATAAGGCCCCAATTCCACCTGGAGCACAAAGCAACCAGTCACCTGAAAGACTAGGAGGAAATGACTAACTATGAGGCAGAGCTTCTGGCCTGAAATGACTTAAACACATTAAGAGAGAGGGGGGGGGAGTGATGGCAAAAAAGGGGGGGAAAAAAAGGTCTGCCTTCAAGTTTGCTTTTATCCGTGTGTGTGTGTGTGTGTGTGTGTGTGTGTGTGCGCGCATTGGCTGTTTTCTATCTAAGACTCCCAGCCTCAGACAGAGAGCCAATTACAGTAGGGGCTCTTATATGCTCCACTCTCAGAAAAAGATGACCACGTGATCATGGCAGTCACACACAGAATGAACACACAACAACACACACACATTCATGCATTGACATTGCGATAAACACATAGATAGATAGATAGATAGATAGATAGATAGATAGATAGATGTCGGCAGTGGCCATAAATCACACACGTCAGACAATTAAGACTCCAAGGAGTAAAAACTACAGCGTGGCATTGATTTTGTTTCCCATCTCCTTTAATGCCAGACTTTTTCAATACTCTGTCCCATAAATCTTCAAGGTAATGTCACGCTGCCAAAAGATAATTGAGTGATTGTCATTTGAGTCAAAACAACTTAAGAGGAAAAGATAAATAAATGGATAATGTCAAGTTTTAAGTCATACCACAAAAGGCTGTAATTTTTTGAGCTGTTTCAACCCGTGATGGTGAAGCGGGCTTTTGTTTGTTTGTCATTACAGCGTGTCATATCTGTACTAGTGTGACCTCGCTCCAGTTTTCATGTGAACCTGCTGTAAGAAAATGTTGCTACACCTTGGTGTAATGACCCACAAATTGCTTTTTCCTAAAAAATGAATGCATTAAAAATAAAGGCGTTTTCCTCTTTACTCAAGTTCTGAATGTTTTAATCTATTTAAAATCATGTGTCACAGTTAACCATTTTGCAAAGCCTGCAGCTGTGGTTTCTTGTATTTTTACAACTTTTCTAAGCAAGCATTGATTTGCATTAATTCCTGCTCAGTATACACTTGATTGGCCCAAATTTACATCGACATTATGAGGTAATACAGTACAAAATCTGAACTTAATGTGCATGAACATACAACACTAAATTAACAGACAACTGATGGAGACTGGATGTTCACAGTAATGGAAGACTTAATTGTAGCATGTGTCAAAAGTAATACTTTATTTGCATACCATACTGAACTGAATGGAAACCAGTACCAACTAAGCTAGACTAGGATTGCCATAACATTTTATACAGATATTGATGGTGCCCAGAGGATTAATCCTAATGACTTTTTTTCTTCCTCTGGTGCCCCCAGATAAAATTTGGTGCACACATTCATGTTCCACAGAGGATGAATTTCAATTTAATGCCATTGGGTCAAAGATTCTTATGTCCAACATGTAACGAGGAGTGGGGTAGGACTCAAACACAACACACCAAAAACAGATAGTTGGAAAAAGTTATAAAGAGTTATAAAGAGTTTATTTTCCAGAAATCATTGATGCTGGTATAGACCAGAGTCAGAGCAATGGGTGGATGATACAGAGAGGAAGTCAGAGCCACAGAAAACACCAAACAGCCACAGAGACTGGCAGACAAAAACTAAGAACACAGAGGCAGATCAGGAAGAGAAGGCAGAGGTGAATCCCAGGATACAACAAGGGAGGTCTATCACAAGCAGGCAGATTTGGCAACAGAGAATAAGTCCAACAAAGATTGTTGGAGAGTCTTGGCATGATGCAAAGACAATCCAGCAAAGTGAGTGTAAAGTGGGGTGGCTTATAAAGAGTCCTGATTGGTAACTGAATACAGCTGGGTGCACAGGTGAGATGATGAGGTGGGAGTGGCTGGCAGGTCAGGTGAGGCAAGGGCGGGGTCAGTGTAGAAGTACTGTGACATGGGTGTAGAATTAAAGCACGAAGAATGAAGACAGACATAACTAAGACATGACATGACAGAACAGAGACATAGCAGGACTAAGATATGATAGGACTAAGACATGGCAGGACTAAGACATGGCAGGACTAGGACATGGCAGGACTAGCACAGGACTGTGGCTGGCAGAACTGAGGCAGGCAGAACTGTGCAATATTTGGTTTATGTCCAAATACCTGCAAAACTAATAATGTTCCAAGAGAAGCTCTTTAGCATTAATTAGCAAATGTTAGCATGCTGAAAGGCCAAGCTAAGATGATGGACATGGTCAACATACCTGCTAAACATCAGGTAGCATTGTCATTGTGGCCATTTTTATCATGCTGCCATTTGCACTAAGCAAAAACTATAGCATCATAGTGTAAAAGTAACTTTACAGTCATAGCTGCCATCAGGTCAATTGTCTGTGGTACAACAAAATACAGTCTGATCCATTTAGCACCACTGCAGATCAACCAACTAAAACCTTACACTATCAATATTATCATTTAGAGAAACAATGAGGAATCAGTTAATGTGTGCCAGAATCAAGCAACATTAAAAAATCTGAAAAAATTACAAATTAGCCTGCAAATCCAAAGTTTCTTCACCAAAGAGGAATTAATTTCTCTTTTTTTCTCGTTAGTTTAAGTGTAATTCAGTGATGAAATAAATGTGATGGGCAGGAGTTCTGAAGTCAAAGTGGATCAACATTTGGTCGTTTCATGAAAAAAACTGAAGGAATGAAGCAATGTTTCCTGACAGAAATGGCGAGAGCACAACCCAACCAGACATTTACCAAATGTGGTCACCCAATCACTTACTCCCATGGACACCATTTAACTATGCTCAACATAAAAGTGGTTTTCTTGCAAGCTTTCTTTAAGGGGACCTGTGGCAGTAATAGTCTGCAAACCAAAGCAAAACAGCTGGTTGATTTCTGAAAACGCAACATAACTTCATCTCAACACAGTCAACAACTTTCAATGTACTCCTTCTCCAAACAGATGGGGGTGCAAAGGAAGCCTGAAATTTCTGGCGAAGGGCCCGAGAAAGAGATGTGATGCCTTGGAAGAGCATACACATCTGTCAGCTTTACCGAGTAACACTAAATGCTCTCTGCCTCATTAACACTACTATGGAAATTGCCTCCTATTTCTTATACAGGCTTTTAATTCGTCTTTCATTGCCAGCTGGCATTGTTTGCTTGTTACAAACCAGTGACCGAGACCTTTTCTTCTAGTTCTGACTGTTGTGTGTGCTCAGCTCTGGCCTTAATATACATGGAGAAAGAAAGAAAAGTGAGAGAGTGAGGCAGAGAGACAGAGACAAATATGAGTCAGGTTTTAAGAGTAAGTAAAAAAAAAAAAAAAAAAAAAGGTTGTTTTGAGTGTGATACTTGCTGCTGTAAACTGTCAAATTTATCAATCTGACTTTTCCATCTTGTTCTCGCAGACGTACATAAATAAACACAGAGATGCATGCACTTAAATTACAGTCATGTAAACACACATATGCCTAACATATTCTTACACTACACAGCGCCACACACACACACAAGGACGGATGGACAGAGTTGAAATCAACTTATTTTATTCCTGGATGTCTGTCAGAATGTGTTATGAATACAGATGGCAGCCGGGGCTGTACTGACAGGCAGCCAGACAGACAGTTGAGCGGCTGTTCATTTGTCCTAATGGAAAGTACTTTGTGACACGTCCCCGCTGCCCCTAAGATTTTCTCTGAAAGGGAACATGCATAACAGTGGTCCATCACATTAAACCTCCCGAGACAAGACTATTTTGCCTCCGAGTAGCATTTGCACCATCGCCCGTCACATCGGGGAGGTGCTGCAACAGGGACGTCTGAAGTCTGTCTTCTTGGGCATGCTGGTTTACTTTTCCAGGATATTTTTTTTCAGAGCATTTTTTTTCTAACTGTCTTGAAATCTTCTCGCTCGCTACGTTTTTGATCCTCCCAAGGCGGTTCTTAGAAAGCAGAGAGTAAACTGTCTACTGTAAGTGGAGAAATCCTAACATGCTATCTGAAGAGACATGATGTACACAAGTCTGAAAATGATGTGGCACCTTGAACATAACGTCTCATAAAATATTGAAAAGTCTTAAATGCACAGGATGTACTTTCTGCCACTAGGGGGTCTCTCAGTGAAAACCGTCAAAACAAAAGACTCAAGCAGAAATGTTCACGGACACATTCATATATTAAAGTTTTATTTGCACTAGTCAAGTTCATCAACTTCCTTTCTCACTCTCTAAAGTATAACCAGGTGTTTACTATGTTTCCCTGAACAAATGAAAAGCAGCATTACCTTGAATAAAATTACACTGAACATTGTTGGAAATATTTGGGATAAAGGTCACAACTCAATAAGGGTTTGACATTTACTTACATTTAATTTAGAAATGTTACATTTTATATCTTTAAACCTTTGCATAATGGAGTCATGCACTAATTTAGTATTTCTGGGCCCCTTTTGCGATAACAAAATACTGAGGTAGAGGTCACAGAGGTCAAAGTCAAATTTAGAAAAGAAATCCCTGACTTAAACACGAATCATGTACATTTTCAAGCAGCCACTTGTCTTCCCTTTATCTGCTTTCAAAGGCAGCTTAACTCTCGGCAGAACGAGGTGTAGACAGACCGCAAATCTGTAAAAAGGCACCGTTTCCATTGTACCAGCGTGAAGCTGAAACGAAACCAAGTGCACATGATCACTCATCTTCCCACACAATCCTATACACAGTGTCTGTGTGTAGGATTGGCAACTTACCTCTCTGTCTTTTACCCATCCCCCCCAGCTTTAATCCTGCATACAGTAAGTGTGCCTGGAGAGTTAATGAGCTTACCTGTGTCTTTATTAAATTTGAACAGCTTCTGCTCGGGCTGTTTCCAAAGATAGATTTTCGATGAATCTGACATTCAGCAAAGCAGCTTTTCTACCTTTGCAGAACATGACAGCTCTCGTATTTGTGAATGCAGCTGAGTTAAAAAAAAAAATCCTCAAGGAATACTGGCACGCGGTGTATTAAGTAACCACGTGCTTCCAAGACACCAGCAGACATTCAAGTGCTACATTACATGACACTAGAAAGTGTTGGACAATCTCTCTCCATTGGTCAGACTGGAGAGCCCTGCCTCAAGGAGTTTTTTAAAACTTTACAGAAAAGCAGCAATCCGACTGTCCTTTCTGCTGCATTTCACCCATGTGCTCCCCTATGAATGAGTTTCCACTGGTCATTTCAACACACCAAGTACAGAGACTGCTAAACAGCCCACCACGAGGCTCTGAGGAGAAAGTCCTTGAATGTATCACACACCTTGCAAACAAAATGGTACATTACTGAAACCACCTGACTTCACATACCATTAACTACCTGTCAGTAATGCCACCCCCAATTATAACGATTAACTTACTGCCCCCCTTACCTTCACAGTGGCTAGGAAAGGGAAGAAGAACTTGTCTCTCTGATGTGTTTTTTCTTTCCTTTCTCTTCAGTTCTGAATGTCCAATTCTGCCAGCTGTACCGGATTATTGACCAGGGGGGCACACATGTACAACCCCAATGATTTATGATGCCACGATCACCCACTAAGAGTCACAACTGCAAAGACACCATCCCCAGCTGGCTCTGCACCCACAAAACACGGCTAACTAAAGGCCTGAATATACTCCCAAACAGATGCGGACAACACGAATGCATAATAAATCTACTTTCTGGAGTCTGCTTGGAGGATGCGCTCCACGCATATGCAGACGTATTTCATAGCTTGTTGCGGCTTCGTCGCTCTGTCACAACAAATTGGACGTACTCAGATGTCCGCCCTCTGATGGCAAAATTTATGTCATGTGGACCCTGGCAGATCCTCACTCACATGCGAATATGGAAAGTACAATTTCAGCTTAAGCAGGAGGTCCTACTAGAGAAACCCGAACCCCACGTCTCTGTCGTGGTGTATGAGAATCTTTCTCCTGCATCATCTGTGTCTGACATGGTTGGATGATACATCACACAAACTTGTTTACTTGAAGCAGGCATAATTGTTTAAGCAAGTATTTATTAGCATGTCCATTGAAGCATTTCAGTACAGTCCTGGTTTTTGACTTACAAAATAAATCAAACTCTCGGGATGACGTAGAACGAAAATTTATTTCGTTTTTGTTTGAAATATAAGACCACCAAGATCACTTATTCCTTTCTCTCAATTTGCTACACTTTGCAATTAGCAATTACACATTAACCCATTTAATGTAAATGTCAATCAACCAGTGGCATCAGTCACAGGTTGAAAGATGATGAGGTGAAGCTTCATTCTCACAAGTGGTATGGACAAATAGTAATAATCTAATATAGCCATGTGCAGCATGTTGGACCAACAATCAGTAACCAGTTCCTTTGAGAAAACTGTAAAAATGCTTGCAGCAGCCTTTTTACATAAGCCCATTTTGAGTGTGTGTGGAGACAGGGAGCTGGCTTTGTGATTTCCAACACATTAACATTCTTCTGAGCAAACTTCACAAGTGAAGGGACAATATGCCTGTTGCTATTTCAAGTGGTCTTTCACACTTCTTTCTAGTGCTACTTCAATCTTTATCGGCGACACCGGGGGTGTCAAGTGGAATCACACCATTCACCACATCTGAATAAAATTACCTGGTAATACCCTTCATGGGTCACCAGTTTAATGCGGCACGCTCGCTGGACATGAAGAAATGAGAATGACTTCATATATGCACACTTTTCAAATACCTGCTGATGAAATAACTGAGCAAATGTAGAATGAAATATAATTGCAAATTTGTGCAAGTATGATCGAACATGTGGGCCAGACATGCTTTAGCAAGGCGCCTTATAATACTCTCAAAATTTGATTCTTTATCTGGAGGAAAACTGAAATGCTGACCGGCAGAATTAAATCTGAAATTGCCAAAGTTTCAAGGACATCCTCTATCTCACCACCTCCATCTCACTCTAACCTGATCTGGTTGTGCATTTTTTGTGTCTATGTCGAGCAACACGTGCACATATACACATGTGTACCTTCGTCCTTCGTGATGTGCCTCTAACCTGACACACAATGCGCAAATCCTTTCCCATCCCTTCCTCTTTGTGACAGAGATTTCCGGCCGACTACGCCACCGAATCACCCAGGGTAAGCGCCGTGTGTATCTCAGAGCTACTGAAGCAATCATGCAAAGCCCGGACTAATCCGTGACACCCGTTAGCCATCCCCCAAGACAGACCAGCACTGACAGGGCCCTGCTGCCCTGTGCCTGGTGCTACACCCATCACCGCTAACGTCTTTATCAGCAGGACAGATGGATTGCAGGTGAGCATATTCTCCTGGCCATCGTGGAGGAGAGAGGGAGAGAAAAAAGAGAGAGAGGGAGAAGCAGACAGAAAGACAGATGGAGCACAGAGAAAGCGCGAAATTGAGTGGGGGGAAAAAAAAACACAGAGACTAGCTGTCAGGGAGTTTGAGTGACAGGAGTGATAAGGTCCATCATGGTCTTGTTATGAGGAGCAGGGGGAAATAGGCCCAGTCAGACATGGCGTGGAATTAGCAGGAGCCAGAGAGGAGAGGAGGTGAGACAAGGACTGCAAGCAAAGAGGAAGAGAATGAAGGGAGGATTGGTGGACGAGGAGGAATGAAATAACAGAGAAGCGAAGAGGAGACGTGAAGGGCAAAAGCTCCTCGGTGTGGAAAAAGACAAGGTTGTGTTGACGTCTGCTCTGATTCCAGCTAGTAAAGTTGAACAGTATCACAAAGGTTCCCTGGTACATAGTGAGGAAGAGAGTATAATATCAAATTCAACACAACACAAAATCTTAGAGACAGTGCTCCCAAGACCTACGAGAACACAAGGAGATAATATAACCCCAGTTGCAACTGGTAGATAAAAATCATCAGGAGAAATATTCACTTTCATCCACTTTCCTCTTAGATGACAGAACCACTAAGAGATTTTCTTTTGACAAGATTTTTGGTTTTTCTTGTTTCCCCTCCTCATAAAAACAGGATTAGACCCTTGCTATAAGAATTAATCAGGTCAGAGCCCGATCCCCTCCAGGAGCAAAATGTAATACATTTCCCAGTATTGTAAGAAAAGATACCATAGCTTAGGATTTTTAAAAAGGGAGATAGATTGCACTGAGTCATCCATCCTTAAAAATAACATAAGAACAGAAAAAGGAAATGGCAATGCTGTGTAGCTGATTATTATACCTTTTATGGTAGATTTGAAGCGTCGCCTATATGTTCGTATTTCAGTATTGCATCAGTGATTATCAGTGCAGGACATATTATTCCTCACTTAAAGCAGCTTTTCACTCAGTATATGTCCTGGGTGTTTGTTTTGACTTGTGTAACCTACTAATTTTTGTCCAAGTTGTAACTAACAAAAAGAAGACGTTTTATTTGTTTATCTGCAATGATATTGGCTTCGACATTAGTGATGGCATACGTTTTTGTTTCTGACTAACTAACAACGAGCATACTGATTGGTCCAATATCTGTGTGGACGGGCACTAAAAATTGTCAGTTGAATTAAATTGGACACTGATGTCGCCAATTTAGCGACTTTCTCTTTTTCCAAAACTTTTCAGCCAGACCTTAACTCCTCTCCCTTGATGAAAGTTGCCATGATTTCTCAGCGGATGTGCTCTCATGTGGTTATGGCCTCTCTGTACTGTCTGTGTCCTAATGACCAATCACTGATCCCCATTGTTTGTCTCAGAGGAGCCCAACTGATTTCACTTGTCTTTATTTTTTTCTCAGAGTTCACAGAGTTTACAAGAATGAGTTTATTCCAACTGGACCATCTCTATTTAGACAGTTTCCATAGTAGGTTAAATTCAGCTTTACTTCACGTGACGTAATCTGGTGACATGTAGTAACTTTTTCGAATAAGATTTAGCTACTTTCCCTTGAAAATAACTGGCAACACTGGCAGACACACAGGCAGCTAACCAGCATGGAGGCAGATGTCAGCCAACACTTAGCCCCATCTGTGATTTGAATATAGCAGCAAACTAAATTGTCAAGGAACAAGTCGAGCATTAGTTACCACATCAAGGCCCAACTTTGCTATAACATTGGTTACTCTACAGTCCATTAAAGATGGTTGTAATACAGCGAGAGAGTCTGTTCAATGTGTTCATCAGTCATGCAGTTATGATGTGGGGTCAGCACTTTCTGATTAAAAAGTGACAGGGGGCACTTGAAGGCAGCGTAGCGTTGTATTAAGGCTTTGACCACTGGGTCGGCCTTCAATGACTCCAAAGTCTTGTCAGGATCCTGGAGGTACTTCAGCACCTCATTCTCCACAGTGCTGCTCATTTTTTGTGTACTTCTGAACGAAAAAAAAATCATCTTCATCGGGCTCACTCCTCACTGGTGCTCTGATCATCAGACGAGTCAGTGACAGTTTCTAGAAGATGAGCCTCTTAATGATTTTCCACTTCACGTCTTCCAGTTCTTCAGGAGCAAGCCACCATAGACAGAATTTTGGGATGGTGGATGCTGCTATCCTCGCCTCATGTGAAGCCAATACCTCCCCTACCCGCTGAGATTATATGCTCAGAGAACTGTACTGGTGTAATTTTCTCCAATAATTTTCTCTTCAGGCTGACAATTGTGGGTATCAAGAAGCTAAGGAAACAGTTCTTTCCCTCCCTGGAGGAAGTTGAGTGAGTAGGTGAGTGGTTTCAGAACTGATGCGTGCTCTTTCAAAAACGCAATCTGTTGAGGGTGTAGTTTGACCACATTTAGACGGTCACAGACTTCAATCAAGTGAGCTTCAGCTTGATACTGGGAGCTCCCCCTGGTCATGGAGGGGACCTGGTGAGCCATGAGCCTTGCTCCAAATGGCAGCACATTTTGACATGGCACAATTTCCGTGAGGGACCTTGTGAAGCAGCCTTGTCCAGATCATCTGGATTTAATGTTGTCTCTGAAAGCTTCTGACAAAAATGCTTGTCAGTTGCTGTTGCTGTGACTTTGCCCCGGATTTGAAACTCACCATTTTGGTTTCAATGATCATGTGGTGACGAAAGGCTGCCTTCAGAGGTGTTCTCTGATGTCAACATACCGATATGACTCTACGATACAAGAACCTTCGAATCCTTGAAGATAATTTTCAAAATAACACAAGGAAAATGACAGTATGTCTATTGTGAAACATATTCAGGAGCCTCTAATTATTCATTTTCAGAGAAGAACAAAACTGATGTACACTTGCTTTGTAATTCTTTTACATGAAGTATGACTCCAACAACTTCAATGCAGAGACATAAATTAGGGAGGAAAAGAGAACAGATTCCCCGCTGGCTGATCTGAGGTTCGACGCAGGAGTGGAGTGGTGGTCTGAGGCAAAGACTTCACAAGCTATGAATAGCTCTCTCTATGCATGGAGCTGTGGTAGGTAGGTCTGAGGAAAAACAGAGGCACCCTGCATGGGGATTATGTTTGCTGAATTCAAACAAAATGTCAACTCATAAAACCCAGCTACACTGGATTTAATGAATAATAACAGGAAGGAACACATCCTCCTGAACTTGCTCTCTGTACTCTTCTGTGTTGGACTCTTTCTACTCGTCTTTTCATCCTCCTCTCTCTCTCCTTCTCTGCTTGAGTTCTGCTCACAAGTTGGAAGACTTACATCTGGTCTGCAGGAGGTTGTGTCTTCAGAAAAAAAATAACAACTCAAGATTCTTCTGAAGGAAGGGGATTTTGGAAAGTTCTATGAAAAGACTTGAATATTCGGTTGAATAATTTATATGGTGAAAGCTTGAGAGCCGCCGCTGCCACAAACCCGGAGCAGACACGCACTCGCAAACACACTCACAGTGTGATGGCGGTCATCCGAGAGGTCATAGATGATTCATGGGCAGGTTGGAAGCGGTCAGGGAAAGTAGAGGGCAGAGGATTTATACGAGGAGCTTAGTGCCTTCAAACACTTGTTTTTTAAAAGCTCCATTTCTCCACGTCGTTAAACGGATCTCTTCCCAGTGAGAAATGAGAACATTAACTGGGACACGGACATGGTGCACTCTGCGCGGCCCTGCCGAGCCCTCTGAGCTGTAACATTTCACATCTGAGCTGCGCTCCTTACAAGCTCCCCTGACACCCCAATGCATCATGGGAGGGCTGTAGGGAAGGTTCGGTTGGGGCAAAGCGTGATGTGTCTCAAAATCTGACAACAGCTGCGGGCGTTTCCATTAAGAACAACACAACTCAGTGTTACAACTGCACCTTAAAGCGGACAGAGGGTATTTTTCTAAAGGACCTGATTCATTTTTTCCTCTGTTTTCTCACCTGCAGAGGTGAGAAGGAGGGATGAAAAGAAAACAGCAGTTTCTCACAAATGCATCATGAGGTGGCACAAGGTGTGATTTACTGTGGGCTATTTTCTATTTTTTTTGTATATGTACATTTTATTTTATAGCGTGACTGGCAGGCACCAGTTTAGTCTGTTAGCTTTTCACTAATGCCTTAAGGCAGTGCTGACTAAACAAACCATCACTGAACCACAACATGTCTACTCCCACTCCTGCTCACAGATTCCCTTATCTTGCCTCTGCACCCATATCGCCCAGTTCTACTGATGTATTATTACATGTCACATACGTCCTTTGCACACACATGCACACCCTGTGATCTGTGCCCGGCTATTTTCTGAGCTTTACCCTTTGCAGACGAGGACAAAAATATATTTTTTATATAAGAAAACTAAAGGTCACACTGAGTTGGATAAGTCCTTGAGTGGGTGAAAACACACTCAAGGTGTAGATGGGGGGGAATGTGTGAGGGCAACTGATGGTCGTGGAGGTGACTCATTGTTAGTTGTTAGTTACTACAATTCTGATTATTACAATAATAATATTTCTACTTGGTTAGTCAAGCAAAGATTTTGCTCTACTCTTGTCTGACTAAATTCTCAAACGCCTTGACTGAAAAATAAGTTTATTTCAGAGACAGGTCTTTATACCAATTATTTCCAGTTTTCATTGGTGCATTTTATCATATTTTCAAAAGACTTCCCTGTTTTCAGATCTCCAGTTTCAATTTGCTCTTCATATCGCTTGCCTGAAATGTTCACTTAAAACTTCCTCCATGTTTATCTGATGTCTTGATACATGCAGTACATACAACAGAACAGTCAATCATGTTTGACTCAATCAAACAGATGATACACAGACCCAACTTCAATAACTTCATAGTCACAAACTGTAGGAACAACAAGCGTGTTCTGCACTAGTGTCCTCTAGAAACACTTTAGTTGTCAATTTTTGTACTTGCAGGGCTTTTGTGAAATGTGTATTTGCAGCAAATTTCCTTAACGCTGCACATGTGCTATCAAATTAATAAAGATGCTTTACTAATTTGCCTGAGTTTTGTCTATTCGCATGTGTTTTCTTAAGCTGCAGTGTGTTGAGCTCTCTCGGCCAAATGCTGATTGAATGAACAGCAAACAGGAGCAATGGAAATTAATTAGTTCCGTATCCGTTAAATATCAAAACTGAGAGCAGCAGATTGTCGAGTATGACATGACTGTGTTGTTGTACTGGTGGAATTAGTGCTGTGAAAATATCCATTATTCTAAATTTAGCATGTGAACCATTACTGTACAGTTAACACAGCCCTGCAATGACTTTAATTATCTGGTCCACCACACGGCTATCGCTTGAATACTGGCTTTTACTTGAGAATTTACTTTCATTATTATCATATATTCTTGTGCTTGAACACTTGGGGTAATGGCTGTGATGTAAATATGCCGCCAAGGACCAGGAACCGTCCACAATATGAGCAGACTAAAAAAAAGTGCCATTAGTCTGCACAGTAAAAACACTTTAGTATTGTATTCTCTAACAATCTATAACTCAATATCTATGAGCTCTAAATGACCCTGACCTCCTTGCAGGGGTGTACAACACAATTTACTCACATAATGTCCGTAGAAGCTGCATGCAAGCAACAAGGGGATTATAATGGAAATGCACCATTCAAAAGAAGGGAGGGTTTCTCACCAGTGGATGTGTGAACTCAGGGGCATGGTCGTTCTTGTCTGTGATGGTAATGGTCGCCGTGGCCGTTCCCGTTAGGCCGACCTCACTTCCTGCCATGTCCTTGGCCACGATCTCGAGCTCATATGTTGTTGTAGGCAGTGTCTGGAAAATAAATGAACAGTGATGAGTTGAAAAAAGGGAGATATAGGAATGTACATAGCAGAAAAAAATATATATATACAGAAGATGAAAGAAAAAGTGAAGAAGAAAGGATAGTGTTGTCTGGAGAGAAAGGAACAAGGAGAATAATGGAGGCAGGATTTCAGACAGAAGGTTAGCAAGGCGAAAACAGGTAGACAGAAAAAAATTATAAGGAAAAGCAAGTGCAAGTAGTCACTCCCTGTGAATAAAAGACAAACTCAAGGTCATACAGCAGCAGCTCCTGCATCAGCGAGGACTCACACACATGCACACATGCACATTTAGAGAGGAACTCAAAAGTGTTACAGTGAAATAGTGATTAGCCAAATCTGTGAACATTAGAGAATCCATTTGAGAGGCGAATCACGGGAAAATCATTATTAGATGAATGATTAGCCATGCATGATTAAATTAATCCACCAAAAGCAAAAGCTAACACTTATCACCATGTTTAACATTAGTGTAAGACCCTTTAACAAAGCTTGAAAGCTCTTATAAAAGTCTACTAGAGGACTGAGTCTACCATCAAATTCACTGGATAACAGCTGAAAAAAAAAAATCACCATAGTGTAAATATGCACTCTCACGCTCACACACCAGTTTTAAAAGCTCCAGTAAACACTCGCCACCTCTCTAAGGAAAGGTTAGAAATCCACATTTTGGAATTCATACATGTAAGAATAGATAGGGTCGTAAAAGAGAGAGAGAAAAAAAGGGGTCCCTAAAGCTGTGGGATCAAAGTATAAGCATACCACATAAGGTTTATGCTCATCCATTTTAAAAATCCCCAAGGGCTAAGAGCTGGTGTTTACACACATCTTCCACAATGCTTTGGGGCTTGGAAGATCAAGGTTTC
Source organism: Holacanthus passer (assembly GCA_025331565.1). Lineage (NCBI taxonomy): Eukaryota > Metazoa > Chordata > Actinopteri > Pomacanthidae > Holacanthus > Holacanthus passer. The sequence continues at coordinate 3,498,286 of JAFREQ010000047.1, read as the reverse complement.
CAGGCCCCGGCTGAAAAGACTATTTTCCTCGACAGAGCCATCATTCTGGGACTTTGAGATTTTGTGGCCTTTGCTTTTAGAGTCTCCACACCTTATTTTTGTTGTTGATTTCATTGTTGGAGCTCAAAGAAGGCATCGAGGTTTGATAAAAAAAAATCCAATGTAAACCCATTCACGCTCACAACACAAATGACGTCTTATGATTCTACATTCCAACATAAACCAGAGAGAGGGATTTGCCCTTGATTATACGTAGCTTTTCCCAAAGCACAAATCTTCAAATTAGATATGTAATTCATTTACTGGCCTCCCAGCATCTGTAATCCACACAACAACTGGAGAAACATAGCTCCATATACAGCGAGAGGATGGCATCCATAATGATCATAGCAGCAATGATCATTTGTCGCCATAATTCATGCGTAATAGAAATGTTGACTCTGGTGTATAAATAACAGGAGGTGGGGGCTGGTAAAGCCAACATTTATTTATCCGCTGCAGTGTTTTCTCCCTACTGGGGGTGTTAACTGTCACATGCTTAATAAACTTCATCCATCTGTCTCGCTGAAAATGCTGCCGGAGCCCTCTCCTGCATTGTAGATTCATCTCTGAGCGCATGTACGCTCCCCTCATCGACCCCTGGTACAAAACACAGAGGAGCGAGACGCACATGAGCACGGTGGGGAAAGGAAAGAAAAAAAAACCCAAGCATGCTGCCATTTTCTCTTTTGAATAAAAGATAACAAGTGAAAAAAACAAACTGCCTTAAAATCAAATCACCGCTCTTTCCCTTTTCCTTGTTTTGCTCGTCAGACAGACAGTTTCAATTAGGCCATTGTTTAACACACTAACTAAAACGCCTATAGGAGGGCATTTATGGGCCAGCTGATGGCCGCTAAGGTAGCACTCCAGCTGAGGCTGTTTTACACTGTAGTTACATTACTGTTCAAGCTCCTTGTAAAAGTGCTTTGTTAGCTAGTGAATGATGCATTTCAATTTCAGGTCAGATTTTGCAGTAGCTGGATTTAAGCAGTAAAAAAGTGATGCACTATTTGTTATTTCATGTTCATTTTTCATTTTGCTAAAAGCTAGTTTATAATTGTTTAGAATATTCATCTCCTTCAGTTGTGTTTACATTGCCGTTTGCTACACACACTCTGACTGTTTGCATCATTTCCTCTGCCTCATCATGTCCCCGATCTTTACACTCATGAACAATCAACCTTGTTAATGATATTGTTCACTGACAAAAGAGCTGCGACCCAGTATCCCCTCACGCTGTACACAAATCCTCTGCTCTGCTCAGTGTCAAACTGTGGTAGTTGTCAGTGTGTGCGTGTGTTCTACTTTTACCTGCTCTCATCACAGATAGCGCTCTAATCAATCTAATCTGAGGCAGGCAGGAGGAGATCAAACGATCAATGGCGAGACACCTTGAGGCTCCTTTTAATTATCACATCAACAAGAACTTTGACGCAGCGACTCACTAGTCAGTGAATTGACATATTGAGGTCGGGAGCAACATAATGTATGGAAGAGTCAAAAATTCATTTCAAGAGTGGGCCTTTAGATGGCAAGCTGAGCTCCTTCCATCATTTACATAGAAGTCATGTCAAGCTGCATAAATCAATACATAAAATTCCTGACTAATATCACGAGAAAAATAATTTGATTGCGTTTAACAGTCAGTTTTTATGTGCAGGTGACTTCATATCCCAGCACAGAGGCTCATGCCACCTCCTCCCAGTCAAGCAGCTGCTCCACAGGAGATTGTGGAAAGAGCAAGACAATAAACAGGTGTTTCCATCAATAGTTTGTCTCACATAGTGGGTGACAGGGGTGTCCCTCACAACCGGCTCCTGCTCGATCAAACACCGTGCAGGCAGATGGTGCTCCGCGGACCTGCGAGTTTATTAAACCCATGCACGCGATCACACATGAATAAAGCACACGTCACTGACTCTAAAACACACACACACACACACACACACACACACACACACACACGTGCGCACCTGCACACAGACGTACACTTTTGCCCTCCAGCTGGAGAAGAGAAGGGCTCTGGGATACCTGCAGTCTCAGTGGTGTCTAAACACATTGAGCGTGGCCTCCTCTGGCGACTGACAATGTCTTAATGAGTATTTCCTGAGTCTCAACTCAATTATAAACTCCCTGGCAGTACCTGGCCAAGAAAAGATGTTCAAATTCACTCTGGGCGAGAGTTACAGCAACGGGGAATTTTTTTTCCCCTGCAGTTGTCTGAGAACTTCTCCTGGTGTTGATTGAGATACTCGCCTCAGTCAGCCCCTTCATATTTCAGCTCCTTGTTAATTTGTCTGGAAACGCTTGATTAAACTTTTGTGAGCAGCAATAGTGTTACAGTCAATGGGAAAAGTAATTTTTGGGCCATTTCTCTTTTGGGCTTAAGTAGACTAAATCAAATGAATGGTGGCATGTTTACAGCAAAGAATGAGCTGTCAAACTACTGTAACACTCTCATTAATGTATCTACTCTTTTCCAGGAACTGACGCCCAGTAATTCCTCTTAAGGCCAGAGGAGTAGTCCAGCAAGGACTTGATCAATATTATCACTTCATAATCGATCATACTGTGATTCTGATCATATTGTTTTATAAAATAGTTGTCTGCAAACTAATAGTTTGAAGGAAGTTAAAATTTGTTATTAAAGTGCTTGTTGTTCATACATGAAGAGTTTGTCTTATAACAGTGGAACGTAGTTAAATGCATTAAACATCAGTTTGATTATTATCATGTATGTGTTTTGCATATGTTTGCCATACTGATATAGTTAAATATCAATGTGGAAACAAGGTTTAAGAGTCTCTGAGAGGCTGAACTGAGGCACAGCAGTGCTTTGAGCTAAACGTCAACATGCCAACACGCTCACAATAACAATGCTAAGATGCTAATCTTTTGCAGATGTATTTTAGTGTGTTAGCATGCTAACATTTGCTAATCCGCACTAAACACACAGTGCCACTGAAGCTGAAGGGAATGTCATTAGTTTTGCAGATATTTGATTGAGGCAGATAGTCGCCCACAGCCTGGTTCTGCTCGAGGTTTCTGCATGTTAAAAGGGAGTTTTTCCTCGCCACCATCGCCAAGTCCCAGCTCATGTAGGTGATTGTTGGGTCTTTGTTCTAGACCTGCTCTATATGAAAAAGGCCCTAATATAACTTAACTGTTGTACTTTGGTGATACATGAATAAAACTAAATTAAATTAAACCACAGTATTGAACAAATCAAAAATTTGTTCTGAAAATGACCTGATAAAGAGATCACCAAAGTTATACAAATCATGGGAAATAGTCATGTCTGAATCTTCATGAAAATATTATTTTAGACAGCACCATCAGGGATCATGGATGACTCATGTTTCATGGCAGTCCATCCAAGAGTTGTTCAGATATTACAGTTTGGACCAAAGTAGTGGACCAACCAACACAGCCCGGCATGGCTAAAAACCTTTTTTGTACTTAAATGTGACAAATGTGATTTTTGATGAATTCTTGGACTATGAGAGGAACTCAGATGAATATGTATGAGTGAGATAAATCACTGTATCCACTTAGATAACACTGCTTTCTTTCCAATGTACAGCATAAATGTCATTGTAAAATGTAAGCGGGAGAAAAACTAGGAAGCCACAAGTGATTTCGCTGAGCGACTGTGTTTGTGAAAGCTGAGACCGAACAAAGAGCTAATGAAGTTGAGCGTACCTAATGATATGACAGGCCTTGTTTCAGAGACATCTGATCGGAGAATGACATTTCAGACCGTCACATTCAGCCTTGAAAGGATTTCATCAAAGCCTCTTGAGTAAGGGCTGATCCCAGGCACAAAGCAAGGATGAGAGCGGGAGAGAGAGAGGGAGAGAGAGGAACGGAGTGGGATAAGTGAGGAAAGGAAAAGAGCAGAATGAGAGAGAAAGAGAGCAGCCTGACATCTGAGACACCACATTAACTCTCTGAATAGGTGTGATATTATAATCAAATTGGCAGTGGGTTCTTTGTTCTCTCCTGGCCCTTCACTAGTGCTCACTCTCAGCACCAAACCACTGGCTATTCTTCAAGCCTCTTTTCAAATGCTTAGAGAAATGATGACAGACATAAAAAGGCTTAGAAGAAAAAAAAAAAAATCCAACCCGGAGAAAACCCACTAGTCAGAGTATTTCTACAAGAGCAACATTATTCCTCTCACCTTTATGCCTTCATCTGCTTCATCTCTCCACCTCTCTCCAGTGGAGAGCTCCTTTTCCTAAAATTCATGCATTTTCTTTTCTCCCCCGTCATTGAAACGTATCATTATGGCACTAATAAACTGTGTGTTTGGAGGCCTCCAGAATGAGTGTTCCTTCTTTAATCAAGTTATATTTTCTGCTTTTCATTCTCGGTAGGCTTTTGTTAGAGGGTAATAAAACGAATACATATAAAACAACCACCTCTCGAGATTGTTTCTCCTGGTGTTTTCATCCATCATTGTCAAAATCCATTTATGCTCGTTTACTCTATATCCCTGTGAGGTGTAAGAACTATTAAACTTTAATATTTATGAAGCTTGGGCGCTGAAGGTTTTAACAGGCTGTTCTCTGACAAACAGAGCAGGTTGACAATTTCTCCAAAGCCGCAGTTCTAAAAAAAACTGCAAATGCATTTCAAGGTAAGTAAGTATAAGGCCAAAGGAGTGTTAATCAAATTGAGTGGGTCTATCCACTTAATTTAACTTCTGCATCCACGCCAACAGCTGTGTTAGGAGTATGTTAAGATGCTTGCACTTACTAATTAGCAAAAAACAGCTGCGGCTGATGAGAATATCATTAGTTTTGCAGATATTTCTTACAACGTAAAATAAAGATTGACCTGATGATGGCAATAGAGAACAGCAACTCATCTTCCTAAGAATCCTGTAACATATTTCATGGCAATCCAAATAATAGTCGAGACATTTCACTCAACCCACAAATGTCAATCTCGTGGTACTCAGTAGGAGAGATCATCTGGAAACCATGAATATTTGCACCTAATTTTGTGCAAGTAGTATATGTTGAGATTCACGGGAAAAATGAAATCTTTGACCTGCTGGTGGCACAAGAGGAAAATCCCCAAAGTTATTAAGATCCATCCTCTGGTATCTGTCTGTAGAAAATGTCCAATTGTTGAGAAACTTCAGTCATGACCAAAGTGGTTGACTGACCAATCGACAGGGCGTCTGACAAACAGACCATCCATGGGACCAATCTGCTAGCATGGCTAAAAAAAGATGTTGATTGGTTCCCCTTATGAAATTAATATTACATCAAACAGCCACACTCTGCTACTTAAACATACCCGCCCTATTTTTTCAAGTGCTAAGAACTTTTAGTGGGGGGCATTGCTGGACAGCAGAGGGGGCAGCTCATTAGGTGATGGCTGTCTGCAGCTGACGACATGCTGACTGGGATACAGGCCAGATTGCAAGAGAAAGTAAGCAAGACGTAGATCACATGTAAAACCAGTTTACAACTTCAATTCAACTTCAAAATCTCGAGCACTGTACCTTTACAGGGCCTCAAGTCTGGTGCACAGCGGGTGTTTGAGTGAGTGTGACATGAGCTTCAATAACTGAGGTACTCAAGTCACAGTGTGTGTTTTACAGATCACATGCTGCTGACACGTCAGTGTAAAATATAGACTTTCATTTTCAAGTAGAGTTTTTTTTTTTTTTTACCAATACTGTAGTTTGATCCCAAACTCTCCCTCAAACATTTTATCTCCACTTCACCTCACAGATTACTGGCAGCCTCCTCACTCCACCTCTACAGGCATATGATTAATCACTTTGACAAAAGTTAATTACAGTAGGATGGCAGCCACGTGAGGCCCTTATCTGGGCCACCGCAACCTACGCAAGTGATCTATTTCTTTCATCAGCCGCTTAAAGCATGGTTAGCATTCACCCAGAGGAGAGCATAAGAGACATATGGGGGTGGCAGTGGGAGGGTGACACATTGATACCAGTGTTTAATTTTAAGTTGTTTTTTTTTCACTCTCTATTCTTCTGTACACTTCAAAAATGGAATATTGATAGCTGCTGCATTGTGCGGAATGAAAAACGTCTCGATGGGCTGGTTCATCTAGAGTAAGAAACGAAACCATAATGATTCAACTCAAGCAGATATATAGTTATGTATAGTGAGATAACATTAAAGAGTGCAGCCTGATACGGCGATGGCGAACAATCTTTACATCTTTCACAGAGAACTCATGAACTTCCGCTAAACTCTTTCCCACTTGACCTCTGGATCATGAAACAGGCCCTGCCCAGACTCAAGGACGGCATTAATGGAAAGTTAAGTGATAAGTAGACAATTTACGACGGGTCTGCAAAGACTCGTAGACTTGCCAAGTGGTGATAACATGAGCCAGTTTATTAATCTGCTTTCACAGATCGTACATGGCAGCACCGAGCAGCGCCTCGCACTTGCTCGCTTCCGTCAAGGACTCAAAAGCCTAAATGAGCAAAGAACAAATCCAGGATTGAAACGTAGATTAATTGGTGTGTTTTGTTGATTTGTTGTTGCTATACTGTTGATTCAGTAATAACAGAAACTACATAAATGGAATCAGTGTTTGTACATAATTGACATTTATTGCATTTAAACGTGGGTTAACTCTATCACTTCTTAAAAGCTGAAAATATTGTTTCTTCATAAAAAGGTGTTTCTAACTTTTAAACATGAAATCATTTAACTTGTACTAAACTTGTTGGTTTGGCACTATTGACTAGATGCGATAGACTAATAGGAGCGTTTTAAAAACATTAGATCAAAAATAAGATCTCTAATCGATGTCATTACGATATCTAATGACTTGCTGCTGAATGATGCATAGCGTCAATTAATTTCATTGTTTAATCTTAAACATTTCATCCACTTGTTCTCCTGTGTCCCCACTAATGAATGCATCTGATTAAGATATCATGCTTGATGGTCGGGTGGTCTTCTTTCACAAATTTTAGATCGTGCTGCACTCATGGCTTCAGCCATTCAGTCATTTACCCATTAATTGTTCCTTGTGGTTTTCTTTGGAGTAATGATCACATTTATTTGTATGTTTCGTAGTTATCTCCTTATTGATTCCGTTTATTCATATTTATTTGTAATTGCATTTATTCATTCGTTTGTATATTTTGTAGTTGTGTGTAGTTAGTGGTAATAAACCTTTCATTTATAAAGAACCTGGTTATATACCTGGAGTGTAAGTGTCTAAGAATATTCCATGAGTCAAAAACTCAGGAACCTTCAGGTAGAGACTTAATTAATTAATTGGTTAACATTTTTTCCCTTTTGAAGAACGGTGCCCCCAAGTGAATTTAATGTGAGTTTAATTCTATTTCATATAAATACTTTTTCTAATAGCTGGAAGTGAGTGTAAATCTGCTGCTTCCTCTTAGCAAAATAAAGTTATTTGCTGTAATATTTTAATGCCCTTTAAGCTATTCTTGCTCCACGAGTGAGGCCAAAACTTTAATGTAATCAACCAATTAATGCATTTCAAAATGAGTCACTCCGTGTGACTGCATGTGCAAGCCTTCAAACTGAGCTCAAAGAATGGAACATGGAAAATGAATGACGTAGCATTCATCTTTCTTCAGTCTTACGTGTGCAGATCAGAAGGAAGATGATGTAAAAGCTTGTGGACTGTGAAATGCCCAAAGGTTCCAGTCACACCTGACATTAAAGAATGATTTTCTGCGTGTGATGACTGATATATTTTTATGCACATCTCTTGCAAGCTTTCCAAAGCTTTTAGATGGTTTACATATAATTTCACTTCTTCCTGTCTTTTTGGAAGATTTATTGATTTTTTTTCTTTTATAATCTGCATTTTAATTCTTTTCACTCCCAGCTCGCACGCAGCCTCCGGCATATCCTTTCACACTGAACGTGTCTCTGCTGATTATGGTGCAGCATTTTGCTTTGAAAAGTTCAATATTATAATTAAATTATTGTGTGATGTATGCAATGTAACTATACATGGTGAGACTACACCTATGACATATCAGCTTGATAAACATGTGGACAAACATGCTTAGCATACAGATTCTACAACTAGACCGTTTACTGCGCAGCGTTTATTTGACATCTCATGAGTAAAATTCACAGGCGAGTATCTTGACCTCAGCCTCCATCATTTACAACTAACTTCGCTGCATACAAATGAGAGAACAGTTAATGGACCATAAGAATGAGTCTGGCTGACCCACTGATACAGCTTTACATTGACGGAGTGAATCACTGCTGCTTGATTCTGTTTTCTTTGCTCTATAAAAAGCATTTTTCATACATTGTCCATCAGAACTACAGATATTCCGTCTCACCACCCTGGAGACATCACCGTGCCAAAAAACACTGAGAGAGGGCTGGTCAAGCTTTTTCCCCCCCAAAGATCCTTCCTTGCAGCTTGTGGACTATCACTACCACAGTGGAGCGATAAGAACTGACAAATCCTGCAACAACTTCCTCGCTCACGCTGTGTCACACCGTCTGCATCATGTGAGCAGAGCGTTAGCTGAGCAGCAGGAGCTTCGGTCCTCCGTCTGAAGGAGGGAGCGTTCGTGTGGCATTGACTGTCATCAGTGCAGCTGCAACACCTCCGGTTTTACATTTAAATGTTAAAAAGTGCTGATTGCCGGTTGAAATCTTTTTAGCCACACATTAGAAACAACAGGAAGAAAACATGCAAGTTTAATAATACCGATATTATCACTATTCTCCAGCCGGCGGATAAGAAAAAGCATCCGAGTGTGCAGAAAGCTCTTTAGCGCAGAGGATTGTATAAACGTTGTATAAAGCACAGAGCAGGTGCAGCAGCATTGATATTACCTGGAGGACAAGAGGGGAACTTTCACATACCAAATTAATGATTTAATACACAGCTCTGATTTAATTCTCTCAGGGATACTAATAGGATAACTATATTACAGTAATGGCTTTTTTTAGTCAGACGATTGCTGCATGTTTTGTAGATAAACACGACCACATTAGCAAGGATGAAACTTCAGTATTGTTTATAGCCTAGTGTGGGTCCTGGTAGCATGTGTAGAAGAGATGTGAAATATGCATATCCCCAAACTGCAATAATTGCACACCCTTTTAATTCATATATATATACTTGTGGACCTTGTGAGCTGAGTGACATACTTCTAAAGATCCTGTAGGAGTGTTGTTGTTGTTCATTATACCATCATTTCAAATGTTTATATCTTTTCCAGAAGGTCTCATTTCCAACAGGACAGAACATAAAGATAAATACTGATTTATACACAGCATGCAGTGGCAATCAAGGTCAGGTAAAGGCAGCAAATATACATCCCAACACCTCAGCTAGACTTTCAAAAGCTTTCCCTCTTTAACACATCTAAGCTAATTAAAAATGTCAATTAACTGAACGTAGGTCGTCGGACTTAAGTTGAATCGACAGCTGTCAGATTTCCATTTACTTTTTCTCAATTTGAAGAGACAGTTTGACACAAAGAGCTCACAGCTGTTTCTGCTGCTGTTTACCAGGGTTAGTACAAAGACAACACGCAAAGTTGCTCCCACTGATCCTGTTGAATTGTAAAGTTTAAGGGGGTAGTGACTTTCATTACTAACCTTTGTCCTGCTTTTATCATGTATTCTTTCTTTCTGTTACAAAACATGGGCGTCTCTGGAGAGTTTAAACCTCCAAGGAATGAATACTATGATGTCCGCTCAATTCAAAGAAACTCAATTCAGTGAGTTGAGTGAACTCTCGGTAGCTCATTCACCCAAGCCAACATTTCAAATCCAGGTCAGGTGGACTGAAATGGTCTGAACATAAATACTAGACATTTCACATCAAATGACATTAAATTAATAAAACATACAGATTTATGTTAGCAACAAAAGATTAGTTGATTCCATTAAATTCTTATATGATGTTTTATGGTGTAAAAACTGAAGAAACATTGGTTGCAACCTGAAGCTGGTTTTGGAGACTGATGGATAACAATGGACAACAGTATCAATATTCCAATATGCCAACATCAGCCACACATCATCAGTCTAAAGAAAGACATGGTTAGAGGGACACACGAGTCCCAGTATCATCTCATTCACCTACACTATCTGAAAAGTTCTACAATACCAGATTCCGTGCATAAAAAGTTACTGTGCGGAAGATTAAATATGTAAATGGGACAAGATCCAAAACGACTAAAACATAATTTCATGGATTTGACAGAAGTGCAATTTCCAATATTCATTCAGGAAGCGAGCCCAAGGCTTAAAGACACAAGTTAATCATCTTAAATGCCTTTCAAATTTTGTTGAGCAGCGCTGTAAAAGTACCAAAAGCTACAAATCCTCCTGCCCCTTATCTCCCGATATTCACTTAGATTTATCTGATCGAAGCCCTGTCCACAAATCAGCGCGGTGACACAAACAGGCAGATTTGGAGACTGCTGCCAATTACATCACGCTGCTCGTAAAGAAGGCTTTTTGGAGAACCGCAGTCGTCTCACGAGTCACAGAGTGAAATGACAATAGATTTTTTTTGCACAATTAAAAAAATCCAGCGATTCATGTGCTTGGGTGACATTTGTCCTCTTGCTCTAACAGAAACACAGATGTGTCTTAAGGTGTCCTGCACAGCACACCTGGGCCAGCGTGAGCTCACGGCCTTGATTCTTTGCGACAAGCAGCCTCGCTCCCTCTGCCATCTCTTTTAATAAAAACCCAGCTTGGAAAAAAAAATCATTGCGGCCAGGGGACTCTTTCCATAGACATGCAAGACCTCTTGTATAGAGACACTGACAGTCAGCCTGCTGTTAGTTCTCCCTCCTCCACAGGTTGTGCCGATGCCTGTCTCGCTGCCCACCACTGCTGCTCCTTGGCTCTTCAGCCACAGGCTATAATAAAATATTAGCTGTGTCTGCCACGCACTCCAAAACATTGTGGTTATCCATTATTTTTGTTCTATTGAGATATCAGAGGAAGCATTCGCTGTTTGTCTTCATAAAATCAGCCTTCCTCAAGTTTTACTCTTTACTCGAAGCGGTGAAGGCCACTTTTCTAAATGACCTCCTCGAGCACATGTGGGTGGGAGGCTTGAAGCACACAAAAAAAGTGCTGCACTTTCTGCTTGTAGTTTGAAAATAATACCTTGGGTAATTTGGCTCAACAATTGGCTCAGATTCCTCACTCCGCAGTGGCAGAATATACTGAGATGGTTCTTTTTTTTTATGTCCTGCACTACATTTAATGAGAGGTTTGAAATGTTGAATTAGTAAAGTATCTCTTTTAATATATGGGGTCAATGATTTTAAATGATCAGAGGTGGAGGAAGTGCAGAGGAGCTATAATGGTTTGAATTCTAGTGCGGTTTTATTCATGTGATAAGTCGTTTTGCATCTGGCAGTTAGAAGCAGGGGCATGAAAACATTGTTCTAATAGGAGTATATACCAGTAAAGTGTCTTTTTCTTTCAAAAGCTACACTAAGTGCTGTTTAAGCAGACACTGAAAAGGTCCTGGTTTTGACTGGCTGCCTATTTTTGTGTGTTCTTCAGATATATATGAAAGGAAAGATTGAATCCCAAAAGGAATTGTTGAGAATATAATGCAGACACCTTGAAAAGCTGAAATTTAAAGCCGAGGTTTGGCATTAAAAATAAAAAGTCATCCTTTGAGCTAGTGCCATTAATGCACAGCGTGGTTTAAATGTCTAATTTTTGTTGATTTCAATCAATTTAGTTGCTTTTTAAATATAGATTAGTAGAGCTGTTGTAGTTTCTGGACGAATCAATTATTTCTGCAAATGTTTGCTGAAAGAATTTAAATTGAATTGCATGGCCGTTTGATTAAATCAAAGCCTTGTTTGCTGTATTTTCCACTGTAGCTAATCTAGTTTGCATACAGGCCACAACAAAAGAGAAACTTAATGAGCCACTGTGACAGGATTAAAGTGTGTCTGCCTCGCTCATACAGCACAAGATCTGTGTGCGCAGTAAATACTAGTTTGAAAGTGTGGACTTGACAAGTACAAGTGTCAGGCTACCATGATTCCAGCTCATCTCTACAGAGACCAAAATGAATAGTTCAAATGATTCAGCTGGAGAGAAACCATACAAAGCAGAGAGCAATTCAACATGCATTCAAGTGAAACAAGTCCCAATTTTCCCCCACGGCTGATGCTCAAAGGACTGTCAAGTGGGCTCTTCTATATTTCTCTTTCTTCTCTCTTTCTACTGTCCACTGATTTCATCTCTTCGTGTACAACCTCAGCTTTCGTGAGAACACTTACAAGGATTTAATGTTTTTATGAATCATTTCATCTTTTCTTGTCTTTTTGTCTTCATGTTTTCTTTTATTTTGTAGACTTATGTTATTGGATTTCCTTTTATTTTGTTGAGCAGGATGCCAGAAATGCTCACAAGGATTATGACCAATGCTGATTCAGTTATACCATTAAAACCAGTTCTTGGAGATTTTGACTTGCTGTGCCAATGGTACAGTGATGCATCCATCACCTCCCAACCATTCCTTACAACTGGCAACTGGAAAAGTTGACATGTTAATCCCACATACAGGGCACATCTTTGGGCAGGGTTAAATCATCAGTATCCTGCAACATACAGTAAATATCCTGCGATAAACTGGCAACTTGTCTGGAGTATTTTCCTGCCTGAGGCCAAATGTATGCTGGGATGGTTTCCAGTCCCTCGAGACCCTGACAAGGACAAAGAGGGTATAGAGAATCGATGGATGGATGGATGGATAGTTTCAGGAATTTAAACAGCACAGGAAAAAAACACCCAAAAACATATGGCATGCAGCCATGTGTTTTATGCCGAGAACCAAACCTGTGTGGATGGAACAGCTAAATGGATGATTGCACATGCAACATGCTGTGGATCAGCTTTGCACAGCTACTATGTGTATTTATCTATGTCCTGTAAACCTAAATCTCTAAACCTATATTCATATCTGAACACCGAAAGTTATTATAAATTGTCTACACAGCTTCATTTTTCATGTTGTTTTTTCTACTGCCATTTATACTCCTATGTATTGTACAAGTTTAAAATGTAGAAAATAAAATGTTTGTACCTAAATTAATTGAATATTACAGCATGATTTGTGTTTGAATTGCACCTTCAACAAAATATGAAAAGAAGCCGAAGCTGAGTCTCAATAAAACCTGTGTAACTGTTAATAGAAACACTTGTAACAGCCGGAAAATACAAATCAGAATTTCACCGGCTCTTTTGACCATTTTGCATGCTGTTTTGAGACGGTCCCTAACGTCAACTTGTCACATCTCCTGTACTGTCAAGTCATGCAAAGTGCCAGGCTTCATTAAGGATCGTGAGGTAAAAATATCACTTGTGCAGAACCAGTCAAGCTGCATCCTGCACCGCGCAACAAAAACGGTAGAGACTGATGTGAAGTGACTCGCTGAATTAAAACTATCTATAGCCCAGCCTATGTGTCTACATTTAGGCAAATCTACGTCATGTAAAGTTCTGCTGCTTTGTCTTGCAGCTCCTGTTTGCACTGTACAGACAACAATCACCTGGATTTTCTCTGATACTAAATAAAAAGCCTTCATCCTCAATGGACACCGGAGGTCATGACATCACTGTAAATTGTGGGATCCAATCATTATTGCAAGCTGTGTGAACTTTCGGGTAATGCTTTTTTTGCTGTAAAAGAAATAACGAGTGTCTAAAACTAAGATGAGATCTTGATTAAGGAATGTCACTTTTTTACATTCAAATATTCTATTGAGGTTTTCGAATGAAGCTTTGAATATTTATGACATCATCAGTCTAAAAACTGGCACTGTGCTTTTTTGGGGTCATCATCAACAGCAATATTGAAATGCTTCCAAACTGATTTCTTTGACATCTTTCTACAGCCATTGCTGGTATGAAAGTGATGACGAGTGAATGCAGATACATAATATGATCCTTTTTGTGTAACAACTTAAGTGCTATAAGTACTATAATAGTTTAAGAGCCAAATAGACTTTTTGTTGTTGTAGTTTTATAAATTTAATGTATGGTCCTGTTAGATTGCGACTGGACCGCCCCTTTAAAAGAAGTGCATACTTCTCTTTGTGTGTGCAGTGAAAATGTTATTTTTGAAAGGCAAAAGGCCAACAAATCTACACTGAAGCAGATTTTTTTTGTTAAATAAAAATCTGTTGCAAATTTTGAAAATCTTTTTTCACTAAAATTTGACACTCTACAAATAGTCTAATACTAATGATTTTAATGTAGCTTAATCTTTATCTACAGCTGTGCACAATTAAAAAAAAAAAAAGCTGCACAGCCTTTGAATGTTGATTTAGAATTTGAACGTCAACATTATGAATGAAGCTTCTAACTATTCAGTAGAGGCCTAACATACATCATTACACTGTGACCAGCAGCAGCTTTTACTCTTAACAGGCAGGATTCCTCCATTCATAAAAATCAGCGGTCACAACAGACACAAGGATCCACTCATAAACGTGTTAATGTGCTCATTCCTGTTTTACCATCATGCTCTTTGTTGACAGGAGTCAAAATCTCATCTGCCGCAGGCCATCTGCTTCAACACTGTGGAGAATTACATCTGAGCTGTTGTTTGTCATCCAACTGTTTTGAATCCGTCCTTTTTCCTTCTCTCATCAGTCTAATTCTCAGGACTGCGGCTGACGAGATGTGCTTTGTTTATTTCATAAATCTCGGTAAACAATAGAAGCTGTAACTCCGCTGTAACTGACACGTCTTGCACTGACAATCGAGTGACTTCAGCGGCACTTGAATCACACATTTCACATTTAGGGAACACCTGAACCTGAACCTCTGCAGCCTGTTTGACTGCTTTATACAGATATTATATTTAGATCTCATTGTGTACCTATTGCAGTCAGTTGCTTGCACACAGGGAGATGTGCAGCCACTGTTGCAACTTCTTATAACCTTTGCATAAAAGAGAAAAATACGTGGGTCTGCAGAAGGTCTACTGTATTCAACCTGTGCTAGACCCGTATGAAACTGCCACAAGTTAATCTCCCATTATCCACCTACCAGCACCTCTAAAAGCTCACTAATTAACACATTATATCTTGTTGAAAGTGGTATTAAGCTTCTCATCTAACTCGCAGCAAGAAGCCAAATAAGCTATTTCCCCAAATGTCAAACTATTCTTTTAATACAAAGGCCTCACAAAAGTTGGACAGCATGTGTCCTGTTCAAACCCAGGACAGACTGACAGACGTGAGCCGAGTTGACTGAGGTGTCTTTGTTCATTCAGACCACCAATGCAAAATGAACCCATGCTTCTTTTGGTTTGATTGATGGGAATATTTAACACGCTTTCATTGACTAACATGAAACAAAAAATTTGGTGTGATTGATGCATTAAAGCAAAACAGTAAAAATGCACATCTGTTCTCTCTCTCTCTCCACCTCTGTGCTCCTTCCTTTACTTTAACACTGTGCATATTGATTGGGGCGGGGAGGGGGGGGAGCTTGCATTGCAACGTTGACCATATTTATCCCGCCTCATCAGGCCAATTAGTAGCAGGATGATAGGCTGCTGCAGCACTGGTGTCCCTAAGCTCTCTCTGATGAATGTGGGGCTAATTGGGGTCAAGGTTGGGTTTAAGGCTGCGGTGAGTTGGAGCAGAAAGCGCGAGCCGAGGCTAATCTAATCAGGCGCACCGTCAGACCACAGTCTAATCGTGTCATTTAGCGAGTGGTTAGATGTATATTGGGGACTGAAATAGTCCCCCATTACCTCGTACCCCCACACTAAAAGCATAACATATATTTTGTGCATGTGTGTATGTCAGCGGCGTGCGACCGTCGTTGTGTGTGTCTGTGAGTGTGAGAGAGCGTTTTGAGTTAAGTGCAATCATCATCCCGCGCCTGCCACCATCAGAGCTATCAAAGGCCCATCTGGGAGGTGTGCACGCACATGCAGGCGTGCACGCGTGTGCGTGTGCGCACAACAGCAGATCCTTCAGTGAAGAGCCCAGGTGTTCCTGTTAAAGTGTTAATTAGATTAGTGCAGATCAAACGGGGGTGGCTCTCGCTGGGGAGTGGAGGTGGCAGGGCCGTCCCGCCGGGGCGCCGGTTCCAAATACTGCTCCTCATCCACCAATTAGGAAAAATTAATCATTCACTTGGCTCATTTGATTGGTTCCCCTGAACTGCATGGCCACCCAATAAGGTGGATTTCTGTAGAGGACTGGAGCCGGTGTGATACAGTAAGAGGACTATGGACTTGTTGGGGGTTTGAACTTTGTAAAAGTGAGTTAGATTAATAATCTGTCATTAATCTGTCCAGTGTTCTGTGCTTTGCATTATATTGCAGAGCTACATCATTACAGTAACTCTTTTTCACATAATTTACGCCCTCTCTGGCAATAAAACATCAACACCCTTTTTGAACATTTAGAAACTGAAGTATGATTCAGAGATTCAGAGAAGCCAGTGTTAGGTTCAAAGTTGTACAAAGAAAAATATTAAAGATATATTGCTTAGTTTACAGGATGACAGTGCTTTGTACCACAAGTCCAAGTCCAATTTAACCCTATTTTGTGGAACATTTTATGCGGAACCGAAAATGAATGAATGTCCATTATAATCATTAACTACATTAAGTAGTTATATATTCTATTTCATTATATTATATATAATATAATATAATATATTCTATTATTTCATTGTGCATCTTCTCTTTACCTTCATCTGTGGACCACATGAAATGAAGTCAATTGACTTTGACATTAAAACGCTGAACATGTGCACAACTGCAACCTAGTAAAAGCAAATGGCTGTTGGAAGTGGACAGTTTTGCAAATAAAATCTTTATTGCCAAATATGTGGTTAAAGTGGATTCTTGTTTAAAGCCCATCTACTCAATCGAGTATCTGCCCGGTGGACGCTTTTGAACTGTGCTCAGCAGAGACCCTGCAACCTTATCTCAACAGTGAATGTGGGGAGTAAGAAGTTTATTCCCATGATAACAATGATTAACTCTAAAACTATGGCCCAAACAAACACACACACACACTAGCACAACAAAGAAAAAATAAAAACAATATAGATTAATGAGAGCCCACACAAAGTTTGAAAGTTGAGCAGAAAACTAAAAGTCATTAATCTCAGCTTCACTGTTGTACCTTAATAATAAAATAAAAATCATTGCTTATTGCCCTCCTTGTCAACATCCAAAACAAAACATTAAATTCTCATCGGTCTAGTATTATAACAAGTTGAGATGACTTCTTTATTACCAGGCATGCAGAGAATTGCATGCAGAACCTGATGCACAGACATTTAAATGAGCCCATTATAAGTGCTTCGGGCAAAGTCTGTCTCAGATCTCCACAAATACACACACCTGCACACACACACACACACAGACGCAGACACACACATTTAGTCTCGGTGGGTTGCCTTTCCCTTTATCCAAGTCCAGAAACATTTCACAAACAAACCAAGCTAAGTGTGGCTGTGTTCCCACAGAGCCACAGGGACCGAGGACCAGGAACAGGAAGACACATCAGTGGTAGTACGCATCAATTCCACATCAAGTAGCAGCTACTGATGTGGATTTGTCTGTAGTGCACAACAGGGAACGACAACAGATGTTTGCACAAACTCTTGAATTGTTTGTATGTTCTTGTTTCTTCGCTGATAACCATCGCGGTGACATTACACTGTGGAGAGTCGCTCGCTGGTGGTTGCGTGCAGGCTTTGCTGCTACACTGTGGTTATGCGACTACCAGAGAGAAACCTTTGCCCCGGCACAGCAGCGAACACAGTCCTGGCAAACAGGAAGAGGGAGCCTCTCGCTGAAAAGATGATAACTTTGGAAAGTAATGATTTGAATTGGCAAAGAGATGCCTGGCAAATCTGCTATTTGTCGGGAGCATATTACCTGAATATATAATGATCAATCAAAGGCCTCAGTTTCTCTTTGACCTTCTGCTTTCACTATTTATTTCCTGCTGTGTTGGATATAAAACAAAGGAATCAATAATCAGCAATCAATAATCAAAATCTCAGCAAAGAACTGGAAGAATCAGAATTAATTTCACAGATTTATAGAGATCTTTACATAAAACTATAGCAAACCCCAGCAATCCTACTTCATTCCTTCATATTAATACTTTGACGCAAGTGTTTGATGTGTTTGTGTCATTCTGTTTCTGGATGAGTGGAGGGATGTAAGTACAGTATAAAAAACAGCACGTCCGCCTTCTGTCTCGTGGCCTCGGCAGAGCAGGTCTGGCTTTTTTCTAACATCACTGTCAACTCACTGTGGCTTTTCGATGTTGGCCAGAGCTGTGAAATAGGCTTGAGTAAACGCACCCCCAAAAACATACAATATTTAACTGAACATTGATTTTCAAAATGAACACCAAGACACACATTAGAGACCCTAACGCAGACATCTCAAGTTGACAAGAAAATTCCAGTAAGACCTGACTGATGAGACTGATTCCATCTTGACTCTATAAGCTTAATGACAATTAGCACCAAAAGGAAATATTCCCATCATAACTGTCAAAACCTCACATTTTGATTTAGCCTCTGAGCTAATTCACTTATCTTTAGGACACAAAGGTGCACGTACTTTTGCATACAAACACATCCCGGCATCACTGTACTGTGCAAGTGATCATAAACTCAACGGCATGCGAGGCCATAACCACAAGCAATTACTCAATTAATGTCTAAAACAGCCCATTAATTCAGGGTTCAGGACTACGTGCCAGAGGCTGCTGGAATAATCTCTGCTATGACCTTAAAAATACTCTGTTATGACAAATACGCAAATATTTCAGCTATAGATAAGAATAAGAAAAATACTGATTACTGCCAAAAGTGAATAAAGAATTGGTTAAATTTACATCTGTTTACTGAAAAAATGCAGTTGAAACATGCTCTCAAAGTGTCGTTTCCTTGGAGCTTATATAATGAATTTTTGAGGGAGTATGAGCTGAAGAAGAACTGAAGCTTCAGCTGCATTTGAAGCAAAGACAGAGATTGGAGTGACAGTGGAAACAGAAGCACTGAAAAAAGTGTCAGTTGAATTGAAAGTGCTGAAAGTTTCAGTTGAAGTG
This sequence comes from Holacanthus passer, assembly GCA_025331565.1. Taxonomy (NCBI): domain Eukaryota; kingdom Metazoa; phylum Chordata; class Actinopteri; family Pomacanthidae; genus Holacanthus; species Holacanthus passer. The sequence continues at coordinate 3,479,130 of JAFREQ010000047.1, read as the reverse complement.
AAAGTTGTAAAAGGAATTGAAGTGTCAGCTCAGGTGTAAGCACTGCCAGCGTACGCACTGAAACGATGTGGATGTGGAGGGAGACTGGCTTGACTAACATTGATAAAAGACTTTGACTTGAGGCAGATGACTTGAGCTAAGTTTTGGTTTTGAAAAATGATTGGATGATTTCAGTGCAATGTGTGCAAACCTGGCAACCTACTAGGACGTGACAGACCAGCAGAGGTCAATGCATGAGGCAGCTATCATGGAGGGGGCTAATCCAGAAATAATAAAACTTGGATTCAAGGATTATGTCGACGAACAGTGGTGAGAAGAGAGCAGCGGTAAGCAAGGTCAGTGAGATGACCATTACAACATCCAGCTTCATCCATCGTTACAAAACCCAACAAAGTGAATGTGCTAGAAAGCCATGGTTAAGTTCAAGCTATGTTAGACTTGACTTTGAATCAATTGTGCATTTTATTGGGACAACTTATCATTAATGTAAAAGACAATGAGGGAACTGAATCAGGAATTTATAACCAGTTAAACTATATGTGCATGTTACCATCTAATACAGCTGTGTGCCGATGACTATAATAATATGGTTTCAGGTGCAACAAGATCAAACATCATGCAGCATATTTGAAGAATACCATTTAGTGTCATACTAAAATCATATTTTTTCATGCTTTGATGTAACAGTAATGTTTACATTTTAGACTCTGTGTTGTTATTCTATTCAGTGTTTTTTGGCTTTGATGCAATATTTTTGAGGAGCATTTTAGATGTGTTCATAGACCAAAGAGAGATGGTGTGACCTTCCTGAAGGGGAGCCTGGGCAGGAGGCTTAACACGGTGATATAAATGTTTTGTGCTTTCACTTTAGAGCCCTTTAGGGCTACATTATAATTTCAGAGCCCCACTCTCCATTGATATTCATTTTGGAGGCTTGTTATTATAAAATGTCAAATATTATTAAGATTTATAAGGTGTGAGCTGTTTGCCTTAATGCTGAAAATAAAACTTTTCGTGACCACTGTCTTTTAACAGATTCAAATGTGGAAACTGGTTGAGATCATCAGAATTTTATATATGACTCTACTTGACTTGCATGATTCTCAACACAGTAACTTGGGGATTGCTTGAGAACTGAAGGTTAAGAATAGTTTGTCACTTGCAAATGTGTTGCACACGAGTTACTGAGTGTAAGTGGGGGTCTAAAGATGTGTTGAGAGAAAGCGACACATCTCTGTGTTTGTGTCTTTCCATTGGCCTCACATTATTTGTGAACACACAGTAAGAAGACGGTGACGCCACCGCTGCGCTTGGCAAATCATGCGGTTTGACTCAAGTTGTCAGGATGCAGAGAAACTTCAGCTTGATATCAAGTCATCCAAACACGCAGCCAAGACTGGAGATGTTGTGAGGCTTTCTCCGTGGCGCTCTTCAGTTTCATTATCTCGGCAGTAATGCGAAGACAATGAGCGCTGGCATGGAGGTGAGTTCAAACTGCCAGAAATCTCAGCACACACACCAGCTGTAGTTAACAAAAACAAACCTGTAACAAACCTGAGCCTGTGTATATAATATCATTCTGTGCTCTGGGACGAAATAATCCATATAATACAGTATTCCATACAACGTAGTTGTGCCCTGCTTTTCTCTAAATGCCTCCCAAACCACCATGGAAATAATGCATATCATTGGAGCCAATTATATTGTACTTGCATCACAAAAGAGAGAAGCTTTTAATGTGCAGCTCAGCATCGAGGGAGCCCGCTATTTGTTTTTTAGTCTCCTCCTCACTACTGAAGCCTCTCTTTCATTAGGGAAGAAGGAATACAGTGGCAGGACCACATAGTGAGAGCTGTCTGTTGACTGAAGTCTGTTTCACCACATCTCTCCAAGGAGGTTATTTTCAGTGGGGGGAAAAGACACAATGAAAGATAGTATAAATACACACCAACACACAACATGTATGCATATACAAGGCAGTATACAAACATCACAGTGCTGGAAATACTGGAGGAACATAATGACACACTTGAGCGAGAGCGCAACACTTTCTGGGAAATTTCTGATTTTAGCTTTTGACAACTGGACTAGCTCCTTTTAAAATATAATATAATAATTTACGTTCTCCTCTTCTCTATGTTCTTCTCTTCTCTCTCCTCCTCCTCCTCTGTATCAAACCATCCTTCTCTAAAGTAGCGTTTCCTTTTGAGAGCGAAAATGTCCTGATACAATTCTATTCATATTTTCAAGTTTCATCACATTAAGTAGTCTACAAATTTATGGACAGTTCATTGATAGTAATGAAGGTAAGCATTTGTTGAAAACTGTATGAAGTTATACAGTGAATTAAAAAAAAAGTTTAAATACCAAAAATAGCTTTCATTTTCTTGCAAGTAAATAATTACTTTGGTTACTCGACTGACCTTGTCAGTCAACTGATACTCAAATGAATTGCAGTTCTTTCCCAGGAACCGCTTGAAATTTTTAAATCAATTCCATCAACTGAACTCTTCATCTATTTTAGTAACAATAACACAATGGCTCTTTCGAGGAAACTTCATATAAAATTAGCAGCGACATGCCAACTCTTTTCAGGCAAATTCTTTAGAAATAATGAACCATTCCACATCGTAAACATTACATTTGTCCCGTCTTTTCTCACATGAAGTTCCTCAAGGGAGTGATGTGTTGTCACAGTGGCACTCGGGAGCAAACGGAGTGATCCATCTCCAGCTCCTGCCTGAAACAGCGACCGCTAGCTTATAATTGCTGGAAAATGTCACCACAGTTGATTACCAGTGATTTGTACTACTGCAAAGGGAATCCAAATAAAAAAAAGTAGAGTTGATGAGTGCATATTTAATGAGGCTCATGCATACTAATGTAGGCATCTCATTCCGCTCTATTTCCTCAAATAAACACATGCAAATTCACAGTACAAGTCGGTGAAAACATGGGAAGTCATCCTAATGAATGAAATGCGGCGATATAAGCTGTCATTATCTCAGCTAAGTGGTCAATGTGGACTTTTGTCAGTTCAGTACTTCCCGCTGTCAGAAAATGCCCACTGCAGATTATGCATGCCTAAAATGATATACTGTATAAACTACAAATTTATGCAGTCATTGAATTTAAAATTTTAAATGTGTCACTTGACATGCAGTTGCAGGGTTATGGAATGTACTATACACGCTACAGAAGATTTAAATGCAAATACAAATAGGTCACGACTGAGTTATGCTTATGTGCACTGCATTACAAATTAGTAGAGGTCACTTACAATTACTTTATATTCACAGTATAAGCAACCGAAACATGGAACCGGACAGCTGATTTAATGTTGAAGGACAGGTATTTGGTTATAGTGATTAAAGCAATACATACAAAAACAGATTAAAAAAAAAAAAGAGAGACACATTTATTTCATTAACATTTGCTTGAAGCAACAAAATCAATTACACTATAATAATTCCTTGCAGTGAGATTTTTAATTCTGGGGAGAAATTGCCAAATAGAAGGCCACTCGACTCCGGCTGAGCAGTCATCAAGCTTCCTGGTAATTAAGCAAGTAAATGATGAGTACATTAGTGGTTTCAAAACTTGGAAGGGGAGGATAAAAATGGAGCTCAATTTGTATGCTAGTGTTTGCGCTGAGTCTTTGCTGGCCCAGCTGTATGGGACCAGGACCCCTTCTGAGAGTCTAATGAAACAGCTACTTTCTTTCAGGCACACACAAACATTTCGAGTAAGGACAAATCCTAAGGACAAACACTGTGGTTGCATAGTTAGGAACACACACGACGTCACCTGGTAGGTAAGATGATTCTGCTTATGGTCTGTACAGTACTTGAGTAGCACACATGCACAGATGCACACACACACACTGACATTAATCCCTGCTATGGTGCCTTCACAGGCTCATAACATAGTCGGACACTCGCACTTTATGCTGTAATTTGATTTGCAGAGCCCGAGTCGGCCTTCCATTTCCTTGATAGTTGTCCCTCTAAGCACAACTACAACAAGCTGTTGACCTGCCATGCTTTATTTCACATGCACCTGTTTGGATTCACCGATATGTAAATGTGCCCAACTCCGAGGGTCCATCAGCATCTGCTGGGTGCCAGGCGGGGAATACAGATGCAGACAGATAGGTATTTAGGGAAGCTTCTCACGTCTGCCCTACTGAGAAGCAGCACAACGACTTGGCCACTGCCACGGCAGCTCCGACACTCCCATTCTTCAACTGGATTGATTCTCACCAACCACTGGCAATCTGACTCATCAATATTCAGAATCACACTGCCCTAAAATAGCTTCAGCCTCTGGATTTTAACCCTTTAAGCGGAGTGCTGTGATTATGATCAAGAGTAAAATAAAAAAGGGAGGCAGAGCTATTGGCTGCACAAAGAGGACAATCAAAGTCATTCAGTTTTCTTAGATTTCAGATGGCACTATTATACACACATAGTATTATATGTACAGTATTATACGCTCATACACTTGCTGAGCAGCTTGCAGGTGTGGGTTTCCACTAGGGAAAGACCTGTGAGAGGGGGATGATGCCAGGTGGAAACTGATGGTCTGAATTGGAGTTATGGAAAACAAAGTTCAGTTGGTAACATATCACACAAGAGACAACCTGCACGGTTTGACTAAGGAGTGATTTGGACTCTATAGTTGTTGGCTTGAGTTTTAGGTTCTTTTCGTTTTATTTAGAGTTTGATTGTATGAGTTTAACCTTGTTTCTCTGTCATTTGGACAATTTTTTTTTTTGGCTGTCTTGTAACAGTAAATTGTTATCTTGTAAAATTGCTCAGTTACTCCTACTTTCCAAAATACATGACATACAGGATATTGGCAGTATTTCTACTTCACAGCAGGATGGGTACTTGTAGTATATATCTGCTTAGTCCATTATGCAAAAGGAGTTCAACTTGTTTCTTGCTAGTCTAAATTGTAAGAATTGCATCATCATGTAATTGCAGACATGATGGCACCACATCAAACAAAACTGGTCTTTTCCTTTGTCCTGAATCCTGTCAGCAACAAAACCTCTGAGCTTCTGGACACCACTCCTCAAATTACTGTTTTGTACTAGAAATACTAGAAATGTTGAAGGTTAACTGGCAGCAAGTTGTTCATGGTATTTAGTGCAAGTGTCCAGCAGAGTGAGGCTGAGACTGCAGTCAGTTTTTTAAACTCCTTCTGGAACACATCCACTACAAATCCAAAACACGGCCTCGTCCCTGACTCGCCCAGACCCCCCCGTCTTTATTCTCTACCTGTGGCTGTACATTGGCTTCCTATGCTGATCTAACACACTGAGGTCAGTAAAGTTGCCATCCAGCGCTGTACCAAAATCCATAAATACATTCAATGCATTGTTCCATCCTGAGTCAGTCACTTCACTTTTCACCCGTCTCACTTCAGCCCTGAAGAGCTTGAGACACAGCAGCATTCTGCATCGCTGACCTCAGCTCAACTTTGGTGGCATTTACGCACATCTGAATTATGAACAATAATTCCCTCCTACAATGCAGAGGAAATGAAAAACTTTCTGAGTTCGGGCTCAGTGCACACAATGAGACTTCTTCATTAGAGGGATCGCAGCCAACACCACTTCCTGCTGCAGGATTAATTTGACCATTAAGCGTCTGAGAAAGTGGCCAAATTGTTTGGCATAGTTGCACTTGTATAAGGATCAATGACAATCTTGGGTGCAATGACTCCAATTGATTGTATTTGTTGTAATTGGTAACTTTATAATGAGTTCTCTGTGTATCCAGATTCTGCGGAGACGATCCAATTCCTGTCCCTGTAGTTTCCTCCGTCGTCCCTCTACCCCGCTAATGTCCAACGTTTGAGGTCATACTTCTTCTGTTTGTGCAGTTTATTAAACAATATGTCTCAGGCAATGGATGTTTTCTCCGTCCCAAGAAAACTAGCCTTCTTATCTGTTCTCATCAATGCATTTACTTCAGGACCTTGGTCGAAGGCCTGTTGTCTAATGTAAGTAAGGATTAGTTAGACTTTGGAAGTGGGGCCTCCCTCCTACCTCAAGTCAGACTCCACTGTTCTCGCAGCACATTATAGTACATACTGTAGTGACAGCTCAGTATTTGTGACAGTTCCTCACACAGCAGCAACATGTGTATGATATAGTTCAAATGAGCAATGTAAGTTCCTTTTTTTTTCCTCTTTGAGGGATTTATATCAAAGTCAAATTGGGCAACGCATCATCCACAAAGAGTGTGTAAGCTTTTGAATGGGATCTGTTCAAATCTCCATAATCCTTGACACCGAAATTAAACTGCACTGTTTGATCGTTGAAGACGCGCTCCCCTCGAGCCTCTCCTCCCTCTTCAGTAAAACAGACAGGCGCACACAAGGAAAAAAGTCACTATGCTGGAGTAAAATCCTGCCAGTTTTATTGTCACAGACCGGGTACTTTTGAGAGATACAATATTTCCAGCTGAATGTGTCTATACTTTGTCCTTTCATATGTATATTTAAACATCAGTGTCTTTCCTCTGTACGCCAAGCGGCACGCAGACTGATAGAAGTCATGGCACGGTTGTTGGAAATCGTCGCTATAATCAATTATCGTAGGGGAAGTGAAGACATCTTTGTACTGGTTTCCACACCGGCAGGTGCACTCACCCTTTGCGCTTTTCTAACCGTTCTTAAAGTCAGGATCAATCATATGTTATCAGTGATTTCGAATATAAAATGTTAAATGGAGTTCTTTCCATATTGTACAACACGCACTTGGATGAATGTGAAGCTGGTAGATAAAGACACAGCAACACTGTATGTACTGTATGTTATTTTCCAGGCAGGTAGGAACATTATTCCCACTAAGAAATTCATTTTCTCTGTGGCCTAGTTTTCATAGAGATGGAAGAGTTAGAGACAGTTAAACAACCATCATTCTTCAGGTCACTTTATACAGGAATGGAATGATTCATACAGTCAGTTATTTTTACAGTATCAACAGTAAAATGTGATTTTTGTTGTTTGTTTATCCTCAAATTAATTGAGCATTTAAACTAAAAAAATCATAATGAAATCAAAGAATTCCAATGCAATCACCATGATTTTCCTGTGTAAATTTTCCATTTCTAGTTTTAAATAGTTTGTGCACAAATCAAATAGCTTGTGAACTTATTCATGCCATTGACCAACAGGGAGCCGTCTTGAAACTGCTGACCCTTGGGGAGAGCCAGAGTCCAAAGTAGAGGAAGCTATTGTAGCTTATGAGGTTCAGCATCCTCTCAGTTATCTCATGTGTCTGCTTGAGCTAAAGAATTGGACCAAGCTTTCACGTTAGGGAGCTTGTGAGCTCCGAGAGCTTGTTTTCCTATGGTCCAGAAAATGTCCTGGTTTTCACCATTCAACATTATGCATGGCTTGTACATAAGCAGATACATGTGTGCATGCCTGAACGTCTGGTACACTTCAGGGTCCCGGTTTGGGGCGCTGAATATGTGGTCACCCCATGTTATCCTACTTCAGTAAAACTCTTTAGTTAATTAAAGGATGCACATTCCCCAGAACAAAATGCCAGGGGGGAAGTAAACAGCACAGAGAAGGTAGAAAACGGATGAAGGAGCTACTGTGATTGACTATTACAAGCATGTTCAAGGCTAGCATGACGTATATACAACATAATCAAACTTCGAGAGCTAAATATAATTCATCACAAACTCACTTTGCTGTGCCACTTTCTGAGGAGGTATGTGTGTTTGTGTGTGTATGTTTGTCTTCCCCTGTCCCAAATTCATTGATTAGATCTTCTCTTATTTTCTTTCATTCTTTTCACATAAATTGTTTATTTCTCTCTTGCAATTTAAGTATCATGATCAGTGATGACTGGATACGATGTGTGTGTATGTGTGTGTGTGCATTTTGGTAAACCATCAATTGGCACATGGTGAGTTTGTAAGTGACTTGCGTGCTGTTTTTTCTCTGTCAGGGTGCTGCTCTTATCTTTGCAGCCCAGAGGCCACAGGACTTATCAGGCATACATTCATCCATGCAGGTCACTGCCAGAACCTCGAGCCGCTCCCTGACAGCTGGGCTGCGGCTTCCATACAAACCTCCGTCCCCTGGTTTAGCCTAAAAAAAAAGTCAAATATTGACTCCATTCCACTGAACAAACTTCAGAGGAAGTTTCTGAGGTGACTGTCTCACCAGTGCAGCTCCACGGGCTCGCCGAGCCACGGGATACTGTATCTCCAGCTTTCAGAGAGACGAGGAAGTCTCTCTCTCTCACTCTGTGCCTCCGGCCTCGCCTGCCCTTTGAACACACGCCATTATATTCACAGTATTCACAATGCTTCGGTCAGCCTGGCTCTGTCCAAAGGTAACGATCTGCCTAGCAGCACTTCTAAAGCTCGCTAATTAACACATTGCATCTCGCTTGGTTGATCTGTGAAAAAAAAAAAAAAAAAAAAAAAAAAAAAAAAGGTGTAAAAACAACAATTCCCACTTTTACTTATGTGTCGTGCTATTTCTCGGCCTTGAGTCCGATGCCAAGAAACCAGCAGAGACTCCGGGAGGTTACTGCTCCTGGCTACGAAGTCGCTGTTGTTTTTACTCTTTGGCTTTTGTGCAGACTAAACAAACGAGATACAGCATGTTAATTAGTGAGCTTTGGAGGTGCCAGTAGGTGCTTTTGTTACTTTGGGACAGACCTTGGCCAGCTGTGTCCCTCCGTTTCCAGTCTTTATGCTAAGTAAAGTCAACTGACTGCTGGCTGTGGTTTACTGTATATAATTACTGTGTACGGACATGAGAGCGGTATTGATCTTTTCATCTAACTCTAATGTTGAACTTTTCCTTTAATTGCAATTTATTAGCTAACAATATACAGACAAATTTAAAGAGGCTGGATGATGTCAGCATAGGCCTGATGTGAATGCAAACAAAAGTCAAATAGAGTCAACAGGTATGAACATTTATGTGAATATCACAGTGGGGTCAGTCACAGAATATAGAGATGGCCCGAAATAAAAAACGGCACCATCATATCTGACAGTCAATACTGATCTTTTCAGCATCTATTTATGTTGCACGCTCTTCTTGTAGTCTTATTCCCCAGTCGTCTTCAGCCTCCTGTGGGACTCTGCTGAAAATATTTCAAGCAGACATTTAAGATAGAGAAATAAACCCATGATTGCTTTGTATTTTTGTCCAGAGAGAATAGCGCTTGTGAAACCGGAGAGAGGCACACGGTGAACAGTGGGAAGATGATGCTAGTTTGAGTTCATTCAATCCAACTCTGACTCAGACTGGCTGCAAATAGATTAAACGGAAAGTGGCAAGGCAGATCGTTTAACTCCCTATTTGACAGTCAGTGGGCAGTGGGCTTAACAAAATAAAAGCCAATTTACAGAATCCCGCTGCTGGGCTCCACAAGGGGAGTTGCTGTCTGACCTCCACACATATGCCGCAATTTGTGTCAACGCCAACTTCCTCCTCTCATTTCCTCTTTTACAGCGGAATAAAACTATCAACACAAATCCTGGCAGCAGACAGCTGATCTATGCCTGCGCTGAAGGAGGGGCTGCAGATGGCCATTCGGAGGGAATCTATACACCGAGGCCGTTAAAGATGGTCACCTAAAAACGAGATAGGCCTCAGTAGCATTGTGTGCGCTTTAGCCGAGGCAATGAACCGAGCCGAATTTCAGCGGCAAAGAGAGAGTGGCATGGGAGAGGGAACAATAAAAAAAAAAAAGTAGCAAGCACACAACAACAAACTTTTCCAATCAATGCACTTTCTCATGGAGACAGGGTGAAATTAATTCTCGCCTGAAGGGCTATTGTGGAGGGTGGGGTTGAGGGTGTGGAGGGGGGTTTCACTGGAGAGTAAGAGCTGTTGACAAATACTCTTTATCCTTAGGTCAATGAGGATGGGAAAAAATACGGGATGTGGGAGAAGGAGTGAGGACAGACAGAGAGAGAGAGAGAGAGAGAGAGAGCCATCGCGACGGAGGTGTCGGAGCTCTAAGCCTAATGACAGTGTAGCGTCACCAGGACCTCCCTGACATTACCCAAGCCCTCACTTCCACTTAGTACCGACGCTTCCTTCCTCACAGCAAGCAGTTGTCTCAGCCTAATTATTCAGCCCTCCACCTGCACGCCTCCCTCCGCTTGTCATTCTCCTTCATCTCTCTATTCTCAGGTCTCACCCTCCTGTCCTCCTCCTCTCCGCTGCCCTTTCAATTCCTCCTTAGGACACGGGAAAAGTCAAAACTCTCCACTCTCGTAGATTACTTCTGAATTTTAAAAAGGTCTCGTGTTTTTTCTTCCTCTCCGCGCATGGTAATTTCTACGAACCAATATTTGTGCCCCCTTAATATTTTGCATCTATTGCCACTTTAGCTTTGTTTGTTTTAGGCTATTTATGTTTTTTAAAATCTCAAGTAGCAAGCAAGAGGCAAACACCAGTTCTGAATGATTAGTGGGGCAAAATACATACATAGGATTATCATTATGAATTATTACTTTCTTTTTACTATACTACTTAGCATATTTTTTTCTTCTATGGCAGACAGGGGTTGGAACAGAAACATAAGGTCTTTACTTTCAGTGAACCATCAGTCCGTCCCCAAATGAAACTGAACGGCCAACCTTTTCGTTAGCAGAACTAAAAGGTTGTGAACTCAAGCGCGAAACTTGGAAAACAGTATAGGGAAATAAGGTAAGGGAGTGGGAGTTTAAAGGAGCATTCCAGCAATTTAGTATCACACATCCATTAAATTGGGGGTCTCACAAGAAGAATTGTCAAAATTAAGCAACAGCGGGTGAGATGTCTGGACTTTTAGCTCTATGTATGGGTCAAGCTCCCGAAACATTACAGTTCAGAACATCTTTCAACCTCCACACCAACAGTTTGTAATGTAGGCTGATCAGTCAGATTTTAGTAAGTTCACACATATTATACAACCTTTTGCACTTTATACTGAAGCTTGAGATAAATAAGCCAATCTTATGTGTAAAATTGGTGGAGTGCCCTTTTAAGGAGATGTCACTCTGTCTGTGTATTCTTCAGCACCGAACCTTAACATTTTATTTCATTGTCTCAGACCTAATTCTTTAATCGCATCTTGATGAGAGGCAATTTGGCCGACAGTCAAAACTTTTCCATTGTCTGTCGGCTTCTCGAAGTTTTAGACTTTGAACAGATTGTGCTGCTGCAGTGTCTCTACCCCTGTGCCACATGGACATACATAATGGATGCTGGAAAAGTCATTACAGCTCTCTGGGATGCCAAGCAGGTTACTGAATGTACACAGCAGAAAGTCATTGCATGAGAGAAGAGATGACTTACTTAGACTTAAATACATTATTCTGTCTGTTTCTTTAACCAAATGTATCTCAGAAGAAAAAGTAAGAAGTCAGATTTGGGTGAGTGATGAATGTGGAATTATGCTAATAATCTGTAAATAGTCTGGAATAAAAAATGATCTGGACTCTTGACCTAAAGAACCCCTCAAGCATTCAACTTAATTACCCTCGTACAGGCCAATCCCATTGGCAACAATTAAATTGTGCATCAAGACTTTCATAATTCATAAATCAAGTCAATCATTACATTTTCCAATAGAACTCACATTATTGTAATATGGAATAATTTGTCTCTGAGTGACTCCCACTTCTCTCTTTTGTTTTTACCTCTATTAAATTTGTCCCTTCTTATTCCTCTCCGTTGTTCGTTCCTCTTAGCGTCTTAATGATCACATTTTTCACTCTCGTCCTTCTCATTTCCATTTTCCCCTCACGCGTCTCCTCCAACAGAGCATCTCTTGTCTGCTCTTCTGGAGAATATAATTCTTTACCTTGTTGTTCTCTCTGGTCCCAGGCTTTCATTGACTACTGTCGGTGAGACTCAATTAAAGCAAGGGGGGAGAAAAAAAATAAGATTAACAACACACACTTTTACCCACAATGCCCAGGGGGCTCAATTTATCTTGAGGAATGCTCAGCCTAAAAAAACTGTGATTGACACCTCTAACCTTCATTGGGATGTAATCTTCATCTTTAGCACTCAGAGATCTAATTAATTAGGGGGAATCTCATTTCCTCACTAATGCAACTGGACAGAGGCATGATAGAGGAGGGAGAGAAGGGAGGAGGAGGAGGAGGGTGCCGAGGAAGGATTGAGATGGAGGGGGAAAGGAGGGGTGCCGTATTTCATCAATGCCTGTGAACGGTGTCTACCTTGTTCATTTCAGGGGAAGAACAAGAGAGCGTGAGGTGGTTGGGTTCACACCAACTACACTGTATTGATTACAGCTGCCAGAACTCTGGCTACTGGCCATCACATAAGGAGACACTGCAGTAACACTCTTTATAATGGGATCTCTTGGTAATGTACTCAAGCGGTTCACTTTCTTTCCTGGACTTCCTTTTTTGCGTTAAAGTCATCATCTATGTTTGAGGATGTGTTATCTGATTGGAACTGGTTCTGTCTTCTTGCTGCACTAAAAAAAAAATCGAAATAAATGCTTTACAAGTCAGTCACATGAATCTTGAGGGACTGAAACAGCCACATGGGCACAGCTGTGGAGGCACATATTTATGTTTAACTCAACCTTAACTTGTAGGTTTACTGTAGCAAATGTCACTGTCACAGCAACCTCAAGTGTCTGAACAGAAACAAAAGCCAATGTCAGAGAAAGTGCTGTTCTTGAGAGAGATTTACCTTAACAGATATTTGAGAACAAATCTTGTTTGTGGACATGTCATAATGCACTAACTATTATTTTATCACATGAATGAATGATTTTCTTTTTAACTTTCAGTTTTACAAAGTGTTCCAGGACCATGTAGTAATCTCCTTACACAATCATGTGTTTGACAAAGTGTTGAACCTCTCTCCATCCTCGCTTGTGAACGACTGAGTCTTTCCAGGATGAAATTTCATACCCAATCATGGTACTATCACCTGTTACCAATGAACCTGTTTACCTGTGGAATGATCCAAACAGGTGTTTTTGGATCAGTCCACAACTTTCACAGTCTTTTGTTGCTCCTGTCCCAACTTGTTTGAAACATGTTGCTGCCATCAAATTCAGAATAAGCAGATATTTACAAAAATTTGAAAGTTGATGAGGTCAGACTTTAAATATATTGTCTTTGTACTGTTTTCAATTGAGTATATGTCAACAGTGATTAGCAAATGATCACATACTGTTTTATATAAATACATTAGAGTTGTATGTTTTTCCTTGTTGTTACTTCACTTGTATATTTGATCTTGACTGTACAAAATGATTTTCACATGGTTTTCACATCCATCTGCTTAAGGAGGAAAGTTTCTCTGTGTCAGTTAAACACTGAACTTTCGAGAATGATTTTCAAGAGTTTAAAGAAAACTGTGGTCTAGTGTGCAACTTACATAAGTGTAATATGGAAACTTGAAACCTCCAGTGCACAAACACTGAAAATGGACTTCACGGTGAAGTAGGAGACATTTACACATTCTTAAATTCTGAGTTTGTCTATGAGGGAGAAGGAGTGGATATAATTTTTTAATAAGGTAATTGTACTTTTTGTTTCGTGTGGACAAAAGTGTCTTTACGTGTCAATACAAATACATAATACCTTAATGATGAGAAATGAAGAAGCTGAGCAAACACATATGTCAGCATGCAACATAATCTACATTCATCTGCCATTTCATATCATTAGTAACATGCTGTGATTTCACAATAAAAGTCACATTTTCTTTGCATAATTTATTATTCTGGACCTTGAGTCTTCTAGATGATCTCCATTGTTAATATAGCCCCTATCTGAATTAGTTTTAGCAGCCAGTGAGAAATATTTCAGATATTGAGGTCACTGGAGAGCAACAACACACACACACACACACACACTCACACACAGTCGAACACACAAACTGTGTGCGCCGGCTAAATTAAAACAGAAACACAAATCAATCTCTGAAGATCATTATGTTAATCACTAACAAAACTATCAATTTAGGGCGTGAAAACCAGCTCTCTCTTCTCTACATGCACGTAAGCATGATAAACTTACAGTGCGCAAGAAAAAGGCATAGAGAAAATGCGTATTGACAACTTTTGAATGGTAAAAAGATCTATGAATATATTTTACACTACTTGTAGTCTACACAGGCTGTAGTTCATTTATATACTGTAGGTCTTGATTCTGCTAGTTCTTGCAGATATACACTTCTGTATCTTTAAATTACTTCCACACAACTCCGAGGCTTGTGGCTGCAGATATGGTTGAAAAAACATCTCGCTGGGCGGTGAATACAAAGTGCCTTTGGCTTCTTTGTTGTTGCTATGAATAAAATCACTATGCTGTTGCTAAAAAAATCGTTCTCCACCCTGCCACTGTCTCTGCACCCACAAACCTTCCCCCGGTCTCACTTCTCCATTAAGCTGCCGTCTGGAGGCTGCATCTCTTAGCAGATATTGAACCGGCACTTCACTCGCTCTCTGATCATCCGTCCTTCTTGTCGGCCACCTCGCAGGCTGCACCGCACCTCTGTGCTCTCCACTGCGAGCCTGGGCATCCATGCCTGTTCTCTCTTTATCCACCCTGAGGGCTTCATACCTCCGTCCATACTTGTCTGCATCTCTCTCCAGCCAACTCATCTTCTCGCAACCATTCCAATCTCAGATCATAATAGGGGAATGAAAGAGAGTTTATAAAGTGAAGTGCACATCAGATCTGCTGTAATGAAATCTTATCAATGTGTTCCCTGTGCTGTATTATTTGCATATAAATGACATAATATAATAACTCTCCCCTGCCTCTACCTGGAAGGAGTAAATATTTCTCTGTCTGCTTTGTCTCGTCGCTGTGACACGAGGAAACGAGACGCTAATTGAAGAGAGGAAAGCATCTTTATGTGACGACTGACATTCAATTATGTTTGGGGGATCAGATTAGGTGGTGGCCCCAGAAATGTTTGAAAACAACATTTTGCAGAGCGGCAACTCTGAAGGCAGCCGAGGATGTAATTTGAATGGCTGTTTGAGGGGGCCCCGCACTGAATGGCGCTGCTCTGAATGGAATCACTATGCTATGACCTGCGAGTAATTGGATGTCCACAGTGAAGTGTTGACAGCGAACGGGAGGCGAGGCAGACAGAAACAAAAAAAAAAAAAGAGATAGACAGTGAGGCAGGGAGACAAAAAGAGAAAATAACACCAAATGAAAATAAGCAAGAAAACAATGAATGAACAGGCATGACGAGGGTGGGGGACCAGCAATAAAGGGGGGCGGGGGGGACAACACTGAAAGCGGAGAAAATGAATGCAGTTTTCCTGAAGAGCGGAACCTGCCAAAGCCTCAGTTGTCATTCATCACAGCGCGCAGGCATGTAGCCACTCTGGCCACCGAGCCAAATAAGCCATTAGACAGGATAAGCTTTCTTATCAGCCAAACACTGTCAGGAAGCACACTGCCAAGGTCGCGCCAAACAAACACTGGGTCACTTTACTTACAGCCGCCATTACATACTGCACTGCAAATCAGGGATAATTGTGCACATTCATCCATCTAGCTGCCACTCTGATTTGTACTAGTTAAGCAGAACTGGTCATGTAAAGTAAACACAATTACAGCGCAGGCGACGGGAAAGTAGGTGTTTCATACACGCGAAGATCATTTGCTGACAGATGATGCGCGCACTTCGACATGTAACATTAAAACCTCTCCTGTCCACAGAGATGATTTTAATGTATGTAGTCTAACAGGCTGCACACGATTCAACTGAGAGAGAAGAACGGGTGCTTTTGTCAGACTTGTCGTTTTCAGGTGCAAATCTTTTTCCAATAGTGATTGTTAAGCACTGTTTTTCTATCTGAAAGTCACCTTCAGATAAAAAATAAATAAATAAAAAAACAAAACAAAACCCAAAAACATGTTGCTGTACTGTATTGGTTGTTAAGAAGTGCTTTCTGTCTGACAGAGGGAAAAAAAATGGATTTAACAAGCACTCTCAAAGATGGAGGTGGGTAAAAAACGAACCTGAGAATAAAAGAAACATGTAGTTTTATCTACCTGAATATAAACATCACAATTCCACACACACACGCACACACACACAGAGACATCCATTTTATCTCCATGTAATTCACCTTTGTAGAACATGGAAGGGGATGGAGGGGTCGGCCGACTCCATCGATTGGCTATCCTTAGCAGTGACAGCTCCCAGATTGGCCAGAGAGCATTAGAGAGTCAGAAAGTCACACTGCCATTAGCAGTCTGTCCTCTCTGGTTACAGCCTGCCTGCACATGGACACTCCATAGACCGAAATAGATCCCGGTGATTGGTAAGTGTGTGTGTGAGAGTGAGTGTGCATGTCCAGGAAATGTGATCACACTATCACTGCACTGCAACTGCAAATATATTCTGCATGAAGTTCAAGCCAATAACCTCCACTGTCCCACTTCATTTTTCTTATTTAGTGTGTGCTATTACCTCTCAGAACGGCCCCCTCCTCATCTCAGCATTAAGGCAAACTATCTGAGTATGTGTGCATTGATAAATTGGTATTCGTCACGTCATCAATGGACAGTATGAATGAGAACATATGAATGAAAAGAACACAGGTCTTGTAGGTCTTGTCAGGTTTTGTATACACGTGTTCATTGCTCGTTAGAAGCCAGTGCACAGTCTGCACAGTTTTTTGCAAATGAATCACATGAGTAGACCCGAGCACATTCGCAGGAGCCTTGTTATTTTGTAGACTGGAGGGAAATTTACTGTGCCCTCCCCGCCTGCCCGCCCGCCAGCTTCCATCTTCCCAGCTCTCCTCACTTCTTTTCTGATTCACATCTCCCCTCCTCGCAGTTCGCAAGCCTCTGAAAAGGATGTACCGCAGTTGGGCTGTGACAATGGGAGGTGGTGCGTGAAAGTTGACTGAGGAAACTGGGGTTTGACTGATAAATCAGCCGGCTGAGATATTGGGATTACGTTGTTCTGTATTATGCAGGATCAGCAAGACGATGTCTTCAGCCTCTGTGATGGAAGTTCCTCCCCTGACTAACATCTGTGATGATGTTTTCTTTTCTCCCGAAAGCTGATTTATTCATTTAAGCTTCCACGAGTTCACACTCACTGGATACACACGTTTCATCACACAAAGGAACATAACATAATTCCTCTCCATCTTTCAGAAAGATAACACAACACCTCACGTGCTGCCTCTGTCAAGCTGCCACACGCTTCCCTTCACATGTGCCAGAAAGGGTGGGAAATGCTTATTAATACTGAGAGATTTCAACCCTTTTCCTTCTCATTAACAGTCAAATTTATTCCCCCTTAGACCTAATCAGATTTAAATTCCAGTGATTGTAGTACGAGTCAGTGTTTGCACGAGGCGGCTGCACAGAAATGTTCGGATGTTCAAAAGAAAACAGGTTAAGACAGACATGTTTGTAAAGCAGACTGATTTCTTCAAACAGCGTCTTGATAATTAAGAGAGATTTCAATGCGTATCCAGTGAGAGATATGAGTACTTCTCCGTCTTTGCAGACTTATGAAAATGGCCTCGTACCCCCCGCAATATTAGCTGTCAAAAATTACAGCGTGCCATTGATCCAACAGCGTCGCGTGTCAGAATAATATAAGACAGTGAGTGGAGACGTGTTGAAAGCAAAGTGAGGAGAAAAACACAGAGCGGAGGAATAAATGTGCATATCAAGACAGGATTTTACGCCTCAGAGAAAGCACTAGAGGGAAAATCAAACTGATTTCAATGTCACAAAATTGATTGTCCAATTTTCTCCGGATTGCTTTCTGCTTCCCCAGGGTAAGGTGAGGTGTCTATCCAAATACGCTCCACCTGAATTATGTCTGACGAATTTGGAGAATGGAGGGGCAAAGTTTGGCTTTTTCTCCCCTTTTGCTTTCTTTTGGTGTGTAAACTTTCTCTGTCACAAATACAGTGCCCACATAATCTGGACGCGCTGTCCTCAAAAACTATAGTCTGGATGGCAGATGGAATCGATGGGTGTCAGGCCGGAGCCATATTTATGAGAATGTGCTGAAGTGGCTGGATTTAAATCTCTCCAGACCTAGAGGAGGACAGTTTAAAACTTATGCCTTCTGCACTTCCATCTGGCTCTGGTGACTGACTGTGCTTTTGAAGAAGTCTCACTTTTCTTTCTTTTTTTTTTTTTCACAGAGCTGCTGCACTGCGGCTGGACTATTGCTAAAACCCCTGAGGACGTTTTTGAAAAATCCAGCCCACAGCCCCATAAATTAAATGCATGGGGGATTGATAGACTTGTAGATATAACATAAAGACAATCATAGATGGCGCCCCGGGCTTATGCAGCTTTCTGGTGGTCACAGCTGTTTGGCTGCTTGGTGGGGAAAAAAAAAATCACTTCTACACACACATTGGATTTTACTTCTTTGGCTTTGATAGTATTTGTAAAGACATTCCATGAACTGCGACATCACTTCACTACGTATAATCTTTCACACGGGTGTATCGCTGACCCCATTACCACACTACCACAACTCTCCACGTCCGACACCTCCAACAGCTTAAGCAGACAATAACAACAATCTCTCCATCTCATCAAAACAGATGGAAATGTGACAGGAGCAGGTGTGAGATCAGCCCTGTCAGGACAGGTCCCAATGAAAAGGAACTGGAAATAACGTGTCAGGACAAACC
Organism: Holacanthus passer; assembly: GCA_025331565.1. Taxonomy (NCBI): domain Eukaryota; kingdom Metazoa; phylum Chordata; class Actinopteri; family Pomacanthidae; genus Holacanthus; species Holacanthus passer. The sequence continues at coordinate 3,460,445 of JAFREQ010000047.1, read as the reverse complement.
CTGTGTGGCCGCCACCCACGGCGCTAATAAAATCAGCAGTGTAAGTGAAATAATCAAACATGACTCCGATGTGATTCTGCCCACATATAGAGACAACTGACAGAGCTTTTAAAGGACTTACTAATAACTTAAAGAGTATATTGCCAATGGAGAATAAAGTGACTGGAAGAATCTGCTTTTTTTCAGAGATTTATTGAGGCCACAAACAGGCTGACTATTTGGCCATGTGCCTTCTTCAAAGGCATTCAACTGCATATTTGAACACCAGCCTGTTAGTGGTTGTAATAAATCTTGGCTTGAGGCAGGTGGAGGAGTACTGCTGTTTTTTTTTCTCTTCATGGGGTGTTATCTTTTGAAATATCCTGGAAGTGATGCGCTTCAAAAGTCTCACTTTTCCATCGTAGACCGACTTACATCTCTTGAATCATTCAATCTCTCAATCACAAAAACCAGCGCCAACAGTGCTGGCCGCATTGATTACATCTCATTCCACCATACTTTTAATCAATTAGGCGTCTATTAAACAGTTTACTGTAGCTCGAGGGAGCGGCTCATCAGGGCGGTTAGCCGCCATGGTTCCAGCAGTTCCGGATGGGAGGTTTTCAGCCAGGCTTGTTGGACACCACCAGAGCCGGCGGATGAGTGTGTATCACCTCAATTAAACTATGCGCTAAGTGTCTGACAACAGCTAATATTCCTCTTCCACCAGCGAAGCCAATCGATGTTCTGGCATTCGTCACCCTGCTGAAAAAGCAATCATCCCGTTGTCTCGCTCCGTACAGACGGGGAAATGGAGAGACACTCATCTGGCTTCTGCGCCTGCTCACTGGGATGCACCAGCATTTATTCTCACAAAGACAAACACATATAGGTGGCATATGGCGCACACACACACACTGTATACACACACGTCCTTCACTCTGGCCACTGGCAGCATTAGTGGCATGTAAGTGACGTACAGTGTAACCCTTGTCCAGCAACAAGTCACGCTCCACTTGGATCACACACACATACACGCACACGTTTGCCAAGCCGACCCACCTCTCTGTCAAGTAGCACAGGGGAGATGGCGGTGACGATGTCGCCTCTCTCTGCGTCGATGTGGAACATGTTGGAGGAAGGATTGCCGGGCGACTGCCTGACGATGTTGTAGCGCAGTACGGCGTTATCTGTGGCCGGGTCGTCCGCGTCGAACGCCATCATCGTCATCACTGTGGTTCCTGCAGGAGACAGCGGAAAGACGGGGTTGAGTCCGAACTCAAAGCTCATGTCCAGTATGTGGGAGAAGGAGACAAATGCTGGTGTCATAAATAAAATACTTCTACAGGAATAAAACACAACATTAGAAGATACAGCAGGAGTTTTTTACTCTGGAGATCAATGAGTTAACAGCAAAACAGATTAGGTTCAATTCAGTGTCTTAATGGACGCATTTTTCACTGTGCAAACAAAACAATGGAACAAGAAATGGAACTAATGAAACATATGGAACGGGTTCAGACTCCTGCAAAGTAAAGGTTATAAATGCATGTTTTAAGCAAGCAAAGAAATTGAAACAATCACTGGAAGACATGTTCAGTTTATCAATCAAAGCGAGACCGGCTTGTTGTACACAGGACATCTCTTATATATTATCATATGTATTGTGTTCTAAAATTAGAACAACTATGGCTGCAGGTGTACGAAAAGCTGCTGTTGCCCAGACAGCAGCTTTAAAAGTTAGCCTTTCCAATTAATGTGTTTTCTGCCTCATGTCAGCTCTAACAGCATGATACGCTTTATTCGGTAATGGGAACAAAAATGGAAATCCTGCCCGCTGTAGCTGAGCTGAAACAGGAGGCGATCCTTGACACACCCTCAATCTCTGTCTCTTGTCACTGATGATACATTTTGATTCAGTGGGACGCACAGCTCAACCCACACATATAGAAATGTACACATGAATGCACAGATACACACACATATATAGAAACACACACAGGTCGTGTTAGGTTGTGGGTCTTCTGTGAGTCCTATTTCTCTACTGCACACAGAGGTGTCTTTAAAACGTATTCTCCATCCAGTGCTTCACGCTCTTGCTGTCATCAGCTCGCTGTCGGACACCTCTGGTTATATTATCATCAGCTGAATACCTCTTCAATTTGTTTAAGCTCTAAGTTTGACTTGCTCTTAAAGAGATGCATGACTGCGTTCTGATGAGACGGTGAGTTTGGGACACAGATGGATACTTCTGATAAGTCTGAGACACTCGACACAAAATGTATGATTGATGATTTAGTGTGTGTGTGTGTGTGAGTGAAATTTGAAGTGATCTTCTTTCAATGGTGGTCTGTCATTCTCTACTATAAACAGTAGAGAATTAGAGTATATTCAGTAGATTTTGGTGGTAATAATAGTCACTGTGGATAATGATACAATACTGGTTTCAGCTTTTTATAATATGAAAGCAGGCAAAAGCACTTCTTTTATGAATTACCTTACATAAAGCGGATTCTTTCCTGAAATAATTAAACCCACTGACGTTTTCTGTGTTTTCTGGCGAGAAAGCTCTTGTGATTCATATTTGACCCACATATTTAACAAAACATTCTCTCGAGCATCAAACAGCAGCGTTGCGCGGCACGGCTCATGGGCATCGATCTGTTTTCATGCTTCTCCTTAATACCCGGCGGTACTTTGCCACAGGGCATTAGCCAAATTACTCAAATAAGACACAAAAGGGCTACTGGAAAATATGCAAAGTCTACATTAAATAACAGTGGCTTAGTGGTGAACCTCTTCAGTCCGGTTGAAGGTAATGAGGGGCAGAGAGGTGTGGGCTTTATCCCCTTGGCATTTGCACTTCAAGGTGAACCATTAATGGTTAAGTAAACCAGTAATCCTTCATCTACAGAATAATTACACAGTCCCATCTCCTTCATTACCTATACTCTGTTCCACTTCACACCTCCAAAGCCACACTGTTAGAGACGACTCACTGAGCGCGTGCACAAACACACACACGGTTTTTGCGCACGGACACACTAACTGGCAGCAAATTAGGGTGTTAAAAACGATGACTAAATTGGTTATCTTGAACAGTTCTCAGTGAATTATGTCCTCATTCAGCTGCAAATCGAGGCCTCTCGAACGCAACACAATCACATTACATGTTTTATGTGATATCGGAGTCGGGCTGACCCTCTCAATCCTTGCTGTCTTCATCAGATACCATAATTCCACTCACAAATGAGCATCGTGTAACCAGTAAGCATTCGTCGGCCCGGATTACAATACAGCATCAGCATCAATCAGCGCGCATTATAAACATTTAGCATTCTGTAATGGGACAATGGGGCTGGGTATAACTCTAACAACTCATGTCTGTTGTGTTTAATCATAACGGGATATCATGTGGGTGACCTCGCCGAAGACTCATTGCCCTCGTTTATCAGCTGCATCCTCTGGCAGGAGCCAAGGCTCGATCAGTCTTAACTGCATTGGATGGTTATAGGGTGGGATGGATGTGAATGTGCAGGACTGCCATTACCTTTGCTATCTTTTGTACCCATCTGCTGTGCTGCTGGATGACACTAGCTCAGATTGGATGAAGAGGAAAGCGATACAATAAAGATGGAGACGGTGTGTAAACACTGTGTGCGGCATGTCTATCAAGTTACTGTGTAATGACTTGTACGTACTGTGTGTGTGGTGCTCAGTCCCCCACCAAAAAGAAAGAGGAGACAGAAAGCGGGACTGTGAGGTATAACATCACCAATTCACACATGAAAAGACACAAAGATTGACAGAGAAAAAGAAAGCACACACAGATACACATGTTGTGGATTGATTTCATCAAACTGGCTGGTAGTAACTACAGCTAACTCCCTATATCTTTCTCAAACACCAAGGGAAATCAGTCGGGGCCGGCAGATCTGTGGGCGCCACCAGGGAACTGACACAGTGTGAAAAGCCAAGATGAAGCAAGAGAACATAGACTACACAGAGTAAAGGGTAAATGTGACGCCAGTGTGTGTTTAAGTCGTGCACACACACACTGTTTGCATCACAGTGTATCTGCATGAGTGTGAGTAATTGGAATTTCATTTTAAATTATTCAACATGTACAACAGATATTTCCAAACCCTGAAATGGGATTTATATTAATCAGACTCAAGTGACTGAAAAAGACTGAGAGCTGACCCGTTCTGTTCTCAGGTGTGAATGAGATCACAGCAAGTTCAAAGATGATTCATCTTATCCACTTCCAATACCGTTGAGATACGTGAATTACAAGCACATATTCACAAGAAGCAGCGAGGAGAGATGAGCATGTGTGAAAATGTTTGAGTGAAATCCACAAGATGAGAGAGAGAAAGAAGGGGGAAAACAGAGTAAGAGCTGCCATCATTTAACATTTGATTAACCATTTAACAGTCACATTGTCTTTGCCGATATTCACTATCTGGCCAACCGGTAATTTAACATTAATGAAATGAGAGTGCGGCAACGATAAAAACTGTGTGTTTTAGGTAATACATTTTGTATTTTAGTCTTTATATTTAATGGCTATTTAGAAATAAATTTGGGAGGAGGAACCACTCAGCTGAACACTCCAGCATGGGGATATTGTGTCTGAAATCTAAGTCAATTGGGCCATCTCCATCTAATGTCAAAGCAGTTATGAATATTACAGCGCATTAAAAAGGCCTGAAGGCCTCTTCTCAGTTAGCTTTTTATTACGACTAATGGGTTCCCACATGAACATTTTCAGCCAAAGTCTGAAGCGTCTTGATTTCTAATGACAGATGTGTGTATTTGTGTTTTTGTCTTTGCTCCTCTCACTGGTTTGAAGTGGGCGAAGCTCAATTATAACAAGGTGACATTCCAGCTTGTAGGTGATGAAAATCTGTGCGGACGTTTGCTTGTCTTGTCAGAAACCTGATCAAACCGCACTCGACCTGTCCTGGTGAAACATATTAGCTGCATTTTTAACTTAAAATCTTGGATGTTTATTCCCCTACTTTTATTTTGATTGCTGCTGATTTAGTCATGAATACTTAATGTTTTCCAGCAGCTTTAAAATATGTATTAAAGTCATTTTACTGGAGCGCTCCATTCTGCAGCACAGTCAGACCAGCAATGCAAAAACACATTATTTTTCACATAATTCAACCTTCCTTCTCCCCTCAGCAGCCTTCTGCTCGAACTGGCATTTCTTGAATGGCGGGTCACTCAAATAAACTGCAGCTGGTCTCATTTCCATCCTTAGTGCCAGTCAATACTCTGTTCATTTAAAAAAAAAAAAAAATACAAAGAGCTGCAATACTTTGTGTCTTTGATGTGAATTTGAAGCAAATAATTCCCTTCTACTTACTATAATTAAAATATAATAGCTGTCTGAGAAGTCCCAAAAGCCAGCATGATAGCAACAGGGCTGAATAAACTAATAGAGCCCGATGATTCCCAATATGAGGGTCACAACACCCCAGAGGGTCACATGAAAAATCTAAGGAGTCACGAGATGACTAACAAGACAGGGCATTAAAAATAAAGGCACATTTCTGCTACAGACATTATGTATATTTTTTCTCAAATATTTGCTTACTTGTGAAGTTTTGCCTCTTCAAGTCTCAAAAACTATTAAACTATCAACCTTTTTCACAGCAGGTGTTTTGACATGTAGGACAAGCACAGGTGTAAATAATGAAATAAATGGCTGAATTTCATGCAGCTGCTTCAGTTTCAGGGTGCATGTTTGTTCACTGACTTACAGGGACACTTGAATACAATAGAACAGAGCCATTGTTCATTTATCAGCAACACATGTGCTTTTCCTGCCATGTCAAGCAAAAACGTCTGCTGTGAAAAAGGCCTGTCTGAGATGGGAATATCAATTTGATTGAAAAGCTCAGAGCAATAGATTAAAGGCAAATGTTGATAATGAGACGTTTAGGGGTTTGTTTTACTCAACCTAGGAGCGAGACACAAATGAAGGTGAAGGGTTGGAGGGATTTATTAAGAAAAAAGTCCAGATGAATACAAAAGACAGGTATTTCTTCGGTGGATGGAGGCTGGGCAGGTAGGGATGAGCAGAGGGGAGACAAAGACGAGACACTGAAAACATGAGGCACTAGAAGACATGGACGATCTGGCAGCTTGCAGGAGAATGAGAAGTCTCTTTAAGCTGCCAGTGATGAGGGGATATTGGACGCAGCTGTGACAATTGAGAGCCCCAGCACCTGAAGACCACACTCCCAACCACTGAAGCAGTGCCTGAACAAAAACTCAAGAAATAACCCCAAACCAAAAAACACCAGAGCACAAAACCAAAAATGCACAGAAAACAAACAACACAAAAATCAACCAAGAACTCAAAACCATGACAGATGAGGGGTTAAGAGTGAACTTTGAGTTAGTTTCAAGGGTCACAGGCCAAAAAAAGCAGGTTGGTCTTATGGAACATTTTCACTTAAATTAGGTTCAATATTTTTCATAAACAAACTAAAGTGGACTGAATAATATTTTCTTAGACAACTAAAGAAGCATTAATGCACTTCCATCACAATGAACTGTTGATGAAACAGCTATTGAAGAGGACAGGTACAGAAGCATGAATGTGGCTTTCTCTCATATTCCCACTTGCATCTAAAAGGTGTCTCCTGTTAGCCTTGCAAATACCTGCAGTCATGTCCATTAAGTGTTAAGGTGATAGTTGTGAAAGTGGTGCAGGTATATCATTATATTGAAGGAGCTTTCAGCAGCGAGGCTATCTATTTGACTGAATGCTGCATTGTACTCCACCTGTCTCCGCTGTTTGCCTGCCTATCGTTACCGCCGCGCGACTCTTTGGATGCCGGCCTGTCTGTTTGCCTCCGTGTCTTTTGTTAAACTTGTCATTTCAAAGAGATGATTCTAAAGATCTGATTTTCTTTGGATCAAATCACTTCACGCTCGCACTCGAAAATTGCTTTTATGTGTATTCTGCGGTGGTACTCTTCAAATCTGCAGGACTTTTATTTTCCTGGCTTTCTACCTTTTGCCTTAATACACACTGCAGCAGCGTTGTGTCAGACTACATAGAGCTAAAGTCACAATGTGGGCACGACCACTTTTTTTATCTGATTTTAAGGATGTTACAGTGAGGTGGAAAAGATGGTTTTTTGTGCACCGCGTCTTTGGATGTTTCTTGGAATTATCAGATGTTCAGACTGGAGATAACACTGAGGTTCATGTCTGTGTCGCTGCAGTGAATATGAGTCAGTCTGGTATATTTGTGTGAAGTGTAGGTCTGCTCCACACTTCCCTTGTAGCCTGTTCCTTCCCTGTCTGAATACATATTTGTTAAATTTCTCTAGCCCATTAAACTCATTTGTATAACTTCATCTCTTAAGGCACTTCCAGCATATGGGCCAGCTTATTCTTTCCATTGGACGTACCTGCTTCCCTTATCTGTCTGGAACACTGCCATCTGCACTATCCTGCATGACTGTACCAGACACATCTCCAGAGGGTCTCCCGTTAAGGCTGTACACTGAGTAAACACTGTGGCTCATTCTCGAGTGCCAAAAGGAAGATTTGGCCATATGAACAGAAACAGAAAAAGAAAAGACAAATAAACACTTTGTTTAGCTGCAGTACAAACAAAACTAAACCACCTGTCTGGCTCCATTTCCTCAGCTTGAAGAAAAAAAGTAGTCATAATGAAACCTGAGAAGGAATGGTGTTTTATTGATCACATATGCTAACTGCACATACCACCAATATTAGGCTTATGTTCTTGAAAGCAAGTGAAACAACCAGATAAAGTCTAAAAGCACACTGCAGATACTGAGACCAACCAAGACTAATATATCTACAGATGAAAAATAGGTCAGTAGTGAGTATTATTATATTCTAATAGTTTTTACTGGTCATTTTTGATTGCACATCACCAAAAGACATTTCAATGTCCAGAAGCACCTTATAATGTACATAAAAACCTACGCAGTGACACAATATACATTTTTTAATATGTCAGTTTTAAAGGGAGTAGCTTTACTTTCCAATTAGAGCTAGATTTTTATGAATATTACTAAAAATTAAGTATGAAACTGCTCATTATTTTAGAAGATTGAAAAATGCATAAATCTACAGAATTATTATTTTAGCTGTATGACTTGATTTGAATATGAAGTTATATGTACAACCCTGACTCCAAAAAAAGGACACTGTGTAAAATGTAAAAAAAACAGAATGTGATAATTTGCTTATCCTTTTTTGATCTATATATTCATATTTAGGCTAACTTCAGCAGATGGATGTGAACAGTTTTCTAACATCAAACTCTGCACATACATCATTCTGCACAGTGAAAATCAAACATCCAAGTCAAGTGAAAACAAGGGAACACATATAAACCTTGATTCCAAAAAAGTGGGGAAGCTTTGTAAATAATAAATAAAACAGAACGTGATAACATGCTAATCCTTTTTGACATTTTCTCAATTGAACACAAAAACAATATATTTGACCTGAATATAATGCTTGACCTCATCAATGTCATTGATTTTTGTAGATATCTGCTTATTCTGAATTTGATGGCAGCAACATGTTTGTTGGGACAGGAGCAACAAAAGACTGTGAAAGTTGTGGACTGATCCAAAAACACCTGTTTGGATCATTCCACAGGTAAACAGGTTCATTGGTAACAGGTGATAGTATCATGATTGGGTATGAAAGATTCATCCTGGAAAGACTCAGTCGTTCACAAGCAAGGATGGAGAGAGGTTCACCCACTTTGTCAAACACATGATTGTATAAAGGAGATTACTACATGAGGTTGTATGAATGTTGGCATAGAAATCAACTACCACTGAAGTCATAAGAAAGATTATGAGGAAGGAAAGATACTGGATGATCAATACCTGTAAATGTTACGCCCCTGAAAATGGGGAGAAATAATCACAAAAGTGATGATGTTACCTCAGCGACAGCTTGAGACTAATTTATTCAGTAACGCAAAATAACAATTAACAAATATATACAAGGCAGGTTAATAACATACATACACACACCCAATTTCAGTAACCGAAAGTCCTCATATTACTGCATGTAGCTTGAACTCTTTTGAAACTTTCACAATACATATTAAATTGTCAATAAAATGTTGTTTAAGTGCATTAAACACAATATATAAGTCAGCTGTGTGAAATAAGATACAATGTGTGTAAATATGAATTCACTTTTAACACAAAATGTTTACACTTGATTCAAAATGGCGGCTGCTCGCAGTGTGTCTAACTTAGCTTACTCGGTTAATGAGCAGAAACTCACAGCACTTTTCTGTGTTCAACAAAACATACTTCAACTTACTGAAAATGCATTAAAAGCATTGTCCTAGCACTCTTATACATTTTAACATGTGACTACAAAGACATTATCACCACAACATACCTGAAAATGGGGAGGAATGATCACAAAAGTGATGGGGACGTTATCTCAGCGACAGCTTGAGTTTAATGAGGAAACATTGCGCGATCCCCAGGTACGAGGGAGGAGCAATCAATCTCAGATTCTCAGATCAGGGTTAGGCTACTGTGTAGATTACCGAGTAATAGATAGATAGATTTACGTTTTAACTTTTTTTTTAACGTTTTTTCCAGCAAACAACAAAGTAAACATAATGAAATAAACATCCTTGAAACATTTTAACCATTTTTAAATCATGTAATAAATTTTAACAGTTTTTAACCCTTTTCCTTTTTTAACAAAATAAGTGCATTATCTTTTCAACCTGTCACATCAAGAAATCCATTCCAGCACTACCATGAGAGGGAAAACAATAAGAAATGTCAACTAACTAGTGGTTGTCTTTGGCTTTAAACAAAAAGTAAATCCTGTGCCAGCCTTTACCTCTGAAATGGTATTCCAGTGCATTCTGGTTCATTTTCAGCAACAGCGTGTTCATCTTTTCACACAGTCCCCAGGTTGATCTGCAACTTCATTCTAATTTTGTAATATAAATGTTGATAGGAAACTTTATATCTACAGCTCGGAAATGTTGTTTAGTAGAAAAGTTTTGCCATTCAGTGAGTTGTAAAACTTTTCTAAATAAATTAATTTAGATGCAATAACAGTAGCGACTGAGGCCATAGACGTGGAAAACTGTTGTCGAGCTCTGCCGCGCTGAAACTAAATGTGAGATAATGAGCTCCGAGCTGACAGTCAAGTGAATGGAGTGAAATACAGTCCAGCTGCCCTTTCCTGCCTCCTCCACAATGCGGTTTCTCCATTCTATCTCCTCAGCCAGTGCCTGTTCAGGCCACAGCTGGACCATTGGCAACAGCTAGATAATAAACAATTTAGGCTGGATACAACCCAATGTAATCCACAAAGAAAGACGAACCAAATACAGACATTCAGCAACTTACGAGGACAAACAAATCACTGTGATAGGCAAAGTGAGTGTAGGGACTTAAGAGTTACATAAAATATCCATGAAAATTCTGATGCTAAATAAATAAAATTTGTGCCCGTGGTTGTGCTTCTGCACTGACAGAGAGGACAGAAGTACAGTCATTTCTTTTCATCACAGCCTACCAATGACAAGTTCGCTAATGAGAATATAAATTGCCAGTTAATGAGAATATAAATAACACACAAGCTAATGAACAGAAGAACCTGGCAAACAACTCCAGTCTAAACAATGACAATCAAAGCTGGGTAATGAAATCACATCCTAACTTGATAATTGAAAAAATCAATGAATTGTATTAAGTCATTTGAAAAAAAAAAAAAAAAAAACAGGTGCGTACTGGCACATATTTCAGAAAGGAATCAGAATAAACACCTGGAATCTATATTACAGGTGTGTATGAATGAATTTTTAGATACATACTTATTAAATGAGGTCTATATGAGCTAATGTATATATGTGAATTTAAGGCCACTTTCTCTGATACTCAACTCAGTCAGATGAACACCAGACCTGTCCATCTGTTATTTTATCTGAATGAAATGTAATGGACCACAAATGGTTCAAGTACTTGACAGAGCCAAGTCAAAATTACTTCCTAACACTGGCTCCAACTCTTTCTAATCTGTCTGTAGCTTTTCAATTATAAGTGCTCTCCACTCTAAAGTAGAAGAATATATATGTTTATCTATCCAGTAGCTTACACAGTATCTTTATTCATGACTACGAACAGGTCTTAATGTTGATCAGGTGTTAGTATTTGTGAAAACAAACATGTACGCAAAGTGCTGGGAATGTCTGTGAGCTGAAAATCTAACTTGTCACCTCACCTACTGTTTCAGAAACTGGACAGACAACAACACCAGAGGGCAACTCTGGGGACGTCTGTTAATTTAAACACCTAATGTAGCTGCTTACACAAAATAGATTATGTGCTCATTCACATCTCCTTTGTCCAGACACAGTTCACAACGTGCATTAAGGTGGTTTAACTAACACTTACTGGTGCAAACACTCGCAATATCTATAAGTGCATTGAAAGGTGTTAATACCTGTTTTTGAGCTCACTGGTCCCCAGCAATGTTGACTGAGCTGCCAAAGGCCATATAAATACCATTTGCATTTTCTGTTTTTTGCTGAATTGCCACCTCGCCTCCAGCAATGCCTCCAGTAATGCCTTTTTTTTTACTATTACTCCTTTAAGCTACCCAATCATTCATTACTCTTTTTATCATTTTAGACAGCTTATTCCCATTCATAGTCACAGTGGACTGGAGGTATTGTTCACATCGACAATGCTTTTGGGCAAGTTAGCGTCAATCATGCTACCTCACCTGCAGGTGGTTGAACTTCAAGAGAAAAGCTGTGCAGACAGAGAAACACACTTAATAGTACAAATATTCAAGATTCAAGAAGCTTATTGTCGTATGTATAGCAAAAACACAGCAATTACACCATATAACTAAATTCTTGTTTTGTCCATTTCCCTTCACATAACAGTAAAAACAAGAGTATAAAAGAACAAAAGTAATAAAAATAAAAATGTGAAAAAAGGAATTTAAGCATATAGATTTAAAAAAGTTGAGACATGCAAAGTGTACGTAGAATATTGCACATTACGTAAACAGTGATATTGCATATTGCAAAATATTTGATTAGATGTAAAACTTGTCTGTGTTCCTGTATTACCATCATCTTTATAAAGCTCCAAGTTTAGCCAGTTTTCCATCTGGGGCATCAATATGTGCACACACGCACGGACAACGCAACTTTTTCATTTGGGATTTTAATCGGGGCTTTCCCCTTCGTCGCTAACTTCGCTCTCTCTCCAGCATTTGCATATCTCTCCACGTCCCCTCCTGCTCCCGCTGGCATAATGAATGCTACAAGTCCCACTGTGGAGCCAAAATGTCAGGGCCTGAGGCTGGCAGACAGTCCATGGAGCATAATGACCAGCTGAACCACCCTACCCTCGTGACCCGGGGAGAGCAGAGAGGAGAAGAAGTGTGGAATGTTATCCCACCACATCCTTCAATGTGTGTATTAAGAAGAGTTTAAATAGAAGAGGAATAGTAATAAATATATGTGTATGATTATAGGGGGGTTATTGGGTTGGTGTATCTGGTGTGTTCTTCCTGACAGCAGGAAGAAAAGGCCATTATCAGCGTGGTTGGGATCCTTATGGGTCCTTATTCTTGCAGCACCTGGTGTAAAAGCCCTGTCTATTGTATGCTCAGCCAAACACACTTTGCAGGTCCTGTTCAGCGAATGAAAGTAAAAGCGAGACTAGGGGGAAACAGAACGTACAAAGAAGGTGTGTGAAGACCGGCAGAATAAGCAAAACACTGAACAAGAAACAAAAAGATGGAGAGAGGGAGCGAGCGGTTCGGGGTTAATGCAACGTGATATTTTGTGAACGCATCAAAAGCTCTCGACTCAGCTGCGCACGGTACAGTTGTAACAGTAATCAGCGAACTCGATAACAACCTAGGATGTATTGATTAAGGGAAAACTTCAGCAGCCGCACCACATGATCCCATCAAATCTAATTACCCTGTGGCTGTGATGCCCCCAGACATGTCCAAATGTTTCACGCTTTTAATGCACCCAACCCCCCCAACCCCCCTCCTGATTATATAAAAACAAGTCATTAATCTGCAGAGGCGCGGAAGTGACAGAATATTGCTTTCATTTTCTTAAGCTTAATTAATCATCTCGCTGTGTGCACGATTAGACGGCGGATCACGTCTGATGCTGCTGATACTTTTATCCACCTGAAGCCGCCGCAGAGAAACGGCTGGATGGATCCTCGAAGGCGACGTCCTCAGAGACCGGAGGAGACTGAGGAGGAGCAGACGATATTTCCTCTGGGACAGGTGGGAAAAAATGACAGATAGTGGGCGGATATTGGGAGCTGGAAATGGAGTGGGCAGTGATATGACAAACACAAATTCGAACATTTCCTTTGCAGCCATTTCCAACCCATCTGTCCATTTTCTATAGCCGCTTATCCAACATGGACAAACAGAGCACGCATTCACATTTGCGATTTCACAGTACCTGACAAGGAAAAATATTCTGTATCTGGATGTCTGGTGAGTCTCTGAGCCAAGGTTGAATCATAAGGTGAGACTTCCATCTTAACTAGACTATGGAATATGGACTGAAGAGCTCAAGGCAACTCATTAAAATGCAAGACTCCGGGGAGCGATTTGAATGAAAGATCGCAACCTCTCACACAGGAAGTGTGCCAGCTATTAAGAGCCAGATTACACAAAAGAGTCAGACAATGGCAGACGTGCAGAAAGTGAGGCGTGATTTCACAGAGCTTAGCAAAATTCAATAAGGTAGATTATTTCATACTTTCATCCTCCGCTCCCTCCGAGCCACACCTCTTGGCTTTTATCTGACATATTTTCACACTTCCTTTGGTCATTTATCAGCTTAAAATATAAATAGCCACCTGGTCCTGGTTCATACCATGCAATTAAGTGAACCAGTCATCAGTCAGCTTCCTCTTTATTGAAGCATAAACTTGAATATGGACAAAGAAATACAAAGATGCTTCAGCAGGGAATGAGTGGTCACTGAATGATTTGATGAGCATGAAATGTAAATGTGATGTAAATGATACGATGGCCTTTACAGTCACCACATCTCAGATTTAGATTCTCCATCACCATCATTAACATACTAAGTTAAGGAATATCTTCAAGAAGAATGGTGTTCATCTCTCCAGTGAATGTTTCAGAGACATTGGAAAACAACACTTTATACTGGTTTTTCTGTTATTCAGTCCCCTCCTGACATTCCAGGTTTTACAATAGGGAACACGCATTTCTCAATACTGAGTTCACGTTCTGAAAACTCAAAAGTCAGTGTGGACGAAATGCTGGTTTGCACCACGGCTTTGGCACAAAATGAAATCAATGACCACATCTTTCAAAATTCATGAACTGTTTTCTCACTCAGACTCAACCACCACCAAAACTCCCATTTTGCACAGGTTTATGTTGTGAAAACTTTTCATTGGGTGAAAACCCAACATAACACAACACTTGCTCCATTCTGCCAAATCTATATCTAAAAAGAAATAAAATGTGGTGTTTCACTGTCTCCTCCAGTCACAGAGTGGTTTACAACTCATCCCTGGATGGTTTTCTTTCCACCTTACTCTCCATTCCTCAACCCCACAGAGGAATTCTTTTCCTCATGGAGGTGGAAAAATTTATAACCAGCAGCCACATGATCAGATGTCCCTCTGTGACACAATGAATGGTGGATGTCTGTGTCTGCAGAAGATTGCCAGGGATGGATCAGCCATGCAAGAGGATTCTTTCAGGTGTATTGAGAGAAAGGACAGAGAGTGTGGGTGAGAATTTGTGGCCAAGTACAAGACAGGGTTGACGAGCACTGTTGTATTTCTATACACATGTATAGAGAAAATGTGTAGTTTTGTATCTTATTACTGGAATAACTTTAGTTTGGTTTCATGTACTTTTAATTCTTGGGAAAAAATAAAATCACATTTCTGATTAATTTCTGCCATGTACTGAAAAGTAGCACAATCCATCCCAGCTTTTTGTTGTGATGGGATCTCGGTTTATGCTAAATAGATAAATAAATAAAAGCTACTTCAAAGGCTGATACATGTAGGTCATTGCATAATGAGAGACAAAGCGTTCCTATTGGGAGACAAATGTTGTCGGTGTTCAGGTAAAAGAGTTGATCCTCAGATTTGTATGAAGTGTTTTGGTTGCATTAGTGAAGCTAAGCTGCATTAAGTGAACTCAGTATAGAGAAATGTTTGTTTCCAAACGTGCTGTTGATGAAAATGTATTTCACAGCTCTTTTTTGATGATTTCCTAGAAAGGAATTGTGAAAAAAAAAAGGAGCATGTAAAATGCTGATTAGAAGGACGACGTGTTCACATTGCACATTTTCTAATGAATTAGTAGCCTTGATAATGTTTATTAGCCAGTTGTAAATACTATCCACCGAGCTGTGGACAAGTTAGTGAGATGATATTGAGTTGTCTTATTTAAACAGTTTCCTATGAAAGAGATCTGATCAAAGTCAGAGTACATGAAAACAACAGACCGAGACGATGAGGTCTGTTCAGTTGAAAGAATTCTTGATAGCGATCTAACCTGAGGAGACACATCCAGTTTGAGTTTCTCTTTGATGGTTTGAATTTGGAGGCTTGACTCAGTAAACAAACAGCACGCTGCATATTTCTTTGTTTGTATCCAGCAGGGGAATGTTGGAAACAAGCTGTTTTAAAGCACGGCGTACAATAAAATTAGAGAGTGAGAATGAAAAGTTTTTGAATTCTAAATTACATAATGCGCCAAGTAGATAAATCAGCGTGTGTGTGTCTGTGTGTGGGCATGAATGTCAATATGTGTGCATCTTCTCATATTTCCGTATCTAAAGATATCTATCTTTAAAAAGGCACAAGACATAAAACATTTTGCTGATCCCAACTTGTTATTCTAGATTAGCATTAGGCAAAATGAAACCTTCCTCCTCTGTAGTTATTGTTGCATTAAAGGGTTGTGGTGTGGGCTCGAATTAGGAATTGGACAAGTTCATTAGGAATTCAAATGAGACTCAATGTAGTAAAGTAAGTAGAGTAAAGTGTATGATTAAGTTAGGGAGATATTTTTCAAGTTTCAGTGGGAGGTCAGTTGCTGAACTGAAGTTACACTTGTGCACAAGTGGATTTGTCACAGTCAATTTAGTTAATTCAAAGCATTTTTAGGGAAAAAAGACAAAGTTCTCTCACCTCATGTTGACAGATGATAGTCATGTATATTAGACAATGCTATGAGTGAATGTAGCTGTAGCTGATGCCTCTCACGAGCATGGTCATGCAAATTTGTATTGTAAGTGTGTGTGTGTATGAGGACAGGTGTCAGTGTGACTGAGCGCTGAGCTGTGTGTGCAGCAGCCGCTGGTCTGTGGTGATGAGAGGATGCTACTGACTCCCAGTTTGCAGGCCAGTCAGAAAAAGGATTGTAACTGCAGGGAGAAAGAACACCTGCAGCACGGCTCACCCTTCACACGGTGACACCTCCGTGTCAAATCCACATGCCCTAACATGAATACACATGCAGACAGGCATGACAAACTGCAGGTACAAATACATACAATATGCAGTCAGTGTACACACACACACTTGCATGTATGTGAGTCACGCAAAAGCACGACACGTGAAAGGTGTGCATCACTGGAGCTGCTAGTTTTCACATTTACTCCTCTGTGTGCTGCTTTGCCTTTCCCTAAACATCAAACAGATATAATGCAGTCAAATTATGTTGAATCATATCAGTGCACATCTCTTCTGGATATGTGAGATTAACAATACTGTGCCATGCAGTGGTCTGGCTGCAGGGATGATAACCTCCTATATAATTCTCAAAACTGGCCCAGTAACTCAGCTGGGAACATCTGATTCACCAATCCATAATCTCTCTGCTCCTCCACCATTGAGGTTTCAGCTAATGACTCCACTCACTAAATCAAGACAAAAGATACTTCCCCTTTAAAAGGACACTTCAATTAATTACCCCCGGAAAATCCCTCTAATTCCGTACCAGGGGCTCAGTGAATAAAACTGAAAACCTATTAGTGGGCATTCATCTGATCTCACCCAGCAAAAAGGAGGCAATCAGTGTGGAGCTACTGTACAGAGGAGCAGAGGGACCAGAGGAGGGGACGCAGGGCCTGGAATGAGTGAGAGCACCAAAGCTGCTGCAGAGGAAGGAGAAGCTTCTTCTGTGGTAACAAGGGTGAAATCTTCAGTCAGACCTGGGGGGGGGGACCAATGGAGGGCGGGTACCCTCATCCCAAAAAAGTAAAGCTCTAATGGTTAATGTTCAATGTTGCTTATTAGCACACTTTTAAAAACTGACTTTTTGATTCAGCTCCTTCGCAAACGTCCCATCTCCACAGACAAATACTGCCCACAGCCTGTGATTGACAGCCAAAGCATGCTGTGGCAAATGATCAGCGACAGGTTCAACTAAATGGACTCAAAGCCTGGTCCAAAAATGTATGATTTTTTTCCTTTTTACTTGTTTTTGTCAGTTGCTGAAAATAGTGGAATGGCCACTGATATAAGCTGCCTCAATATAATCACCTGGTTGCAGGGACCGTATGATGATAAGTTTATTTTGAAAAAGACAAAAAGTGATAATATGGTGCAGCGCTCCCGAAAAATAATCACCGGCTTCCACCTTTTATAAGATAACTCCCAGCGCAATATATGGCAGCTGTGAGCACCTCAGGCTTATCATGCAGAGGGGTTTGAATTTGATAAGGAATTTGGGGAAAAGATCATTTCAAGCACAGGCTGCGTTACAAGACAAGCTCTGGGAAAAAGGACACATAACACAATTCACTCATGAAGTGTGTTTACAAGAAAACAATTTGTGTTGGAAGTGTAAAATGCATCAAGGCACCTTTATCCATGGAAAAGGAGGAGCAAGGTACACTTGTGCCTGAATCAGTTCAACTTTGCTTCTTGGGAGACATGTCATGTCTACCTGAGATCTCCAAACCAGCATTTGCTCTAGACAGACTTTATCTCACTTAATCTATAGAGAGTGGGTTAATCTAACGACAGAGAATGCATCATTTGAGTTGATGATAGCCAAACTCAATAACAATAAAAAAAAATCACATCTGTCTGGAATCAGTTTTTGTCGTTTATAAAAGGAGAAAACGTGCCATAGTAGCCAGACACTATACTTGTGAGGAATTTATTTTGCACATCTCATGTACTAATTAATATTATAAAAAAAAATTCCAATAAATTAACATACAGGTGAAGAAGGTGTGGGCTCTTGTTATGTGTTGCTATTATGAACGCTGCAGAGATGATGTGCTTTTGTTGAATCTGTGCTCTTTTGGTTTATGTGTTTTATTAAAATAAAAGACGAAAACAAAAAGTGGGGTAGTAAAGGCATAACACACCTAATTGAATAATGGGGATGTATTTGCTCCAATTGCTCCACTGCTCAGGTGCCTGCCGTTGCTATTAATAGGCTATTGAGTTTAATTGGGTTTATGCTTGTAAATATCTGCAATACTATAACTCCAAGTCCCTCCCTGGTTTAGGATACATGGTTGGAAGCAAGAGTTTGAAATGTACATTTTACCATTAGTTTCTCCAGCAAATACATCTACCATAAAGCAAGACTAAATGCAAATCATGCTATCAGGATCACAGTGGCCATGCTGACAGGTATAATGGTACCATGTCAGTTCACCATGTTGATATGCTAACTGTTATGCTTTGACCTGATGCTGGTGCAAGACGAAGAGTCAAAACAGTTCATCCTGAGGGAAACATGAACGTCTGTCTGCATCACATTTCATCTGAGAGATGAGAGAGAAGGAGCAGATAATGCATGGAGGGGATAATGTTGTCAGTTGAACCATAACACTATATAAGAGGGTTACAGCTCCACGGGGGATGATAAGGCACAGGAAACCAACAGCGGAGCGGTGAGATAATGCCACCACCAGGTCCAATAGATGAAATATACTGTACAGCGTGGAGAAAACAAGTGGAAGAAGCATAGATGTTCCAGTGTTATTCCTAACCCCAAACGCACTTCTTCCTCTGGGTAAAAACGTCTGATTTGATCATAAAGCCGTGCTGAGATAGTTGTAATGTACATATAACTCAGCATGTAATATGTATCTCAATGAAAACCTTACTGTCCCCAGTGATCGCAGCATTTATTAAAGCTAAGTAATAAACTTTAATAGAGTTTTCCTCCGCTTGTAAGGATTTGTGAAAAGAGAACAAATGTTCAAGGGCACGGATGCACAAAACAAAGCTGTAAAAGAACAAAAGTTTAATAGTTAAAACACAAGTACACTCCTAAAAGATTAGCCTGTTTTAATTACCAGTAAAGTTTAAAAGAGAGAGAGAGACAATGGATGACTTAGGGAGAGCAGGACAAAGTCACGCATTAGGTGGCTGTTTGAGCAAAGCTTTTTTCATTCATTGTTCTGGATTTACACCTTGTAACAAGACACTCAATGACATCTAAACAATCAAGGCTCGATGAGGCCCTGTGCATGGAGTCCATTCCTTAAATTCGCACTCTCTTCCCTGTGTCGTGTCCTTGGATCTGTTAGTCGTCTCCCCTCTTATAACACAAGCAGTTGCAGGCTAAAGGTAACAGATAGCTCGTGCTCCACTGCCATTTGTTTGCCCTTGACCTGGAGGGTCAACCATTCCCAGTATTCACCGAGCTTGCTACCATGCAGGATGTTGGAGGACAGCGCTCTGACACTGACTGGAGGATGATATAGCAGGCTATTAGTAGGAAAATGCTTTTTACAGACTTGTGTGAAAAACTGAGCTCGCTTTGTAGAAACTGACACAAAAGCTATTTTGCATTATATTCAATAGCAGACACAAAAGATACTTGGTACTATAACAACCTTGCTACAGAGAAGAAGAAACAAAGTGCATACATCCTGCCTGCCTCAACTGAGTGTCTTTTATTCAATGAAACAACAAGTAAGAAACATCCATCGTCGGGACTGCTCATGATTGGTCCACATTACAATGACAAAGCTGTAACGATATGTTTTAATGAATCAACCTGCATCAGAGACAAAGCTCATAGTGCAGCGTGATCTCATGCTGTCCCCACAAGAAAAATGGCAGCATCAGTCATACGCACAAAAACATCATCTGTTTGCATTCGAGTGATGAAGGACTCTCGTGGCCGTAGAAATTATGGCTCTTGTCCGTTGGTAGCAGAAGAAGGAAGCCACATTTTTTAAGAGCTTGCACAGGGTGGAGGTCAGGGTGGATGGAACCACGGGACAGTCAATGTTACTTTTAACAAAGACCGCATCCTTAACCTTAACCAAACGTTACTATGGTAACGATGGTTTCTCTTATCCTAACCAAGTCACCATAGCCTTGTCATATTATAAAACATTTATAAGAGTTTTGGAGGACAGTGACAAGTCATCCTGCTGATAAATGTGTCAGATTAGAAAACACATATATGAGTCATTTATTAGTTTGGAGGACTTGTTGGAGTGCTCAGTGTCTTTGTGACTGGCTATGTGCAAAGGTCATCTTAGCTTTATTTAACCAGTTTCATCAGGTAGATGATGGTAATAAGTTGCTATTTAGTGAAATTACAGAAAGTTAATAAAGATTTTAAAAAAGGTAGAAACATTTTCATTACAGAGTCTCATCTCAGATTGACCATATATTGGCCATATTTCATTCTGTTACAGAGACAACGGATTGATCAGTTCTTGGTTGCAACATGTTCATGTCTGGACAAAAAAACAAGTGAGAGTAAAACTTTTTGAGATGTGGAAGAAGTTTTATAGAATTTGCCTTCCCCAGCTTGCCTTTTTAATACTTAATGCCGCACATACATCGATATAAACATGGTTATTGAGATGCTGGAAAAGAGAGAGACAGAAGAGTAATGAGGAGATATGAAAGGGGCAAAACAACAACATTAAAGCAAAGAGGTTGAATTGAATTTTTATAAATGTTTTCCTTTTGGGATATTATTGAAAACGTTAGAACTATGAAACACTGACAGATGTTCAAAAGGATGGCTGGAGGGCGTGAGCCAGGCCAGAAATCTTTCAGGCTGACCTTTAACTCGGCAGTGATGTACTATATTGCTCCGATGGATGCTCTGATTTCTTCAAATTGAGGTATTGCTCATGGCTATGGAGTGGTGTACGATACACAATGCTTTATTTATCCCCCAGTGCGTCACAGAAGAACAATGCAATGAAAAAGGGGCCTTTGAAGTGCGCAGGACACGGTTGAATCAATTTCCATTTAAAACAATTTATTTAGAGCCGGGCTCTCGCACAACTTGGATTCCATCGACGATCAAAGAAGACAAATAGAGGTCTGTTATCACCAAATATACTGACTAACAATACATTGTGTTCATGCAGAGTGGAATAGCATGCATCTGTTTGAAAGTACTGTATGTTACATTATCAAATATTACTTCAAGGGGCTGTGAGAATATACCGCACGTCTTAAAGAAGAAAGAAATATTTTTGCTGTGAACAGTAAAACCAATTCCCTCCCTGTTGTTTGATTTGGTTGCACTTAAGCTGATTGTACACCGCCCTACAACCCAGTGCAGAAGAATGGAGCAGTGAAATAAAAGTGTGGATGGTGAAACAATTTAAACATCTAGCAAACCTAAGAGACCCTGACATTTTTCTCAGGAGCTCGCAGATCAAACTGGGGCCTGGAGGCAAGTGAATATAAGACTTATACGACTAAGGCCTATGTGCCCTACGGACGAATCCGGGTTGGACAAAAACAATTTCACACTAATGCGTTAAGAATTAATTACTTTTTCCATTGCACCAACTACCTACTATTGATCTCTGCTTTCATTGTAAGTGAATGTTTTGGATTCTGCCAACATAGTAATGGTGGTGCTTCAAAAGACACAACGGTAGATTGGTCTGAATTTGGTCTATTTTTAGTGACATGTAAAGTAGAGGCATGCAGGAGGTCGGAGTGGTGGAGGGACACGTAACCAGTTTGACTGACACAGGAGACCAGTTTAGATCCAGTCACAGAGCTGCAGTTAATATTTGTGCTTCTGTTACCCACAACCAAGTTTAATCTTGTTTTTGTTAGTGATTACGATTTTTGCAATATGAAGCATCTTAGAAAAGGTGCATTTATCAGACGCCCTGCAACAACAAGCAAATTTGCACACACACACACAAACTAAACTAGGTATTGTAGATTTGACTTTGCAACATTGCTTGGACGCTCATAAAAAAAGTTACACAATGGAAAGAAGGACGCCACTGTGTTGATAAATGAAGTGGTAGTGTGGAACATCCTTGTCTTTACCTTGCCTGAAGACTAATGTGGAATTAAATGAAAGTGGAACCACAAAGCAACAAGGATCTTCCTTTGTGAGCAGGAAGAAGCGAACATTTTGATGTATTTATTTTCCTCAATGTGAATGCCAAATTTTGATCTCAAATCCTGGCAGAGCGATGTAGCAAACTTCATGTAAGAAGACGGCCGTTTTTTTCTTCCGGCCTGTTTTGTTGTTGGCGGACAAGCGACCAAGCATATTACTCAGTTACTGTAGACGCTGGTATCAGATAACTCGAGCAAGAGCTGAGACACTGTCGGAGACGCGGCTGGCAGTGTAATGTACAGCATTACATTTTCACAGTCCGCACTTGAGCCATGCGAAGCCCAACACGGTGCTGAGGAGATTTTGCAGCCGAGGCGAGAAACAACCGCTGCCTGGAGTTAAATAGCAGCACAGAGGGAGCGTCGCGGGGATGGACAGACGGGGTTGGAGGAGGCTCAGGCTTGACAGTGATGGCTGATGGGTGCTGCACAGCCACAGAGCCCACAGAGATTGAGGGGTATTTGTTGCAACAAATGGGATTGTGCACATTTTCTACTGTAATCCGTGGCTGAGACCGGGGAGCAGGGGGTGGGGGGGGTCATTGTGTGTTACTGCACATCAAAGTTTTCGATGCGAACATGGACGGCGGGGACACTGTCCTCCACGCAGCAAAAGGATCAAGTGACAACAGACAAAGACGAGATTGAATGGGGAGCAGAATTCCCTTCACATAAGATGTGCTGAATCAAAAACACAAAATATACATTGCTGTTATAAGCTGTATTACTGTATGGGCTGTGTACTGTGTATACTATCATATGCAAGGACCGTGGAATTCCTTGCATAATCACATTGCTCCAAGCCACACATAAACTTCTTTAGTTCCCTTTTTATTTACTCCATCTACATCTCTTTCAAACTACCGCAGGAGTAGGTTGGCATAAAATGTTTTCTCCGCTTCTCTGGGTTGGTTTGACAGGCCACTGTTTGAAATAGCTGCACTGATGCAATACCAGTGGTAGGTGGAAGTCTGGTGTGTAGTGCAGCAGAAAATATATTGAATAACTATAGAATCTGGCTGCTTTGTTTCTCGCAGCTTCCTCCAGTGTCATATCCATTAACAGTGGTCCACAAGATTGACTTTTTGTGGAATATAAGGTGTGATTCACTCGCTCATCTCCACCATTCTCCCCTGATGTTTCCTTTCTTTCATTAAAAAAATATTTTAAGCTTTATCACTATTTTCTCACTGTTCAATTACAGCACCAGTTCTTCTTTGGGATAAATTAATATTTTTGCTTTGGAAGATCACTGTGAACCCCTGTTGTCTTCAGCACAAAATACAAAATACAAACAGTGGATGCTGTGAGATCTTAGGTAGCAGAGATAAAAGCCTATTTTAATAGTACAGATTTTACAAAAAAAAAACCCAGAACATTTCATGTCAGAATACCTGCTGTATAAAATCAAATGTTCCATTAAAGCCGACCAACTCTAAAAACACAATAACCTGTGAAGATCCAGCCTCCTCTCCTGCGCTCCCCTTCCTTTGCTTTCACTTCTGATGCAACCACAGGCAAGACCAAAGTGCATGCTTAATATAGTGGCCGGCGCGCGCTCGCAGTCGCTCGCTCTCTAGCTGTGCTTGAGACATAAACTAGGCATTAACATGTGGTTCTGTGAGGGCATTCGCAGTGTGTCTACTTAACACCAGCGGGGTAGTAATCACATTATAACCGAACACAAGTAAACACTTAAACAGACGGGAACTCATTTCAGTTGATTTCGTGCAATTTGGAAAACAGTATGAGTGAAGTTATAAAATTTTGTCACATTATTATGAGCTGGATTTTACATTGTTTTCTTGCATCAAATTCGTTTCGTCTGTAAATCTAGTGGCTGTTGATAATCTAAATCAATTGTCAAATTATTAAAGTCTTCGTAAAAACTTGTTCCCGACTTGAGTAATTGACCTGAAGGAGGTATTAGTGAGACAATCTTGCAAGTGTCATAAGCCTCCTTAGTCCAGTCAGCAGTCCAAGGTCAGCAGAGGTCCCGCCTCCTCCGGGCTGTAAGCCTTCGCCGTCAGAAACAAATTGTTTGATAGGGGCTCTTTTTCCACTTAATCGCAGACACCGCACACGCCCGCCGATGTGCACACACACGCCAATGAAGGACAGAAATCTCATTAAGATCAACGAGATTGCCGGGATAAAATGTCACTCAAAAATATATCAGCCATGGCGGACTGAATCTCCAGGTCCATCAAAGATACAGCACAACCTCCTCAACCCATGAGCCTTCAGACGTTTTTCGATTGTTTCCATCCATGTCAACAAAAAGAAAAAATGTACTATGAATTTATTGCATTGACAGCGGGTGGAAATATACAGATAGTGGACTATTCATAACTCTGGCAAGAATGCAATACTACAGGATAGAATAGGCCCAGTGTGAAATGCCATCATTACTGTAGTTTCATTACAGGTTTGAAGTCATTGTTCCTCTGGGTGGAGATGAAAGTGAATGAGGCAACTCTGTGTAATCTTCCTGTACTTCTCTGTGGTGGTCAGTCCACACCAGCGGGGATGTCAAACCAGGAGAGACGAAGAGGCTTCTTGACACCACAGGATGTAAAGATACACACACATATGGACTCATAATATAACTCAACACTGTCTTTGATGCAGTTTGTAAGCTATGTTCTACTGTAGCATGGCACAACTAGGACTTCACTGACTGCTAGTCTGGCATACTGGAGATAAATTCATCAAACATGGTGGGCATGTCCAAAAATTACTACTCCGCTTCAAACAGCCATCTGTCGCGTCCACAGCTGACCGAGATCTGATTTTTGTTATAAAGTAATTCTGTCTCCAGTGATCTGTAAAGCGTGTGGACATAAAAATATGCAAAACAAAAAAAAAAAAAAGTGGAATTAATAGAAGACCTTTAGAGCTGAAACCCAATGTCAGTGAAGTTGGCACTTTAATGTGTGTGTGTGAGAGAGAGAGTTAAAAAGAGGCTAAATTATCCAAGCTTTAAAAAAATAAGTCACAATAAACAAGCAGTTATTTAACATGTCAAGAAATGATCCCAAACTGCACTGAGTTTAAAGGTAGCTGACGAATACTGCTAATTGGCATTCAACCTAATGTGAACCTCCTTTGCCGCAGTTTTTTAAATGGTGATTTAGCTCGTTCGCAGCGCTTTTCAAGTATTTTAGCTCCTTTTCAAGTGTGTTGTTACTTTATCTGCCTCCTGTATGTGTGTGTTTGTGCATCTGTACTGGAGCTACCTGTGTATGTGCTTCCTACTCTTTAGCTTTCTTCTGGCAAATTTTTGCTAGAGGTCTCTTGAAGTCATTTCTGTGTCAGCATTATAAATACTTATGCACTGCGTTAGATGTCAAGTCTGAAGTTGCTGACTTTTTTTTTTTTCTCTCCGCTCGGCACTATTCAGTTTCTGTCACGAAGCCATGAGTGGAAAAGTAAAGAGTTCAGCAGGAAGACGCAACCTTGAGGACACAATCATGGCTGATAGGAAAAACGCAAAAGAGGTCAGTTAGTGACATTGTTGCATTTATGAGTTTATATTGACAATAATAAATTGTGTTCATAATGATTTTTCAAGAGCAATTTACTATGTTATGTCTAAATATGTAAATATACTATGCGTTGGAAAAGGTACAACATGCCCAGTGGTTGTGGTGAATATAAATATGATAAACCTGAAGAAGAAGAAGACACTTTATTAATCCCTCTAGGGGAAATTCAATATTATTTTACACACACATGCACAAACAGGACCTATGCACAGACATGCATGTTAATGTGTGGAGACATCAGAGCGAGGAGAGACACGTAGACAGATGACCCAAGCAGTTATGGACGTTGGGAGTGACGATGGCCACCAGTCCACACTCACTCACATACTGGCTGATCCTGACTGATCCCTGCTGGACTTGAACCTCCCTCCCCTTCCCAAGCAAAATCGCCCCAAATCTCTACTGTAAGTTTAAGTCATACAAACATTACAAAAGATGATGACCCATGGCAGCTGTCAACATATTGGATTATTATTGGATTATTTTTAAAAAGGAAGAAGGAAGGTATACTGTCCTACAGAGCCTTTAATGAAAAAACAAGCTGTGTGAGCAACATATGCAATAAAATACACTATTATTAGACACATTATCAGATGATCAGCCTCTTGGCCATACAGAAGTGTAACAGTCACAGGAAGAACATACAAAAACATACAGTAAGAATTACTGTGAACAAAAATAAAGTGAGAAACCTTAAAGTAATATGTTTAAATAAACTACTGCCCTTTGTCTGCAGCTCTTTCCTGTCTTCTTTCTCCAGTAAGACACTAGCACTTTGTCACTGAGTAATAGAGATGCATTTAAACAGCTGCACTTATATGAACAAGTACATATTTAGGCACAACAGGCTAATAATTAACTTAGGTATAATATTTCCCATGTTTGCCATCTTGCATGTTATAAGCTAACATTGACTGATTGGCAACACAAAGTACAGCTGAGGCTGATGAGAATTAGCTTTTTCAGCCAATTTGAAGAGTTTGTTTTTTAATATTGAACAAATTGCATTGAATTGAGCAAAGCAAATATAATTAATCCTGATGGAAACGTGAATATCTGAAGACAATTTCATTGTAATCTGTCCAATAGTTGTTGACACGTGTCACTCAAAACCATAAATGTGAACCTTATGGTGGCACTAGAGGACAAGTTGAATATATTGTGTGTCTGTCTGTTTAAAAATTTCAATCCATCCAATAGTTGTTGATATATTCTGGTCTGGACCAAAGTGGAGGATGGACTGCCCAGCCAACAGACAGACTGACAGACCTTTCCATTACTTGAGTCCTAATGCAATCGTGGCTAAAAACTTCCCTGAGTGTGGCTGATGTATTTTTCCACGGCCGGCTCTGTGGTCACAACAAATGCTTCAGCAGCAAGCAAAACAAGCATATCTAACCCCTCAGGGAAATATGGTTTGAATGTTTTGTCTTAGCAGGCAGAGTGCATCGTTTCTACAAGTACTTTCTGCACCCAATGCAAGTGTGTTGAGATCTGAGATTATATTAAATAAGCTGTTTTCTGAGCGCCAATAATATATCATCTTTACTTGACTATATTGCTCATCAAAATGTGGATATGATTGTTGTCACGACAAGTTTGTTGCGAGCGCACGGAGAGAGTACAGCTTTTGAATTAAAATGTCTGAATCCAGGATGAGATGAAATGGTTTGTGTGTTTCGTAACATCCATTGTTGCATGAGAGATACTGCAAAAAGCAAGAGAAAAACACGATCTATGATCTTTATCTGTCAATAACCATAAATAAAATATGATGGGTTCAGTGGAGTTGCTGTTTCAACCAATTACGGCCCGAGTCTTCTGGGAATCGATTCAGATGCCGAAATTACCTCTAGTGCTCAAGATCATAAAAGCATTCATGGAGGCAATTAGAAGGTTCTCTGTTGTGTGTCTAGAACATAAATACTGCACAGTCTTTCCTCATGGGACTAAACAAACCAGTGCATTTCTTGATAAATGAATGCAGAAAAGGCAATTTTTTATAAAGCTTCAGGGAAATATGACTCTGACAGCATTCTATTTTTATCAAGCGCTATATGTTTTATTTCCATCGCTCAACCATTTTTCAAGCTGTCAGACAGAAAATAAAAATAAATGAAGAGAAGAAAAGAAACACACCCAAAATCCATCTCGCCATCACTTCACATGGCTACACCCATCTCAAACCTCTTATCAATACAGCCGTCCCTCTATAACAGCTAGTTACTGCTCTGTGAGCCGCTCTCCCAACACTTGTCTTTCTCATTGTCCCATTCCTATTGATTCCTGTCCACGTTTTCATTACTCGCTGATAAAATGTCGTATGAAACACAGATTCCTTTGCTTAAAGGTGACGTACTTCATGTGATATGATATTGAGGATTTTGACAATTCCATTACTGTCGCGGCCGTGTGTTTTGATGAGATTGACGCCCGCATGATCACAGCTCGCCGAGCTGATGACAAGACCATATAATTCCCGACTGATGGATACATCCCTTCGCCTCGCAGAGTTGATTACGGCAGAAAATGCACAGCAGGCCGCTGCCTTGTTCTCATGTGTGAACTTTGTCATCTCTGCTTGTCTGACAAACCCAGATCAATACTCAATCAAAGAGTTTTTCGCCTTCAGCTGATCTGTCGCTCCGCAGTGCCAAAGCCCAGGAACCGAGCGGCGGACTGCTTTGCCGTCGTCTAGAAAAAAGGTTGCAGCGGCAGATGAGAGAGGAGGAGAGATCAGGAGCAGTCAGAGGAGATTCTCAGTGACCGTGTACAGTACGACTTCAGTCGAACTCAGCGGGACGCAGCAGTAATTTGGAATAAGTAGGCGACTCGACGGAGGAGGTTGTCTCTTCCAGTCACATTCCCATCAGTGCGCTGTTCCCAGATCTGTGTCTCAGTGAAAGAACTGAAGTGTCACACTGCTCAGAAGGAAACTAGAATGAAGCTCTTTAATATTTGTATCCGGTTCAAACCCCATGATGTCAATGCTGGCTCACGTTGAACGGTCGGGTTGATGAATATACACTGTATGATTATGAGTTTGATTATGAGTTTATGAGTTACGAATTCATTTTAATAGAAAGACAGAACTTTAGAGATGTCCTTAGAACAAAGACGTAACGAGCACAGTTGTGTCATTTTCCATCGGCTAGGGCTTTGCTCTGGCAGTAATTATTAACAATACAGTGAAAGATGAGAGAGAAAAGAGGATATGAAATGAAATGGAGATGTGCAGAAATAACAGTGAGACTGCATTTGAGACGAGGCTGATTGGAGAGATACAGTATTTCCGTCTGGACCAAAGTGAAAGACTGAACTTTAATGTATACCTATTTGATTTAACTCTGAAATCTCATATGAGCTTCAGCTGAACTTACACAGAATAAGGTCTATGGATTTTGTCCCCCACAGTAGAAATGCTTCCAAATGGATTCTCCTCAGGGTTCATAGGAACAGGAGGAACAATTACAGCGAACCTATCCTTTGCCAACACAAACTGTGACACCACAGCCAGCAAAGTGTACTTCTCATAATTCACTATCTGCTCAAAAAGTCTCTCCTCGGAAACCTTTTAAAAAGTGAACTTTCTGATAGAGAGGGGCTCCGATGGCCGGGACCGGCCTCGTGAAACAAGGAGGGGAGATAATCTAAATTGGAGAACCTGCAGCGCAATGGGGGTTCTGAAAGGGGAGGCGGCTGCCTTTTCATGTCAGGGACGGCGAGAGGAAACGGGGCGATCAGGAGAGATTGGTTTCTGGACTCTGAGGGTTTTGAGAGACTGTATGTGTGTGAGTGAGAGGACAGGGTCCCTGCCGAACCGGAGAGAGGGACAGATAATCAAGCCCGAGTTGATGTGGGACTTTGTGTAGGGGCAAAGGAGAATAGAAACTCTTTAATAGATTAGCAGCACTCAAGTACTGGAACGGCCACTGGGGAAGCCAAGAGTTGAGCCATTGTCACACCTTGAATTCCCAATCCTCTACACACCTTCATACAACCATGCTTTTGGGGCTTCACATTCTGCTTTTTGAGCAAGTCTCTCTGAAATTAGGAATAAATTCTCATCTACATAACACTCATGCATGACAAGGAGAGGAGAGAAGGAGGGAGGGAAAAGAGTGACAGAGGACTGAGAGAGAGATGGATGCTGATGCTATTTAGCCTCGGAATGACGCAGAGAGCCACATAACGCCCGCGAGGGAGCAAAAATAATTTACTCCAAACCTCAGAAATGTATTCAAATAAAGTCATATTCGCATGTATTCAGATCAAATCACTGTTGAAAATAAAGCCCATTTAGAATGCAATTTTTTTCCTCTCAGCGGTGTAATGCATATCGCTCCCTATGGTAATTCAAAAGAAGATAGCTCAGTTAAGAAGGCTCAGGAAAATCAATGATGCCTTACTGGTGAAAAGAGAACAGATGCATATAAATGAGGGAGTTTCTCGCCGGATTGGAGTTTCTATCCACCGGCCGCAAGGACTCAAGCATTGATACATTCACACAGTGCACATTTTTACACTTTAAATCATTCGGCTACAATCTTTAATTTGAAAATGTCACTGGGACACCGTCTAATAACTTTCAGTTTAGACACTGAGACTAAACATGACTCACCGAGTAATTAAAGGAAAGTAAAGGTTGACCAGGTGAGCTTATTACTTCACTGAACCAAATGGCATCATGTACATACACATCCATAAGTGCCAGAGGGGGAAAAAAAAAAGAACTCATTTATCCTAACACAACAATGCCCCAGAGTTAATTGGACAGCAGCCTCAGTAGATACTTTGGACATTAATTTGCCAGGCTTTCTCAGTCTGACAAGCTGATAATGAGGCATTGTGGGACAGCGGTTCACCTGGTAGGGTGTTGGACAGACTGTTCTCCGGCTAACAAAGGGAGGGAGATAGAGAGAGAGAGAGAGAGAGAGAGAGAAAGGCAGAGACAGAGACCATGATGGGACAAATGGGCACCATCATGCTACAAATTACCTGCCAGTTTTGGTGTAATCTCTCAGTTGAATCATTATCTATCTCCTGAATCAATCTCTTTCTTGCTTTCTCTGCACCCGCCGACTTCTGCTGGCACCCCGCCAACCCTCCGCTTCAACTTCCACTGCCACCTTCCCCAAAACTTACCTCAGGTATCTGTGCAATGGCAATTAGCTATTGATGTTGTTCACCTTTTACTTTGCTGAGGTTTTTTGCTCCGGTGCCGCGGTGCATTGTACGAGGTGAGGCCGTGATGCTGCGGCACAGCAGCCAGCACGCAAGCTTTTCACGCGGAGGGGCCGCGGCGGGAGAGGAGGGACGAACAACAGGACGGGGGCAGAGGACGGGGGACGTATGAAGGACTGCTAGTTCAGACGATGCCGTGACTGTACGCGGGGCACAGGTGCAGACGAGTGATGAATGGTTCTACACAAAGCAGGTCTGCCAACAATGTGTGCCCCATTTTTGTGATGGCATATGGATTATCATTTTTTATACCTACAACTTTTTTGGACAAGTGTGGGAGGAGTTCTAGAAGATCTGTCAATAGCAATCTACTGCACTTTCTATGTCAAGTTTGACCGAGGTTTACTGTTGTGCTTCTGGCCTGTTCAGACCAGGTGGCAGATAGTGAAATCCTGTTTTGTTCAGGTGTAACTCATAACAATAATGATGGCTCTGTTCCACTAATAAGTCGCTGAGCCAGCATGCCTGATGTCAGGTGCTCCTCAAAATGGAACAGAGCCATCATTTGTGTTACTAATTATGCTTTTCATCCTACGGCAAGTCAAAATGTCTGCTGTGAAAACGGCCGATCGAACATTTATCAAATCATGATATAAAATGACGTGAAGTGAGAGAGGTTTAGATCCATGTTGCCCTGAGCTCTATTTATCCAGCCTGTGTGTGTGTGTGTGTGGGTGTGTGTGTGTGTGGGTGTGTGTGTGTGTGGGTGTGTGTGTGTGTGTGAGGGAGAGAGAGAGCAGAGAGCAGAGAAAGCAGAACAGCAGACCACATCCATCCCTCTCTCCCTTCACAGTAAGAACTCCGGCCTTAATTACCTCTGATATAAACACAAATTAGTCTGGAACACAAACAGAGACTTGGCTATGAGTAATATCTTCATTTATACCCCATCATGTCCAATTACACAAGATATATCACCTAGATGCTAGGTTGAACTTGGCTGCACGCTGTCGACAGAGGAACGATAAACATAAATTGCCAGAGACGTGACGGCCTTAACACGCCATTTCATCCCAAAAATCCAGATCAAACGATCCTCTCTCCGTGAATTCATGGACAATATGCATGACTTTCACTGATGTTACTGTCTGGTTGATGTTGCGGCGATGACTCTCAAGTGACTCTCAGAGCAAATGGAGGAGTGAGATTCGGTGCAGAGGCGCACGGTGGAAACAGTTAATGAATGTAACATTACCATATCTACGCAGTGATGAGAAGAACTTTTTCTCTTGATTAAGTATAATTAGAAGGCAGTTTGGATAGTTTCACCTGCCCTGAAGTTAAATACTGAAATACATCTTACATGACACCACCGGTGATTTTGCATGTTTTAGCTCATTAACTCCAAATTATGCACACAATCCAGACCACAAATCTTTAAATGCATTCTCCCTTCTTTTCAGACAGCTGTTTGTTTCCATCCATCACGTGACATGAAAATTAAATGATGCAGTCCATTAAAGCGAATGTCAATGTCTGCTTCGGTTTCCATTATTGATATGACCTAACCACGCTGCAGACATTTCAAATCAATCTGCGATTAAACTGCATTATCGTGCGAAGACAATGGAGCTTTAACTCCGCATTATGTCTTGATCGATGTGATAAATCACACAACATAAGCAAATGTGAATGTGGAGTGCTGCATATGAAATATACGATTGACTCTGGTATGGAAAAATACAAATGTAATGAGGGGATCGCATGTTCCTTTATTACAATGAACATGGGCACTGTAAGTTATTTCACACAGTCCTGCTGCTGTTCTTACTCACTAGTGCACAAAATATTATAGTACATTAATCCGCTGCTGAAAATAGTCCCTATAACTCCTCCTGTGTGGCATTTGATTAAATGAAGTATCCAGCTGTTAAATAAATTAAACTATACACTGCATTTGTGACCAGTTTTTTAAAGATTCAATAGAAACTTTTGGGCACTTCAGACATGATGGGGAAATTGCAAAGTTTTGAGAGATGGACTAATTCATTTTTTGTTTTTGTCAAGTCATGGGATTTGTTGACAATGAGAAAAAATATCGAACAACACCGGACTCATCCTTCAATTAAAAATTAGCTTCTCGTCAGCTGGGATGTTTGCTTGCTCGTGATAGCAGCGGGAGGGAGTAAACAAAAGCACTGTCAACAAAACACTGATATCATCTCAAGTCACCAGCACTGAAAAAGTTATGATGCGGTGAAACTCAGACAACCCCTGGTGATATCGGGCAAAAGCGAGTCAATAACAGAAGCTACAGAAAAAAAAAAAAAAAAGTTTGGTCGACAGGGCAAAGATGGAGAGAACAGCAAAACAGCAAGTTTGGGGGAGTCGGGAGAAAAAGGGAGTAGGACACAAAGCCCAAGGGAATGCAGGGCATGAAGGGAAAAGAGAATGAGAGAGATAAAGAGGGATAGAGGGGGAAAAATGAAGAGTGGAGGAGTAAACAGAGAGAAAGGAGAGGGCTTGCCAGGAGACTCGAGCTTTGGCTGCCTTTGTTATCAGTTTGCACAGAAATGTCAGCGCACTATGACATTCTCCCCTCCAGCTTCCCCTGCTGCCCAGCCGCCACTGTAACACACACACACCACGCTGCTACAGATCACACACACACACACACACACACACAGATTGTGGGAGAGCTCATGCATCACTCAAAAAAGCATATGCAACATAACATACAGTTCATTTATACATATGCTTTACAGAGCTGTATTGAGCTTT
Source organism: Holacanthus passer (assembly GCA_025331565.1). Taxonomy (NCBI): domain Eukaryota; kingdom Metazoa; phylum Chordata; class Actinopteri; family Pomacanthidae; genus Holacanthus; species Holacanthus passer. The sequence goes on along the minus strand of JAFREQ010000047.1, from coordinate 3,426,523 downwards.
TTTTTAAGAAAGCATCGGTGCGGGAGGTTGAAGGTCTTGTAGCACAATAAATAAAAAATGTGGCACTGAGACAAAACAAAACAACACTTTCTATAAAAATAAGAAACACTCCCTAAAAGCATGTATCCCCACAACGTGTGTAATTTGTGTGTAAAAGGTCTTCGGCGAGTTCAATTTGCTCAAGTTAGATACTCAAACCAGATCTCACGCATAAAAATAAAAGCGGCCTGTGATGCATTTCATGGCTGTAAAAGACAAGTCGAAAGTTGAACAATTAATTTTGCTGACCTCGCTCTACAGTTTGGCCTCTTAGACCTTTGAGACGAGGATAACCGTGAAATACATTAGCTGCAAGGAAAGGATTTATAAGTCATATTTATTTTTCTTTTTTGTTGTGGAAGATTCGTTTTTGCTCTTGTATGCAAACCTTAGGGGCGTTCTCACTCCTTTGGGACGTGCTACTTATTGGGTTTGGCTTCTTGGCTTCCAAGAATTTATTATTACGTACTCCTTGATGATACAAAGCCATGTTGAGAAATGTGCCCATATTTCTGAAACATCGCCTTTTGATGATGTGCTCCATGTTCCATAAGGGGTTTGTAGAGGTAAAATACAAGGTCGCCCCTCATCTAGTATATCTTCATGAAGAGCATCCACTCCCACCATGGGAAAAATGTGATAATCAATAAACTTTTTTTGATAATGGATCGATTGGATCAGCCAGAAGATACAACTTGCCACTATGCTGGCTGACTTTTTTGTGACGAGGCTTTTTGTTGCCACTCTCATTTAATTACTTGGTGGATTATGTCAAATATGACAAATTCCCTTTGAGTTCTCTCTCTGTTTGTGAGCTGAAAAAAGGCCAGTGAGCAATGTAGTTACACGCTGCTCTAAGTACTATACATGCACATTGTTGACAGCAAGCATGGATGGATGTCTGATAATCTGTGGCATCTATCTGGAATCTACTAGATACCGCTGACCAGGAAACCTACAGGGAACTGACAAGCTGTTAAATATCATTTGAATGATCGATTTATTACTTGACAGATCGCTGAGACTGAACTGACACGTCGGCTAAGTAGACTATTTAGTGCACAGATTTACAGGCGTACGCACATAAACACAGTCTTCAGAGCTGCATCCTTCATCTTATCTGGGGCTCAATTCGATCTGGCATCCATGGCAACTAAAGTACCGAGGAGCTGTCAGAAGATACTGAAAAATAAAATCAAACTTCAGCTCGTTTTGTTTTGCTCACTTTTGGCTTATTCAGCCGGGCTATAATACACTCAGGAAATGGTGTCTTACAGGAAGCTCGAGGTTATGAAATCATCCACTGAGCATCTTTAATAGTGATATTTTGTTTTCAAAGTAAAGCAAACAGTCTCAAATAATTGCATACAAAACCAAATTCAATTCTATCAAGTCAAGCGAGAAGGTCTCTGGCGGGTGAGATCTGATTTAACCCAGTAATGTAAAATGAGTTTTTTTAGAAATGTATTGGTGCTGAGCTTGCAGAAAGGAGTTAACTTGTCTACTAAACAGAGTAAGGGCTGAAAAACTGCTATGATGATTCAGGCGTTCTGGGAGGTCTGGTCCTCACTGGGGCCAAACCAATAAGAGGTTTTTACCTCCTGGTCATATTTCTGATTCGCTCCCGGCGGACTCATTTTCTCACTGGTACTGTTTAGTACTAGTGAGACACTGTGTAAGCAAGTGAGGTTGTTTGTGCAGTGTGAGTGTGACAATTACAATAAAAAACACTGACATATTCCCAATCCACATTGTCAAAAGTACATATGTAAGCATGGAATAAACAAGCAACCCTGCTGTTTTTTTTTTCTGTGACAATTGGAGTCCATCATTTCATTTCACTGTTACAGCAGGATCAAAGCATTAAAAACGGACTGACTGCATTATTCAAACGAGATTCGACGGTGCGAGTTTGTCAGCTTGTTATCCTGTACAGCCAGTAACGACATGCCGCTGCTTAGCTAAATACATACCATCACATAAGAGACGTCTGCATTAGCGATTCACAACACAAGTGCGGCATGAAGTTGACAACCGCTCAGAACGTCTCTATGGGAAGCTGTCTGTGTGTGCGTGTGTGTGTGTGTGTGTGTGTGTATATGTGTGTGTGTGCCTGCCTGTTGACTGATCCCTCTTATCTGTGAAGCTGTGCTGGTGATTAAGGTTTTTGTCTGTTGGCTTTTTTGTGCTAATGATGTGAGAGCAAACATAGCGAGAGTCGTCATAGAGTCTGCAGCGCACGGCTTTTTATTTCACCCTTTTGTTTTTTACTGTCTGTGCTTTCCGCTTCCAACCCTCTGACTGAGACCTATATTCAACAAACAACCCGTGCACTGCAACATGTTTGCCTCTAAGACGCTTGACAGATAGACCTGAGGGTGTCTTTTTTTTTTTTTCAGTGCAACGTAGTTCAAGGTGAACAGCAGGGGCACACAGGGTGAAGCAACTGATTTTTGTTAATTTCATCATCAGCGCCATGGGGAGCAACTACAATGGCTCAAAAACATTGTGAGACTAAGAGGAGCGGTGGAACTCTTCCTCTCTTTTGAAAGCAGTCCAGAGCAGGTTTATCAGAAATCCTCGCCATTAATGAAGATGATTTTCATGTGTTGTAGGAGCAGAAATGTAAATCCAGATCCACCGGCCAGTATGAGAAACCATTCAACAATCAGAGCCAAACAGAACCTGGCAGCGAACGCAACACACAGTTTGTCCAGGATGTGACCACCTCCGCAATTCTCACCCAGGCATCATGTCATATATACCCATTGTATGGTGGATGACAGTCATTCACACCACAGCTGTATGCAGACATGATCAAAAGCAACATTTGTGAATGTTCCTTGTTTGCAGCACAATGCCAGGACACACATATGCACGCCCAATCAGCATGTGTAAAGTTGACAGCAGGCCAGCAAAGTAGAACTTTCCTGAAATAGAAACGCTGTGCATTCAAAGTGCATTTATTTATATTTCGGCTCAGCGAGGGCACGACTGTCACCTTAAAATGAAAGAACCGCAACAGCAGTGACAACAGCTCCGAGGGAAGAGCGAAGCCGCTGTGACAAAGTGACAAAGGCATCCAAGAGAATGTTAAGATTTACAGCAGAAGCCAGAGGTGAGGAGTTTTCTCAAAGGCTCTGCCAGCTTTGCCTCAAAGTGATTGATTTTGAAACGCTTGACCATGAGATGGGATGGAGGGGGAAGCAGTGCAGAGTCTCCTACGTACTGTCCATGAAGCAACAATCTGTCACTACATATTGATCATCAGATGCCAACTGTCAATAAACTCTTCGAAGTCAATGTTAGAAATGGTGTTTACTTTTCCAATTCCTTCAAATCTCATGTGAAATCTCATCTAATCTTAATCTTGTGTAATCACGAGGCATGAAAAAGCACCAGAAACATGTACTGTGGTGAGCCATTTCCAAAATAAAAGTCTTAAAGGTGGATTTCCTCAGTGAGTTCTGGCTGATCTCTTCGCTGCTGATTAGACCAACTGCACTCAAACGTGGCGACGAGCTTCTTACTCCAGTGGGGATTTTAGAGTTCTGTGGATGTTTTTGCTCCTGAGCAATTTTGCCACGCACGCCCATAACTTGTAGCCACAGCAACAAACTATACAGATTTGTACTTCAAAATGAATCATCCAGTAAAGCGGCAACACCTCCGGGGTTACACTGCAAGCAGCGGTCGTGACATCGCACACTTGAAGTGCAGAGGCTGAATGCTGAAACGACGGTGTGATTGCAGCGTCTACCGCAATCACACCGTCGATTGGCACTGTTGCGTCCGTATCTGCTGGGTTCAGATTCAGGAATCCTGCCTGCCTCATTGTGACGGCGTCAGGTACAAGTTTATCTCAACACACACAGGAAGACAGCTGCATGTCTGTAGAGTCTAAAATGCAGCTTCATACAAATGGTGAGCAACTTCACATTATTCTGATATCACCAGTCCAAGTGTCAGTTCAGGTGTTGGCACATCAGAGAGGGGAAGGGGAAAAAGAAGGTGTAATGTAAATATAGTATATTTCAAGTTATTCTCATGTTTGATTTTTTGTGTATACAACCGGCTCGTTGGTCTAGGGGTATGATTCTCACTTTGGGTGCGAGAGGTCCCGGGTTCAAATCCCGGACGAGCCCTGCTTTAGCAAACTTCCCTGTTGTGGGACAAACAAAGAATCATCTCATACAGGGGAGCGGAGGGCAGGTAGGCACACATATTGCTGTCTATCACGCTGCCACAGTGTCTCTGCTGATACCACTGGGAAAATGCCAAAGTTATTTTCAATCTTCAAACTTCACAAAGTTGCTTAGACAGACCTAACATTACTATAAAAGATAAATTAAGAACAAATGTTGAAGAAGACAATCAAGATGATCCACATCCATTTAAATTCAAATGAATACAAAATGTAATGTAATAAAGGTTTACTTAAATATGAATTAGATTTAATATTCATTACATACAGCTTTACGATAAGATGGGTCCTTGAGGGAAACCGTTTGTCAGCCCTACAATTGCCATTAAAAGTTGGGCACCAATGAGACTTGTATCTGAAATATTAACACTGGGGCCTGGAGATATAACGTGGGCCAGGTGCCTCTGCAAGTGATAATGTAAAACTGAAGAAGAAGAAGAAGGTCAGCGCTCTTCTGACAGATGTTTATCTTAAAGTGATTTTATTTCATGTGCAATGTGCTTTCCACTCCATCGCTGCAACAACACCCGAACCACAGGACTCAAATGCAGACATCATCCTCACACAGCCACACCGAGACCTACGATCAGAGGGCATCTCAAGTGTAGCAATCACTGCGTGTGTGATATTGCTGTCCAACTAAATTCAATAACAGCCCGGTTCTCTCCGGGGCCCTTCAATATAACCATGTCACCTACCTGTGGGGGACCCCTCGAGCACCTCTCCTGTGTAACGCGTCTCTTTGAAGATGGGCCGGTTGTCGTTTTGGTCGATGACAGTGATCACCAGTGCGACCGGTCCCTCGACGACTTCCCCGGCGAAGTCCGTGGTCGACACTTCCAGCTGTGCGGATGAGAAGACAAAGGAGTTATTTTCCACCCTGAAGTTGTTTTTTTTTAAAGTAATCTTCCTAAAACTGTAGGTGGCTGGTTCAACCTCTGCGCCGCATCCATCTGCAAAAACATTCCGGCAGTCTTAGTTAAAAACAGGACTTTATCTCCTCTACAACCATCACTGCAATTCAATATATCTCCCTCTTCAAATGACAATGATGCTTAATAACTGGATTTTCAACATTTGTCTTAAGACAGATAAACACAGTTGCAATTAGTCTATCTTTGTTGCCAGTGGTGGGTAATTTCCCTGGATTACAATCAAAAATTGAAATTGAAAAATGAAATGATTTGTTCCTGGATGCCTATCAAGTCTCCGAGCATCTAGGATGGAGTACCATAACATTTGCTGTTAAATACCAATTTGGGAAGTTTGACTCGGGCCGTGCAATCAGTCGACCTAAACCACCCATGCAGCAGAAAGTAATGTGTTTGAGATTATCTGCTGAGAACTTCTCACTGCATTTACTCTGTTTATTTTCCACGACTGTTTTTTACTTGCCCTTAAACTCAACTAAATCGTGTCCTTGCATATGTATGACTCCAGATTCCCTCACAGACACTTACAGATGTACAGATAAAACCTTTCAGTCGAGCCTGTCAAGATTACTCATCTCCTCATCTCCTCCTCCTCCTCCTCCTCTCCCCCTCCTTCACCCCGTCTGCTCCTACGTCGAGGGATCCTCCGTCGGCCCACATCGCATATTTATGAATTCGGCTTCTCCCTGCTCTGCAGTATTGCGAGTCATCCCAGTCGGTTCACCGAGGGGACCACGGCAGCTCAATGGAGTACAGTGAAAATTTGATATCAATTCTGCTAACAAGCAGCTTTTAATCTGAGTTTAAAGCAAGTTCATTCCTTTTTTTTGTGCGACCTATTAGATGTAGCTTACATGTGGAAGCTCACACAGTTGTCTGGCACAATTTTAATGCAACATTGACACGACTTGACTGCTTCAATTCAAACAATGATGTTACTGTGATGGGAAGCTGATTAATGGCTTCATTTAATTGTAAAGGACATACTGTGTGCTTTTAGGGAGTGACAGGCTTTTGCAGGTCAAATCGATTGTTCTGCCATATTGAATGAACTGATGTGATAATATTTGGTTTTGGAATAGAGTTATAGAAAAAAAAAGCAACAGATAAACAAGACTAAAAGCCTGAAGCCATGCTTGCAGCTCAGAAAGAATGTGGCATTGATTTTAAAGCCTTGGATCGAAAACATTTGGGTGCGATGAATTAATGAATGAATGAAGTGCAAGGAATTCATGTTGGCTGCAGACTGGGAACATGAACACGAACACGAACACGAAGCTGCACTTCAGAGCGCCAGCGACTGGACACATAACGGCCTGCATGTTGCCAGTGGTGACCGTCACAAGATTGAGATTACCTCTTGATACAATCTAAGCATGTGTGCCACCAGAAACCCCATCTGCAGATGAGACCGCGCGCCCTATGAAGTCAGCGATCTGTATCCTATAAAGATACTGTATGTAATGACATTACCTCCATTTCAATCTTAATCTGCGGCTAAAGAGATCACTTCACTTCCTTTATTAGCGCCGGAGCAGGGCTGTAGAGATTCATCAGAGGAAAGAGAGAGTGAGGTTCCTCTGTTATCTTGCGGGCATCACATTACCAGCCTTTTCCTCTTCCTATCAGTAATGCATGACATCATGCAACCTCTCTATCACGCGGGTCATCCCACTCCTCTCCGCCTCGCTTGCTCCTCTGTCTTCCACTTCCTTTGTCCTCGTCTCCGTCCGTCACCATGGAGCCTGGAGCATATGGTGTAATGGCAGTAATGTCACACGTGCAGCAGAAATACAGTAAGTGTTTTTAGGTGTTAGGAGCCTAATGGTTTCATATATCATCTCCTCCTCTCTCTGCCTCGAGAATATACCACGCCATGGGAGGCTTTTCATGAGAGGGACCATTTCCTCCTCCGTCTCCCATCCTGCAGAACTGCTGACTCTCAAATGATGGTGTTCTCGACTCAATGCGCACTTTCATCTATTCCACTGATCAGCTCACACACACAGGCTCGCCACGCTAAGAGACGTACTGTACGGCTGAAACAAGCGTGCAGGGATCTGCATGGCAAAAGAATAAACGTCCTGTGCCAACAAGCATATGTACGCATGACTTAGGCTTGCTCGCACAGACAGGAGCGCACAATACATGCAAACGGTGGAGCTTTTCTTCTCAGAACGTCTGAGCCGTAATGAGAACATGAGCTGTGAGGTGCCTCACGTCAGATCGTTCGAATGAGGAATCGCACCGACAACACAGCAATAGCCTGTTTGGCAGACGCGGGGAGTGCATAATCAAACACGTATCGTCTCGTAGCAAAGAAAACGGTGTGATCTTTCAAACAAAGCCAGCAATCGAGCCGCTTTGATTTGCATGACTTGAATGAGCTATACATGCAAAGATCTTTGCCCCCATTCCACACTGCATATATATATATATAGTCCAAGCTGTAAGTGGGTTTTGAGTATGCGGTGTATTCAGGCTTTAGTTTCGAGTCTAGTGTCGATGGGAGCTACAATGTAACACACTAGAGAAAGGCAATTTCTCAGTAATAGAAGAAGAAGAAGAAGTGCTCTTTGTTAGTTGCAAAATGGAGGAGATGCTTGTTCAAGAAGTGACTGGTAAATTCCTATTTCAGTTAAGGATATCCTCAAAGTTCCTTAACACAGAAATGCAGGAGTCTCCCAGATAATATAACAATGCAATGACTTTAGGTCATGACCACCTGTTTTAATTATTGGTGGCAGTTTGGTAAAGTAGATGGCGCTAAATACTACAATACCCACAAGCCTCAGTCATGTGAGTCTGAGGTGTAGTAAACTAAAAAAAAATGACTGAAGCTGCAAGCTCTGTGATTGGGAGTTTCTTACCTAAAAAGGACCTTGGGAGGCACAATTACTTTCCTTCTCCATCTATGTTTTTGTATCTTTGACTTTTCACCCAAGAACCAGATATTTGCTGCTTCACTTTTGTCCCGATGATTCACCCGGGAGAGTTTTGTGCCCATCGAAGCCATGGAGGCGTTTTGACTGAGTCATCTATCACCATCTTTGTAGAAAATGAATGAGACTTCAACTAATGGAACCAAGGATGCCCAGAATAACTCTCACTTTACCAACTCTGTTAGATTCAGAGTTTGGTTGATGTCTGTGAGTGCATATGTCCAATTATGTCAGTTGTAACATAATAAAGTGCATACATGTTTTATTAGTGATTGCAAAAATATGCTATATATATGAAACACAACATGATGTGAAATTGTGGCCGAGCACTTTTTTCCTTCTTTCCCTGCTTCCTGCCTGCACTAGATTTCATTGGCTAACAATGCATTAAAAAATGATTGTGATTCTACAGTAGCTCATAGTTTTTGATGTAACTGAGCCAAAAACACAGAGAAGGAAGCTTGAAATTTTGCCAGAAGTACAGTACATGATAAATGGCTATCATATATATTTTTATACCTTGTCTCAAAACCATAATCCTTTACAAAGAACATTTTTTCCTACCCTGCAGGCTTTTTGTGAAACAGTGATGTCTGATTAAACAGCTGTCCTTGCAACAATGGGAATAGTCATCAAGTAGAATTTGGTGAAAGCGACGCACCTCTTCTCGCTCTACACTCATCCTGGCGCGGCCACTGCTGTGGGTGCGAGGTCTCCTCTAATAGCTCTGTTTGTACTCGTGCATAAAGAATCCTCGCCGGTGCTCACTGGTTGGGCGCTTTGTGCAAATCCTCACCTGTGCGCCCTTCCTTTCCTCTTTAGGGATCTTTGCATAATGAAAGACTGCAGAGAATACGTGCATGTGAGTTTGTCTGCACATGACAGACATGAAAAGGGCGAAAGAGAATGCATGTTTTTCAGAATGTATGTGGGCACTGTCTATTGGCACGTGGGAATAAGGTCTTCAGAGACCCTATCAGCCTCCAGCATATAGAATAAGTTATAATGCATATACTGTACACACCACCAGCATCAGTCACTTCTACCTCTGGGGAACTGCCAACCCTTGAGAATCAAACAGTCAAAGTTAACCAAGGGAGAAGTCCCAACTGGTTATGAAAATATACATCTAAAATATATATTTCTCACTTGTTTGGATGTACACCGTGCCTTAAATAGAATGAATTGAAGTTATATCATTAATATGCAAAGGCGATGAAACAGTGTGTGTGTGTGTGTGTGAGTGAGTGTGTGTGTGCGCGGTAGATTAGTGGGGGAAGTTTAAGTCAGACCCGAGGCATTGCATTCCTCGCACGGCTCATCACTTGCCTGTTAGCAAAATGAGGAGGCTATTTTGTCTCCATCACGGATCACAGCGAAATATTTTCTCAAGTTGAAAATTAGCAGCTATGTGGCAGTGATTTCATTTGGAGGGAAAATTGCTTATTAAAGGCAGGGAGAATTGGAGAAGATGGGCCGTGCTCGTGCCAGATCAGTCGGCAGCCGGCCACAGGGGAGATGATAAACTCTGTGACCATTAGCTCGGTGTTTATTGGCTGACCTGGCCCCACCTTCAGAGTGTAGATCTGTGACTGCGAGCCATCTTGTCTGCGAATGTTACAGCTCTCGGCGAACGCATCTGTCTTTCCTCTCGCTTCCCTTTTTGGCCCGAGACTGTCAGAGAAGCTTGAGCAGGGCAATTTTCTCTCAGAGCTGAGATCATTATCACTCTCAGACCTTGACACTTCTCCGCGGTGGAGAGGTCGCAGTCGGTTCTCAGCCCGAGCTTCTTTCTAAATAAAGGCTGTGCTTATTCTTGTATCGTGTGAGGCTCCTAATTAACAAGTACAATTGACTTGTGCTGTGCCAGATTTCATATATAGGATGACGCACAACAGGTGTAAAAGGACTGTGGCTGGATCCTCTTCAGCATGGAAAGGATTCGAAACGATCATTATACAATGTATAGTCGACAGGAAACTGGGATACATCAAAAGATTTGCCACATGATGACACACAAATATCAACAAGGACGTGCAACGGTAGCTGAACTTTTCAAGGGCAAATATAACGACAATTTATTCTGAAATCTGTCTTGCTTCAAGTTCAATTTATAGGAGAACCAAACATGGTCTTCCTCTCTTCCTCTCTCCTCTCCTCTGTCTCCAAGGATACCTCCGAGCTTTGAGTCTTGAAAAGCCTTTGTGCCCAGATGACAAGCTAGGTTGATTACAGGGGAGGGATATACTGTTGGCAGAGGTTTGAGCTGAAGACCCAGTCAATTGGGCGCTTGGCTTATTGTGGCAGAAGCAGAGGAAAAGGTGGCTGAGCTGGGGCGGCTTTATCACAGCCTTAAACACAGGCGAGAATGGGAAGAGTGAAAAGGAAAAAAGTGGAGAAAAGGGGCCGAGTCATGCATATGGAAGCGTCTCCATTGCCTTCCGCTGCCGCCGCCTCATTTCACATTCACTCAGCATGCGGCTCCTCCTGAGCCATTCAAGTAGTCCTCCCTTTGCTGGGGTGGTGAATTCAAAGGGCTCTGCCTGCCTGCCTGCCGTTTTCTTAAGATCCCAGTGAAACTGCTCTGCAGTAGCTCCAAGGTGAATAGTACCCCGCACCTCCCAAACACTCCTGTGGCTCAGCCTTTATCAGCAGGCTGCTCTCCACCCGGCAGAACCCCGGTCCTGCCCTAACACAGTTCAGACAGTCCCCAGGAGGGAGAGCTTTCCCTCCCTCAAATTCTCCTCAATGCCCCCCTTGGACACAGCGAGGGGGAGGGGGCATAATCCGATCACCGTGAAAGTTGCTGAACTGCTTTACTGTGCAGCTGCAGCAAAGTGAGTTTGATTGGTCGGATCGGGAAGGAACCTGAGGGCGGGGCAGAGGCATCAAAGACTTATATCTTACAGTAACAACCTAATGATGGTGGGGAAGCTGGCATTGACTGGAACTCGAATAGGGATCATGAAATGCAGTATATGCTATTGGAGAATGTATTGTGTTTGTTTCTTGGTATATTTTCATTGTGTTTAAGTCACAAACACAAACATGACAGAGCTTAATTGCACAGTTGTTGTACTATGTTTCACCCACAGCCTGTGTACTCGTGAAGAAACCGTCACACGGCTCCCAGAGTACAGCGAGGTGTGATAACAACAGAGAGATGCTTTTTTTCCCCCCTGACTTTTCCAAAAGAATTTCACTTTTTCCTCTATTCCTTTTAAGTACAGACCTCAAGGCATCGACTTCCCTCAGAAACACCCAGTGGGACTCGAGGATGTTAATCCGATGGTCTTGTACACATCTGCTGCATCTCCCCTCAAAGACTTGAATAATTCTATAGCAATGAAATTAAGCCATGGAAGCAGGCTGTGAAGAAGGAAGCTGAGCTCCCGAGTGTGTTTCACGCTCTCACCGCAGCTCTCTGAGAGACATGGAAAGACCAACTGGGATTGGGTGAGAGTTTTCTGCTGAAGCGCATATTTTTTTGCAGAGTGAAGCCACAACTTCAAACTTGTTTCGTCAAAACAGCTCAACCAAAAACTCCCCAAACTCATGAATTACAGGATCAGGCCTGTGCTAAAACATTTTTAGACATGCTGTCTCTCTAAAGATGGCAATGTTGGTCTTATGGTCCAAACTGAATTCTTTGCCATGAAATTTATGGACAGGCATTCATAGTCCCCAGGGGCTGAATCAACTGAATCATCAGAGTCTTCTTGTAACACCACCTTGAAGGACAATGCACAAACATTAACTCTCCATAAAACAAGGACAAATGAAACATCACAGTATGGACCGTACCAGATGGATTGGAACAAAAGATTGCACATTCATGTTCCCAGAGAATGTGTCCTAATGACTCTGTTGATCCACTGACCTTTCCTGTAGCGCCATCTGCAGGTTGGCATTTGCGGTTTTGAGTGAAATGACAAATATGGGATAGATTGCCATTAAATTTGGTTCACTCACATGCATGTCTCCCTCTGGATGGATTATAATCACTTTGTCCAAAACTTCAATTTGCTGTTTGTATAGTGTTAATTAGCAAACATTAGCATGCTAACACATTATATTTAGTTGCTAACACAGTGAACATTATGCCTTGTTAGCACTGTCACTGTGAGCATGTTAACATGCCGATGTTTAGCCAAGTTGCAGTTTGTGTTGCTGTTGAATATATGAATATTAATTTGTGCATCTCATTTCTATCAGCGAGGGTGGGCTAAACACCTCTCTGTGCAACGCAACACAATACAATTCAGCAGCACCACAAACTATATCCTGCAAAATGATCTCTCTAAAACTGTTTTAACAAAAACTGAACACTATAATCATTATAAAGGTAGGATTCTTTGTCGGACCTTTCTATTAGGTGCTATTAGTTTTAGGTGGACATAATAAACTAGTGACCTAAAGGCAAGATGTTTTTCTTTATAACCACACCAGAAAGTCACATTTATATATTTACAGTTTATAATTTCCGTAATGTTGATTACAGATGATCAAAAAAAGGAGAAGGAATGCAAAAGATAGTCACATGACTCCTCCTGGTCATGTAGGCCTACAGCATAACATACATGATAAAATGATTCAAGTGCATCTCCACAACCGAAAAACATATGACAGCAGAGTTGGTACAGTCCATAAAAGTGTGTATGTATCTGTCCCAAATTGTTTGGTACATGATGTTAAGCTCGATAAATAGTGTGTTTCAATTTGGTACACTCCATGACCCAAATCTAATATCATTACAATAAGATCCTAAAACTCTGGCTGAGTGCTAAGACATGAATAATGCCCATCCTACACTCAAAACTTTACATTAATGCCAACTGTAGTTAAAAATGATATTCTCAGCAAAGCTCATGTAATCCATGTCTGGGCAACCAGCTCTAAATCTTTAAATGGAAATGCAAAGGCCTTGGTGGTGTAATTTTTAGTTAAAAAGCCAGTGTTAATGATTTTAAAAACCCTCATTACTGGTCTTAATCAGTATGAATATCTCAGAAACTGCAAATTATTTAATAAAATGTTAATGTGCTCTTCAGCAAAACAAAACTGCTCTTGGAATATTGGACTGCTTTATGTGTGGATTTTTTTTTATTTTTCTCTCTCCCATCCCAGAGTCACTGATCTGAAATGTTCCTCATTACATCAAAAGAAAAGAAGCCCTTGGAATGTCAAAGAAGATATAAATAGATGGTCTTTGGAGGGAGAGAGATTCAACAAAAGATGGTAGGTGAAAAAGAGTGGGGGAGTTAAAAGTATAGAGAAGATAGAAAATGATAGAAAAGATCTTTCATTCAGCTGGCCGTCTGGCAAGATAAAAAATAATCCTGCTTCTGAAAGGCGCTGAAAGAGTCACAAAGGCTCTCCCTGGTGTATCATGGTACAAAATAGGCCCCCTCCTCTGCTAAGATATAATTCAATCTCCTTTTGTCTGGTGCTGAAGGTACTGTTTGGAGGGCCGGTGGAAAACTCGGCTTACCTGTCTGCTGCTGTCTCCCTCACTTCTTTTGTAATGTCTCATATTTGTCGTTACAGGAGGGCTGGATATGGTGCACTCAGGGCTGAATTATTCTATCAACAGGCAATTACAGTCCAGGTATTTCATTTCTGCCTTTGAATAAGAAGACTGTCACATCTGTTTGCGAGGATATGTTGGAAAGGACGATATCGAGCTTCGACAGGATGGTGGTTCTGTGACATCGCATGAAGGAAAATTTACCACAACTTTCTTTTCTGTGTTCAAAACATTATTAATTATTATGCTGCTAGTCTTCACAGTGTCCAATACATGATTGTCAGGAGTGATTTATCGTATTTGCACCTTAAGATATTTTATAAATTAGACGATTGGATTCAATCAATGAACAGTTTCAACAATATCTCCAATGCAAATTTCCGCTTTTATGCTGATGATACTGTGATATACATTACTGCTCTGCATCTCCACCAACTGTTTTAATCCAACATACCTTTTGTGATTTATAACTTATTTTCAATGCTGACAAAACAAAATCAAGGATCTGAGATTGTGTCTGTATCTCAATACAAGTGTATAGGGATTGTTATTAATGGTTCTCTCTCTTCTAACCTCACATTCAGCAACTGTTGAAAAAATGAGGTTGAAATTGGGTTTTCATTTTAGACACAATTCTCGCTATTCCTTTGAGGCCAAAAGCAGGCTTATAGCACATCCATCAAAAAAAGTAAAGTATTGTAAGTTATTGCCTTTGCATTCAGGACTACTAACTACTAACTGTCCCCAAAGTCTGTGCTACACTGGGAAAAAAGGTGTTCAAGTATGCTGTTCTGCTGCTCTGCTCGAAATAAGTTGCAAAATTACCTGAATATTTCGTGAGCTGGTTTCCCTGGACGCATTTAATGTGATTCTAAATGACGTAGAAGCAAGGACATCTGGCTGTAGATGTTTTGAATGTTGATGAATGCTTTTTTGATATTCATGATTCTGAAATTTGTTCTTTGCTTTTTAGAAATGTCTGAATTCAAGGCAGTCGCACTGCTGCTTGTCTCGGTCGGGACACTCTTGAAAAAGAGATTTTTAATCTCAATGAAACTCCAGGTTAAATTTAAAAAAGAATCTCCTGAACCTAGATGAGGGCTGGTCCGGACATATTTGGGATCATACTCTCTAAAACAAATCTGATTAAAATGCTGATCTTTTCTTTGCTGTACACTTCTGTGTTTTGTCCATCTCCTCCTGCTGCAAACCTGCTCTCAGCATTTGGCTCACGTACAGTATGAGAGTGAAAATTAGTATACAAATGTAAAAAAATGCTAAATACACAGATTCACTAAGCTCTGTTATTGAACCGAGTCAGTTATTGAATCTTATATCTCTCCTACCGCTTTCTTATTAGCAAATACCAATATACAAAACATGCAGGTAGTAGCTTCTCATTTTCAGCCGCCAGTTGAAATGTCAGACTCTGGGAGTAATTTGATAACAGGCCAAAATCCAACTTTTCTTTGTTGTGTGCTCTTTGCATTTGGCGTCTGTGCTCAGCCAAAGATCATTTGGCAGAAAGAGGCTCAGCTGTTGTGCTGCTGTACGATTGAAAGTCTACAGAGAGGTAATTCCTCTCTAATAAAATGATCTAGTCACATAAAGTTTTCATATCATGTCAATAATTGAAGTTTATCAGCTGTGTAGTTTTGAATCAGGGACATCAGTGTTTGGATCAAGTAGCTTGTTAAAAAATAAGGTGCCAAATTTAGTCGTCTATCTTCTACAATCTATACTGCATCTTTGGAACAAAACAAAATCTTTTGGGATGAATTAAGCTCTATTTTATGTCATCTGTAGCTTGGGTGTGCACTGGGCAGCTGTGTCAGTTAGCTAAAAAGAAATATTGGATTGTAGCTCTGTAGCTGCAGACAAAGTTTTGATTGTTTCAAAAAAATTGGGATTGACTGACTAACCATTGCTTGTTTCTTAGTTTCCTTTTTGTTTTCTACTGTGCCTTGCATGTTTGCACCAGGGTCTGAAAGAAATGGCATTTCAATCCCATCTATGTGTGACCATTTAGGGGTTAGTTGGTGGAGTGGAGTTGCTTCAGTGGATGGATGCTGGGTGGTAGGTCCTGAGACTGTGGGGCAGGAGGCATACTGGTGTAGCAGGTTGAGAGGTGCACAGGAGACACCAGAAATGGAGACAATGAAAACACTAGGAGACGAAGCAATCATGCAGCTTACTGGTGAACACTCAAAACAAGTAGAAACAAGGGGAAATGCTGGAAACCTGAGACACTGGAAAACACGAAGCACTAGAGAGAAAGTAAAGGGAGCATGGAAAGGGACAATCTGGCAGCTTGCAAGTGAAATGAAAAGCCTTTTAAAGCTGCCAGTGACGAGGTGAGATGAGATGCAGCTGAGAGAATAGAGAGCCCCAGCACCTGAAGACCACGCCTCCAGCCACTGAAGCAACACCTGAACAAATGACTAAACAACCCTAAACCAAAAATACTGGAGTGTAAAACTCAAAATACACTGAAAATACACTTGTAAAAACACAAGAGTCCAAAACCATGACACTATGTCCTGTACATGGCAGAATTGACAATATTTTTTGAAAATTTTGACTTTGAAATGCAACTTCCTGTGTGTTTCATGATCCTACAAACGTGACCGAATGACCTTCAGCTGACACACGAGAGACTAAATAATCAATGTGTTTTCCATTTTTCAATGGCCTATCATTCTCAGCAATGAATCTGTCTCTGGTTTCTGAATTTACTTTTGTTCTTCCCTCAGGACAGATTCCAATAATCCAGTGACCCACTTCAGTCCATTTCCCATCTATTGTGGTCAACGTCAGCCATTTCAGTAGATGATATTGAGAGTGTGTCTGTCTCTAGTCTCTGAAAGTGGAGCTGCCCTGGTGCTAAGGCAGAGTGCATTAGGGCTTGTGCCATGTGCCTCAGCGGGAGGCAGACAGGCTGAATTAGCAGCGGTAATGCCTGAGGCTGAGCAACAGGGCAGCCACCGTTAATCAGGTTATCTGGGAGTAGGGGCAGTGTCTGCAGGGGTTTAAGGAGGTTTCTGGAAGGACAGCAGGACGGTGACACAACTCTCGGAGTTGAACGATCCTGACCCGGAGGAAGGCTTAAAAACAGCAGAAAATGTTCAAACTTTGAGGAAAAGTCTCTCTGAACTAAAAAGGGCTTTAAAGAAAGTTCCATATCGTCAGCTTATTTGAAGATGCATTTTGAAAACTAACTCGTTGTTTGAGAAACCGAACAAAAAATTTGGCGTACTGTTTACTGTGACTCTGACGTAGAGAGAGAGCATTGCAAACATAGTTAAGTAGACAATTATGCATGTGAAATAACAAATTATAGACCACAGGCATTATCTGTGGAGTGCAATGGTGTGTGACCCTGTGGCATCAAAGCAGTGTGGTTAAATTTCTTAAAGGTAAGAGCTATTATGGTGGCTGGAGGTTTGTTTGGGAGTAGGTAGGTGTTGGTGTTGGTGTTAATGGTGTGTGTGTGTGTGTGTGTGTGTGTGTCCTTTATCTCTTGCCCACATACAGGGACTAAGTGCACATCAGGGCTGTTTTCCTGTGTGCAGGGCAGCGTATCCTGCTCTCCAAAGCCCAGGAAATTACAGTCCAGCCAAGCAGAAAACAGGAGTGGGATTTGGACAACAGGCTTCACCTGTCTCAGGCCTCAGGCTCATAAAGTAACACCTACTGTAAATGAGGAAGGCATTAGATTGCTATATGAAACAGTGGTATATATCTGTGGAAGTGTGTAGGTGTGTGTGTGCACATTGTGTCGTATGGACCACACAGTATTGTTCAGTTGAATGAAAATGAGCTTTTTAATTTATTTTATTATTATTCTTTTATAGTTCTCTTATCTCATCTACCTTTTCTCACTTCCCTTTGGTCCACTGTTTTTTTCATCTCTGGTCCTCTTAATACAGTCTTTTCTCTTTTCTTCCAACTGTCTGGAGGCACACTACGACCAAATTATTCATTACATGTGGCTGTTTTGTTTACCAAATAGAAAAACTGTGTTAATTTAGTTAAACACGAAGGACCACACTCGCAGCAGTGAGCCCTTCAGAGACAGAGTCATGTGAGCCATGCCTTCAGATATACCGTTTCTTTATTGTGGCTACAGAAAATAGTTGTTTCTGATTGGCTGTCAGCCAATATGCATCATACAAAAATAGGTCCTGAATAAATTTTAAGTTTCAGGTCAAGTTTGTTTTTCTCCTCACATTTCTTTATCTTTGTCTCAGCATTTCATTACATACATGCTGTCAATCAACAAAGATCCTCATTCCTAAAACATGTTCAAAGCCAACACTCATTCAGTCACGGCTGGGAGGATGCCAGATAATGCACACTGACCCAGACACATCACCGTGTTGGTCTGAAAGAGGTAGCGCTTCCACTTGGGTGATTTAGCTCATTTTTTTCCCCACAGAACCAGAAAACAACAATTCTTAGTAATTCATGAGCAATATGCAAATTAATAAAGCTGTTAAACGGACATGTTTAGTGTGTGGCAAGGATGTGAGATTACAAAACAGGAGATAAGCTGGTGATGTTGTTCCTGCTGGTTTCCATTAACTGTTACTAAATTGCTTGTCGTTCCTTTAAACACATTTGAATATATCTTCATGTAATTTTTCAAAGGTTGGAGGTCAGAACTTTTTGCTTGCAAACTGGCTTTGTTCCATTTTCTAGACTTTCATTAAAACTTTACCATCTTTAATTGTAAGGTTAGGCCTTGTGGGCTACATAATATATTGAAAAGGATATGAGCATCCAAGATATACATAAAGATGAGCACATGCAAACACACACAGCGCTCTTTGTAACCTCCGCAAGGGTCAAATGTTTGTGTTTTCACCTATAGTCACTGTTCCTCCACCTCAGCAACATAACGGATTAATCAAAAAAATCCTCTCTTCCTGACGCCTGAGCGGAAGAAAACAGCCACAGTGGAGCAGCTATAAGCCAAAAAAGGACAGATAGAACTGGGAGCAGCGACTGTAAAATTTGATTAAACAACAAAACCGTGCAGGCATCCAAAGATCTGCGCCTTGTGCTGCAAGGTACGAGGAATCCCGCAAAGTCACCAAAATTAACAAATTGTGGGAATTATGTGTTCTGTACGTCTGCAGAAATGAAAAGCCTGGAGCGATTTAATGCTTACACTGTTAAGAAAGATCTGCTCTGAAATGCTTTAACTAGCATTTTTGCGCTGTATGTGTACTGTGTGTAAAGAGGGGATTAGTGTTATCTGTTATTTTTAATGTATAGAAAATTGGAGCAACAGTATACTAGTGGGAGAGTAAATGTCGGGGAGTTTTAGGAACCTGCAAGCTGTCAACAAATCCCATATTCCCCATGCACACTATAAACCCATGCACTTCTCACCACTGTCCAGCATATAAGCAGCTGTGAGGAGCTTGTTCGTGGTGAAACAGTCTGCTTTCTAATGCACATACATGACTGACAGTTTTCTGGGCATGGTGCACGGGTCATGTGACGGTGTGTCTGCTGTTCTTGAAATGTCTCTCTGGTCAAATAATATTCACGTATGTTTGAATAGACTGTGGTATGTACTGGGGGTGCAAAGATGACCACGTTTTTGGGAACGTGTTTGCATGCCACAGCTGGGAGCAGCTGTCCATCTATATTTGCTCTAATAGTTTGCTTTTTCACACCTTGCAGTTGTAATATAATGAACTTTGCCTCCAAATTGTGTGTATCTGAAAAACGACATGCCGATCACTGCAAAGTTCGTCGCGCTTAAAATCTTGCGTGCATGTAATCCCTTTAGCTTGAAGTTGCTTGCTGCAAAAGAAAAACTTAAAATAACCTTAAAATCAATGTCACTATAAAGAGAGTCACAGTCGGAGGCCGCAGCCGTGTCATTTCCATGGGAGTGATCTGTCAAAAGATGCCACCGTTTGATGTCTACTCTGTCAAAAATAGGTAAATATAGGTTAAATAAAAGAATTCTTTATTTATACAGTTTGACAACCTAACAAAACTGTTTTGAGGGCAGCTTTGAGCAGTTTTTGAAAGCTGACATATTTAAAAATCTAAAAGTCAAAACAGCTGTCAATTCGCAGCTTGGCCTTTGTAGAGCTGAGATAGGTCCATATGGTTTTTCAGCGAGCCCTTCCTTTGTCGCTGTGTGCTGCGGCTTGACAGACAGAATATAGGGAGCAGAGTATGGTGCCTTTTAGATCTGCTGTCAAAGGACATCACAGGAGTGGGTGCTGCGAGGGACACAAGCTGCAATGCCAGAGCCAGCCAAAAACCCAACCAACAGCAAACACTGAGATCAGGATGAGTTTGAAAGCAAAATGTTATTTTAAAGAATGAATCTCAGGCGTTTTGGTTTTTATTACTACTATTCTGGCCATGAAGAGCTTACTGTGGGGAAATCACAAAGAAACTTCATCTTGGAAAATAATGTCCACAACACTATTTGTAGCTGTGTGTTCTTTTTTTAAATCTAAAATTTCAGCATCTCCGAGGTAAGCACGTACAAAGGAGCCACCGCACTTATCGTTGCGATGACCTGCATTACCGGGGGTCGTCCCTCTACCCGTGTAAACAAGGCTGTTATTTATCGCTTCACGTTCTACCCTTCCTCCGTTCTAAGCCAATTAGAGCTCTTCCTCTCCGCTCGCGACCCGACCCGGGCCTGTCATAACCACGGTGATAAGCCCCGCGCTCCTCCCCGCGCCCCCTCTCCTTTCCTCTCCATTTTCCATCTCATTAACATTCATTTTCACACTAATTGAGCTTAATAAGAAAATAATGTTTGACATTAAATCCTTGTGAACATGTGGCCCAGCTGATCGCTGTGTCTGTTTGTTCTTCCACAGCAAATGTTGACTTTGTCTGGGCTTTGTTTGTTTGCCTTGCTTGTGGTTCCTGTAATAGCCTATTTAAGAATTCCCAGTATCCATCTGTCTTCAGCTGACCCCTTGCAGTTGTTATGCTGAAGCTGGACGCTGCTTTTTCTCTAATGCATTTCCAAAGTTTTGCTTAGTTTGGACTTTCGCTTGCGTCAGTGTCTGCATCCGTGCAGCGTATTTCAAGCCGGCCCTCCAAAACTCTGACCGCAGTATTTAGATACCAGGCCAGTCAACTGTATTGATTTAATTTTTGTTAAGCCGGTGGCAATATTATTTTGATATACAATGACCTTGGGAGGATGGTGAAGCATTTCTTTCCCAATATCAATCAATCATCATCATACTGTAAAATAGGGCAGGGAAGGAAGTGGAAGGAAGTTGAGGGGCGGTTCAGTCTAACCTTGGTACATTGATACATTGCTGCGTATTGACAAAGACACTTGAGGAAGAGTCCACACCTGAAACGCGCAGGGAGGCAGAAGACAGCCAGAGGGTGTGCGCTGAATAGCCGCGCAGACATGAGATTGACATGTTGCCCTGAATGTGAGGAGCCACGCTCTGAGGAGAGAGAGATGTAATCTGTGCCCGACACAACATCGGCTGTATATCTTAAAGAAGTGCCTTAGAGGAAACACGGTGGTGCTCGATCGTGTCTCGTGATGGATAACAGACATGACATTTACTGACATTTTCCTTCAAATGTTGCCTTCAATGACACCATGGACTGGAGATTTATATCATGATCATGTTACATCTTTGTATCTCAGTGTGGCCAATTAGTGAAATAGTTAAATAACACAAATGAACACATCAGACTTGAACGCACATTTACCTGGAAAGCACTTGAGCAAACTGTATATCTCAATGTTTTTATGGCTAGTTGCTAATTTAGTCTGTTGCTTGGTAGATTATAGTGGAGCTTTTTTTTTGCTGCTCCATGAAAGCGGAGAAGCTGAAACCAATTAGTTAGAAGACGCTGAAACACTGCGTAGAAGTGAGAGGAGCTGCAGAGTCGGATGATGAATCTCTGCAGGTGGCCCCTTTCACACATGTGATCTCATGTTGATATAAAAATATTGATTATAGCAGTTTCAACACACACATCTAACGTGTTAAAAAAAGGCTTTGCCACATTACAGTGAAAGCTCCCTGTTCCTCTTTGCCTTTAAAATTTCTTTAGAGTAATGGCGATTTTAATCTACCTCTGAATATTTCATGTTTCATCCCCACGCAAGCCATTAGCTACAGTGGGAGAGGGGACGCCCTTAATGAATGTGACCGGGACAGCCTGCGAGGACCACTGGGCGCTATGAAGTGTCTTCATTCTGCACACTGCGTTGGATCATCGATAAAAAGGCGAAGCTGCAGTTGATAGGAGACCCTTGTTCTGAGTTATGACTGGGACTTACTAACTCTTTATGATAAGAGAAGAAAGAGAGAGAGAGAGAGAGAGAGAGAGAGAGAGAGAGAGAGAGAGAGATCAGGCAGGCCTGGTTGGGGAAAGGTAAAAAAATAGAAAGAGAGAATGAGATATCTGTCTGCATAACATGTGTGTGCTAGTGCATAGCATCTTGTCTTCAGGGATTTCGACTATCAGGTTGGGGGAAAAAAAAAAAGATGATCATTAGTGATGGCATAATTGGTGTTAGAAGCTAATTCACTCCAGGCCATTGAAACAATTGCATATTAGACCGGTCCAGTTTTTTCACTGTGATGGAATTATTTAGCCATTGACTGAAGCCTTCAATTAAATCTCGGAGCTTTTATGGTCGGACAATGAAGGCAAAATCACTCAGAGGGTTTTTTTTTTTTTGGAGAGACTAATTTCACTCTCGGGTCAGCGGGCAGATACATAATTTGGCGTGCTTAAAACTGAAATCCACAACTTCTTTTCGGTAACTGAATGTCAGTTTAAGTTTATCTGCATGGTGGACTGTTGAGTTGAATATATTAAATGTCTTTGCTCTTAGTCGTAGCTGGCTACCTTTCTGACTGACAGCTTCAATAAAGTCTGTTTCAGCTCAAACTGGAGCTGAGACATGAGGAGTGACAGCCTTTCCAACGTTCTTGTGTCACATATTGAAATCAACAGCAAAAAGCATGTACTGGACGAATGTTGATTCCAATATATAACAGGATCCAACACTATCTGCTGTGTAAGAAGAAAAAAAAAAGAAGCAGCATATGAGGCAGCAAACAGATGAGGGCAAACATTGGTTCAGGAGCCTTCAAACTGTGGGTGTATAGAGCTCAATCAGCTCCCAGTGGCAGATAATGTACTCGGTAAAAATAAAATCTAGCTGGCTAATAAATCATCCTTATCTTAATAAATAACACTCTGATACTGAGTAAATCTACAAGTCTGTTAGGTCTGTCTGTGTACAGCTTTTTCTTTTCAAGCCCTCCAGATATTTTTCCATACTTCTGCCAGTTTTTTTTTTCCCCTCTTAATCTCACTCCTCGCGTTCAGCTCTGTCATTACATATCTCTGCACTGGGTTTAACTTTTCCATATCGAACACAGTAAAAATCTTCCCTAGACCCTCATTCGCCGCTCTTCGCTGTCTTCTTTTCCAATTCTCCCTTCCCCAGGAGTTTCATACCGACTTTTGTTATAGCCAACAAGAACCCAAACACTTTGTCTTACTGAGCTGTCACGACACTTTGAGGATATTAAAAAAACTACTAGATAAGAGTGTGTGCTTGTGTAGCTATCTGTGTGTGTCTATAATCTTTGCTTATAAGAAATTGCACCTATTTGAAAGAGGCACAATATTTACAGTTTAGTTGGATTTATAACGATCTCAACTTTGGACGCCACAGCTGGACCCAACTTTCTTTAATGCACCTGCAGACCCATAGTTCAAACACACACACACACACACACACACACACACAGACACAGGTACTTTCACTTGTGCCTGATTGGACCTGATTGGACTTGATCTCCATCCCTCACCTGTGAGCTTTTTCTTTCACATGTTACGGTGGGATAGTTTCCATCTTTTTCATTCACGCAAGGTTTTTCATTTCTAGCTGACGACCATTGATTTTGCAGACCCAAACGATGACTGGCAGATTTTTTCAGTTTATTAATCCCACATTAGCTCAAACTCGGTTGCCGTCATCCACTGAATTTTTAATATTTTCCAGCTGACTCTTGCTCCAGCAGAACCTTATAAAACTTAAAGAAGCTGAGGTTGAAACTGCAGGTCCCACACAGTCAGCATCCTCAGCTGATGATCCATGCAGAAGACATGGGAATACTGGAAAGCTATAATCCTAGTATTATACGTACGTCACAGGAAAATTGTAGCATCATGTTCGGACTCATTCTGACTTAACTTTGTTTGGCTGTTCATAGACCTATTTTTTGAATCTTTTTAAACAGTATGTTTTCACTTGTAACGTGTAACACACAAGGACTAACCAATGTGCTTAGCAAACATAATATAATATTAAACGTAATGCCATCTCAGATGATGCTTTATGGGGTTGCTGTAGAGAAATGCTCCTCACATCCAATACTGAGCAGGATAGAGCCATTAACATTAGTCTTGCATCCATGTGCAATGAGCTAGTCGAGAACAAGGCAGAGACAGAGCAGATAAGCACACGGGTTAACTCATTCCTTACACTTGTGTTTTTAGTTTTGAGTATGCTAGAAAATCACCCTGCAAACTCTTAAGTAAGTTTAGCTCGTAGCTCACACTCGGCTCACACACTGTAAAGGTTAATGTGACATTTAAGCATGTCACTCCTACATTTGCTTGAGTAAACCCAGATCTTCACAGTGTTATGGGCACAGAGTGGTGTCAACACAGGGCAAGGCGAGAAGAAATGTTGCTTCTATTACTGGATCATCATGTCTTTCCATTTCAATCACAAAGGAAGGCTGATGTTCTTCTGGCAGACCATTCTGTGTGTTAGAAAGATTATTCATGGGATACAGGGATGCTCAGTTACCGGGTGTCAGAGGTCCTTGTAAACAACCTGAGCCAGACCGTAACCACTGAAAGCCAATATCCTACTCACACCAAGCATGTAATAGTCAGCAATGATACCAGAGCAGGAAAAACTAAAAGAAATTTGGCGAGTATGTGTTCACTCCTCCAGGCCTCTCCTCTCCTGCCTGCTCTCCTCTCACATCTGTTGGTATTTACAGAGCAAATTATTTTCCGAGTTTTAACAAAAAAAAACCCAGTTAGCTTAACAACAGCTTGCATCCAGCTGAACACCCGCACTCACGTCTGGAGAAAGCAGGATAAGATCAATTGACTTACTTAAAAAGCAGAGTTTTCTCTGCCCTGCTCTCCCTTTTCTGTTCTGGGGGAAATGGTTTCGTCAGGCAGACAACCCAGAGGGCACCAAAAACCTGGCAGGCGCCTCAAACAGGCTCTAATGTTCTTTTATCACAGAGGAAACCAGCAACTTCTAACTGATAGCATCAATTCAGCCTCGGCAAAGACGAAGCACATCCGCTCCCAAATAACACTGTCAATATATGTACGTCGGGTTACAAAATCAAAACGCTCTTTCGGAAACCGAGCCTTAACAGTTTTTTTCTTCATACGTCGACCAGTGTGCTGAACATATGCTAAATTAAATGCTAAGAGACTGAACAAAGTAAATTGTGTTTGAACCCCAGTTTCTCATGAATAACTTGACTGGGTTGAAAAGGGAATAATCAGTAAACATAATAGGAAGTGAACGGCGCAAACACAGAAACTGACAACAATAAATGTGTCAAGGAATCAAAGCAAGAGAGAGAGAGAGAGAGAGAGAGAGAGAGAGACAGAGACTACCAGGTGGCCAGAAAGGAGAGAAAAGAACATAAACACAAACACAATAAGCGGTGGGTCCAACAAAGGCACACACACAAACACACACTGACCTTGTAGGAGTCAATGGCCTCTCGGTCCAGTGAGCGGCTGACTGACACGTCTCCTGTGTCTATGTCAATGGTGAAGAGACCTTTGGGATCCTGGTCAGCTCCGGGACCTGTCAGTCTGAAGATATGGTTTCCTGGCTTCTCTGCATCACGTGACATCACCTGCAGACACACACACACACACACACACATTGTAAGCTTTTCAAATTTATTTCTGACTCAGCCTATTTGAAGCAAAGAAATACCAGATTAAAGCTTTTCCTTTTTTCAAAGCCCTGAATACTGAAAAAAACACTTTTTTATTAGAATTTGTTGACACACATTTGAGCAAAAGAAACTCGCATTCGTGCCTCGAATGGCGATGCAAAATCCCCGATAGCTGGCAATTAAACATTTATATCAGACAAGACTTTGATTTGATTTCATCAGTTGGCAAATTCAACTCGTGTAAAATAAGAAAGTTGGCATCGCCTCCCTGAGTATTGGAGCCCTGCTGTGACCACTTGTTAATGCATGGTATGATTTATTTTAGATAAGGAAAGTGGAACAATTAAATAAATATTAAAAAAAAACCAGTGTGAATGTTCTGTAGATTATCGTTTTCGTCCTTGTGATTCGATATGAGGAAGCTTCAGAAGCAAACACTGAGAAACGGCCTCATGCAGCAGTGATGTTTTTCAAGAGTGCTGCCAAGTTAGTTGGCCAACAAATCCCATTCTCTCAGACAGGAGCGATCTGACCCAGGGACTTTTTGGATGGATATACTCACATGAGACTGTCGTAGCCAGCAGCATCCACAGGTACCCCGGTAACAGGAACAGCCAGGTTAAAAAAAAACAAAAAAAAACAGAAACACAGAAAACACACCATGTTAGATTAACATAGCACAGTGAAAAACACAGCAACAAGAGCCTTGTACATCTTTGCACATCCTGAGTTCAGGGCACATGTGAGACAGACAAACATGATAAAGTAATGAACCAAAAAAAGACAAAACTTGATACATGGACAAACTTTAAAAAACTTTCCAACACAATACAGATGATTGACAGCATGTAGACCTTTTTCACAGCAGACTTTCTGTCATAGCAGGAAAAGCACAGGAGGAATTAACAACATTAACGATGTTACAGTGAGAGTCCCAGCAAAAACCCTCTGAAGTGAAGTGCGGCCGTCATTAATGGCGAATACACCTGAGTTTTTTCTGCTATGACATTTCAAAATGCCTACTGTGAAACAGCTCTACTGACAAATTCACCTAAATTGATAGATGAGTGGTTCAGAGGAACACAATTTACATTCTCTGAAGAAATAATTGATAAATAGCTTTTTGGAAATATACTTGTCTCGCGGGAAGATTAATATCACTCTCATGTCTGTGTTGTGAATATGCAGCGGAGTCAGAAGCCACTTTGGCCTGAGGACTTTGTCCAAAGGTGATGAAAGCTTCTAATTACCATATCATTGTTTGTTTAATTCTCACAAAAAATGTGAGGCCAAGCTACCTGTTCCCAACTCTTTCCTCCCTTTGTGTTAAGCTCAGCTTGGTTTCTGGCTTCAGCTTCATATTGTACAGACATGAAAGTGGTATCAATTTTCTCAACTAACAATAAGTGAAAAAGGGAATATGCATATTTCTCAATATGTCAAAGGGAAACAAATTTGCCATTAGGATTAAAACTGACATAAAAGCATTGTGATAAGAAGGATCCATGTACAGTGCAGACAGTAGGTTACAGTGTGGACTTTCAGCTTTAAGGTTGTCGATGTTTCTTCACTCCCAACTAAATGTGAACGCCCTCAAATTAAAGCTCAAAGTCAGCACTTTAACCTCATAATCATGTTTCCATCATTTTGAGTTCGCTGTGCTGGAGCACAGAGCTGATGCTACGACAGTGCCACTGACTAAATACTAACAGACTGTCTAAACGCCTTTCAGCTGCCAGTGTGTGCTGTGTCCACAAAAACACGGGGTTGTCTCCACTAGGACATCCCCTCTGGGCTTCCTTCACTGTGTGTCAGGGGTCTAAACGGTCCCCCTTCGCCGTGTCTCATGATCAGAGGGATGCCACGGGGTCACCCTTTTTAATGAGGGCACGCTTCCACGGGACGGCAGCTAAAAACGAAGGCCTTTCTACTCCCCCACTTGAAAGAGCATGGGAGATGAGACTGCGGAGCTTGCACGCCGATTGCCAGGCGAAGCTCGAGCCCTCGCAGCCTCTCCAAAGCTCTCTGCCATTTATCTCGACGCCCCGCTTCATCTTTTCCCTCTATTCTGTCTCTGGCTCTCGGGCCCCACTTGTTACTTTGTCCATCCTTGCTGTTCCCGCTAAGCGTCCGTATCTCATTCTCCATTCATCACTTTCCCGCTCCTCTGCACTGTAATCCTTCTGCGCTGACTCCCTCTGCTCTTTTTGTTTGTCGTAGCAAAGGATGGGAGGGAGAAATGTTGAAAGAAAAACACACGGCAGTTATTTGTGGATGATAGCTTTTACTAAAGAAATTTCCTCTCCCCTGCCCCCTCCTGCTCTCACCTCCTTTTTCTTTGTTGCCCCTTTTCACATCTCACCTCTTCATCTTTCTTGGCCTTTATAATCCAAGAGGGTTACTATAAGGCTACTTAGAAACCCCTAATCATACAGCACAGGAAGTCCGTCATTGTGGATTTCCTTCCTTGTGGGGACATAAACACCACAGCCCACCTATGCACACGCTCACACTCACACAGGTGCAAAAGCTGTCATTCAGGACAGAGATATTTCAGAGCAGTAATCACAGTGGCAGCCGGCACCTGCTGAGAGTGACAAACTGGGTCAGATGAAAAAACCGAAAAAAAGAATGAGGTGCAACATGACTTTGGATTCACAGAGGCGTCAAACTTGGAAAGACGCGGTGGGAGCGGAGGAAAAACAAGAACGGACGTATGGGGAGAGGGGAGCAAGTCGAGAGTGCGAGAGAGGGAGAGATCACTGATATAGACGTGGTAAGTTCAGCTGGAGAGTAACTGAAGTGTCAGGAGAAGTTTAGGGTGATTAGGAGATGTCTCTGTGGGGGGAAGTGTGATAATCTGCACACACACACACACACACACACACACTCTGACTTCCACGCATGCCGGCGTAGAGACATGCACCCGGTGGCTTTGTCTCCACCGAGTCTGTCTCCCTCTGCGTGCGTGGGACGACTGACGGGAGAACCTCACCTCTTTCTATCAGCTCTCATTACCAGCCGAGCAGACATGAAAGACAGTGGGGCTCGCGATACTGCCGGAAGATGACAGGAGGTGTGGCGCAACTCTGCAACACTAAACACCTCTGAGCTCGCGGAGAAAATGAGCACTGAGACAATGGATCGGCACCCGAGTGTGTGTGTGTTTGTGTGCTGACTCGTGTGTGCTTAAACCTTGATGACACCTCCGGCTGTCTGTGTTCCTGTCAGGTGTGAGGGGGGGCAACAAACAAAAACCTGTGGAAGAGCAACACTGGTATGTACAAGTGTGTACACACAGAGACATCATCTTAAAAAACTCAGATTCACTTCTGTCTGCGTGTGAAAAATCAAGATGCAAAATCTGCTGTGTGAGCCAAAGAAAGTGTAAGTCGGTCCAAAGAAAACATCATCACACTGAATCATTATCATGCAAATTCTGTGTACACACAAGTTCTCTCCAGAGCAACACACACACACACCCCATGTCCTTGGGTTTTTTTTGAGGGGGAATGAGGGAGGACTCTAGTTTGTGTGTGTGAGAGAGAGAGAGAAGCATCCCTCAGTGGTGCTTCTGTTATCCCTATCAAGGTCATACAGCCAGCTGCGAATGACAATCACTGGCCATGAAAGGACTCTTGGGACCAGGCCAGACCCTGTGTGTGTGTGTGTGTGTGTGTGTGTGTGTGTAGAGAAAGAGAGAGAGAGAGAGAGAGAGAGAGAGAGAGAGAGAGAGGCACTGAAGTGATGGACTGATTGTGCCTGTGAATGTAAGTGCATTATTGCATGTGAGACCCTGAGTCTAGAATGTGTGTGTGTGTGTGTGTGTGTGTGTGTGTGTGTGTGTGTGTGTGTGTGTGTGTGTGCGTATATAGGCATGTCAAGCTTGGACCAGTGCTCTTCCTGATTGTGCTGCCACTCCAGCCTGCTAATTACAGGGATGAAGTGAGGTGGAAAGGCCTAGTGAAGACATGGACTGCACCAGTCCTCAGAACAGGACGATGGGAAAGGGACGGTGCTAATTAACTGGCTTTGATTGGTCAGCCAGGTCTCCGCTCATCATTACCCATCAGCCTCCGTTCCTTGAGTCAGTCGCAGCAAGCCTGAGAGGGGCAACAATCAAGAGGGACCTCTCTGAAAAATGGCACCATTAAGCATCAAGGTCAACAGGAACCATTGCAGTGTTCCACTTTTGAAAAGAAGCAATTCACACAATCCAGCTTGTCCTCTTATGTGTTAGCCATTTTATTTTACCTTTCTTCCAAGGCGACAACTGAATTCAATTCACACGATCACAAAAATGCCTAATTTCGCTCTAAGGAATCTGAAAGTACATTATATTTTAAGACTCTTTAGCTAAAAATGGCCGTGGGTGTGTGCTTGTTCAGGCAGCAGGATGAGCAATCAGTCAGTCTTGCTTAAGCTCACGCAAGGACAGCATCTCTTGGGCAGTTCACGCCCCACAAATCTGTTTTTTATTGCGGCTTCTCATTTTTTTTTTAAGCTCTTCTCATCAAAATGGATTTCGCATCCGCTCGATGCGTCTCGGGGTCCGGGCATGAATTGGAATGTGCGTCAGACGGTTTCAACTCACCGCCGGCGAACATCCGCCACAAACGGGCATGATTAACATGCCGAAAGACAGACGGGGAGAAAGAGGCAGCGACTTTCTGGTCTTCCTAAAACAATTAAGAGAATCAATTAAGCTAAATGACGAGGGCCGCAGGCCGCCTGCTTTCTGATGTTGTAACGTGTCACAACGCAACTTGCTCACTTCCTGCTTTGAAGCTCAGATCCGTGGTATTGAATTAGTGTTTTGGTGAGAGGAGGAACAACAAAAAGAGGGGGGGAATAAAAAGAAGCACACAGGGAAATAAAGAAAAAGAAACATGTAACAGTTGACAGGCACCAGGTTGAGGGCGGCAAGACAGACGAAGGAGACGGACTGACAGGCAGAGCAAATCAGGATGCGTCCTGCACTGAAACAATAGGTGCCAGACACGTCTCCTCTCCTTACTATATTAGCTGGGGCTGCAGCCAAACCAGGCCCTCATTCCTCTCACCAACACTACTTTATTGGAGCTGTCATGTCAAGTCAGACACGTTGGGTTGATTTGTGAGCCGGACCCCGAGGTAAGGAAGGATAAACACAGGTTGAATAACTGACAGCTCCGGCGTGGCACGGAAAGTTAAGATGGCTTTACAGATGGTGTGTGAGATTTCATGCTGATGCATCTGAGATGTTCATTTGGGATTTAATGAGGTTGTGTGTATGTGTATGTGTGTTTTGTTTTTTTAGAGTGTGCATTTGCATGTTCTGCCTGTGTGAATTAGTGAATCTGAGTTACTGGCTGTTATTGGCTTTTTGGAATTAGTAGGCATCAATTAAGGACATGAACTCAGCTTTGTTCGGGCCTGTTCAGCAGCTATGACCCTGAACTCAACCATTCATCCATTTTTATACAGGAGGCTGGGATCTAAGAATGTACAAGGTGATTAGTGGGTCAGCAGTCCGTCACACACTGATGGACAAATTTTCATACCTATGGGTAATTCAAAGTGATTCAAAGCCAAATGATCTATTTTACTGGAATGAACCCACACAGACATGAGTACATGCAAACTTCATCCTGCAGGTTATGAGGACTAAACCTTCTCGCTCAGTGGAGAGAACGCTACCACTGAGCCACTACACAGAGAAACTGTAAAAATACAAAGTGACACCTGATGTGGTGTGTTGCAAGTTCACTTTGTGAATTCTCAAGGCTTATAAGCCTTAAGATGCACAGTTAACATCTAAAACACATGTGTTCCGAATATGCTTCTCATCGACTGCTCTTATGGATCATTACTTCTCTTCTAAATCTAAAGGGAAATTTGACATTCTGAGATGAAAGAGCAACTCATTTGGTTTCCGTTTAAAGAATGACTCACTGAACTCTGTGTTAAATATCTGGGACAACCGCCTTTACGGCTACACCTTAATGGATGCTGGACTTGGCTTAGGTTAACCTGGGCCCAGATTACTGGAGTTTTAAAATCCCACCCAGTTTTGAAATTGTGCATCATGCATATGAGAAACTTCACAGATGTTCTTCTCTCTAATCTCAAACATGCACACAGTCCAAGATTTGACCACAATGGGACATCACACACTACAGCATATCATAAAGAGTATTGTGCCAGGTGCATGCACCACCTCACGTGATCTCTCTCACATGATCTCATGGGGAAGCAGATGTAAACATAATGCCGACTGACGTGGTGCAACAACTTCCCATAATATTGCTTTGCAGTGAGAAAAAACTAAAGCAGGCGTCTAAACGAGTCTGGATGAGAAAACAGCTGGGGAGACGTGGTCATCACGGGTTGTCTGTTCTTCAGCGAGAACTGTCAGTTTGAATATCTGTCAACAGTAATATGCTACCTGCTGTTAGCCTCAAAGGTTAGAATGTTTAATGTCTTCATGTAGACTTTTCTCTCTGATTGGCTCTTGTGGTTCCGCTCGAAAAGTGCTGATGTAATCATCCAGATTTTAACTCCTAATATCAGACATGCTGGCAATCATCAGGTCGGCCCCAATCTGAGAGCAGTTCGGGAGGTTTGAGACTGGATCAAATTACCAAATAATCTGGGCCGAACATCTGGACCGACCAAGGTCCTAGACCAGATTTCTCCTCCGATTGTCGGGAGGGTTGAAAACTCCTGGCTTTAGCTACATTTGCCATTTATCAAGTAACCACTAATAATTACTTTGCAATATTCTTTATCCATACACTGTACTTTTCAGTTAGAGTCCGATTTGTGCATCTGCGCTCAGTCTTGGTCAACAAACATGACCATATTCATCACATAAAGAAGGGCTGACAGCTGTCCGTCAAGCCACCAGTCTTTGGTCATTACGTATGATTGGCCTGCCACAAGGCTTAATAGAATTCCTAGTTTTCTTGACATTAGGAGAATTGCAATTTGAAACCGGCGTGAGATGAAGGGAAAATCGTTGAAAATTGGAGTCAGCTGATGGCTTGTCATCGGACGATCAAACAGGTGCCAGAGAACACTGACACTATTACAAAACAACAATGATCAAAACATGTCAAATCGCAAACTTTCCATTCCAAAAAGGTGACTGATCCATTTAGTTTGTTAATACATTTTGGAAAATATGCAACATTTCCACCAAATGTTCTGTTTAAACCCAGTTGCAGATAAATGTGACAGCGTGCACTTTTACTGTGGTCAAAAAACTGTCACCTGTATTAAAGGGGAGGTCGAGCAGCAAACTAACAGCACCATTAACAACATTTATATAACCACAATGAAAAACTGTCTATTTCGGCTCTAATTATATTTTTAAGTCATTACAAAAAAACAAATCATATTATGCACCTGCATTCGCTCTGTGCTCCAACACTTTCATACCGATGACTGTACAAAGATGTCTCCAGTTTGGCAGCATTTTCAAATTGCTGATGATCATCCCAAAAAAAAGTGCAGTGCCAGTTTTGAGGGCATCTTAAAACACGATGACTGACGCTCAAAGCTTCATTTGAAAAACCTCAGCTGAAGAGCTTTAAATGTGGAAAATAACATTTGGTAAAACTCACTGGTGCAATTAATGCAGGTAAACACATGCTTGTTCAAGGAATGGTGGATCAAATGTGTATTTTCTTTGAAAATGAGTGGAATTGACAAAGAAGGAATGGCTGGAAAATGACTAATGATTTAATAATAACCTGTTGCATTATCAGGATTTAACCCATTAGGTATATCAGTCGATGCTTTTTGTGCCATTTCGTACAGACGTCACCAGTGCAGAGAAGTGCGCTGGTTCACGTGCACGTGAGCCTAAGAACTCCTGAGGAAGCCTGAAAAATGTTTTCGGCATATGCACCAACGTTCATTGAAATGAATGGGGGCCGACTTGGGGCATCTCTCCCTGCATCCGTTCCAGCAGGGAAATGTGCAGTCATTATACACACCTGGCCAGACTGATTATATTGAATCACTGAATGGTCCGGTCCTGAAGAGGCCAAATAATATTTCCATGAACAGTGAGCCTGACTTATGCAAAATCCCAGACATGAGCAAAATGATGTCAGGTAAAAAAAAAAAAAAACATTTAAATTACTTGAACTATGTTTGATTTATCTCCCTGAATACTCGAGTTGAAAAAAAAAGCTCCTATCGGCAGGGACTGAAGCGGCGTCTACAAAGAGAAACATTTAAGCATATCAATTTCATTGCATGCTCCGGCTGCTGTGTGAGTTGTTGGGAGCTGTTTATGGGCCCCCAAGGGAGGGCAGGGGAGAGACCTCTGTATCAAAACAATTCCACAGCTAGCAGGAGGTGTGACATAAACAACAAGGGTCTAACCCTTCCCCTGTGAGTCCCGCTGACAGCCAGCCCACCCTCATCTCTCCAGCGCACACACACACACACACACACACACACACACACACTCCTCACATGTGCACACACAGTCATACATGTCAAATTGTAGCCCTCGCAATCTCACCTCTCCCCTGCTGCTTATCTCCCGGAGAGAGGGAGGGAGCATGAAAAATGAATGGCTGCCATATGGAAGTGGTGGGTTGCGTAAGAAGAGGAAAGCTATTGGTGTGGAAAATCAATTTCGCCAAGTCGCCGACATATAGCTTCTATTGGGTAAAATAGCCCACATTAGCCTGTCTTCTCATGCAAAGCTGACTGTGGAGGTGGGGGGGGGGATACGGGCGCAGGAGGAGGATGGATGGAATCGCGGCTGGAAAGTGGAGGGAAGACGGATCGGGGGAGAAGAGGGGGACTGTTAAGGGACCACAAAGGAGGGAGAGAGGGGAAATAATTCACGTCTTGTATGCACCACGAGTCCAATTCCTCACTTGAATGTGTAAAATTACTGCAATGGCCGTACTTGTCAGCTGTCGGCTCAATCCACCCCCAGCTCCATAGCATACTGAGATAATTTGTGTCCCCTATGGACCAAACTTATCTGCTGACTCGTCCCTCTCTGTTATCTCACTGCAGTCCGCCAGGGGAGGAATTTGCACAACTCCCTGCAGACTCTGGTTGTCCCCCCAAAAAAAACACCTAATGGTTTGACCCGTGCACACTCCCTGAGTCCTTCACTGCCAACCTGGTATCTCCAGGCCTTCGAGTTGCATCACAGGGACCATGTTGAGCACAGTTCTGGTACGAGCCGACGGTCCAGGCGCTGTGCTTTGGTGGTGCTCTCCAGGGTACAATTATCTATTATGTGCAGGGCTCAGTATGGGATATCTTTTTATGTTAGTCTCTGCGGGCATTGAGAGATGTAGTTGATCTCTCAGTGCCCAGTCTTATCTAGAACAAAGCTGCTTGACGTGTAGAGATACATCAAAGCTTTGTAACACAAAGAGAGATAAACGTAGAGCCATGCACAAAGTCTGAAATGTATGGTTTTTGGATGACCATTTGTTTGAGGTGATATGATTTACCGACTTTTCGCCATAAAAAAATAAATGATGGCTTCTTTTTTTTTTGAGAGGAAATTACCTGAAGAGCTACACGATCCATGCATTATGGAGGGGCACGCGATTCATAATCTGCCACGTACTTAACAAGGTGTGTCACCTCATATTTGAGCTGTTCCACAGGGGTCGAGCTGGACAAAAAAAAATATCCTCCATCAGTGATAAAACAATGCATAAATACCCGGCCTCAAACTGAAAACATACAGAGCTGAGATTCACACACTCTGCAGTAATGGGAGCAGCACTGTCAAAGCTTCCAACATCCGCTGGGATCCTAATGACAGCAGCTCGGATAAAACAGAACAGCAAAGAATTCAATTGGGTGTTTAGCAGCGATGCTATAAACTATTAACTAATTATATCTTCCCACCTCAGACTTTAATAAGGTAAACTGAGAGTAAGCAATCTGTCTCCATTGGAGAACTTTTTTTTTTTTGACTAGCACAGCTTTTTCTACCTGACTTAATTACATGGCTTCTAATAAATTGAAAGTGTGAGCATGAAAGCCATTAATGAAATCTGCTTCGACAGTTCCGCACATCGTAATTTATAAGGAAATCTTTTACGTCTATCAGACTTTTCAACAGAAAAAAAAGAATCCAAGATAAATAAATAAAGAGGAAGATAAAAAAAGATGGTAACAAAAAAGGTGAAAGAAATATAATAGAATAAAACTATGAAAGAGTCGTATAAAGTAATTTTTAAGGTGATACAGATTGTTTAACTTCAGTAAATGTCACCTCAATCTGTCCCTGCAGTTCTTATAATAAATTAAAGTGTATTTGGAGTTCCTGATATTTCAAACCCTCTAATATTAATAAAACATTGCTGTGTGTGTGTGTGTGTGTGTGTGACATACACATTTCATCATCTATCACCTCCAAGGATGCATGAAACATTAATAATGTTTTGCTTTATCAGCCTGTAATACAACCTCTAAAAACTTTGAAATTATTTTTGTATGCGCTCTGTTTTTGTATTTTGCATATTGTTTAACTGAGAATGTGAGGCAGTAACTACAGGCAACACGAGAACCACAATCACAAGCCGAAACTCACACACACCTACTTCAGAATCAGGAGAGTCAAAGAGAGCCTTTTTTCAAGGATCAGGAAATGTCGGAATTTTAATTTACGCTTATATAACATTTAGTCTCATCTTAAATACCCACTGCATGTGTTCTTGTGAAGAAACGAAAACCAAGACTTCACGAAAGCTGATCACCTGATGCAACGCCACGGGAAATACACGCTTCTCCTTTAAGTCATTTGCAAAGCCCCTCCTGAAGTTGAGCTGGGATGTTTGAGCCGAGAACAAAATATGGAAATCAGTGTTCAGGGTGATCTTCAGAGCACTGGATCTAACTTAACATTTCCAAACCAAGGCCTTCATTTCTAAATAATGACTGCTCTTTGATGTAAAACGTGTTCCTATGAAAGATGAGTGTGATCCTGCGAGAGGTCATTTATTACCTATGTGCATTTTTGAAAATGGCATGTTGAGATCTTTTTTTGGGTGTAGCTGTCTCTCCTTCAACCACTGCTCACTGTCTGTGTTGAGGAAAAGCAGCTGAAAGAAGTGGAAAAGCTCGGCATCACTGGTCCAAATTGCAACTTGACATGAAGGAAACAACGTTAACGGTTAATGTTGTTAGTCGATGTCTGTGAAGATTCTCAGTCATCCAGGTCATGGTTGTCAAAGGAGGGTTGAATCTAGGACAACCGGACTTGATTGTAAGATACTAGAAGATGTTTTTCCAATTGGCTTCTTCAGTTCTGAGTTGTTAGTATATATTTCACATATATGAACAACTGGTAATTATTTGCATAGTGCAAAAAAGACCATTGCAAATACTCCTTACAAAGCCTCTTATATTATATATCCATTACATCATACATACATTCTGACACTTTATTTAACCTTGTGTAGCTGTTACCTCATTCAGTGCACGCAGTTTATGTGTTTAATGCTCGCTGTCAATGATTTTGCTGTTGCACGAGTTACTTGCCCTTAAGCGAAAAAGCAATAACTAAGCTCCGATTTACAAATGTTGATTATTCTATGCTCTCTCAACAACAGAGTCGTTAACCTCAACACGATGAAACACTCATACATTTTAAGCCATCTGAATCTTTCAGAATCTGAATAAGCGCAAATATCTTCACCAGGAAAAGAAATTTCAAATGTGTCTCAGTCTGGTTTTACCACTAATATCTGCTGCCATCTCCAGTGTTGAGTAAACGACTCTTAGCAAAACCGACACGTTGCTCTATTTGTAAGCTCAAGCAATGCGTTTGATTATGGATCATACTTGCTTCTTCACATATTTATTCAATTTGTCTTGATGACTCAGCTGTTTCATGCACTCCTGAATGAACAGCTGAGGATAAAAAAGATTCCCCGAGAGGCTGTTCTGGGATCTTTGTTCCCCTTAATATCAGTTGTATTTGCTAATTAGAAAAAACATTCTCATTTTTTTTTTTTTTTTTTTTATGTGAGACAAACTCATGTGAACAGGTTTTCTCACAAATTCAAGATTTCCAATTGATCTTATGCCGGGTTCAGACTCCTTAGGAGAGACAATGGGCATCAGACATGGCAATCAATCATTTTATTTCCACAACGTGTTCAAAACGTGGTTGGGGCTGTAATCGCTTAATCTGACACAGTGATCATCGTAACAGCGTGTCCACCCATGACTGAAGTAGACCAAGAGCTAAAAAGTTTCTTTCATTAAGCCAGGCAACATTTATTTCATGGTAATATTTATAGGCAAACGTCGGTACGTATACCTCAGTCTTTGGATGCTTTATATCACAGGGCTCTTGGATTTATAACGTGACAGTTTGGGATCTCATCACTGTGACTTATGCGGGAGAAAGCACACTGCTTCACTTGATTTAAGATTGGCTTGTTTTTGCAGCAATTTTAAAACTAAGCTTGGTAAAAAGCTCCACTCAGACGCAAAAAAACAGCAGCAGGATATGAAATGGGATCACTTAATTTCATCGCTTTGTTGTGAAGTAGAAATTGAATCCTCAATCTATTATATATACAGCACCTGCAATTTTGTCTCCTTTCTCCCTGATGGTTTGTTGCCAAAAACACAACAAAGACATATGAGAGGAAAATACATTACATGATATTGAATGATGCCGTGTGGGTGACACTGAGGTCTACGTTGCTGCATCCTGAATACAAACCACAGGCAAAAACAAACCAAGATAAACAGCAGCAGCAATGTCAAATTCCTGTCTATTTGTGACTGATAAATAGTCATGTCCTTGTATTAAGTGGCCAGTAATGGAAGCTTTCACCATTTTTCAGTCATCACAGTAAAATAGTGCTTTAGTGTCCGGGCAGCAAGCAAATCACTCCAAAATGTAGTGACCTCAACAGGTTTCAGTCAATGATCCAGTGATGTCTTTTAGGCATAAACTGCTTTCCTTTTTAAACTTAACAAATCATTAAAGCAAAGCAAGGACTTTCTGTTCAGCAAGCAAAACCATTAGAGCATTGCTACTAATTACATCCACATTAATAACGTTATCCACTTTGATTTGGTAATGGAGAAATCTTAAGGAGACTCTTGAAGAGTTCCATTATTGTGAAGCTGTGAGATTCACATCAGATTAAAATAAAAAAAAATGCACTCATCATCATCTTCATCCGTAAACAACAACATCAAATTATTGGTGTGCTTCCATGAGCATGGTCATGATCATAACTACCAATGAAACACAAATAGTTGTCTGCATAGATCGTGTAGTTCTGACCTTCTGACACCTGACAATCCAAGTTCACGAGTGTGGCTTGATTTGCTTATACACATATTGGCTAACAGTTCTCCATGAAAGGAATCATCGTCTCATCCACCGAGTTTTGCTCTTCCACCTGCAGACATTTCTCTCTGAATGATTCAAGCTGTGGTCTGAGTTTGCAGAGTCTGACTTTCTTTTCCGTCTCTGACACTGTCAAGATGTTCACAAACTGTAATGATATCAACAGAGACTGGAACCTGCTCCGTGGCATCACATCAGAAAACAGAGGTGAGCTTCAGACTGACTGACATCCTGAAAGTTAGAAATGACCACGAGTTAATGGAGTTTGACAGAAACTCGGCCTCGGCTTCTGATGGAAATCCCCCTGTATTTCCACATCAGTCCGCCATAGTTTGAGCTCTCCAGTAAATTTAGAACATGTTTAGTGTCTCAGTGGGTTTGTATCTCCTCATGATGGCTGCATGGTGTTCAAGGGATATGAGCTCAACTGAAATACCTCATTTAAGTAAACTGATTATAAGCTTGCCAGAATACATCCTGTATGATGGGATATGATAGGAAATGAACGCTTCCTATATTTGAAATGTATTGTATTTCTCTAAAACAGTCAATGCAAATAGATTTTGTTTACACTGGATAAATGAAATGAAAAAATATTCAGTGAGGGCAAATAACTTTCTAAAGCATTTGGTTCCATAACAGCGGTAGGAAATGACTTCAGGGAGCCATTAGATGCTTGTCTGTGATCTGATGTGAAATCATAATCACAGATCCGCCACTTCTCCTCTCACATTTTTCTATATTGCTACATCATCTTTAATTCACTTAAATTATTTAGGGAGTTTTGTCACATAGTGTACAGCGCTCCACATCCCTCTCTGTTTTGGGCTAAATAAGAGGTGAAAATCCACAAAAAAAATGTCAAACTGTCACACACGACATAAAAATAACATTTTCAAAAGCTTTAAATAATGCACATATTGAACCGCTGGTCCTGTACCTTGGGCAATTTTCTCTCCGGGGTGAGCATTTGAAATGCAAAACAACACATTCTTTTTTTTTTTTTTTCCCTTGTCATGAAATCGCTCCAGTGCGAGACCTGGATGCTGTTGGAGAATCAAACCCACATGACCTTATGATAGAACCGTGTGTTTCTTACCCTGCCGATGATCCTGGGGAAGGGAGGCCTCTGGTTCTCAGTTATGCTCATAGGAGGGGCCAGCAGGGACCTCTTAGATCTGTATGGCAGCATCTGGCCAAGACCCACAATATCCTGAAACACAGAGAAGAGATATTGTTAAAAAACAACATCATGTGTCGTGACACCCCTTATGATTCTTACACCCACCGGCGCCAAAAATGACTTCTTAGCATCTTGTTAGCAATTAACCTGAATCTTACCGATGAGGCATAATCACACAAACGGCAAGCAGTCAATTATGCATTTCAAAATGTTGAGAAAAATGTTTAAACAAGCTACTACAAGCTTGGAGTCATTCCCAATTTGGATGGCAGAGTGTTATGTACTATATAAGGAGGAATGCAAAGAGGCTGAGCACCTGCATCTGGCAGGTAGCAGCAAATACTTCACATGTTTGGAGAAGAGAGGAGACGAGCAAATGTGAAATAACTGCTGCTCTTGCTTCAATTTAATTTATACATTTTTTAAATTCTTTATTCAGTATGTATGTGAGATAAGGATGGGAGAGAGAAGTGGAAAAAGCAAAGCACTTAAGCCAGAAGAACAAATACAAAGAGACATGGTAACAATGAAGAAATGAGAGATGACAATTGCATTTTTCTGCAGAAGGAGCCAATCTGAAATGTTATTTTTTTTGCTCTTGAGAACACAATAGTATAATTTCATTTCATCTTCCACCCTCCTGTTGTTGTAAACAAATATGTGGTTGTTACTTTATAATACAGTGAGAGAGTTTCCCCTCTGTTCTGCTTTGAGATCACAGATACAGTTACAGCCCCTCGGTTCGGACGCTGACGAAAATAATGCTACGCTATGAACAGGAAGCTGGGATCCTGGCTGCTAACATGGAGGTGATGACCTACAGGGGAGGGAAGTCCTGGCTTACACACACACACACACACACACACACACACACACACAAAATGCTCTGCCATAGCCATACAAGAATGTCCAGAAAACATGCAAATGTTTTATTGGACACGTCATATAATGAAATCCTGTGCGTCCTGTTTCTTTGCCCTCGGATCAGCTCTGTTTATGTCTTTCAAGACCTACAACCTGAAGATACAATTAAAGCTTCCCAAGCAGGGCAGCACCGTTCAGTGATGCATCCTGATCTCCCAAAATAATCAGTCGGGGTCAGAGGGAAAGCCACGACCTGCAAAGAGAGCTAATCTGTCTCCTGCTTTCAATAGAAGGCGATTCAAGGACGATACCAGACCAGGTCTATGAGATTTCAGCACAAAAGCTACTTCTACAGCTAAAGCATCATTTTCTTGGAAGCAGTGTTTCTTACGTAGATGGCAATCACACTGATGATAATAACAAGGCTACAGCAGGTAATTCAGGTCATATACCATATAAAAGTTTGCCTCTGATTTGCCAAAGTAATTTCAATGTAAACACAGTTAAAAGTCTGAATTACCTACAGCGGGAGAAGCTGGGGTGTGAAATATGCACCATCAGTGATAACCCCCCGCTGCTTTTCTTCTATTGCTCTTATTCTATTACTTGTACTCCAATTTAACACCAGTTAATAGCCAGAATATTGTTTCTCTGGTTCACGGTCTCAGCAGAAAACTCTGCACTGACACCACAAGGTTTCTTGTCGAGCCTCCATTAGTCACCCAAAACAAGAGCACTAGATTTGGAGTGTTTCTGGTTCCTCAAGTAAAAGTTCCATTCATTTTTTCCCATAGACGATGTTAAATGACTCACAGTTGGAGGACTATACGGCTTGGAAGAACACAAGACGCTCCTGGTTAAATCATTACTACAAAGGATCAAGATTCGTTGATAAAAGTTGAAGCTTATAAAAATGACTTTCAAGGTCCATTTCAGCCAGAAACAGCCAATCACTGAGCTTAAAATGTTGTGACCTACAGCGCTAAAGGCAGGTGGAAGGTGGAGATGACAGTGTTGAGGAAGCTGAAAAGACATAATCTGCAGCTTAAATCAATTCACTTTTAAATTCTCTTTTTAAAATTTGTTCTCAACTGGAACAAAAAAATGTGCACATCTGACTGGTCTCTTCTCCATGTCACTGGTGGCCGAGCCTCATGGGTATTGCAGTATTTAGACACGTCCGCCACGCCACAATGACGTGATTTCTCTGCGTCAAAGTCTGAATAACATAAACAACATACACCTATAGGATTATTACATTATCAAGGAGAATCCTGGGTTTCTTTGTTAATATTAAAGCTGTTGTCTATACAACACATTGAAATGGGAAGACAAAATGGAAAAATAATACATAAACACTTCCAGAACCAGCAGCCATTCACTTCACAACTCTATAAAGAGAACTTGCAGCCAAACAAGTCTTTGCATGAAACAGTGACTTCAGTGTTCTATTATAGGCAGCAGCACAACACCGGAGCCACAGACAACAGCAACAACAACCGCATCAGCTGAAGTCTTCTTCTTATCTAACTCACAAAAATGGACATGAGCGAGCGACCATACTAACATCCAGAGCACATTTCTAACTACGGTTTGCAGGCTGGTTAATAGGTAACAGGTAACTAATGCACTTAGTTAACTCAAGCTTCAGTTTCCAGCATGAGATTGTTTCCTTTTTCTCTCTTTTCCCTAACAGAGCTCAGCCTGCAAGCAGCTGTCAATCAAACACAGACACGCCCCTCCAGAAACTTTACATAAAAGCATTTCTGACATTTTCCTGAAAAGACTGTTTTTGCCATCTCTATAATATAATAACATTTTATGACAAATAAAATGAAAAACCACTTTCGCATCATTTTTGACAGCGAGAACTGACGACTACCTGTGATTTCATTTAGACTTAACAATGGACCTGCTTAACACTAATCTAATTTGCCCCATTCAACCAAAGTCTGCTGTCCACACAAAGGCAGTCAGTGCTGAGCAAAATGACAGAACAATGACGGCGAAAGAATCAACACAGCAACAAGCCTGGTCCTTTAGCCCTGGTTAAAATGACAATGCAGCTTCAATATGAAAGGGAAAACACCAACCTGAGGTTTTTGTGTTTTTCATTTGCAATGCAAATCTCTTTTGTCCTTCATCTTTTATAGCCTACTTTACAACACTTTATTGACAATGCGCCCTGCACACGGATGTGGCTGTGTGTGTGTGTGCATGTGTGTGTGTATATGCAGGGGGCTGTTTGCGTGTTTGCTGTTCACACTGCTGTTCTTGGCTGACAGGGACTCTGGCACCGCTCTCACCCCTGTCAGGATGACGGAAAGAGAACAGGTAAGAGGGGAAAAAACTGAGCCATTTGTTTACAGCGCAGCGCCGACACCGAGACAGAGAGGGCAACGCCAAACACTCACATCGCTAACCGCCTCGCTCCTCAACCCCTCCGAGCTGCAAAGGTCAGAGAGAACACAATGAAACAGTAATCATAAACACAACCAGACCAGAACAAACCGAAGACACACCGAGCGCTCTCTGAAATGGCCACTCTTATCGAAACCACTGGGGGATGACCTTCCAAATGTCAAAGACAGAAATCTAAAAACTGGACCTGAAGCGGTTAAACTGCTCAAAACTGTGAGAGATTATATGACCTATTTAGAGCACAGTCAGTGGTGTGTGTATATGTATGTGGCCAGTTCACAGGCGACTTGATGGGCTGCCTGTAAAAATCCGGCCTGAGTGTGAAGCCCGGGGATGAGCGCATCAATCCCATCATGCACAGGTCTCAGCTGTGTGATATTTGTAAAGGAGAGGGAGAAGAGCTGGGAGGCAAACAGGCACCATGAGGTAATTGTGGTGTCTGGATGTGGAGGCCGGTGACAGGGGTTAGGGCTCAGATAGACCATGCTGTCAAATCCACGTCTTCGCTGAGCTGAGATACAGTGGATATGGAAAGGGAGCGATGCCGCTTTAAAACCTATCAATGCTCTGCAGGTGGATCAGGACTCGCCGACACGCGTGTTCATACATACAGATGTTTGTCCTGCTCTTCGAGGACGTCTCCCCACAGGGTATTCTGAGAAAGACAACTTGCAGCCCTACTTTCTTTTTACCTTTTTACCTGCCACTTTGCAGCTCTCTCTCCCCCCCCCTCGTTCTTTCCTCTCACTTAGCAACAGCTTTTCTTCGCACTTTCTCTCTTTGCAGCCTGCATGTGTGATGAATAGTGTTCTTACAGCTCGGTGACACCGTTAGAGAAGGAAGCCATGAATCTTTAATGTGTCCTGTTCATAAATTACTGCCGCGCCATCAACCCTGATCCAGCCTTAATACATTTGCTTCTCTCTCCGTCTCTGTCTCTCAAACGATCATTAGGGCATCTCGGTGTGCTGAGTTGAAAGTGTCGTGACATGAGGAAAAGTCTTGTTAAGAAGATTTTAACACACTTGA
The DNA here is from genome assembly GCA_025331565.1 of Holacanthus passer. NCBI lineage: Eukaryota > Metazoa > Chordata > Actinopteri > Pomacanthidae > Holacanthus > Holacanthus passer. The sequence goes on along the minus strand of JAFREQ010000047.1, from coordinate 3,382,035 downwards.
CCAGTCAGAGGTAACAAAGAGGGTGTATACAGTGTTTACATGCAAATATGCCGTGCTGCAGTGTGTGTGTGTGTGTGTGTGTGTCCTGGTGTGTGACAGAAAGAGAAAGATGGAGCCTTTGTCATCTGAGCGCAGAGTTACTGTGGCAGTAAAGTCACGTCCTTGTCTATTCTGCCATTTTCACTCTCAATGCTATATTGAGAAGTGTCATTACTCATTTGTGACAGTGTGTTGGAGACCTGGTGAGAAATGGGTAATATCAAGGCCAGCCATCGGCCGCTGGTGACAGGGATGTACAGCTGTTCTGCGTGGAATAAACTCTTGGATGTGCACCCGGGTCAGGCAATCAGTCAGCTCTCCTAATGCACAGTTAAGTTCACTTGCTAGTGTCAGCAGTATGTATACGTACAAAACAATACATTCACACACTCACCGATAGCGATAGTGTTGACAGCATAATGCCTCACACTTTGTTAAAGCCTAATCAACGAAGCATGCAACACTTTTCATCTTAGCCAAACAGACTACAGCGAGACACCGATGACTAATGCTTATTTCAAATATTCACTTAGCCGAATTAATTAATACTGTGCCAAAGTGATTATGTGTGTGTGCACAATGTCACTTGCAGATAGTGGTGCCGAGTGTGACAATAATCCAGACAAAAACTGTTTCAAAACAAGCTCATTATGAAATGAAGTCATTCAGAGCTACTCCTGTTAGACCTCAATTTAAGCTAATTTCACAAACATCGTGCGCGATGAATGTGTCGTTATCTAAATTGTCTTCATGTTACGAGGTTCATGCTTTAAAGGTTTTCAAAGTGGGAGCTTTCCCAGGGGGCTCAGTGAATAGAAGTTAAAAAAAAATATTACCTAAGTTATTATATTAGTTATCAAAAGGAGATCACATAGAAAAACCTAAACGTGTGTGTGACTCAGTCAAAGAGTTGCAAAAGTGCATCCTGGGTCAAAATTTCTGTTGCTCTGAATAGCTGAGCAAGCAAAAGATGTCTGAAAGGCATAAAGTTAAAGATGACACATTTTTTAATATTTTAAACCAGATTAATCTTTCATTTCCATCTTTCACAGTTTCAAAATAACACAACAGCAAAAGGGCTGGAAGCAAAAGTTTGGGCCCAAAGCATGATCAACCCACCCTCCATGCTTAACAGCTGCAGAGGTGTTTTTTTGTTGTTTTTTTTTCATGAAATTCTGCAGCCTTTTGTCTCCAAACATACTTTTGCTCATTGTGGCCAAAAAGTTCTATTTTAGCATCAGTCCACAGCACTTGTTTCCAAAATGCACCAGACTTGTTCAGATGTTCTTTTGACAAGTTGAATTGTGTGGTGAGAATGCAGGAAAGGTTTTCTTCTGATGACTCTTCCGTGAAGGTCATATTTGTGCAACACCACTCCAAAGTCTGCTGAATCTTCTTTGAAGGTCTTTTGCAGTCGAGCAAGGGTTTTGATTTTCCTTTCTAGCTGATGATTGTGAAAAAGCCATAGCAATAGCTGATTCAGGTCTGAGACTTTGTTACCTGACAACTCAAGTCTCTCTGGGTGCTCTGGCTTTTACATGGTGCTGCTTTCCCTTGTTTCCCCATTTTCCCCAAATTGTACAAAACAAAAATAATACATTGATGTTGCTTAAAGTGGGAAAAGAATATTTTATCTTTCATCTTTTGAGCCTTTTAGAGATCAGTTCATTTTGACCAGGGGTTCCCAAACTTTTGCATGTCACTGTAGTTCACAGATACAGTACTGTAGTTTTGGAGAATTTTACTAGTTTTCCCAAAGTCAGAAACTAATAAATATCTTAGGACAGACCTTTTTTATGTATTTGTTGTCATCTGAAGTTATGTCAAACAGCAATATTAGGCTTCGCTCAGTTGTTGAGCGTCTATGGGATCAAATGACATAATCACGATCCCATAGGTATCAAGGAATTGAGTAAGTCAGTAAACTATTGTGAAATTATATGTTATGTTCAAATACACCTCAGCCACCAATAAAACCATCAGTGTTCTTAAAGAAAAAAATCTCTAATATGTCAGTTTATGTGAAAACAAAAGGTCTTGATTGAATCTTGATCTCTAAACTCAGTTTGCCAAACCTGTGCATTGCATTTAATCTGTATTTAACTGTGCTCACTTTTCACCCCATTGGATAATATATTAGCTGTTCTGACTACCAGTAAACTCTCCCCCTTTCTTCTTCTTGAAACCCACTTCTAAAATAATGTCTTTGTTATCCTCTGCTGACCTGAAACAGTCATGCACGTGATGATCCATGTTTCCCTCGACTTCCGTCACAGTCAGACTTTTCCCTCTCATCTGCGGCTGGTGCATCGCCCGCGAGAGAGGCTTTTAACTAAATCTAAGAGACCTGAGTGTCATTTTCATAATCTAATTTTAGCTTCTCTACATCAGTAGCCACCTAATTTTAGGATTTATTCCAAAAAAATTTAGCAATACTGCTCATGTCCCTGACCCTAAAGACTTCTATAAGCCAAAGTGCAGCCTGACCACTCAAAGGAAGAACCTGAAAACACTGTTTGGCTGTTCATCGTTATGGAGCTGAACTTGACCTGGGCTTGAAAATGCTGCTTTAGTTATCTGGGAAAATGATGATGGTTTAATAGTTATTCTTTTCAGTCATGAAAGCAGATGGTCTTGTCATAATGCAGTTCAGGTGCTCATACCGTTAATACCAATGTACTGAAACTGTCTGTCATCTTCTTAAAGTCACCTCAAATAACCTTTATCAAACACCTTTTCATACGCCTCATGTTGTATTTCCTGATTTTAATAATTCACCTGATATGAGACAATACATTTTAACAACCAGCACAGCTTTTTTTGATTTTTGCACATCAATAATTTCAAGGTGAAGGTTTTGTTGTGCGGCTCTTGTAAATTTATGTGACGGCGAGCCTTCTGATTTTCACTCGCCAGCGTTCACTCCCACGTGTAAAAGCTAACAAAAAAAATGTGTAAGTTAGCAGATATATTAAAGCATTTGGGTAAGAGATGGAGGGTTGGGGAGGAACCGGTGTAAAAAAACATAAAAAGGCAGTAAACAGAATTAACAAATGACAGCTACAGAATAAGCTGAGGAGAGAGAGCGTGAGTGGGATGGAGACAGCGAGAGAGAGATTATTTGCGCTGTGTTGTATAACGTGAGATGTTGTGCTGTGGTTGCAACATGTCACGTCTTAGTCATCCCCAGAAAGCCTTACTGAACACTGAAAGCTTGGTTGGAGAGAATCTATTTGCCATTGGTGGATGGGGATTTTGCTCAGGATGCAATATTACATTTCATTCAGCGCGAAAATGGATGAAACATAACAAAAGCAAAATAAATAGGCTTTTGGACTCAGATTATTTTGCCTCTTATCAGTTGTTACATTTGAATGGTGCCTGTAAATGCCCCCTGAAGGTAAGCAAATGTTCTGCATAACTGTTCCGCACAACAGGACCAAAACAACAAGGAATAATACACACACACACACACAAAAAACCCCATCCATATCTTGGAGCGTGCATTTGTTAAATTGAAATGCATTCTTCCATTAATTCACATATTGATCGATCGCAAAAAAAAAAAAGGGGAATAAATTACTCTTTGAATTCAGAGTTTTGCTCATAATAGGAATCATTCATCAGCCGCCTCTCTCCCTCTGGGCCTGTGTTACAGCAAACTAGCAGCTTGCGCAGAGGAATTAAAAACTGATTCTCTCCACCTTCGCTCACAGCACTTATCAATTATCACCAGCCAATATTTTCTGCCACAATACCATTAGTTATGCCAATAGAATTTGCCATGGAATGTTTCCGTTCTGTGTTAGAGAGAAAACAAAAAGGGAGGTTTGGGCAAATGCAAAATCTAACTTTGATATAACAAAGAGGTTTCATTACTAAAACACAATTTCAAAAAGAAACCTCCTCCGCGGCGGAATAATTGAAAAAACGGGGAAGAGGCATCAAGGCGGATCAACTGACACGAGCTCTATCTCGGATTGGAGATTTAAAGCTCCGCACCCCAGCGCAGCCACAGTGTTGTCAGCAGAACCGTTCCCCGAGTCAAGCCCCTGGTTTATTGAAACAAGCCTTTAAAATATTCCACGAGTTAGTTACAGATTCTTGAGAAGCCGCTGCCGCACTGAACTCGTGTTTGATGGGCCACTTGAGACGGCGCAGAGGCGCGGCGCGAGGGAGTGGGAGGGGGACGACAAGATGTGGACAGAGAAGAGGGACAATAGATTTTCTGATGCTACGAGTCCCAGCGCTTGTGGAGCTTGAGCAGATTAATTGATAGTGAAATAATGAGAGCTTTTAACGGCCCTGCCTCTTCCTCTCTCGTGTGCCTCTGTTAGCTTTAGGATGTCTTCTTCTCTGCCCAGTTTCTTCCGACAGTCTTTTTTTTTTTCATCTTTCCTTCTCTCTCAACCCTTTGCCTAATTCATGCACTTCGTGACTGCCTGTGCTCTGCAGTTAACCGTGGAGTAAATCTGCTCCAGGACAGACACAGACATTAACATATTTATCCGTGGGAATGATGAATTCCTTAATCTGAGGTATCAAGTTCCCCTGACTCACTGTGATGGAATCTTAGAGCAGGAGTTGAAGGCAAAGACAAAAAAGACAAAAAGTCAAAGACTAAGTTGTCAAAATTGTGGTGATAATGTTCTGTATATATCAATGGTTTTTGTTGTCCCAGAGTAACATGCTGTCTCTGGCCATGTTGACCTCTTGAAGGAAAACTCAGGCCTCTTATTTTTGTAGTTTTGACCATCTTTTCTTGGTAATAACTAAATGTTGTTTGCAAGCTGTCTGAACTTCTAACCACTCATGTTTTTTGCTGTTTGCTGCTCTGCACCACAAGACAATGCAATGCAATCATAACCAATAGAAATGATGGTAAAGCTGCAAAAACAAGACCCATGTTGCAATAAACCAGATTTACCCTGAATAGGTGAGTGAATTTCGAAATCATTTAATAGTTGATTGAATATATACAGTTTTTTCTAATTATGCTCACACAAGCACTGTGACCCCGAAGACAAACTGTCTGTTTGAACGGAAATGTTTGAACCAGTTGAAAGCCAGACGTTAACTTTACCTGCCAGCTCCCTAGTACAAAGTCTGTTTAATGTCCAGTTGAGCATGTGTGAATAGAGCAGGTCATTGTCTGGAGTTGATGATGTGTAGCTCCTTCATACCTTTTTCTATTTGCCTGTATATTGCTTTCTACTCTGTTGTTGATTTTGTGGATACATTCAAATACAAGTATTGATATCAATGCAACAACAGTCATCTTTACTGATGAGTCCTCCTCCTCTGAACCAAATGGAGCACTTCTAGTCGGTGCTCCTATCATGTGCTACATGTGGAAAACATAAATGTCTGTACAGAATTTCATGTAAATGCATTCATTATTAATTGTAATTGTAGAGATATTTCAATCTGAACCAAAGTGCTTGAGTCATGCTTCTTGCATAAAAAATGCTAAAAATATAACTCTTCTCATCTCCCACTTCAAATAATTGCACAACAAAAAATAAAAGACCATGTGAAAGTGATCCACAAACAGAATGTCTGATGGAAAGCAAACACACACCCATTAACTCACGCAGAGGATGGACCATATGGTCACATTAGTCACTAGAAACTTAATGTCCCACTCATAACACGCCAAAAGACTAATTCACTTACATCCTCAATGTCTCGCCAAGGTAACACCCGTGGACCAGCTAACCGAATAAACGATGGCGAGGCACAAACCAATTTGAGCCACATCCTGCCGAAAGGGGTGGAGACATTCATTAAGCTAAGGGCTTGGAGGTCTGGTAGCAGCAGGACTCTGAGCACCGCGGCAGGAAGACAAATGATCTCCGAGAGGATGAAGGGGGGCGCCGACTGTACCTGCGGTCCCTGGAAACTTTTCCTAATCAACTTTGTGTATTTGGACTAAACAGAGGGGGAATTGAGCTGTATGGAGGGTATGAATGAGGGACAATGGTGTTTATTCAGGTGCTGCGAGTTTTTGTAAGGCGGTCGATTTGCTGGCTACAGAAACAAATTTCTGTAGATTACACGGACAAAAGGACACATTTGCAGAGAAACAAAGCTCAGTTTTTGGAGTGCATGCTTTCTGGCCACAACCCCGAATAATTGGAGCTGGCTGGGATAATTCTTCATACACCAAACGTCGGTGCATAAATATTACAGCTGTTTATGTTCCCCTGTCCTTTCCTCTTCCCCTAAATGTGACCTCGTGCATGAATAATGATTAAAAACATCAGAAGAGGGTAATATACGCACATTTGGGTTCTCATTAAAGATTAAGCGTTTCCCATTTATTCTCATATTCCAGAAAGAGCTGCATCATGTGTGAAGCATATGTGAAATCCACTCAGGAGCCCTCTGCAAGTCTTTCGCTGGGATATGCCAAAGTGTTTCCAGGGCTAAACATGATTAACTGTCAGTAATCGGGATCAATAATCTCGACTGTCTATCACCGGCGATTACACCCAAACCTCCTGCAGACAGATTTAGTGCTGAGCTCGGTTGCCACTGCCATCTGCAACAGTGGAGGAGACTGACGCCGTCTCTGGCGATGGCTGTGATGCGCTCGTAGGTTTGGCAGAGCGCAGCGGCAGCCGTTCTCGTGGCCTCCTCCAGCGGCTCTCGCACGGCGCTCTTTATCAAAACCTTTTCTTTTCACTTCTTATATGGTTCTCTTGGTGGATGTTAACGTCCATCACCTTGTCTGTGCTTTCCTTCTGTGTCATCTTTTACTGAGGTTGTAACGGCTCATTTTAAAATAGGTTGTTTTTCCTTAAGTCAAATTACCTGAATATCTGCATCACTTGAATTATTTTGTTGCTCCTTTCTTTAAAGGTCCGTATGGTTTCAGTGATTACGGATGTGGGTGTTTCCCCAACTGCCTAATAAGGCATCTCTTAGGTGGTGCAATTATGTTAATTGGTGATAATTAAGGTCGCATGAGCGTGCTTCACATTTATGAGTCATTACAATTCATCAACATATGCATGAATGTGATTGACAACAGATGCCTCTGAACATTTGATGAATTTGTGTTTCAAATTGCAATTACAATCACTAATGTATGGATGGCATTTACTTTCCGTCCACCTTGTGTCCTCATTTAAAGGAATAGTTTAACGTTTTGGGACAATAAACTAATAAACGAATTTGCATCCTTGCCAAGAGTTACACAAGCTGATTGATACCGCTTTCATGTCTGAACAGGAAATTTGAAGCTACTGTAATGGATTTAGTTGGCTTAGTGGTTTTTCACCATTATGGGGTGTTGGGTCAGGATATGGAGACTGGACTTGTCTTCAGAAAGCTTTGCTGAAGGCTTAAGGAGTCATGCAAATGAGCACAATTAGCTTACAGTCCTTCAGTCTTATTAATCTGTCCGCCATGTACGCAGGGATATGAGGGTGGTGGTGTGAGTAATCCTCATTACTAATGTGGTAAACAAGAAATACAGCTCGAATAATTACTGAGTTAGCACAAAAGGTAATGCAACTCTGATTATGAGAGAAATTGTGATTGGACAAGTCCACATAGGGAGGAGGTTGTATTGTGTGTTGAGAGGACTCACACTTGTGAAACCAAAAGTCAAAACTGACTTGTTTTTAGAAAACTTGATGAGTTGACTAAAAATTTTCTCTGTTTAATTTTCAGTTTTAAGTTCGATTAGGTTCAGGCACCAAAATTATTTTGTTAGGTTTAGGAAAAGATCCTGGTTTTGTGTTAAAATAATAAGTTACCATTGACTTAAGATAAGATAAGATAGCTTTTTGATCCCCCTCAGGGGAAATTCACTTGTTACAGCAGCTCGCAGAACAGGCAACTTCTGTCACACAGCAGCCTCCTGGGTGGCTTTCTGGCAGAAAGTCCTGAAGGCAAACTTCTCCCACATGCCGGTAACATGTAACATGTGGACCAGCAACTTCCAACTTACAGTTTAATTCTGAACACTTAACAAAGCCACAACTAATATTAACATATTTAAGCTTGAGGTAACTGATAGGAACAGGCAAGTATGGCTAACTTAAAACAAACTATTTCCTTAGCATCAATCCGCCTACCGGCACTTCTCAAGATCACCAATTAACAACTTATTTGATCTGTACAGTAACCAAGGTGTAAAAATGACACACTGCTTCGTTGTTAGAAGGGCTGATAGTATGTGTCAGACTATTTCTGTTGGTTATCAGTGTGAGTTTGCCAAGCAGCCAGCGGAGACTCCAGGAAGTTATCGCCCCTGGCTGAGAAACAGTCCAGCACATAATCCCCATATAACATGCAATGTGTCATGTTTACGCTTTATCTATGTGTGGATTAAACTAATGAAATATAACGTGTAAACCTGTGAGTTTTGGATGCAGCCAAGTTACCTGTTTCAAGTCTTTGTGCTCAGATAACCTGCTGCTGGCTGCAGCTTCAGATTCACAGTACAAACATGAGAGTATGAACCTTATCATCTAAATCTTGGCGTGAAAGCAAATAAGTGTATTGCCCAAAATATGAAACTAAAAAAACAGCTCATGAATCCTCTTATTCAGTCAAGGGTATTGTTGTTTGATCACTGCTACACTATGTCTGGTTATACTACATTACAGTAACCTTTTCAATCTTTAATGAAGCGTAACCTTTTCAGTTTTGATGGAGTGTAAATAAAGAAGCTGACACACAAAAACCACATGCACACCAGCAGCAATTTCTACTAACCCTGAGAGTGTGTGGCGACTGGATGGGCAGTCCGGTGACTTCCACCTGTGCCATGTCATCCACATGTGCGCTGAGCCCGCGGACGAACAGGACCGGACTGCTGCGTTGGACATCTCGCAGAGGGACCAGATTCAGATCTCCGTCCACGTGGAAGCCGGGGTCCGACACCTCAAACTTCACGTCCTCGTTTCCCGCGCAGTCATCGAACTTGACTGGAAGAGACACACAGAGCGGGTATGATGTTACGCCTTCGCTCCGAACAACTTACAAAACAAGGGAAATGTCAAGAAACATCTGTTGTATGAAACAGTCACTGAGGTGTACAATGCGGCGTAAAGAAAAGAACTGGAGGGGTTGCCAAACGCTCCACAAAAAACAAGTCATTCTCAGATATACACAAGATGCCCTGAAGAAAGAGTGGGATGTTCTGAAAGGCGCTGTCAGCTCGGGTACAATAAAAGTCAGTGATCTCTATTCACACGAGCCTGCTGCAATATTTATGACCCATTGCACAACATGCTCCGGATTGTAGACTTATTAATGTGTGTGACTTGCTGTTGCATTGCAGAGAATGCTCTGGCTGCAGGACCGGATGAGAAGAAAGGATTTAAAGAAAAGTGTCACCTTTGAGTTGCGTGCACGTGACGCGCGCACGTGCGAACTTGTCTTGTCTGACTGAGGGAGATACCGCCAAGGACTCTACCAGGCTTTATCCCCTCTGATCATGTTCATCCTCTCTTTATCTCTCTCACACACTCCCCTCGGTGTCGCGACATGATCCTCGTGTCTCCCGCCGCGCCTCCCCCCCTTCCCACCCTCAGCCCTGACAATCCTCCCCTCCCTCATCCTTCACCTCCTCTTTACCTCAGCCTCCCGCGATGCTTTCTCCCTGTTGTGGATTGCGGAGGGAGGGGTCCCTGGTGCGTGTGTGGATGTGTGCACGTGCTGTTGATTAGTAAATCAGGAATCATATGGTGTTGTAAAGTTGTCAGCATGGGTCTGAAAATGTGGTGAACTTGCAAGCCTTAAATAAGTGCCTGTCGTAGACATATGGTGGCTTATATAAGTCTTCATCATTTCTTTTTCAATTCTGTTTGAGATCAGGAATTACCTGAAATACAATGTAGTCATTCCATATGGCTGCCATTATTAATGCAGCCAGATGTTTCTCGACTGACATGTTGTTTGTTACCAAGTCTATAGATAACACTAGTTAGTGCAACAACAGGGAACGTGGAGATGAGATTACGTTTCTCCTCTCCTCTGTGACAAGGACGGGACTGTCAAGACAATATCCCGCGCGGTTTCATCAATTATGGATGCCCTTCTTTCAGCTTAACACAGAAAACTCTACGGTGGCTCGCGATCAGGAAATCGTTCATAAAAAAAAAAAAAATCTGGAAGACTTGTCTGTTCACGTCGGGGACTGGGAGGCCATGTTTCTGAAGAAGAAATGGGTTCAGATTTGAGCCCGTATCTATCAAGTTTCTGAGAGAAGCTTGTGGATCAGTGGTGGCTCCCTGAAGATAAGGAGCAAAGCCTGTACGCTTTCTCTGCTGGAGCAGCTCGTTAAAAGTTGAAACCAATATACTGAAATTGATGTTGAGGTGTTGAATCATCACTACCTTAAAAATGCATTTTAATAATTGCCATACAATTAAATTTGCACATTAATAAAAACAACCTGTAAAAGATATAAATTGGTTTGGATTTGATTGAGCTGTCATTTTTAGTTTTAGGGCTCTACTTTTTCTTTGGCCTATGTGTTCTTCAAAGTTATAACAGTTAAGATTTTACATCCTGTGACATCCTGGTACTCCCTCTCTGTGGTATCGAATCACTTATGAATTTACGCACAAGGGATTAACGATAAAAGATCCAAGCAATTTAATCCAGTGTTACATTTTTAATTTTATCTCATTGATACTAGTCTCATTGGTATTGTTGACTCCCATGAAATCTAATCCCGACTGTTCATGCATTGATGGAAAAATCAATCACTGACTGACTTTTATTATTACTAATGCAATGTGAGTTCGTTTATCTCTGCTGTGCACAGATACATCAGTTGCTCTTTCATTGTATTTCTGCTCAAGTGTCTGCTCAAGTATTTGTCGTCCACAGGATTCTGGGAAACGTAGTATTAAGCTGCACACGTTGTTACCACCAGTAACCACTGGTGTTGCTAAATCAACCAGGACTGAAACCTTAAGCATCATAACTTGAAAATCCAATTTTTATCAACAATCATTAAACCTAATCAACATGATTAGAATTAATCTTCCCACATCTTTTGCGCGTGTTAATGAATAGATCACCAAATGTATGCATATGCGTGTGTGTTGTATATACATTAATGAAGACATGCATGTGTGTATGTGGAAACACGTTTGATTAAATCTAAAAAGAATAACTAAAAAGGAGAAAACTAACACAACACTAACACTAACTCCCCATAGGTCACACACTTCATTTGAAGCAGTATCTGCCTCTTAATTTCAGGAATGATGTGTTGATTAAGAAAAATGTGTGTGTATTCAAACGTCAGTAACTAATGACCTTGGTGCATACAGATCACCACACAGGAGGAGGAAGGCTTCAACTGAAGCACAATAATGACTCACTGTTTGTTCTGTTAAGAGTTATTGTCATTGTTCATGTTTCTTATAAAACAAAAGGAGATGCATTGTAGCTGGGATTCATAACTACTTACTGGAAGTCTATCGCCTGCTCGCTTTCATTGTCACGACTACCTATTCTTCCATCCGCCTCTCTGTTTTACCTTGTACAAACAACGACTGACTCAATCTCGTCAATCCGCGCACGTCTATCTCCTATCACAGCAGCACCAAGTGAAATAGATCCATGGTTAGCGCTGCCTGACTATAAAATCAATAGAGTGAAGTCTATCAAAGCACTCATTTAGTACACTTAACCTCTGTGACTGTTTAGTCTGCCTTCTTTTATCTCTCTCGCTGCAGACATTTCAAAATCTTCCCTCTGGACAGAATCGTTTTCTGCCATCTGGACGAGGGTGAGGAGAGAACGGCAAGAGCGAAGAATAGAGGAGGGGAGAAAGGAAGAAGAAGGGAAAGGGAAAAGAAAATGACAGGAAAGGCGAGGCTTCAATGGACACTGAGGGAGAGCTACAAAGTCAACAACATACTCTCCAGGGAAACAAGGCTCCATCTCAATATTCAACTCTCACTTCTAAGCCAAAGCATGAAAGATGTGTTCATTTCCATTCCCATTACAAGCCTCAGATTTATTTCAATAACATGGGCGCGCTCTTTAGAGCCTGCAAATTGCAAGCGCCAAACAGTGTCAGTGGCATTTCAAAGGCAGCCAGAGAGTGTTTGATGGTATTCTAATGTTGTCAGGTTTTGGGGGATTTCAGAGGAGAGCATGGTGAGCTGGCAGCTTTGAAGTCAGGCAACAATGACAGGGACGCAACTTAGCCCGCTCACCACCAGCGCCACCCCGCACCCCGCTCGCTTTTCTTCAGAGTGCTGGCTCAGGGTTGAAATAACTGTGCACAACATGGATTAGGGTCGCCAAAATCCCTCACTGATGACTCAAGAGGAGGAGGAGGAGGAGGAGGAGGAGGGTGGATGGGTGGGTGGGTGGTGGTGGGGTGTTCAACTTTTTTCCCTCAAGTTTGACATTCAAGTTCCTTTCAGGCTAAAACCTCCCGTGGAGTCATGAGAGGCGAATGTTCCAGAAACTCGGTCACCTCGGGCCACGGTTACCATTCAGTCGGCTTTCTTGGCACCGAAAAACCACCACTTCAAAGTTCCCATTTAAGCTTTTGAGGAGAAACACACCATTCTTCATGGACTGTGTTACTGACAATTTAATTCAGACACCTAATTGAATAGTTGGATTTACAGAACGAATAGACATACAAATTGCATGCAACTGTCAAGCGGTGATGTCTTAATCGGGAATTTAACGTGAAATCCCTCCATGAAGTTTCTCTGTATGCTCAAAAGAATAAATATATGTTTTGTCATCATGTCAGTTTCTACGAGATTGAAAGAGATAAGAAGACCATCAGAGCGATGAAAACAAAAATGTACACAGAAAGCAGCAATCTTGATTTTCTGCCTCTCGACGAAGTGACGTATGTTGACATCCAACACTATCGAAGCTGTATTTACATCGGCCCCGCTCTCTTTTGTCAGCCGCGAAAATTTGATTTTTTTTTTCCCCCCTCCTCTGTTGGGTACTAAAGATTTCCTTTGAGGTGTTTTGAAGACAATTTTCTGTCTCGTAACTAAATGTCAAGTCTCCGCGATGGGAGAGATGGGAATCAGAGGAGTAATCTCAAAGGTGGCAGCGCGGGTGTGTTTGAGCTGATAGCTGCCGTGTCTAACCAGACAGAGTGTGCTCAGCCTCGTAAAAAAGGCTCAGGAGAACTCTATTCTCAAATAATCACCTGGCATTAGAGAGCGAGCTGCTTTTGAAAATGTATTTACACCCTGAATTGCATTTTAACCCAGTTTCCTATCGCGGATCATTGTGTGAGAGCCGTTATTGGGATTCAGTAGTATCAAGGTTTGAGCTCTTCAGCTTCAAGCATAAAGGTTTGACAGAACTGACCAACTAAAGGCATCCTGATGGCAGAATATTTGGTCGTGGGCTTGATTATTATTAATCCCCCCCAGCTTCATCTTTACTTGTGTCACTCCATCCGATGCCATTATGATCAGATGTGGGACTGCTGATCATCGGGTGAAGCATAAAAGTGGGTCGAATGTGAGTTGTGAGCAAACCACATGGTATTATTCATGTCACTCACAGCAGGGGACTCGTATCCTGAGTTTGTCTGTTAAAGCGTGATCTGTGCATCCTAAAATCTGTGTGTGTGTGAGAGAGAGAGATAGTGTGTGTGTGTGTGTGTTCCAGGGCCTTTGATCACGCTTTGATGTACGGCACTGTCCGCCGCGCTGGTACTAAAGCCAATTAAAGTACAGTTACTTTCTGATCTGAGGCAGCATCACATGGGTCTCACATGGACTGTTAAAGGTCAGTCACGCGTGCCGGCTACCTGGATGAATGTTTCTATCATCTCAACACATCTATGCAAGCTCAAATACTCATAATATGATGTTCCTGAGTAACACACAGTACACACATGTTTCTACCTCATTAAACTTTGCACATTTTTTTTTACTGGATATGGATAGATCTAACAGCCTATCACACAGCAGAAATAAACATGACTATAGATAGTCTGTCCGTTCTGAGCGTCTCCACTCACAGAGTGCACAGCAGAGTAACCTCAGCCCACAGTGGAAGGAATGAAACAGACTTTAAGGATATATTTCACTGGAGCCAACAATATACATTATCCATACAACAGTATGATCAATTTATCAAACGCCTGTTGAACAAGCAGAACACAAGCTTGTAGAAATGTGACCACTCTTAATCCACACCTGGTTTGTTTTACAGTCATAATTTATGCTGAAGTGTGGAAGGTAATATCACTTCAATAATATGGAAAAAGTCTGGATAGCTTCAAAAGTGTCAAAGCTCAGATTAAGAAGATCTGCAAAATCTTTTTTACGTCACAAAAATTATGTTCTAGAGTTTAATTAATGAACCCTCTGGTTTCTTCAGGCTTGTGGCAGTACTATGCTGACAGAAAAGAAAAAAAAAATCAAGAAAGCTTCCAGATAGGAGGTTAGATCCACCAATCAGCTTGCTGGACATGCAGGTTGTTGAGATGTGGGAGGTGTGGACGTCACCTCTACCACCTACAGTTACCCATGACACCCTTCTCTGTGTAGGTTTGCACAAAAGTTTGCATGTGTATCTCCACATAATTCCAGCTTTTTCTGCAACAGGAAATGTGTTTTGCAAAGTTGACTTCTCTTGCAGTCTAATATCCGCTCATAGCAATTAAAGCATGATAAAACTTTTTCATGGTTCTGTTTGGTTCATGATCTTGTTAAACATTGAAAAAGTCAAAAGTGACTTCGAGCAAGAGACGTGAGATTCTGGCTTTACTAACATGCAACCGAAACCAAAGCCTTGCCCTCACAGTACTTAAACCTAAACCTACATGTGGGACTCAAACCCCCCACTTTGTCAATCAATCAATCCTGAACCACCTCCCTACAAAACTGCACACTGCACAAAACCGGAGCATCTCTTTCACTCAAAATTGGCAGGAAACATAATCCAGACAGCAAATATACTTCTTGACAAAACATAACAGCCGAAACAAATGAGTGGGATTTAAACACACTTTCTAGGAGTTGGGGTTACTTTCACTTTCACACATGAAGCACCACTCACACAAACATCTGACGAAAAAATGTTTTCTGTACCTGTCACAAACAAGATGTTATCATGTTATTGTAACACATACAGTCCTCTGTTGGACGATGGGTTAATTACTGTTTCGCACAAAAATAACTGTGCAGAATGACAGCTTTTTTAAAAATGCAGCTTTGATGGCGTTTCCGGTTCAAAAGCAAGAGTCTGCGTGTCACATTCTTCAAAGAAAAGTATTTAAGTGTAATGTGCACATTAACTTCTGATGGGAGCGGGAAAAAGTTGTTTATCCTCTTATTTTAGAGACACGGTCCCTCATTACCGTTTGACATTCATTGTTTTTATAGTTGTTCTCTGTCAGGGTGTACAATGCATTTCTGCTAACAGAAAACAACTAGCTAATTATAACACACAATGTGCCCCTCGAGTGTTCTTACAAATAACAGGGCTATAAAATGTCACTGTCAACTCATGCCCTCGGAAAAAAATATTTCTATTGTTGGTGTTTCGCCTTTTTTTAAAAATTTTTATTTTAAGCTACAATAAAAACTGTCAAAACCCATAGAGGAGCGACACTGTGCAGCGCTGACATTCTTAAAATTATTTACTTGAGGTTCAGAGATTGTGTTGAATCACCAGCTTAGAAATGTGCAAAAGCTGATTATGATAAGCTGGCACTTACAAAATAGATCAGTCACTGGCGGCTTAGCGGCGGAGTTGAAGTCATTCTACAAACTGTGCACAGTCGAAGATATCTGGCGCCGCAGCGGTCTCGTTTGAATCGGAATCGCCATCTTTCACCATGTGCATGAAAAGGTTTTGTTTGGCGTTGCTGTTAAATATGGTTTGGTTGTGATGTCGTGGTCTGGTTTACACTGATCTGTGAGCATCTATGTTGTCACAATCCACAACTCTCTGCTGTTATAGTCTGGTGTCTGTTTCTCTGAGGGTAAGCTGAGGTTCCTGTTTGTCTCTATCTACAAAATAATGATTCCAATTTTACTTTATATTTTACTGGAGTCTCGTCAAAAGCCACCAGAGGTCTTATTGTGCTTAATTGATGCTCAATCAGCATCACATGAGCTGACTCATGGTCACATGCGGTCGGGCAGTTAGTGGCAGACTCGCTTGTGCTCAGATCTTACACGTCTTCATTCTGTCATCTTTGATAATGTTCAAACAAGGTTAAGGGTCCGCGGCTACGGGCGCAGCTGTGCTATGGCATGAATCCTGAACATGAACATCAGCATGCAAACGTTCTCACAATTGCGATGCTGATATTTGCTGATTCAGCAGGTATATGTTGATCATCTACAACATGCTAAGGTTTGTTAATTAGCATCAAAATGCAAATGACAGCTAAAGATTTCTAGAATGTTGTAGTTTGGAAGTTTGGAAAAATTAAATAGATGAAAAGTTAGAGGAGCACTAAAGTCATTACATTCCAGCCAATAGTTGTTGAGATATCTCCTTTAAAAGCACAAAAGTAAACTGCAGGTGAACTCAAAAGTCATTAGGGTTTAATCTTTGGGAGGCAAGAACTTCAAAGAAAATTCAATCCATCTAGTAGATGTTGATGTCACAGAAAACTTTGACCTGTTGGCGTTGCAACAGAAAAGCTTTTCAATTCATCCTCTGGAGACTATGAATGTTTCATGGCAATGCATCTGAGAGTTTCAGTATAAACCAAATTGGTGGACTGGCTGACCTCTATCGACATCCCTAGACCGTGTACTTATGTAGCAGCCTCCTCAGTGAGCAGCAGCCTACTGGTGCAGTACTCTTGGACAGATGTTGCGATGCACGTGAAGCGCAGGTGGATTTGCACCTGCATCGCTGTAACAGGGCTGCAGAAATGAGCCATATGCTTCACTCCGGCTTCACTGCCAGAGCCAGGCCATGCTTAATTGCTGTGGATAATGTCTACACAGTATACATTTGCAATCATAACAGTTGCTGCTTTGTAGCTGCACACAGCATTAAATGACTGCGGCGTAATTCATCCACCTGACCGACTACTACTTAACTTATATCCATGTACAGTATTTATGGATTTTTTTGGTTTTCTCCCAGTTTTATTTAATTTGGATATTTGCAATCATAATATTCAGCCTTGAAAAAAAACAAACAAACAAGGCAAACAAGAAAGAACCTTGGGCTTATTAGATTTAAACAAGGTTTTCTGAGCATCTTTTCTCCGCCATAATTGCAGTGTGTATTCCCCCTGACGGGAGGCAGCACTTTTGTTTATAATCACCCGTGTTCATCAGGATGCAGAATAAGTAAGAGGCAGACTCCTCTCCTTCGCTCACTCAAACTCAAGCAAGACAAAACGCACAAAATCAGACCCTCTCTATTACTCACAGAGGCAGTGGTCTGAGACAGATACTGAGGGGAATCTGCACCTCTCACACTTCTGACAGGAAGAGCACATATCTTACATATGCATTGATTTAAGTGTTGCATCTTCCCTGGCGCATGATTTAAGCGAGCGCTGTCAGCGCTTCTCACTGACTGCTGTGAAGTGAGCGGGAAGGTAAACACCAGCAAACAATATTCACTTTAATGTAATTAATAAATTCATGCACTCCATCAGTGAGCTAGTAAGCCCAGAAGCCAAAAGATATACTGTTCAAGGTTTTTTTTCAAAGTAAATATCACGCATACATAACAGTGACAGCAACAGTAAACACCCCACTGTCTCCGCTCAGGTTTGGAAATGTTTAGGCCCACAGGCTCCGTCTTTGAAGTTGCCTGTTTCAAGGTTACACCTGCTTAAATGCGAATTCATTTAAATTCCTATTTCAAAAAACCCATCATTGCACTCCTCACCCTATTTTTATGTGAAAATATAAATGAAAATGTATCGGCGCATCTACGTGATTGAGATCCCCTGAAGCCTAGCTTGACAAGGTTAACCACAGCAACAGATCTGAAGGCAGGGAGAGAGAGGTTTATTTCGAGCACCATAACAAACTTCAATCAGCCTGTGTTTGTTTGTTAGTGGCAGGGGCGAAGCGTTTCAGCAGAGAGGGCCGGGGCAGGGATGGATGCCAGCAGATGATAGTAAAATAGCCTGGAAGAAGGGAGTCGTTGCTGTAGTCGTATAAAGACAGTCAAATGTTTAATCAGCTGCAGAGCTATGTGGATACTGTATGTAAGAGCAGCATGAGTGAAGCAGCTACTATGAGATAATATTCAGTGCAACAGGCACTTGATCTGTACATCAGCAAATAAGACAAGTGATATAGTCGGTCATTCATCTGCACCACCAGGCAGCTGGCACAATGAATCAAATGTCTTCTGTGGCAGACATGTCAGCCAAAAATCGCTTCTGTCCCATTAATGCATCAGACAACCAGTCACATAGGCACAAGAAATAGTGATGGATCCATAAACCACAGATAAACTACCATCCGTGGATTTGGCTACCGAGAGATGACGAGTGGTGCACAGGGCAACCTGTCAAAATGTGGTGCTGTTCTTCTCGAGGTCAAAAGTCACTCCACATCCTTTCAAACATATGATTGCAAGTGACTGACCATCTGGTGCTACAGGAGCACAAGAGGAAGCTCTGAGTCACTGAAAGAGTGTCGGTGAGCGCTCGCTGGCTGCAGCAGCAGTCCTGCGCTCTCTGTTGACTTCTAAATGTAGTGGAGCTATAAATGTTCTTTTTCTGCTTCTTCCACGTGCTGACCTCTGAAAGCCCCGCTTACCTCAATCTGTTTACAGGCTTGGTTGGGATTATATTTATAGAACTATGTCCACCATATGGAAAAATTCAGACTTCCATGTTAAGCCATGTGAGCTTTAATGATACATGTTGATGCCCCAGTGCCGATATCCACACTTTACAGACCTTGACTCACTCAGAGAGTCCAGGAGGGCTCAGGGAGGTCCTGCTGTGAAAATGCTCCAGGGCTGTCTCTTAGACTTTCTTCAAGTCTGCAGTGCTTCACTACAGGGATTTATTTACACTTTACTGTATTCTGATGTTAAAACTTGACTGACAAAATAAATCAAAAAAAATAATTCACTGAACTCTGGCAAGTTTATATGTACATTCAGTTGCAGCAAGTACTGTGCCTCGTAATTTGTTCTACATGTTTTATTATGATGATTTGTTTGCAGTTGATCTGACCAAAACACAGTACTAACAATGTAAGTATAAATTATTATATTCAGAAAGTGAGCAATAAAGACCACATTATAGTATTGGCTTGCACTTCACTACCCACATGCCTCTCCCCCAGGAAATGTTAGCTCACTAATTGCTGTCACGAAGCTTACACAGTATTTGGAGTTGTTACATACTGCACTCACACACATGTGTTAAATGCTCTATAAATAAGCATCATTATAATTGTTATTAGTGCTGAGCAAACTGGGTTATTTAACTCTTTTAGGGTTCAATGCCTGGGCCATTCACTGCAGCTGAAAGTGACACACTCTAACAAGTGGAAGGATGTGACCAAAAACAAAAAATAAATAAATAAATGTTGTTCTCAACCCCAATGAACCCACACCCATGTAGTTAGTTTTGTTTTTAATGTGCGAGATTAGAACATGATTTTCCAGGTAACTTGATGTTTATTCCGCATTATTTCATTCCATTTGCAAATGTGATTTATTTTCACGCAGCCTTTGAGAGCATGCCGATGCTGATTTTGGAAGTATGCAGGGTGGACCATGGCGCCAGGAGTCTTCAGTGTTTGGATGCAGAAGCTCAACTAAAGCTGAGATGTTCTGTGAGTGAGTCTGTGCATCTGTAAGGATGAATACCCAATGAGATGAGATGCCAGATGGCTCCGAGATTAGACATGTGATCATGTATATATTTGCTGTGACTTCATGACTCTCCAATAATACATGCTCTCTGAGAGGCTAAAAGGACCAGTGCACCTGTAGCGTACCATATGTGTATGTCAGTTCATGGCTGTCCTTAAAGGTCTATTCTGGCCAAAGTAGAGGAGGAGATATTTGCCAACCCATTTAACAAGCAAGCAGAAGAAAAAAAAGCTGAAAACCTCCTGCCAGCTGCAGTAACACCCAAACCTGTCAATCAAACAGCTCGGTGCTGCGGACGCACACATAGGAATACACAAACACACATCAGCGCACGCACACAAATCCATAAGCAAACGTAATTTCACACACAAGTCGACATCCGGCACCACGCAGGCACCCAGCAACGCGTTCGAGCATTCAGGCAGATCGATAGGCTTTCAGGAAGCCGGTAACACCCAGGTTGAGCCCCTGAGGCTCGAACCAAGTTATTCAGCACTTTCCCTGACCACTCAAGAGGAGTTCCGGGCTCCGGGCCAAGAGCCAGAGACAGGAAAGCAGCATATGGGCGAGAAAAAAACTTTTTTGACACAAAGTAATTCTGTCACTTCTATGACAGCAACCATCATTATCTCCTTAGCGAGTGAGTTCACAGTTCACTTGAGATGTCTGCTTGAAGGTTTTGTTGAGGTATGGCCTTTGTTGGTGCAGTCAAGGATTCGGGCGTTTGAAAGATAACTTTTTTTTTATACCATTTGTCTGCGCTGACCCTCTGCGTTACAGCATCTTCACACAGTCGGCATTATGAGATGGTTATTTTCTATTTTCTTATTACTGTTACGCCCTTGTTAAATGTCATGCAGAGTTGAAATAAATAGATCTGCACACCAAGTAATACAGCGCCCATGAGAAGGATTTTAATGCTGTTCTTCCTCAGACTTGTGACTGATAAATACAGTCACCGTCTTAAACATCCATAATGCACATGCTAGCACACGATATACACACCCACACCCATTACAAATTGTCAGTCAGGAAATAAGAATTAGAGCTACACACTGTGCAAAAGGTACATAAAGAAAATCACAGTATGCAAAGGAAATAAAGCTCATCTATTATTATGAACTGTTACAAAGAAAAAGTAAAACCAAATAGGAAAATATTGAAAAATGAACAACACAATGTTCTCATGGGAGCTCGGCCTGACTGCAGATCTATTTGTTTCAGCTCTGTTTGATTTCTCTTTCATCCAGCACCCATCCTGTTGGGTACTGGGATGTATCATCATTTCCTGTTAAATGTCACGCCAGCGCCCGCATTTAGACCTCTCATCGAACCAAACAGCGTCTCAGACTCTTTGATTCGACGAGCAGGAAAGAAAAGGAATGGAAACATCACAATGAAACCATCGGGGACAATCAAACTCAAGCTCCATTAAGGACGGCACAAATAAACTGTTTCAGGCATGTGTTTTATTTCATTAGAGCATTATTTGGATATTTTCAAAAGCATGACCGGAGCAGACATCGCGTTTCACTTGAAATAGCTTTATTTGTGATGCAGGAAGAGGAGAGAACAGACGGAGCTAGAGATGGAAGGAGGGGAAATTTTAGCTTGTTGTGGGAATACTCTTTTTTGATAGGCTATTCCTTCCGGGGAAGCTTCTGATTTTTTTTTAATGCCAGAATATGACGCACGGAGATGGCTGAGGAAAAACTGAAAGAGCGTGTAAAAATAGAAACACTAACTACAACCCTGATTCCAAAAAAGTTGGGACGCTGTGTGAAACATAAATAAAACAGAATGTGATCATTTGATAATCCTTTTTTAAACTCATATACACAATATATTTAATGTTTGACCTCATCAGCTTCATTGATTTTTGTAAATACCTGCGTATTCTGAATTTGATGGCAGCCGCATGTTTCAAACAAGTTGGGACAGGAGCAACAAAAGACTGTGAAAGTTGTGGACTGATCCAAAAACACCTGTTTGGATCATTCCACAGGTAAACAGGTTCATTGGTAACAGGTGATAGTATCATGATTGGGTATGAAAGGTTCATCCTGGAAAGACTCAGTCGTTCACAAGCGAGGAAGGAGAGAGGTTCACCACTTTGTCAAACACATGATCATGATTGTATAAAGGAGATTACTACATGGGCTCAGGAACACTTGGTAAATACGCAAATTATTGCAATCTATTATGTTTCTGTTTTACACAGCGTCCCAACTTTTATGGAATCAGGGTTGTATAAAAACAAGAAAATGAAGGCTTCAGCATTTTCATTTCACTGATTGTTGTTACTTGACACGTGGCTAACTGAGCATCAAAGAGTAGGTGTTTAGCATTATATTCAATGTAAATGTGGTTTTACAGCTCGGTGTAAAAACTGCTACATATCACAAAGAAACAGACAAAGTGGGTGATTTCTAGTGTTTCAGTCTAAGCTGCAACATTTTCAGTTTTAAACCCCAGCTGTCTTCTAAACGCGCAAAAAAATATACAAAAACTGTTGCTGGTAGAACAAGAACAGATATAAACACAGATAAGTGAGTGAGAATAAATAAGGGATATTGACAAAATGTGTCACCCCGCCAACCGCCTGTATTTACAAGCGTGGAGAGAGGAAAACAAATCTCAAAAAGGATGTCACATTTAGTATGCCGTCTTTACCTATTGAGCGAGATTATTAAGCGGTTAATTTTAGGTTAGGTCTGACCCAAAGATAGAGCGTGGAAATGTCAAGTGAAGTAGACAGCAGCTCCAATTCTGAGTGACATCTGCATTCTCTTTGAGCAATGGGAAACTCGGGGATTGGCTGGGTGCACATGTTTGTGGTCTTATCATGGAGGAACAGGTATTCTAAAATAACACAAAACGGCTGCCTGTGCTAAAATGAAACTTTCCTCCTCATAATTAGAGTAATACTTTTTTTTTTTTTTTTGCAGCGCATGGAAATGAAATATACAAGGAATGCATGGAGAGCGGGCTATAAAATAATGAGGCGCAGATATACTCGTGTGGATGGTTTGTTTGTGACAATGAAAGAGAGAGGAATGCGTGACTTGTTTGATGGCCGTCCTCTGCAGCTGCTACTGACAACAACCGTGTTTATAGTCGATAAACAGAACTCCGAATGGAGGAGACGGCCGCATGCACACACACCTAGTTTTATAACTCACACACAGACACACGCACTCACTACCTACAACAGGCCATGTGAGTATAATGCAAACACAGAGCTGGAGTACATTTATTGCTGGTGATAAAACAACAGCTCTAATTATCTGATGAAATAAAATGAGCTTGATAATCTTTTAATAACATATACAGAATAATAACTTCCAGATTGTATTCTGATTTCCAACTGAGGAAGCTCTGTCGTTAAAGTGTTAATAAAACATCCTTCAAAAAGGTAAAATTAACAGAGCTATTCATTTTACATCGAATTGTCTTATTGAATTATGTTTTAATATTATCTCGGGGACGTTCAGTAGCCGAGTCGATAAGACTGTATAATTGGACAATAAAGAAATAATGATATTTGATTGATAACCCTTACACAAACAAACCAAAATGTATATGTTGACAGGAAGAAAGTCTACTTACTCTACAAACAGAAATAGTATGATCATAAAAATGATTTGCCACATGTGCTGGAATCAAATACCTAATTGAAATGAATGCGCTGAGTCCATTCCTCAAAGTGTGAGTAGAATATAATGGAGAGACAGTACAAAGTAAGATTTTCATTATTAAAAAGAAAAAAAAAAATAGCAACCCTGCTCACGTCTATAGAAACTGAACCATTTCTGCTCGGAACAACTTCTCAAAAACTGTCACACCAGGAAAGTTCTATTGATGTAGGATCCAGTTGTTTGAAGCAGAGTTATAAGAACTCAGTGAAGCTATCTGGACAAATTGATCTCCTGAGTGCGGTTAAAAAAAAAAAAAAAACCTTTCACAGCACAAAAGCGGAGCTGAATTTCCAAGTTTCCGAGAGGGCAGTACAAAGGTTATTTCAGTCCAACGGTAGGCCGTGAAGTCCTAAAATGTCCATCAAGCTAAAAACTTTATGGGACAGAGCCCATCAGAGAGAACACTATCCTGAAAACATTCAATGTGGTCCAACCAATATGAAAACTTTATCCTTGAAGTCTAGAAGAAAATCTTGTTTACAGATTAATGAAAGTTTAAACACTGAAAATGCATGAGCTTATATGATGAGACATCTGGATGAGACGTAAACGCAGCAGAGCATAAATCCTCCATTTAAACATCATATTGGAAATGTCCTGCTGCGGGAATGCGACCAAAGACAAGCACCACTTTATTCTGCAGCGGGACAGCGTCCCTTCAGTGAACTCTAAACATGCATCCGAGGAATGCCAGGCATGTTTGCGGCTCCGCTTTCTCTCTTTCGCCCCCCCAGATCCCATTGAACTGTATCATCGCAAGACATGATCAGGTATTTTCTAAAACAGGGCTCAGAATGATTCTCAGATCTTGCAAACACTTGGAGTGGATGCCAGTCAGACTGCAAAGAATGGATGAAACAAATGCTGAACAGTAAATTGAACGGGAACACTGTAAATGCTTGGATTTGTCAGAGACACTAACAGTGCCTCAATGAATTCAGCATCTTATGCAACTGGTTATAGGATTAAATCAGGCAGAAAAGGCTCTGCGCTTTGAGGAGCTCTCAAAGAATCCGAGCAGCGTCGAAGATTCTGCAGAGAGAACTAATTCTGCTTTTAAGAAACGCACAAACATTACATGTTAGTTAAATCAGGAAAAAAGCTTCAAGACATACGGAGGAGGTTGAGATCAGCAGAGTAACGGTGAGAAGAGTTTGGTTGTAGTCAGCTGGTAGCCAAGCAGCTAATGAACGTGCCACTGACTGTATAATGACAATACATTGACTTGAATTGAAGCATGAGTCGCAGATGCAAATCAGCTAATCCAAGTTTGACTTTGGTGCAAAGCTGCATTCTTGAGTCCTATCACCACAGGAGCTGATATTTATTACAGGGTGACATAGCAGTGTTTTAAATTGTGACGGGGATTGGGGATGGACTCAAATGCAACACACTAGAACAGATGGTTGGTAATGTCCTTTAATAAAGGCAAAAGAAATCTTCTGAAACAAAAACTCACAGAAGGGGTCGTGTCCAGGATTGCCAAAAAAACCCCCACAGGGACAGGCAGACAGAAACCACAAACATGAACTTTGAACAGGAGACAAAGAGCAGATCCAAAAAAGGGCATGAACACTAACAAGCATGAGAGGAAGGAACAATCCGGCAAAGTGAGAGTGGAGTGGAGTGGCTTGTATAAAGTGTTGATTGGTCACTGAAAACAGCTGGGTGTACAGGTGAGATGATGAAGTGGGAGTGGCTGACAGGTGAGGTGATGCAGAGGCGGAGTGAGTGGAAAAGTACTGGGACCTGAGGTGTAAAGCTATGGCAGGTGAATAGTGACAAACTATGACAGACAGAACTTAGACGTGACAGGACTGTGGCTGACTGGACTACGACATGACAAGACTACAACAAGACTGGACTAGGACATGACTGGACTAGGACATGACTGGTCTAGGACATGACTGGACTAGGACATGACTGGACTAGGACATGACTGGACTAGGACATGACTGGTCTAGGACATGACTGGACTAGGACATGACTAGACTAGGACATGACTACGGCAGAACAGAGATGGCAGAAACTGAGACGGAACTAAGACATGACAGCAGAGACATGGCAGGACAAACACAAGACATGAACAGGACTCAGACATGACCACAGACAGAGAGACTGGACACAGACAGAGACTGGACACAGACAGACACTGAGACTGGACACAGACAGAGACTGGACACAGACAGAGACTGGACACAGACAGACACTGAGACTGGACACAGACAGAGAGACTGGACACAGACAGACACTGAGACTGGACACAGACAGAGAGACTGGACACAGACAGACACTGAGACTGGACACAGACAGAGAGGATGGACACAGACATGGCAGGGAATGTGACTAGGGCTGAAGAAAAAGTATGGCTGAACAGAGGCAGAACTAAACTAAGGCGCAGAGAACGAACAAAGACGGAGAGACTGGACTAAGACATGGCAGACTGAAACTAAGACAGAGACTGGACTAAGACATGGCGGACTGAGACTAAGACAGAGACTGAAAAGAGAAACATGGCTGGCAGAACTGTGACATAAATATAATAGTGTGCAGAACGATCAGTCCTTATATTGTCACACTTGTCCATCCCACCCTCCATACACCCAGATGGTCACCCCTAATGTCTGTCTCAAGACTTGAGACAGAGAAAATAAATATATGATGATTCCAAATACAGGCGCATTACAAGAAGCATTTTTTCAACAACAAATCTGCAAGAGCTTCCTGAGCAGGTTCCCAGCTGGTGCAACTGATTGACTGCGGTCTCTGATTATCGCAGGCAATCGCTTTCATGCAGAATCAAGATGTGTCAACGTCTGGTCAGAATAATGTAATATTAATCTTGACAGTTCATATGTGCTTGCCAAAACCTGCTCCCTAAAGTCCTTCAAAGCTGCAATTAAAAACATCATGTTACTAATTGATGAACACCCTCTCAGAGAACAGCCTGCACTGAATTAAACATGCAGGGGTTTATTTTTCAGTCCAGTGCCGTGAGTGATGTTTGTTAGACCTACAAGCAGATGTACTGCGATTTGCATCTGAAATGTAAATTTTCCTCCATGTTTAGTAGGCTGGGCTGATACGACGCAAGAGATTTTTCTTCTCTTTGTCTTTGTTTGAATCTTTTGTTTTCCTCTGTGTGCCGTAAAGGATCAACTGTGTAAAATGCAATAGAAATAAAGTTGCATTGAAACTATGAAGGAAGCAGAGGTGTAAGAAGAAGTAAAGAGAGAGTGGGAGAGACAGAGGACAGACACAGAACAGACAGAGACAGAGAGAGAGTATTTCAAATGACTGCCAATTGCACCATGATTGCAGATGGGGTCTTGGCACTACTGTCCCTGTGCCCCCGTGGCCCTGTGATTGCAGCCTCTGCAGGCGGCCTCTCAGAGACGCCGACGCTGACGCCGGTTTGCGCGCCAGCCGAGAAAGATGCCAGTTCACAGCCGGCAGCAGATGTGCCGACAGAAAGGTGAGAGATCCATCCGAATGTCATACGAGATGAAAATTAATACAGTTAGTATAATCGAATAAAATACCATTTTAGCATCGCTAAAGATTAAGTTTAACTCCTCAGATTGACGGCGCGTAACTCAAAAGATGTGGTGCCTTCTTTTTCCTTCATTAGAAATTGGCAATTTCAAATCAATATTTCTATATTTAGAATGGATCAAACGACTATGTGTTAATGATTAATGATTAATTATCACCCAGTTCCACTCATCTCTGTGAAGCAGCTTAATGTTTTTCAAGCTCATTCTTTATGTTTTCATGCAAATCCCAAAGCCATAATTCACATTTCCCCCGTGGGACTGGCACCACATCATAAAGAAGAAAAAAAGGCATAGCTTAATTCAGTGTTACGTTGTTTATTCAAAATCGAGCTCATATTAGCTCACCTGCCATTCCATTGTATTTTCATGAAACACATTTTTCAGTGAAAGTGAGTACGATCTATCATATTTTGGCTCTGACATTTTGAATTATCAAATCATTTATAAATTCTGCTGCACAACATCACTGTGAATCATGTATGTAGACGCCATACAGCAGCCCGCATTTGAAGTAATTGTTTGTTAGTCCTGTCAAAACTTGGTATTTTCTTTTGTGAGGGGTGATTTACAAACTGTCCTAAAAACATTTGCTGCTGCTTCGGCTTCACGTTCCACTCTTTCCTCTCCTCTTTCTCCAACACCATTCCCTCCCTCTCTTCCATCCCAGCCCTCCTAACTACCATCCACCAGTAGCCTCCAGTCACAAGTTGACCCAGTTAAGGTTCACCGTAAGTCCACCAGGGACCCACATGGATTCTTTCTATATGTTGCTTCACTCTTTAACATCATCTGTTACAAACAAAGTACGCATGTTGTCCATAACGATGCTCAGATTCACAAACAAACAGTACTATAGAAACACCCGTCTGCACACCACCAGTACACACACACGTGCATACCCATACTAGTAATGGCCTTTCCTGTAATTATAGTCATTTGTCAAAAGCGCACCTTGATTTATGGTCAAATTAAAAATACACCGGAAAAGAAGCTGCAGGTCCCGGTGACTCCGGCTACGGAGGGTGATTAATGCTGCGCCATTACGGGCGTGAGAGTGGCATGATCGGGATATGCACCCTGCCGTGCAGACAGGAGCGAGGGAGAGCATCGATCCACGCGTCCGCGGCCTTTGTGGATGATGGAGTAGGTGTATGTAGGCAGGGTGGCACCGAGTGGGGCTTTGGAGGGTTGAGGATTGTCTGGGGCAGGTTGTGTTTCCCAAAATTAGTAAGTAGGGCAACAATGTGTGGGACACAGCTGCTCTTAACTCACAGTGAAGCTGGACTGTTTATATCCTCCATGCAGGGAATCTCCCTTATAATTGACTTGTTGTAAGACATTTGGCTATGGGCCAGAAACACAGTGGCATTTTACTATATATCAATAAACAGATGGCTAATATATGCTGGTAAATATAATGCCTGTTTTCCTGCTCTGTACTGGATCTGACTGCTGTTTGTCTGAAGCGACAGTGGCGAAATAATGAGGTGCTCAGTGACGACGACATGGGTTGAAGGGATCTGCTGCTCGATCAACATAACAATGCCTCTCGTGGGCCGAATGGAGAAGAAAAAGTGTGTGTCTGCGTGAGCAACAGATGCATTTGAATGAAGCGCGGCTGAAGCAAGCAACCTTTAAAAAGCAGCGCATAAATCACATCTTTCATATGCTGCATGATAGAATGCTTGATGAAAGACACGGTAAATGAGTGTGTGTAGTGAGTGAGTGTGTGTGTGTGTGGGTGTGTGTTTGAGGTGGAACAATCTACCTGAAAAACATTATTGTGTGCTCTGAGCAGGAAGGACAGCAAACTTTATCACCTGAACTTGGAAAGCAGGAGCAGAGGAGCAAAACTAAAACAGATGAGAGAGCTGCTCCATTTGTCCAATTTATCTAATACTACTAGGCTATATCAGGATTGAAGTACTTTTAAATTGCCTCCAAGTCGGAGGGAATACAGGCGACAGATGAGAGCCGTGCCAGTGTGGAGGTCTTTGGAGCTCAATGCGGTTAATATGCCTTGGGCCTCGTGCCAGCCAGAAGAGCTCCACGTCCACAGACCGAACATGAAGTGGAAGTCTCAATGCTGGCAGCGTGAAGCCCGGAGAGCAGCTTCTTCTTCAGGTGTGTTTTTTTCCCCTAAATCTCAAGGAATGCTTAATTAAGGAATGCAAGTGATGCTATAGAGAATGCTGAAGGCGACCGTGTTTTTAGGAATAATCATGTTTGGTGGTGGGATTGCAGAAAAGCCTCCCAGAGCCATGGTCTTGCTCTGCAGGATACAGATAAGGTGGCTCTCCTCATTTCTTCTCCACGTTTTCCTGGCTGTCAGCGTGGTCTGCCCTGTAGCTTCCCAGCGCACCATAAAATCAAAAACCGTGTTTCCACCCAAGGTTTGCATAAATTAACAAGAATGTCTTCTTGTGATGGCCTCTTGCAAAAAAAAAAAAAAAAAAAAAAGGCATGCAAGAAATAATGGTACTTCATATAACGCCGAAACACAGTCACAACATTACTGATGTTATGAAGTCCCATTATTTCTGACAGGCTGCCAGGTTGGTGACAGAAAACCGCATCAACTTTACTGCCACCTCTGTGAAAGCAGCAGCGAGGCGAGAAACAAACAGCGTGCAAAAACTAAGGTGAGCTATGACACCGTCTCAAAATCAATACATCTCATCGCTGTATTTCTCCATGTCGTGGCAAAAAACCCACCGAGAGAAGGAGCGAATAAAAAGTAACTTTTCAGAAGTGAGAACCTAATTTATCCTTCAGTAAATGTCGTTCAGCGCCTGGCCTGCGTCTCGACCCCGTGGAGACGGCGGTTTGGTATTTGGAAAAAAAAATATATGGCACCTATTTGTAAAATGTATGAAGGCGCAGCCCACGTTCAAATTCCTCCTTCAATCTTAAGGCCTGGGTCTATCAGAGGAACAGTTTCTCTTCCGTGCATCTGCAGAGTTTTCTCATGGCGGTGGTAAATGAGGAATTCAGCTGCGCACAACTTTTCCTAAATTGGAGTCCGTTTTTCTTTTTATTCATTATTCAGCAGAAATGGCATTCCTCAGCACCGGGTCAAATATCTCTTACACCTGAATAAACTCAACTCCATGGTTGAAAAAGCAATTTCCAGCTTTTCTATTAAGCCTTTTATTTTGTGAAATTAATTTCTGCTTTGTTCAGAATGGTTTGCAAATTGAGCCGTGGGCTGTAGGCACTGTGAGGTTAATTGTGTAACATTTCAATCCGGCCGTGCAGATGTACAGATTTTCCGTTCAAGTGTCCTTCAAACCATCAATGCGTCCCCGTATCTGGATGAAAGTGATTCTATATGACAAACGTTGACAGTGTCAATGTGTGTGTTAGGTCGGTTTCACAGATTGAAAGGCGACACCATCGAGTCACGTCATTTAGCGGGGGTTCGAGATGGAGCACATCATTTCCTGCGAAGACCGTGCGGCTTACACACGCTGTCTGTGGATGAAACACGCCGGTGCATTATTTTACACATGTTTAATGTTTGAAATGATGGATCTCCTGAGGCCGTACGTCAGAAAGAACCATTCTTGACCTACCCTTTTTCCATTTCTATTTTCACATGCATCAATTTTTCATGTAAGCAATGACCGCTGAGTAAGAGGAGAAGGAGATGCGGGGTGAAGAGGGCAAACAAAACAGAAACACGAGCAGCAAAAGCAAGAGAGTGAACGTGCAATAGCAGCGATGGCGTGACAAATCGGACCGGAGTAGCGCCGAGAAATGGGACAGAGAAAGAGCGAATGTTTGTACTCCGTATGTGTATGCGTTTGTTTCTCGGATATGGCCATTAGCCGAGATGGATGTCCTTGAACCCGGGTCTGCGCCAACAGGTATCTCTCGCTAACAGGCCGCCCCTCCACTGGTAATTACAC
Source organism: Holacanthus passer (assembly GCA_025331565.1). NCBI lineage: Eukaryota > Metazoa > Chordata > Actinopteri > Pomacanthidae > Holacanthus > Holacanthus passer. Next base: position 3,351,027 of record JAFREQ010000047.1, on the reverse strand, counting down.
AGAGAGGTCTACAGCAGGTGGCACGGGGCTGAGCTGAATTTACATAAATCTGCATGTGTCACTGGGCCTGGCTGCAGCCTCTGGCACTCTGTGTGAATCACGCCCACACTCAGCAGACAATTTGCTCAAATTTAACAAAATGAACAGTGGGAAGGTAAAAAAGTATCAATGCTGTCCCTGATATCCAGACATACTGGTGGAAGCTCTGAATAATTTGAGCTAACAAATGGCTCTCCCTTTCACTTTTCTTTGAAATCACACATTGCAAGCTCTGCATAAAACTGACACACTGACACGTGCACATACTGTTATTGCACTTTGATCACTGTTATGAAGCTGACACACCCGCGTCTGATCCACTCAGGTACTGTAGAGAAGTCGCAGACATGACCATAGATATCAGTCACACGTCTTTCAAGTTGAATGGCAAATTCATGGAGGCTGTTTGCTTCTCTTTACCTTTCATATGCTGTTTTTCATCATGCTCTTATTGTTTCGGGGGAGAGCGTGCTGTTCAGCTTCAGTACCTGCTGAGCCACTGTGTTTGTGCAGGTGCTTTGAATCTTTAAGAGACACTTAAAATGATCAAAAACCATATAGCATTTCAGATGTGCAGTTGTGTGCAGCTATAAATCAACAGGGCAATACACAGCGTGCATGCAAGCCTCTATGTGTGTATCTCTTATTCTTTTTTTAAAATCCACTATAAGCGCATGCATATGTATTCATGCTTGTACTCTGTGTGTGTGTGGAAGTGCATGTGTGTGTGAGCACTGGCATGCTTATGCTTCTGTCCATAACTTGTGAGCAGTGGGACCCCCCACGGTGAGAGGTGTTTCTGCTGACAGGAGCATATTCAAGGTAATAGAACCACTCTGTCGTCCCAGAGCAGGGCACTAAAGCAGAACTGAGTTCTGTCTCCTACTACACGCGCCACTGAACCTCCAGATGACAAAATGCCTCGCTGGCTGACTGAATCAAACACAATAAAGCCGAAAAAGAAGAAAAAGAAGATTGAAGGAGAAAATGCTCAGATTTGTCATATTTTGTCGTCTAGGTGGGAAAGTATATGTTTGTAGTTCGGAAAACTGTCTATCAGTGGAGTGTCACTGTTTTATAAGAATGCCACTACAATTACTGCCTGACACTCGAGCCACAGAAGAGGAAAACATGTTATTCTTGTGTGAATAAATTCTGCACATTATGTTCATGCCACCACAGCAGGTAATGATGTTCCACCAATGAAGCCTTGTAATGTAAAGAGCAACAAAGTGGAATGATGAAATATATAAAAAAATGTGTGAACAATCACAGGGGAATAAAAACAACTTCCACAATAAGTGACAGACTATAAATTATTCCCATTTTCATTTCCATATTTCTATTGTATTTCATCATATTGTACAAATAATACAAGAAGGCAGTGCAAATTAATTATTGAACAAATGAATTAGTGAGAGCTTCCTCAGCTTTGTAGCCAAACCACCGGTAGCAGCCCGCACCTTGTCGATCTCTGTGGAGAGACGTGCCGGCAGCCATGACTCACAACCTCCAGAGAAGCAAGACTGCAAGCCGGCAGACATTACTGCTGATCTCTGTGCAGACGTAGCGGAGCGGTGCAGGCAGGCAGGCATTGCTGGAGGGTCCCAGAGGAGCAGGCTGGACCAATAGGTTGCAGCAGCAATATGGAGTCGAGAGTTGAGACTCTGTGGGGAATGTGGCTCGCCGCTGCAGCAACAAAAGGGTGATGAGGTGGCCTCCCAACCGGCTCACAGGGGGATGCGAGCCTCCACGAGAACGACCACGCCGCAGCGAACCTAGCGACTTTCCTCTCAACTCCCTCTCTCGAACCTTTTATGTTTTGATTATAAACCTGCCGAGATCACGCTCCCGCGTGAAAAGGAAAAATGCGACTCAGACGCCGTCGAGGACTGAGTTCTCCGGAAGGCTGAGTCGACAAGCTCGGTAACTGATGCGCTGGGACTTAAACAGCTTCGGCAAAATAGTCGTCAGGAACACACACATGCATATGAGCACAGGGCGCACGCACGGTTAACTGAGCAGCCCAAAGCTGCCTTCAGGGGAGGAACAAAAGAGGAAGGAAAAAAAAAAGACTTTTGTAAATATCATCCAATCAAGGAGAATAATTCATTTGCAGACACAAATTATGTTGTTGTTGTTATTGTTCTCTCTCCTGTTTGTAACAAGAATTCACATGAATTCTAATGAATGCAAGGAACAAAAACAACCTCTACGCACACACACACACACACACACACACACACACACGCCATCATCACCTTGACCTGGAGGGAGCCTGGCTGTGCTCTGCTCCTCTCCCGTGGATATGCAGCTATTCAAATTCTCAGGAGCCAGACAGGCAGGCTGAGTTTCTGCATATGTGTCTGCTCGCCCACATGCAGACTTGTGTTGTTAAATGACAGAATAAGAGAGAGAGCGGGACAGCAGGGCAAGCGGCGAAGCAAAGCAGAAAGTTCAGTCGTGAATAAGTTTGCTCCGTCCAGTTTTACTGACCTTGTATAAGCGCCTGGCCTTTCTGGAAAGGTCCACTGTACGCCACCTGGTAGTGTTTGACCTGGAAGCCAGGTACACAGCCCTCATGGCCTCCATCCTCTTGGCCACCCACGCGGGCAACCTGCAACACACAGAACAAAGGAGAGGTCAGAATAATGAACACGAGCACATGGTTTCTGTGGAGATAAACCTGACGGGCACAGGCAGGAGGACAGAATAACTAAATAAATACCTTTGCCCGTTTAATCCTCCTTAATCCTACAAACAACATAAGGCTGGAGCAGATACATAAATACGCAGTGACGGAGACAAATCAATACTTCTACTAACATAAAATATCGAAAGAGCGCTTTTATAACATTGGCTGATTCATGATGGAGATTTTTTAAAAAAGGATAAAAATCGATGCACCAGAACCAGAGATGTGTTTTTTTTTTTCCACACGTTCTTCGTCTATCTGTAAAACCTGGCTCCTGCATTAACCACAGTGGTGTTTGGATGCTATTTTATACAACTTTTTTAAAGATACTGTGGGCAGTAGTTCTGATCAATACCTGTAAACAGACTCTGATCTGAAAATTTGCCGTTAAATCAAGCTACTGGACTTTTTTTTTTTTTTTTTACTGTGTTTTAACTTATTATTACAAGAAAGTTAACTGAGCAGCCAGTGATGGTTTGACTCTTTGCTTAATGACCAAATATTTCAGACAATATGGCAATACCAATTTCAAACACTGTACTTGTACCTGTTACACTTTTCCAGACTGAGACTCTGGTAATTACAGCCATAATTTTGTCTGGTGTTTTGGGGCGGATCAGGCTCACATTAATTACAAAGCTGGAAGTTAAATATACTATGACTTAATTCAAGGTTTGATTGAAAACGAGTGTGTTCAAAAGCTTCTTTTCTTTCCACCTAAGTTTGTGGACTAAAGGTCAAGATGTAATATGGTTGTTATTTAAAATAAGAACAGATTAAAAACTGATTCCTTGACTTTTCATTGACCCATTTTCTCTGCAAATCACATTTATTCAATTTAAACATTTTGCATGAAAAATAAAGCACTTTAAACTCTTTAAACAGCTTTCTTTTAAAAGGGTGGGTGTTCCCATGGAAACTTTACTATGTGGCGCCTGAACTAATTCTCAGATGGAGACCAAACATTCTCATCTCAGTAGGAGCAGAAACACAGCGGAGCAAAAAATAACAATTCCTGCTGCATGTAGCTATGTGATGCATTAATTCAAAGCTAAGAGCCTCATGCTGTTTCTTTCAGATTGTTGTTTTTATTTACCGTTTCACGTTGTATTGTTTTCAACAGTGACCCATTTACAAATGCAGCTAAGTTTTTCAAGAGGAATATAACTCATTAAAAAATGATGTAAATCATTTTTTTTTTCTTGTGCACGCTCACTCACACATTTATGGGACCGTATCTGAAGTTAAAGGTTGAACTGGCAAAGATAGAAACTGCCTGAGCTGTGCTAAATTCTCATCTACAATACATTGCATTTTCTTCGGATGTCAAGCTCACACAGTTAAAAATGTTATGTAAGCTGTCAGCTAAAACTCCAGGCTGAGACACCGTGCAGAGATGTGGCTTTCTGATTACAGATATGATTCCCAGCACTCAACGGAACTTATCAAGTCTAATGTAGGTTACAATTACTAGTTAGAGCATGAGGCAGTGAGAGAGCATGATGGTGAAGGTGCCACAAAACCACAGATTACGTAAACCTCCATAACTCCAAAAAAAAGTCCAGTCTCAGGTAAAGACGTCGTCCTGTGCCTCAAGCTGGAGGCCACAAACTCCCTATTCAGACTGCATACTTACTGTATAGCTCTCGCCCTTATAGCTGTGGAGGTTTTCACAGTGAGACTCATCTTGAATTTCACTGTAATTATCACCAGGTTAACAGTACATGTTATTTATATCACAAAGCAATCCAGGAATGTGTGCTTGCATGCATTCCAGATTCAACTGTTTTGCTGGCTGATCCTGAGCTGGCTGTAAGTTTGATAGACTGAATGTCATGTGCACACTGTCCTGAGGTTTCACTGTCCTCTTAGGCTGGCAGTGCAATATGGTGGTCAGTGCCACACACAGTAACGCACTGAAATAGATTTGAAAGACAGTCTGTGGTTTGTATCCAGTCAGCCTTTAGATCTCATCAGAACACCTTCTTTGCATAAAGCAAAGAGGATGCAGCTTCTTCTTCAATGATGAGTGCTGCTGCATCAATCCTGCTCATAGTGAGATGAGTGGTTTTGCCTTAGCACAAGCCTCATGACTGCCAGCCAATATTGGCTGCAGTGATGATATAGAGGCTTCTGAGGAGAGCTTTCCTCATAGCGAGGAGCCTCACAGAGGACAGGGGTCAAGAATAAGTAACCTCACTCTCTTTATCTATTGGCAATAGCTACTATTTGGCATCATTATACAATTTAAAGAACCACTTTTGGAAGCGGAATTTGCGTGTGTTGCAAAAACCGGGAGAGACGTGCTGCAGATGCCGCAGCTCTGAAACAAAGACGCATGATGATTTTAGCACATCCAACAAACCCGAATGATTTTCTAGAAACACCCCCGTCCCTGCTGTATATAGGTCAGCTTTGCATTGTGTGCCGAGAAACGATTGGTGAAACACTGCAAGGGAGCGGAGAATAAAGAGGTGAAGGGGCCATTGATCATGAATAGATCCACCAACACTGTGAAAAGGTTTCCATATTCGACTGAAGTCACACTGGACAAGGCCACTATGGAGTGGGGAAAAGGGGGGACTTAATGCTTCAGTAGGTAACGTGGTCACCATATTGTTCTCTCATCCCTCTCTAATAATTCTCTAGTAATGAATGTGTAAAATGTTGCCTCTTGATCAGAAGAACATCACATTTAAGAAAACATGAAAATTCATTGCATTTTTGCAAACATTGAGGAGACGATGTGGGAAATTGCTGGATTATCCTGACACAGTGGGGGCTGTAATTAGATACATCATACAGTATGTCATACACCGAGCCATCTGTCAGCGGTATCAGCCACCTGCTCCTCCTCATCCCATCTCACCTCATCTCCTGACCCCTCCTCTAGTAACCTACCCACAGATAACAGCAGTGCTTTGACAAGGAAAATAATAATTAGATGCTGTCTGTCACAGAGTTATGATATATGTAGCATGCTTGCATCTTCCTCTAATCTCATTGACACCAGTTAAGTGATGTTGAGGTATTTTTCACTCAAACAGCACTGAGGCTCATTTCCATCCAGACAAGAGAAGACAATGTTTCAAGATATATTACCTCATCAGTTACATGCGGTATCAAGTGTTACTCATCTCTTCTATCACTGCATGGTAATTGTCATTATGTCAGTATCACGCAAGTATATATTTTAAAACAAGTCACCAACTAAATAACAGTGAGTTATGTCTATTCCACTTCATTTTATAGGGAAATAATGAAACCTTAAACATTTTCCACGCTTAATGGGAAAAAAATTAAATTACAGACGACGTGAAATATTTCATTAGGTTTAGAATGACAGTTATATGAGACATCATGCAAGTTACAAGTCTTCCACACAGCAGCGTCTAGGGCTGTCTATAGAGATCTGTCTGCATGATGAACAAGCTTTGGCAGATGTTCAGCCATAGAGGTCATTACATGTAATGTCCCTGCAAAGCAATCACTGCACCCAGGGGACTCAGTGCTTTTCCTGCAGGTGTCAAAATGGTAATTCAATTCTATCACAAGGCTTCCTGACAAGGTGGGATACAATGCTTGTTGGTCCATAAACTCAATCAAGTTGACTAAAAGGGCCAGGGGCCTATCGGCAGAGCAAGGGTACATGGGACGCACATGCAAATGCAGAAAAAGGACATTAGCATATGCACGCACGCACATACGCACGCACGCACGCACGGCGATGTGTGCACACAAGCAAGCGGACACCTGCAAACACACTGCACACATCCCTGAGCAGGATTTAACAACATGAACACCCATTTTAATGTCCATTAAGGGGGAAATATTACAATCTAGCCCCAGTGACTCACAGTAGGACGGCGAAAGCATTAAGGCAACGTAATGCTAATGACTATGTTGTTAGCAAAGAGGACTATTATTGCGGGCAATATTCTCCATCAGGAAGCCATTTAGGAATGTACCAGACATGTGAAGGTTATATCATTCAAGCCCAGCAGGATGGACTTTTATCAACAATGTCCATCTTTTTACCTACCGCTCTGAAAAAAAAATCTCTCACAAAAGAAGAATTAATTAAGAATATTATCTCAAAGGATGGAGGGACTCATTGTGTGCACATTATTTTACAGGAGATTCGTATCTGGGCTTTCTTTAGGCGTTTGTATTTGTGTGTGTGCGTGTGTGTGTGTGTGTGTGTGCAGGTGTGTTTCTGTGCACCTGTTTTGCTTTCATGCCCGGACTGCGCGCAGCACACATGAAAGGATTGCACTCATATATGTATTTTTTTGTACGGTGGGATTTACGCTATCTGCACACAGGGATTAGCGTGCGAAGAATGCAAACATCCACATCTGTTTCTGAGCGAGCAGAATGCCAGCATATGCGTACCCGCAGGGCCTGATTGAGAGTTTGACGAACATCAGTGATGAACATGTGAATTGGTGTTTTGTCTTTAACATTGCGGTGATCATACTACATATCTCCATGTTCATTTCTGGGTCAACAGAGATTACATTTGAGATCATTTTACGATGTATTATAGTAGTTTCTTAAAGCTAAGCATGTAAGCTGTACTCTGAAGTTTGATAAAGAACCTGTTTTGTTCTGTCCTCGTGACCTGTAGTCGCTGTTCTTCAGCCTGCAGTAACTGGCTTTTTTGGCCACTTAAGGGCACGGTGTTGTCGTGGCCGAGTGGTTAAGGCGATGGACTAGAAATCCATTGGGGTCTCCCCGCGCAGGTTCGAATCCTGCCGACAACGAAGTGGTGGTGAGCTTTATTGTGAATTTCCCCACTAAGGGACAAATAAAGTAATATCTTATCTTATTTTTACATCAAGCTGTTACGTAGCAACTTGATCAATTATTTGGAGTCGTGTTTCTGGCCCCCCTAACCCTCCCTTTTTGGCTATTTTTGGTCTCCACCAACTCCTGAGGGAAATATCTGATTCTTTAACTCATCACCAACCGAAATATACAGTGGGTTTTAAAGCTTTTCTTACTGAGCTACCCGCTATGAAAATGAGTGAGATGAATGAGTGAATGTGACAGTGAACCAGCAAAGTGTCCGACCAGACAGTTAAACAATGACTGAAACTTGCGATGAAACTGAGAGGAGCTGCAGATTCAATTGATAATCCTCTGTACAGGTGATCCCCTTTATGGAGAGATTATTACATAGATTCAAAACTAAATAGTTATACCCACAAACTGCTAAAGCAACAGCAAAAGCTAACCTTAGTTAATGCATGATCTCTTTAGATTGAAGAATACAATGAGCAATGAAATACAGTATTTCTACACATCTGACTTGGCATGTGATCAAAATCAATAGTTATTACTATATATATGAAACAAATGACTAAAATATTTGTCAGTACTTTTTTGCTATGTATATCTATCATGTATCCATTACTTTTATTATTTCAGCTGTTTATTCATTAATCTTAGTAATCTATTTCAATCACCTGTACTTTCAGATACCTGTTCAACATCTCTGCTCCTTTGATAAACAGCTTTCAGAAACTCTCCATCCTACCCTTGTTGAGATGTTACGGCTGACTCCTGTATAGCTGATATATTTTTTTATTATTAAATTTTAAAAATCTCTTTTTTATCAGTTGAGTTGAGCTACTCCACAATCTTTCCACACATCCTCTGGCAACTGCCCCCACATGTGCCCTCGGTTGGGAATTACTGACCTAGATCGCAATACAGCAATACTCTATTTAAAAAATAGAAGGGAGAGAAAGAAAGACAGAGAAATGGAAGAAGCCCTGAAGGAGGGAGAAAAAGATGTGGGGGCTGGATTGGTTTCATATGGATCACTTTGCATGGGTGAGAAATAAATACAGCTATCTATTGACAACCTCTTGGAGAGCGGGTCTTTAGGTTTATGTTAGCTCTCTGAGTGCAGCCAAGGAATGCTCAATCAGGAGAGAAGATCCATACACTTTACCTCCAGCATTTAGATCATGATGCCCCGCTATAAGGTCCAATCCCAGCAATAAAGTCAACAGTGGAATAAAGAACATATCAAGACTTTAAAATAGTTTTGTTTTACTGACTTACTTGGGATAAAATTAACACTACCATTATCACAAGGTCAGTGCTTTGTAATAGTAAAAGGTTAATGAAGCAAGATCTATCTGTACAGAAACATATGGACAGTATTGATTAGAATGAGAGACATGGATGGAGGACGTGTCTGAGAGGCTTCTGGTCGGCGGCATTGTAGCCGCGATGTCGGTCAACTCATATTCACGTGGGAGGAGCAATAATGGGTCAGCTCATCACTTGAGAGTTTGACACCCGATGCAGTTCAAGTGTAAAGGAGCGGTCGGGTGATTAAGGCAATGACTTGGCAGAGTGCACGGTAAATGTCACCTCTGGTGGAAATCAATACCGCCTCAAGAATCCACAACGCGTCTGATAGATAGAGATGGAGAGGGCCACTACACCTGATATTTGCTGAAGAGGGTAAGGGGTGGCGAGGCTGCGATGGCTGTTAGAAGTGATGTACACGCGGTATGTGTGAATAAACTCGATCAGACAGCGGACGAAAGAAGAGAGGTAGAGTGAGGAAGGCAGAGGAAAAGAAGAGCGATGACATTTCTGTCGGAGTCGGCGTCTTTCATGATTCCTAATGTCATTATTATTTAGATGTATTACAGAGCTGTACACGGCAAATAGACACTTGAAGACTGTTTGAAAACCCACTAGAAAGTTCATTTATTTGGATTCATTTTATAAAGACTGTTCTGTTTAGCCTGCAGCTGTCTCTCTTTTTCAATTACCGATAAAATGTTATTCTAAAAACAGGAAGTGTAATGCACAGTTTAAGATATTTCCACAATTTGTGACAAATTGTTTTCTATGGGAATGAATAACAATCACGGCAACCTTAATACCTACTTTAGTGTTTTCAGGTAAAGCAGCTCAACCCTGCTGCACGGTAACATGCTGCATTCTGGTGTGCATGTTTCTCAATACTGAGTGTGTACGATCACAGCATGTGTGTGTCAGCATGTCTGCATGTATGGATTCGCCAATGATCCAGCGAGTCGACCAGCATGCGTGCATTTCAGGTTTTTTTTCCAGTGTGTGTGTGTTTGCATATGCATGTGTCTGTGTCTCTGCATGCATGCTACACGGTTTGCCAACGATCCGCCTAGTCGGCCAGACAGCCTGCCAGTAGCCTGACATTTCATCCGGCCACCGTCTCCTCCTTCCCTGCTCTACATTTCCCTTTCCCCCTCAATCTTGCATTGCCTCTGTCTCCATCAAGGTAAATGTCAGTGCACACACCTCGGTATAGGTCTGGATGACCCATCCGGGCTTGGATACATCCAAGCCCAAGATGAAGCCAGAAAGCCAGTGAAGAGGATAGAGAGAGAGAGAGAGAGAGAGAGAGAGAATCAATCAGGCTGGGCCTCAGACACCTGCAGCTGGCAGGTTAGCCAGGCATGGAGCACCTGAGTCATGAAACCATCTGGTTCTCGGCCCGGGCTGCCGAACCCTGGCCACACCTGCTGGGCCTGTAAAACAACACTGGAGCAGTAAACACACAGCCACGCCATAGAGGAGGAGCAGCCGAGCAATGAGGGTGAGGAGGGAAAAAAAAAAAAAAAAGTACCTTTGCAGCTGGTGGGTGGTTGTTGTCACTGTGTGAATGCAACATTCAGACATTCAGTAATAAAGGAGAGAGCTAAGGAACAAGGGAAAGGCAGAGGCAGAAAAACAGTGAGATGCACACAAAGAAATGAAGGATGCAGAGGCAGATGCACAGGAAGATGTGGGCAAGTGCTTACAAAAATACTGTATTGTAAGGACTGTGAAAAGCTGTGTTCATTGCTAAGCCATTGCTAAACTTTAAAAAAGTACAGCGAGCTGAAGGTTATGTAAAAGGATGCCTGGTGGAATCATGCTCAAGTATCAAGTACTCACTCAAAGCTAAACATCGGTTCGGTATGATTTTTCCAGATATTACATCTCTGCAGTTGTGGATCTTAGTATTAAATTGATTGGGAGACACTGAGGCATTTAATTATGTGTATTTGCACATCCATGTTTTCCTGCACATATCTTTTTAATTCAGATTTTTTTTCTATTAAACTTGACCTTTGACCTTGATATGGTCTATATTAACAAAGTGTTGAGTGTAAATGGTCGTGATTCCTGACTGTGGAAGCAGCGGTCAGCATGGGATTCAGGTGAGGTCATGCTCAACCTGTTCTTCTGTGAAGTAACGCTGATGCAACATCATAGCAAAATGTGGCTTTTGACATGGTGGTGACACGGCATAGGTTTGGAGTTTAAACTGAACCGGCACACTTGGTTTACTAACTCAACAGAACCCAACTGATATCCTTGTGAATAAATGTATTTTGGAGATAAATGGTGCACAGAGGTTGTTGTTTGGATGACTTTTTAGTTTTTAGCTCAGAGAAAAAGGAAAATTTTTGATTTATAAACTGTGCAAAATTTCAGTCAATAGATCCTGGAGTTAAACAAGAGCAAACACAAAGCTGAGCCGGCGTAAAACAACAATGTTTCACAATGAGTGTGAGAGCAGCGGGGTCGCAGAAAAAATGCATGAGCATGAAATCAAGCGTGTATTTACTAAACTATTTCTATTCATAGATCCCCGACTTAGAGGTGAGCCGAGCTACCAGCACACTTCACTGTCTTGAAGGGGACGTTGAAAGCATCTGACGAGCTTCCTGGCTACCACATAATCAGCACCTCTTTCACGCCGCTGTAAAACTGTTTCGACTTTGAAACTTTAACAGCGTTACCTTTTATTCAAGCAGACAGGTCCCATTGCGATGCAAACCCAAAACAAATCTGCGGGGGAGGGCGTCGAGCTGCGCGGCGAGCGAGCTGGCGTAACCCTGACGGTATCATGTCCTCACCGTCAGCCCGCTCAAATCCCTTTTCTAGTTGGCGAGCTTGTCAATACTTCCACCTCGCGCACCTCTCACTTCAGCGCACAGGAACGGGGAGAGAGGTGTGAAGTGAGGGATTGAAAAAACAAGGAGAGCGTCAGCTGCGGGCGCCAGCTGCTATCCAGCACAATTCATTTGAATGCACTTTATTTCTTCCCTGTTGGGATTTGGCGTGTCAATCTGAGCACGTTCGGCTTTATCTGGATGGCATGTTCATTCACCTTGAAAGGGGTGTTTTGTCTAATCGCCTGAGTAAGTAAACTTGATAAAGAGTGTTTTTAGAAATGCACTAGTGACTTTCTCCCGTCTTTGTTTGAGTTTTGCTGTGTCTAAACAACAGCCACGGCAAAGTTTTCCCGATGAACCCACCCGCCATGGCGGTGACAGATGGAAACCCGATGCTGTGCACAGGCCGCCGTGGCGCCGCATTGACAGGGAGGTTACGCCTTTTCAGGTGTCGTCAGTGAGATCCAACTTGAGAACGGTGATGCTATCGCCGTTTGCTTTCAAAGGCTGCAAATTGCAATGCAATTCAAGTTTGAATGTCTCTAATCAGGAGCTCGCTCCTAAACACAAGCCTATCGGAGGCCGGCATCAGTCGGTGATGCACTGGGGCGAACGAGAGGAGATAAAGAATGGGCGAGCGTATGGACGTAGATTGGCGAAGCCCGCGTTATCACTCATCCCGTGTCTAAAGCTATTGTCGGTCGGCCGGTGGGCTGCACGCGCGTATTGGCCGGGGTGGTTGTTAGAAGCAAAGGATTGAAGTCTGTGTTTGTTTCTCCTCGCGGTTTATCTGTCGTTATCGGCGTACCTTTCTCCTCTCCAGCCGACCTCCATTCATCAAAAGTAACGGGCTGCCGCTGATACTCCCTCTTCAAGCACTTCTCCCTCCACCTTGAACTGACCTGCACTGAAAACCTTCCCCTCTTCTGTTTTTTCCCTCGTTTCTGGGGCAAAGCAAAATTCCCTTTCCTCATTTTCTTCCTTACACTTCCTGCTGAAATTCAGCTCGACTCTTTTCACTCCTCTCTGATTCCTCCTGTTATACCCGCTTGTTTCCCTGATGCGCTTCATCCTCCCTCCACCTCCAAACTCTCACAGAAAATCTCATCTTTGTGTGTTCCCTCTCACTTATGTAACTTGTGCATGATTGAGTCAGACATCTTACTAATCACGCCTATCTTTAACAGCCCAGCAAGGTTAATCAGCACCTCAATTAAAAAGCGCTTTGATTATAATCCACTGGAAGAGGCTAAGACGATCAGCACATCATCCACCTGTGAATTATTATTTTTCAAAGACAACGGTCTTCACACGAGGACGTGCTGCTATTCTTATCCTACACTTCTCTTATGTCTGTCGGGAGGCTTACACCAAGCTGTGTTCAACATTGACTTTACTGAGGCAGACTATCTGTACAAGACTCATCTGCCAGGTCTGGACAACACATTGGCTGATCCCACAGATTCTCTTAAATCATTTGCAACTTCTGACTGAATCTGTTTGTATGGGTGGCTCTTGTACGATGAGTCTCTAAAAAAAGTGAAATGCATTATAATAAGGTATGCACCGGATCAAAGAAATTTTTATTCTTTCCCACCAATGAATACAATGACAACTGAGTAAATGTCACCAGCATCAGTGAGAGCTCAGCCATTAATTAAGCAACCAAACTGACACCACAAAGGGCATTATGCAGGATGCAAGTGAACACTTCTCGTTATATCTTCACATCTATCTCTATAATGTTTCTTTTCTCCCTAGTCTGTATTTTACATCTCTTTACATCTCTCTTGTCTTTCACTCTCCTTGTGCCAAATATCACTCACTCCTCTGACGTCCCCGTCGTGATGGGGGACGGCCGCGACTTCGCATTCCCCTCACACACTGTAAAGTTGATGGGAATTTTATTACTTGAGCATTTCAGTGACACGTCCGCCAGAATACATCATTTATGTATGGGCTCACTTGATCAAAATATATCACACTCCTAAAGCTCAAGGCTCTGCTGGAAGTAGCATATTAAGCCTTATTTGGTTTAGAATATACTGAGCACATGGACAGTGAGTGGAGAGATGGGTTTTGGTGCGGTCATGGATAGCCAGACCTGGCCCCTCGCTTCGGAGGAAGGCCTGGCTGAAGACGTTATTATTGTGGTATAGGGGAAATGTGAGTTCTTTTCATTTCTTTAAACCAATCACAATCATCTTTGGCGGCGCCGAGCCCAGGATGCGGCAACGGTGCCCTTGCAAAATGGTGTCAGGGGGAAACTTATTTTGGTGGAACATTTGCACATGGGAAAGAGAGGCCTGGAATTAAAATGGATAAATCCCTAGAAAACCAAGCAGGCCCGCCTTACTGCATGATCTGAATCTTCCTCAACACTTTTCTCCATCTGTAAGTTACTAGCACGCAGGTTGTTATTGAAACTGTCGGCCATTAGCAGGCTTATACCACCAGTCTACTTCCTGACTACTGCATGGGGAGTTTGAGAAGTTTCTCCAGATAATTTTATTGTTCATTTTCCAACAGTGAAATCACTTGTCACCAAACTGACCACAGCTGCCGAAGAAGCAGCTAAAAACTTTTTTTAAAGCCCAGCCGTGTAATTAGATTTTGGGTTCGCTTTAAGCAAAACTCCGTGTTATCTTGGTTTACATCTGTTACAAGACACAAAATCATTAAAACTGGATCAATATTTGCCCAAAACTCCTCTATTCTCTGCAAAGAAATTCCTTTCAAAATGTATGATACACAGATTCCCTGAGAAGGAAATGTTTAAAAAGGCAGAAAAGCTGCACAATTTCCTGAAGCACTGAACTTTTAAACTTTATAAAAGGATTGTATCAGGACCAATTTTTGTTTCGTCTCCCTTGTCTTGCAAATAAAAAAGAAAAAAAAAATATCAAGGCTAATTATCAACAGCAAACAGGAAAAACGCTCAAGAGGCAGCGGTACATGTCATGCTTCGTAGGACAGATATGGAAAAGACAGACGATTCAAATGTGAGTGTAAACATATCCAGAAGGGATTTATGTATACTTTTCTATTTTCAGCTTTGGGAGAAAATACAGCAAAAACACAAGCTCCATCTATGAGTTTGCCCCAATAATCTGCTTCCTTTTAAAAGTCTACAAGAATGGACAATGCGCTTTCGCAAAGTCAATTTCAAAACATTTCCCAGACACAGTGGTGAAATTTGATTCGTCTGATGGAACGTCAGAGGGGAGCTCCTAACCTGATTTAAGCGGGGTATAGGAAAGTACATTTTCAAATTCGGCCGTACATCCAATCCCATTTGATCCTGACAAAAGTACGCTATAAATTGGGAATCATATTCCAGGCCGCTTCCCAGCTGTGGGCTCACACTCTGCTCCGATGCAGAAGTGGATAGATTATTCTTAAGCAGACGTCGCCGTCTAGGCCCCGTTGCCCTTGGAAGACATGAAACAATGCGGATGAATATGCTATGCAGGGTGTCATGCTGCTCTGTTTGCCACTGTTGCTGAGTGACTCCGGTTTCACTCAATCGAGGAGACAGAGATATTTGACTGGGGAGATCAAGGCGTTGCGTGGCGCAATCGTTAACGCTGTGTTCTTTGCTGCTTTTAATTGGAGCCTGTAAAATGAGTTTTAACAGTGAATGTAAAAGGTAAACAGGGCATTTGCAACATTTAAAAAAAAAGAGAAATGTTTGTTTATGGTGTGACTGAACTGCTCATTAAAGCTTATTTAATGGTGAGGGAGTTTTCAGGCAGTTTCTTTTTTACAACATGCTGGTGTGTGTTGGCGCGGCTGCGGCGCCTAAATGCTTGTGCAGCGTGAGCTTTGATGAAGCGACTCAAGGCCGAGGGTCATCTATATCCGCCTCAGATAGCAGAGCTGCATCATTATAGAGCTGCAGCACAGTTTTCCATCACAGCCCTGCTACTCCCTCTCTCCCTCGATCTGTCTCTTTGCTTCTCTTCGCAGGAGGCCAGGGGGAGAGGGGAAGTCTTCTCCGGCCACCGCTCTTGATCACACGGCGCTGGCAGGTATTGTCACAACCCTGCAGCCATTGATTTCACCCTTAGTGAAAACCAGAGGTGTTTTTTTTTTTTTCCTTCTCTCACTTTCTGTTTTCCTGCCTTTCACCTGCAAGCACTTAAGTGATTCGGTCCCTTTGACTATACTACCCTTACAGCATCAATGAGCACAGCTGATGTGGGTTTCACTGGGCAAATGAACGATCATATTACATGTTTTTTTTTTTTTTAAAAACCTAGTTGACTCAATAAACCAGAATGCAATGCAACCACAACACCTGCTGTGCTTTTGTCTTGTCCTCGACCCCTGTTGTTCTCTTTAGGCAACATGAGTGAGAAACTGAAGCTAACTTGGCATATAATTTGGATAATTGATGACTTTCAGATGTGTGGCAAAACAAGTAAAGACAAAAAGAACTAGTTTATGGGAGAATTGAGCATCTCATCTGCCATTTCTACTGGAAAGTACATAGAAATTTTTTTTTAATATTTAAGTAAATCTCTCTTCCTCTTTCAGTATTTAAATTTAGCAGCCCATTACTTTTTATTTCCTAACTTATTAAAGGGGTGTGTGATTTAGTATTTACACTTCCTTCCATCTTCCAACCTCCATGCCTCTACTTTGTAAAGCAGGCTTTCTGTCATAGATTTTGAAGGATGCAGTATGACCCTAATGACATGAACAGGATCATTTTTAGAAAGCTCCCTTGAGAGCCACAGAAGACGTTCTGGCATTCATACAACTGTTTTTACAGGCTGAGCCGTCCTACTCACGATATGTAAACTGACCTTCATGAGGAAAAAATTGTGAAACGCCCCTTTAAAAATGTCTCTCATTTCTCATTTCATGACTCTTATTTCAGAAAAACATTGGTGTTCTGGTAACTGTTTCTACTTTGGATAAGAGGCTGCAAAAAAAAAAACACAGCTAAACACATGTTCAGGATGTACCAACAGATCATTTACAATTTAAAACGTTAGTCTGGTTGATTAAACATTTATTAACCCAATTAGCATTTGGTAATGATATTCTGGCAAAATTAGTCTTCACTTGTGAATCAAAAACAAAATTTTAATAGTTACAAATGAATCCCTCCTGAGTGTTTTTATGTTGAGTCATGTTCACATTCATTCGGTTTTAGGCATTTATTCAGTCTTAAGTGTATATAAGATATGTATTCTTCACACTGACCTCTGGAATGAATGAGTATTATCATCCAGGCTTCACTATATCACTGGGCTGCACTAATTGCTTGTTACTGCTTTCCCTCTTGTGTTATGACTATCTTTAATCAGACAGCGTGATGAATAAAAAATATCCTTGCCACACAGCAAGGAGACTAGCACAATATCTTTTTATGTTATGTTCCCTTTTGATTTCGGAAGCACTCAAGAGCAATTAGGTATAGCACCAGACACGGCTATATAGATGATTAGATTAGGCAATTAGCCTTGAGGCAAAATGATGGAAATGATTTCATATAAAATGAAAAGAGGCAGCAATTTCTGTCCGTCTATGTGGACGTAAGAATGTGGGTAAAAACATTTTGTCATACCTCGTAATTTAATCTTACATTGAGCATCAGTACCTAACTGAATGAAGCAAGCTGATGCAAGGTGGTTTGTAATGTGGCTTTAATTTAAAAAAAGTAAAGTGTGTTTTTAAATCTTGTCAAGGTGACAAGAGAGTCAAGGTGACTATGGTGCATTTAAGAAAACTTAAAACAAATCACTTTTATACTATTGTAACAGCAACAGTAATTATGACACTGCAGTGGCGGATTTATCACCGATTGCCCTTTTTCTGTTTTAAAAAACAACCTATACATTTTCTATCATTGCTCCATTGGCAAGAAAACCCCCATGAAACAAAGTCTCTCGAGCATTTACAGAACGAATGTGTCCTCGCTTCTTTTCCCTGAAGTGGAGCTTGCGGACTCTGTCGACTGTTTACCAAGTGGTCTTGAGATTCACTGCCAAAAGGTTCAGAGGTGGCACTTTCTAAATGTCCTTCGTTTGCTACTTTTTAATGAATAATCCATAAGTGTTTGATTTAATGATAACTCATGAGCTTTTTAGAATTTGTCTTTTGCTGATGACAGGGCTATGCCAATAAATATGACTGAGCATTAATGAATGCTGTAGTTCTCCGCACCGGGCTCCAACAAGAGAGGAGGGGGAGCTTTCATGAGTGTCGCCCACTCATCTTCCAATTTGCCACTTATTAAGTTGTTGTATTAACAAAGTATGATGAATGCACAACTGTTTAAATATTCATGTATGGCTCTATTACTCTATGCCTTTGTGCTGGTAGGCGCAGCTCTCTGCTGTACTGAGCCAGGGCTAAAAGTGTGTTAAGGAGTTCACACAACTCCACAGAAAAGCTGTGAATATTTCTCCATGCAAAAAAAAAAAAAAAAAAAAAAAAAAAAAAAAAGGATGGTAATGTCTCCATAATCATACATTATGTATCTCCTCTTATGTGTGCTGCAGTTCAATGCGGCGATAAATTAGCTCGAGTAGGAAATAGATTTGACTATTTTTCATTTTTAATCACTCATAATACAATTCCATAAAAGTCCCATGAATGCGATGAAGAGTTTACTTTTTACGGTGATTTTCTGCCTCTGTGTAATGTACTGGATAATCATTACAAGCCCAATCACCACTCCGGTGGGAAATGTTATTTTCATCCCACTGTACCTGTATTAACACAGTGCACTGTAACGCTCAAACACAAATAGCAGTGTGTCTACAACTCTTTTCCCGAGGATCAAAGCAATAAATGTTACTGCAGTCCCCTCCCCTCTTAACACAGTAGTAAATATTGAATATGCTGGATATACTGCAGTGCTGCTGTATGGAAATAATTGTAACAGAGTAGTAAATGTTTCCTCGTCCCCCTCCTACCCCGCTGACCTTCCCGGTGTCTCTGGCCCTGAGATGGGATGTTAATGCCTGTGTCTGGACGGCTGCCATGCTGCAGCCTGTGCTCTAATGGATTGATAAAAAAGCTCTGAGCACAGAATCAATCATGATATAAACCTGGAGTGAAGCTTGTTAAACTCTAAGGAAAGTTCCTCTACCCTAATGCCCCTAATCTTCAGCCATTTGCTGTCCGACAGAAAGATTGCGGTTGTTACCCTCCTCCTGCCGTGCATTAGGAGGCCAGATCCATTTCAGGTGATGGACTTAAGGTGGATCTGAGGGAAGTAGGGAGTTTGCTGGACGTCTTCGCTGAGTCTGAGGTATATTCTGTTGAGGAAAGGTTTGTTTTTAAGTTGTATGCAAAGAGGCTTTTTTCTTTCCAGTGTCGCAATGTTTACAGTAATATATGTATGTCTTTAAATCCAGCGCTGGACAGTTACGCATTAAGGGATTATAATATGAAATTAACTACAATACAGTTTGCAGTAAGTAAGTCACGCTCTGTTAGTTTGACATTTTAGGGTCGGCTTGTTTGCTTTCTTACTGGGAGGTTGATGGTGGGTTAATGTCAAATTGGTCCCTCTGCATTCAGTGGATATAACTTGGACCTTAGGGGATGAAGGTGGGGACAGTTAGTCTATCTGAAAAGAGAAGACATGCAACTCCTGGCTATTCAAAAATTGTGTTATTCCCATGTGACACGTGTTCTTAAGTGGCTTCCTAATGTCTCCTAATATGCTGTACATGCATACTTCACTGATTCTAAACTAGCTGATCAGCAAATCCCTTAAAAATGTAAACTGCCTGCTTGTTAAACATCAATAATTTCTACATGTGTTAAGTACTAAAGCTGTGATTTGAAGACATCTTTGACAGAGTAATGAAGTCTGTCTTAAGTCTTAAGTAATGAAAGTAATATAACGAGTAATGTATGTAATGTAATTACCTTTAAGAAATAATATGTAATTAGTAACTGTGTCTCTGTGTAATAGTGTTGTATCTACACTACATTCCTCTCTGCCCGTCTGTTGGTCTCTCCGTGTCCTCATCTGTCTGCCATCATACATACATACATGTGGAGTCAATGCAGCTGACAGGTGGACGGCTCTCTGCTTCGGCAGTGACATGAATACCAACCGGCGTCGTGCAGGAGCAGGAGCCAGGGCCATAACACATGTGTAAATAATGAAAATGTTTCATCCGGTAGCATCGCGTGCACGTGCACATAACCTGGAAGGCAGTCAGCTTTTTAATAAGGCAGCTCGCAGTTAAAGTATTATATTTTTCATTATGAATATCGATCCACAAGGTTTGGTCAAGGCTGAGGCCTTTGCACATAAATGTTATCAAGATCATGTTGTATTTTAAAATGATTTCATGGATTAAATTTTTATCCCCTAACTCAGGAAGGATGATTTCCCGATTGAACCTGCATTGAATATGCTAAATGAAGGAAGGAAGAATCTAATGAATGAGCATTACCTGGGCTGGAGTGTACTGAAAGCATTTAATAAGATGTTTCTCTTAATTTAAGTCAGCAGCTTTATGACTTGAAGAGAACGTCGAGCTTACAAAGACATTAAATGCACAATGAAATTGTGAATATGTACAAAGCCTTAATGAAGTTATCATGCTATATTTGTGTTGGCAAAAGCGCCGCGGTGGTACTTTTTATCCGTGCCAAATATCTCCCTTTAGTTTCTTCACAGTTCAGTCTCTTTACAAGGCTGTCTTCTCTGCAGTTCAAACATCACTAACCTAACAGCTATGAGCAATCTTATTTGATTAGAGCTCTGTATTAAATCGAGACTGGGTGAGACACTTCTTCTTCTCGCCAGTGTTTTCTATTAATTGAAATCTTTTTTAGCTCAAGGACTACACCCCGCCTGTTATTTCTAAGGGTTATATCGTTTCTTCTTGATGGCAACACCATCTGCATCGCCCATGTTAGTCAAGCAATTCCCCTTAAACATCCTTTCAAAATTCACGTCCCAGTGACCGGGTGGAGAGCGGTCAAATAGTTTGTGCTGAGCTTCTGCCTCTTTCCTGTAGTTGTTCCGACGCTCCGCCTTTAAGCAGCGGACTCACTGACCCTCATTCCATACCGCTCTGGTGTCATTCTGAAAACTGAATGTAACCAATTCCAGGGAGCAAATTGAGGGGCTATCAATTGTAGCGGAGGGGTGTTTTGTCACTATGGGCATGTCAGAGTGGAGACGGAGTGAGGGCAAGTGGAGGAGACAGGGGAGTGGGGGGGTCCGCGGCTCGAGGGGGGTTAGTTTGGCAACATTTCCGTGGGTCAGACACTATTCTACCGCTTGACAATAAATCTGATTTAATATCTATTGTGCGGCAGGTCCTGCTCGGGTGCGAGTCGGCGCGGGGAGCGAAGGGGAGAAGAAAAAGAGGGAGGAGGCCGTCGAGGCGGAGTGGTATAAATAAAAAGTGAAAGGAGAGGAAGCAGAATGGGATATCGGGGGGGCATTGTTGTATTAAATCAGAATAATAAAGCTGTGCATGCACAAACAGTATCTAATAGAGACGTCTGGGAGCCGGAGAGCCACGGTTACCCACCAAATGGTATCAGCGGTCCACAG
Organism: Holacanthus passer; assembly: GCA_025331565.1. Taxonomy (NCBI): domain Eukaryota; kingdom Metazoa; phylum Chordata; class Actinopteri; family Pomacanthidae; genus Holacanthus; species Holacanthus passer. Next base: position 3,329,789 of record JAFREQ010000047.1, on the reverse strand, counting down.
TGCTGCTGACACAAGGACACAGCTGCAGCAGCCAGTTTTAATCAACACACACACTTACGCAACTCCCGCTCGCAGAGTAATGTGGCTCATGCCGTAAAAATCCGCTCTGCTTCCGAGGGGTGCGCGGGCTTAAAGCGGCGCTGTGAAATAACGAGCTCCGGCACTAAAGCGTGTTGTAACCTGTTGTAATGGTGTCAAACTCCCTCTAGCAAGCCTGTCAAGGAGTAGCAGACGGCTCGGTCGCTGCCTATGCTAATCGCCGGCATAGCTAACGTATAAAACGAGAGTTTTATACCGCGGCTTTAAGCTACGTATCCGGAGCTCTGAAACGCAATGTGTGCTTAGATGATTTACTGGGAGGTAATGCAGTGTAATAGCCTCGTTGCCTTTTGGAGAGAGGAGCGGAGACGTATAAACAACAGCAATTAGCTGCTGTCGCTGAGCACACGTACAACTAAAGACAACCTGTGAACAAAGTAGAAAAAATCTCAGTATATCCTCAGTATATGTATAAAATGTCCGGTTTCAAATTGCAGAAGAGACGTCACAACATACTTCTGATGCGTCACATTGACAGTTCACCAAAAGGATTATGAATGATGGCATGTATATTGTCAAAACTATTGTCTACAGAAAAACAAATGAGGAATCTTTAAAGTGATTTTAATGTCCTCTATGTACATGTACAGTTCATCCTCCATGGAAACAGAGTAGTACCAGTTTTTTTGTGAAGTTCCCCACTGTGGGACGAATAAAAGAATAGCTTATCTTATCTTTAATGCTACAAGTCGGGCACCAGATAGAGCAAAGGTTGCATTTCTGGTGGGTCCTCAAATGAGCCGCGAGTACAACAATCTGTGTTTGGGTTCCAAGGCAGAATACAAATCTTATTTAGAACCCAGGCTGTAAAGGTTTAAGAGCTTCTGGGTGAGGGAATTGTGTAAGACAGGTCTGAAACAATTGTTGGAGTAAACCGGAGTAGAGCTCTTCTCTCAAAGGAGGAACGGCTCAGGAAACAACAGTTGAAGGCCTCGCGAAGGGCAAACACAACAGTCGAGCATCGACCATTAAAGCTTGTGTGGTAGACCGTCATGAAGACATGATGAGGATAATTTAAGTCTGTCCTTTTTATAACCAGCCCACGGTGTGAAAATATGATTAGAATAGAAGAGAATAATGCCATCTGTTTCTGAATCCCAATTGGAAAGGATTGACAGGTTGAATGACCCGAAGTCACGAAGCAGAAGTCACGTTCTGTGATGGATTCGCCTCATTATTTTCCATATTGTGTAGTCCTCGTGTTGTTTCCACTGTCAACATGTCAGAGTTACACATACAGTGTGCATGTTTGTTTGAGAAGCAGTCTAATATGAGAGTAGCGACATCAACCATTGGCTACATTAGTGTTCCAGAGAATAGGCCGAGTATGATCTCACAAATGTCCAAAATTGATCCAGTTCTTTTACGAACCATAGTCACTATACAGCATTAATGCCTGCCCATGCATGTTATAGCCATTCAGACAGTTGCTGTACATCAAGGAGCCATAATCAATAGTTGAAAAAAAGTTTGCCTTCTCTTTTGTCTTTCAGTGCAGTTCGCCATCAGTGCCTGATTACTTGTCTTCCTTTGCTCATTATGGCCACTCAGATGGCCACTGTGCATCTGCCAGCCCTTGTCATTATAGATAAAAATGTCGCTTGCTCAGAAACCTCTCCCTCCCCTCTCCCATGACAGCAGAGTATCAGTGCTTGACCGCATGTCCCTTCCTCATTATGGCCTCTTAGACAGAGCTACATCAGCTGGCCGGCGTCCAGCTCGTCAGCTCTGTTTCTGTTGAAATGACACACTGGAGATGCGAGATATAGAAGTACACGGAGGTCAATGGGTGTATTTTTGGGTGTGGCGCACTTGATGTTGATGCCATTGGATCAAGCACATAAATGTGGACAAACAAACGATAGTCAAACCTTTAAATGATTCTAAACTCAATCAAAGGATGTTTTTAATAGACTCAAACATGCTAAAAAAAAAACTCCTTGAATGTGTTGTTGCAGTGTTGATGTAACACTGACAAACGTTCAATCTTTCAAAAGAGTCAGATTCAGCATTTATGTGACTTTCTCAGCTAAAAAGTAAACTGGAACACAATATTGGTTGCACTCATAATGTCACATATATCCTGCAGGCAGTCTTCCACAAACGCCCTTGGTTTTAGAAATGCAACAAAGAAATAGTTTTTTTAAAAGCTAATAGGCGTATTTTTGTAACGAAAAAATGTTTTTCAGGATTTCAGAGAAAGTCATTCCATCTAAAAGAAGAAAACGCACCTCCTTGACTATCTTTTCATCTGAAGGAGAAAAAAGTGTTGGGTTGTGTTATTTAGTTACCGTGTGTGTCTCATTATTTATGTGCTGCCGCAATTTTGGAGAAGATGAATCACGCAGCCAGTTTAACATTCAGTAAGACTTTGCTGGTACATTCGTATTATCTCTCCAGCCTGCACGTATATTCCACTCTGCACCTTCAAAGCGTCCAAAAATAGCCCTCACTGTTTGTTCTTGCAATACCTAATGCATGGTGTGTGCTGCCTCTGTGCAGCCGAGGTTACAACACACGGGGCTGAATCGCAGACTTCATTCGCTGCAATAATTAAAGTCAATATGTCAAATTGATTCTGGTCAGCCATGTAGCTCACTTTACAACACAGCCGAACAGATTTAGTGCTGGAGTGCAGGACTGAACCGGCAATGCTAAGCCATTCATTTCTGTGTGCGGGCATGTGTGTGAGAGCTAGAGTTCCTACGCTCGCTCTTGCTTGCGAAGGTGCTATGATGATGTTTGATTTCAAAATCAGCGGCCCCCCCTCCCTAATCGAACAAGAAACAGCTTCGTGCAGCCTGGCTGGAGATAAATGAATAGCTTGCGGGACAGCAGCAGAGGTTGAGCTGGGGTCAAGCACCATTCTGCCATACAACCCAGGAGACTGCACTACCTGTCACAACACAGACACCCCCGGAGCAGGGTGGAGAGAGAGAGAGAGAGAGCGCAAGCAAGGGGGGCAAGAAAACCCAGCTGGGAAGGAGAAGAGAGGTAGAGAGCAAAAGTTAGAGAACTAAGCAGTGAAGGAGATGCAGCTGTATTGATGAGGTGCAGTGGTGCGGGGGGGCAGATTTATCTCCAGGTCTCTCTGGTAAAAGCTCTGCAGTGCTGTATCCAGCCTCAACCCCATTCAGCCAATGGGATTGAGAGCCTCCGCTCATCTGTCTTACCGGAGGTAGGGAGGAGAAACGGGCAGTAAGTGCAGTAAATTTTGGGTCAGTGGGGGACACGAGGGTGGTAGTGTAGTCCCCGATCAACGTCCTTTACCCACTGCCAAGGCCGCAGTCATGAGGGGGTCTATTACACAGCCCCCGTGGGGGTGTGTAGTGAGGCGGGGGGGGTCGTCTGGCTCTTGCTCCACTGACAACCGTGTTATTGAAGGGTGGGGACGTAATTAGAGGGCGCGCCAGTGAGTACAGAATGTGGAACATCATTAACAAGCTCACATTGTTGAAGTGGGGAGTGTAATTAAAGGGTTCCCACAGCAGTGGGTGAGGACTTTGATTGGAGGAGGAGAGGGACAAAGTGATTTCACTCATCTACCACTAGCGGCTATTGTGACCTTCACACCAATTGGCAGTAGACGGCGCTTGTGGATGGCGAACATGTGTTTCTAACTGTGTGTATGTGCCTGTGTGTATTTTAAGAATGATGATGAAGATGAGAAGATACAAGGTCAATTAGACACTGGAGTCTACAGTGCCTGACATTGTTCGTCTGAGTGGGGACGAGAGAGAGTAGGGATCAGCGAGGGAACAACCAGTTCACTGTTGTCTATAGGGAAAAAGGTCAGAGGAGAAAATGTGCAATGAAAGGGCAGGGACAAGAGCTAAGCCCCCGAGGGCCCAAAACAGACCACTGTGAATCCTCTGCTTGTCCCCTGCAGAGGCTTTCCTTACTACTGAATGCATGTGAAGCAATTTACCACAGTTCCTTTCCTCCCTCCTCCTGCCTTGTACCTTTCAACTTGCAGCACAGGCATTTGTGGACTCTCCACGCATGCTTGGATCTTTTGGGGGTTAAGAGTCACTGTGAAATTCGTACATAGTTTTCTCTGCCTGTGAAACAAGGATCTCTCTCTGTATCAGAAGCTTGACCCAACGCTCCAAAGACCAGGAACAGCACGATGAGTCACCCGGCAGATATCCAGGGTCAGAGCATCAACTCTGGATGTCTGGATGGTTGTTTCCCCCTGAGGAGTTTTTGGAAATCAGAGCAATGCTGGTGGATGAAACTTGACAGAAATACATACTGTGAGAGAGGCATGCACACATACCATGAACTAAAGTATTCTGGATTTACAGCACACCCAAGATGTTCCCACACTGGGTGATCGCTGCGCTTCTCCTCATTAAATAGTGCCATAAATAAAAATCAGAGCTCTACCTCAACAAACCAACTCCCTTGAAAATAAATTCAAGCCTAATGGACATTATTTTCCCCGAGGCACATTTCATGGGCAGCACTTAACTCCTAGACTAAGTAGCAGCAAGTGCCATCAGGGAGGAGGTATAGAGTACCACGATGTCGATTGAACAGATTTAAAAACACCTTTATCCCTACTTCAGTACCAAGTTTAGATGGCAGCAGATGAAATAAGGATGAAATCAATATGGAATGAACAGAGCTTTATTTATATTATTGATTGATTATTGATGATTTTCAAGTTGTAGCACCTTTATTTAACTTCAGTGTTGCTTCCTGTAGCTGCCTGACCCCATCTTTTATGTATGTGTATTTTTTAATTGATGATGAGCCTGATCCAAATTTCCTACAATATGGGACAAGAGAGTGAATCTCGCGTTTTGCTCTCAACAAGATCAACCGATTTTATTTGGATCTTAGAACTTGTCAGGAGCAAAAGACATGGTCTGGGATTAAAAACTACCTGACAGACTTAACTCAGAGCAAATATAACCCCAAAAACAACTCCCTGGCTTATCCTGTGCACAAACAACCAGCTGCTGACTGTTACAGGAAAGCTCACCAACTGCTCCCATAACTTAATAAACCTTTCACACCAGAGCCTTTATCAAAGTTTTACTCTCACTGAAATTAATAACGCTTTGTAATTATCTGTGATTTACTGCTAAAATAGTGAAAAATTCCCTTTTCAGATGGGAGCTTAAGGGAGATGAAATCCATTACATACATTACTAATATTCTATGTAATGGCCATCTATCCTCATCTAACCTTTAAAATTCTACACATGTCTGAGCACAAGTGCAAATACAGGGGTGTGGAGGCAGAAATGGTTGCTGTCCTCGACTGGATTTCTCTCTCTGACTAAGCTGGACGGAAGTGAAAGTCAGAGTCAGCGTGTGTGTTTGTGTGCGTACATGTGGCCTTCTGTTGCAGTGTGTGGTGAGAGGCCAAAATTTTGTCCTTTATCAAAAGACCATTTTCACCATCTGACAAATAGATGACAGAAAAATGCCGTCTGCACCATCTCCCACTTTCGTCGCGTCACTGTTTTCGCTGTCCACCTCTGACCATAAGCAAAGCACAAATGGACGGACACACATGCTGCATAATTGCCATTCGCGGAGGTAGATAACACTATGACACCCATAGACATCAAAGCCCCTCGGCCAACAACGAGCTCCATTAACTCTGCCATTAGAGAGGGGCGATTGATTTATTTACCTGCAACGCCCGACACAACACATCAGCTGCAACAACCCTCGCAAACCTGTGCACATGCTGCTATCAAGCACCAAAGAGCCACCTGACACGTATTGATGATCGAGGCCATTTGGAGACATTGATTTCTCACAATGTACGCACATATCTCAGAAACTGACATAAGTGTTTTTATAAATTACAATAAAATGTTCCCTTCTCGTGTTCTTGGTTCTAAAAGGAGCTGACTGGCCTGGTGCTCCGAGTAGGACATTTAAAGAAAATGCTGCAACAATAATTACTGACAATAATTAGAAGTTTTGTTTCCAGTCACTGAGAGTCTGTCTTGTTTTTTTCAAGCAGGGAAACGGTGTAGCAGACAGAATACAAAAAAAAAAAAAAAAAAAAAAGGTCTGTGAAGGTGAAAAAAATAAAAATAAAAAACTGCCAGTAGGCTCTGGTTAAACACAACACAATGTTCTTAAATAACCCACATAATAGAAGATGTTACTCACTTTGAAAACATCCACTTTGGAGTTAGAGTAGCATGTCAACCTTCTCATGAGGATAAGTAACTGAAAAGGTCGTCGTCAGCATACCACAGCGAGCCGAGCAAGGTTGCAGCATCCTTCCATACATTTACCACCTGTTCATCTGAAGTTTGGCGTGTAAGTTAGTGCATGTGGAGCAGAGAGGAGAGGAAGCAAAACAAGGACACGAAGGGAGGTAACTGTCTATCTCTGTACTTTGAAACAAAAAAAGGTTTGTTTGACAGCAGGTGCATGAAAGCTAATCAGATAGTGTCACTGGCTGACACATGGTGTGACGTGTGCCTGCTGTGGTGTAAGAGCAAGCTGCATTTTGGATGAGCAGAGAGAGATGGGAGTTTAAAAATCATATCTGGACAGCTGCATCCCTGCAGTTGATAAAGAAAAGAGTGACAGAGAGGCTGGTTTATATTCTCTCTTTATATCTCCTTTCACTTCCCCGAAGCATGCTCTGAGGTCAAACGAGTTTATCTGCTCCACAGCGAAGGCTAAGTAAGTGTAGACTACTGCATTTGGTTATTCACGCGTCAATGCGTCCTCTCTACGTCCCACGTTTTCACTATTCCTCAATCGCTCCATCTCACAACCTATCGTTCTCCTCGCTGCCTTTTTTCTCTTACGCCAATCTATTAACTGTCACAGCCAACGCAAGCCATTTTGGCAGACATGACAGTCAATGCACACCCGGATAAGCGCGACCTCCTGTGTGTAAACAGCAAACGGTGGAGTCTCAGTTTGTGGTGCTGTATCTCCATGAACCCGGGTGGCCCCAATGAGACGCTGCTAAAGCCATGCACTACCTATCAAAAGTTGTGCACGGAGCATTCATTTGCAGACAGACAGAGCTTTTATATGAAGGCAAAAATATATTGCTAAATACAGAATTTTGTAGGTCTGGCTCTTCACGAAGAGTAAAGGTGACGCAGGTTGGTGTGCCAGGAGGAGAGATGCAGTGTCCTGTCCGTCTTGGCCTGGTCTTTGTTTTCCATTAGTCAGAGTTATAGCCCCTAAGGCACTCTGTGAGAGCACTTAAGGGTGGTGATAAATACACACAGTCACTACAGCAAAGCTGACTGACAATTCAGGGACAACACACACCTACGTCCTCCTTGAATCATCAGTTCCGGGCTCCGTTGCAGCACCCTGGTCTCAAAAGCCCTCACCGACTTCATTGAAAAAGTCTGTATATCAGCCTTTTTTATTTTTTCAGCAGCAAATCAAAAGGACAGATTCCCAGCATGAAAGTCCCTGTATTAAAAGTTGAGCTATCATGACAAAAACTGTGACTGATGGTTTTATACTGACAAATCAACCACCTGGGGACTCATGATGTCATCTGAAAAGCCTCCCCTCGGATGATTGAGCCTCTGCGAGAGGCCTTCGTCGGCGGTAACAAATGGATGTGAATATACACTCAAATAAGCAGACGAGACCTGGGTCAGACTGCCATTTGAAAAGTCTTCAATTATTTTTCTTTGATTCATTGATCTTGCCTGGCACGTATGTGTAGACCTCATTAATCTGGTCCTGCAGGCAGGCTCAATCAAACACTCAACCTGGCAACATATTGGCGAGCCGAGCCTGAGTCGATGCCAACAGTCACGTTGGACTCTTTTCAGTGATACTGTTAGCAGATTGGTTAATTAATGACTATTTTCCAGGCAGTGACGTGGTGAAGTAATGAGCCCTCCTGTCATATGCTGTATATACAGTATATTTAACATACAGTATATGTCAATACACCAAATAAGCAGCTGCTAGCTGAATTGAAATCACCGCGTTTCATAAAATGACGAGCGTTGACACTGTTTGACTCGAGATAATTGCAGCACAACGCCTGTCTCTGGGTTTGTACTCCCACTCTGTCACCAAGTCATCAAAAGAGAAGCAATGAACATTTAGTTCAATGCTGAAATATGTAATTTTACATCGCATTTGGTCTTTAGACTCAGACATGAAGTGGCAGCCTCTCGCGGAGGCACAGAAAGAGGAAAAACAGATACAGGAGAGAGTGGAAATGCCTTTGACGATGTAGTAAATCACATCGAAATAAATCTTTCATTGCTCAATGGGCGAAATTGGATGTGCGAGATGAGAGCCGTGATGTGTGTTTAGCATTCACTGGGTGAAACCTGCAGCAGAAAACGAGGGACTGAGACAGCAGTGGAAAATAACGACTGAAACGGAGAGAGAGCAAAGGACTAATAATTATTAATTCTGGCGAGGGAGAATTTAGGTACCAGCACTTCAGTGAACAAGCAATCAAATGGTGAAAAACACAGGCTCATTGTTGACATAAATCATAATTATACCACAGCCTCACACTGCAATTCCTGATATAAGAGCAAGTGCAATAGGGAAGATTAAACAAGCGCTGTTATGATGGAGTGCTTCTAACTGATGTTGAACTGAGTGGCTCATTTTACGTTTTAGGTTAATTTTGGTGTGTCATTTTGCATGTGCGTAGTGCAATGCAATGAATGGACCTTTGACTTTACTCTTAACTATTAATTAATCCATAAAAAATCCACAGATTCTGATACATATAAATAATGCTTATTTGCTCCATTCCAGCTTGCGGATGCTTTTTCATTCATGTAAACTTAAAGCAGCAGGGCTATAACTAATATAACATTGATGTTTATGAGCTCAGTTAGACACCATTGAAACTGGCTATTTAAGCAAACCTGTTTATCACCTGAATATAGGAACAGGATGACACAAGTTATTTTGGCGCAACAGCTCACAAGCTTGTTTGCTGAATGTTTCATGTTATATGATCAATGTAGCACTGTACAAAGCATTACATCCAATCACGCACTGCACAGACCCTGACGGACCAACAATTACTGCATGTTCATTATGACATAATCTGCCGATTAGTCACAATTAGTCGATTACTCAAGTCAAGTCAAGTGAAGTCAATTTTATTTATGTAGCCCAGAATCGTAAATCACAGTTTGCCTCAAGGGTCCTTACAATCTGTCCTGAGACCAAGTTGTGTATAAACTGTCATGTTTTGTCTAATCAACACAAACATATTCAATATCAATATCAAAGATATTCACAGCAAATCCTCACATTTGAGAGGCTGAAACTGGTGAGTTTGGCTTCTTTCCTTTATAAATGACTGATATAAATGATTGATCATCAAACTTGCTCATTGATGGAATAATGAATCGACTCATCATTTCAGCACTAAAAGACTATGTGGAACTGAATCACATTTTATCACATTAGTGTTAGCTTAGTCAGACGCGAGAGATTTTCTCCTTGTGTGAGATGTGCTTCTCACACATTACATAATCTTGTGTCTGCATTATATTCTGGTCTGCTTAAGCTACTGTCACAGAGGAAACTGTTAGCACTGTCTTTTTATGCAAAAAGAAGCTCTTTTTGATCCTGTGTCTTGCGCAGAGTCTAAACAGATGAAGAAAAAAATATGTGAGAGGCGCTAAAGTCTGACTGGCACATACAGGTTGTACTGTAAACCTTCACGAGCGTCCACAAATCATTTGAAACACAGCTCGCTGTATCCTGCCGCTCGACATTAGCAGACTTCACAGGACATCTTTTGAGATGTGATTGAATTTTAGGACAGCGGCATTCATTTCATAATAGTGTCACCATCCGCGACCTGAAGAGATCTCGTCTGAAGGGTTTGCATCTCTAGCCAAAATAAAGCACCTTTCAAAATCCTGGAAGGAACGATCGAGCAGTTACAACCACTGTCACCTCATCACCTGGAGACCATTCATCAGCTCGCGGAGAGAGACCGAACGAGAGACACCGAGAGACAGGAGGAGGAGGGAGCTGACAGGTTGGAGCGGTGGCAGGGGAGTAACAGGCCCAGAAGGTCTGAAAAGCAGCGAGCATCACTGAGCCGGATACACACACAAATGGGCTGCACCCAAAACACACACCACATGCGCAACCGCGCTGCCAAGCTGTGCCCACAATGCATGCAAGTGCACGTGTACACACACACACACATACACACACACACACACACAGTCAAGAGGACACTTTTCCTTCATCTGTGTGAGGCTTTGTAGGGCTGTTGTAAGTTTCTGCAGGCACTGATTGAGAGCTTTTACAAGTGGCAGGGAGCTGTAATTGAAGCAGCGCTGCATTTTCATTTTGTATTGAAAAACGTGGGAGCGGGGCACGGATGGATCTCTATCCATCCATTATGTGTTTGGCTGTGTGTTTGTTCATTCATTCATCACACTCCACAGCACAGATACTACTGAGGGGAGGCTGTGTAGGACGTCATGTTTTCAGCTGGCTTGTCTGGTTTGGATTTGAATGCAAGAGAGAGAGAGAGAGAGAGAGAGAGAGACAGAGAGAAAGGCAGTAATTGGCAAGAGCAAGGTCATGTTTCCTGCTTTTTATTCGAGCTCAACGCATCATTTCCAGCAGAGATGTGGTGCCATCATTCAGAGGTGAAATTACAGGTGAAAATTCCTAACATTTCTGTGACTCTTTCTTGTCTTTTCAGTACCACTCATTTTGATCCATTTCACCCTTTGGACTACCTTCCATAATCTGTTTTTCCGGGTAAACGATGATGAACAACTTATAATTCTTAGTCAAACCCGGAAAGAGCAAAATAGTTGCAATGGTGAGTTTCATTGGCATTAAAGCCCAAATTTGTGGCAACGTTTAGTAAAAAAAAAATGGACAAGATGATGATGAACTGGTGTACTTTGTGGAGAATTTCCTGGGAAAGCAGGACATAAAGCATGGTGCTGTGGCTGCTACTGTACAGACAAGACATTTCATACAAGAAACTGGCATAAACACAAACTGTCCTCTGTGGCAGTGAATTGGATCTGTCATCCTCTCAATGGAGTAGGATTGGAAATATAATACAGAAATCACTCAAAATCCTTGTAATTACACACACGGGCATTTAAGCATGCACAGAGACAACATACCCAGAATCCCATCTGCCAGTGTACAGTGCTTTCTTGTGCGAACCACGACATTGCTACTGCAGAACATAACGTGAATTAATGCAGGAGAAAAAGATTCTGGTCAATTCTCCAGTGATTTGAGAGGTCAAATATTTATTCTGTCCTCAGAAAGAAAAACACGAGCATGTCAAGGCAAGCTGAGAGCAATTCAGTTTAAATGTTTCATGCTAATGGGGGGAGCACATCTGCACTTACATGCAAAAATAGGATTTCTGCATAAGAAGTCATATAAAGTACTTTTAATAGACCTTGACATGCAGAAGCGCACACACTCACACACACACACAGGCAGCCTCTACTATTAATCTCCATGTCGACTGTAATTGGGTTTTTAATTGAATACTTTGAATGTCAATTCAGATAAAATGTAGCTTTCATTGACTTTTTACAGCTGAACAAAAATACACACTGAGAGTAAATGTAGAGTAAAAACTGTCTTCTCGCTGTCAGTCTTCTCAGTGACAGTCAGGGCTGTACACACAATCCATTTTGTCTTTTGTTGTGTTTGACGATTTAGTTAAGGCTCAGAAAAGACTTCTGGAAGACGAGGTCCCTGTTGAACCTCCTTTGCCATCCTCCTGTTATGGGATTATGTTCTCTTCTGAGCTCATTCCCCCTGCTGCATGCTTGTATGTCTTATGTCATACTGAGCATGTCCACTTTAGGGTCACATGTTTCGTTTTTGACATCTGTTAACAGAGCTGTCTATTTCAATTCCACACGCCTGAATATTTGCTGGTATTAGTCTAAGTTTGAGTTGCTTTGAATAAGAACATTCACATTCAGGTGTGTGTTGCATAATGTATGTGTGTGTGTCTTATATATGCAAAACCAACAAAAGTTAAAAAGAAAAAAGCAGTAGACACTGAGCTGCAGGAGATTCACCGACAGACGGGACAAGGCGTCCTCCTGGTCCAGCGAGCTCCTCGGTGCCAGTATGTGTTTCAGTAATGTTAATCCAAGCTGGCATGTGCTGTGCATCGACAGCACTCATGTGTAATCTGGGGAAATGCACAGGATCAGTTTAAAACCGTTCTTCACCTCAGGGTAAAGCTGAGTTTCTCTCTTTTCTGGCTTCCTCTCTTGCAGCTTTTCCTGCCAAAACATTTTTTTTGGAACAATGAGAGATTGTGAGAAATCTAACATTTTAAATTCGAGCACCGATATGCCTGCTTGTACCGCCTGATTGTTCACAGGATTTTGTGCTAACGGCACAAGAACAGTAGCTCATTGTGCTGTGTGAAAGTATTGGAATATAAAAATGTCTCACACAGATGGTGATTGGTGGTTGAGTTTTCATTTCTCTGACCTTTAACCTGACCTGAATAATGTTTTTGCCACTGCATGAATAATGCTTTATTTGCTCATTTGTTGTGCTTTTACCTCGCTATGAAGGTGCCATTCGATACATCAGCATAGAGATAAGCGGAGAACAAAAAATACACAGAGTGCACAACAGATTACGTGCATCAACATTAACCACATCTAAACCAGGAGCGATGATGACGGTGATGATAGTACTCGCACTCACTCTTCGGTCTGCACATCAACCAATTTAAGCGAAGCCATATCTAACACAATTTTGGTCACAGATGCCATCTGCTTCACAGAAATAAAAATAAAAAAATCACCAACAGCTCTGCTCAGTTTTGGGAAAACAGCCATGTTTGTAAATGACAAAGAGCAGCTCATGTGAATACGTGTGGTCAAAAATGTGTGTTGCAGAGCAGCGCAGGAGTGCAAAGGTTGTGTGTCTGCGCCCGTGGCTCATGCTTGTGCAGGAGAGTGTTTTGTTGTCGATGTGTCGAGCATGTAGAGTCAGATCCAGAATATTACAGATATTGGCAGTGTGGAGTTCCGCTCCCTGTATCTTGGTCCAGAGCAGATGGCCACAGATCCATTCAGCCAAGGCCTTAATAGAGCCACAGCTGCTGGCAGACAAAGTGAATCTCCCTCCATATGCACTTCCTTGGAAAACACAGCGCTGCTCTGTTTGCTCTGCTGTGTGATGACACAGTCCACAAGCTATGACTCACACCACTCATACGTCTCCATTGGTACCGGTCCACACGGGGCAATTTGTTCAAATTTAACAAAGGCTGACAGTGGACAGGTACGCCCTTGTCTCCCGCTCACATTCGGCCATAAAGCTGGCATTAACAAGGTGGCAGCGAGTTCAATATTCTCGCCTAACAAGAGCCGATCCATCTACTACAATTTCCACCTGTGAGAAATACAGCTGTGACTGTGGAGCACCAGATGCCCTTATTGAACTCATTAATATAGAAGTCAATGCAATTCTCTTTAATGAAAGTGTAAGTGCTCTGTGTGACTTTATCGTCATGCTGCAGGTATTTCATATCCTCACCATAACAGTGTATCATTGATGGTTCTGCCTTTATTATTTACAAATGTGCTGCACTAAATTACAATAAAAGCACATCTCAAAATTTCAATTAGGGCAAAGCGTTACTGTCGACAGGAGAAGCTTTGATTTAAATCTTCTACAATTTGGATCATCATCATTGATATAAGAGCAAATTAGACACAAATCAAATCTCTTGTCCCTGCTGTGTGGAGTAAACATGTTTTTCCAGGTTTCTAGATTTCTGCATCTGTTTGATGACGAACAAATAGGTTCCATCCCACAGTTTAACCAATAAAAGTCAATTGGTTTCAAGAATCTGAATTGTCCATATAGTTGGAGTGTGAGGTAAGTGTGTGTTGGACCTTGCAGTGTGCCTCTCTGCCTTGTGCCCGGTGTGTGTGCTGGCATAAGCTTCGGGCTCCCGTCTGACCCTGACAAGGATTAAGCGAGTGCAGAAAAATGAATGAGTGAGCTCCAGCAGGCCAATTCTTGCAATTCTATGTTAGGAATATGAAGTGTGACGGCCATTATCACCACCCGGACGCAGGGGAGTGTTGAATCTACAGTGCAGGTGTTAAGAGGGTGAAAGCACTGGTGAGAGCAAAATCACAGTGAGAGAGGAGAGATGTGTAGGTTAAAAAGCACACTATTTTTGGAAATGTAAAGGCACGTCAACCAAGGGAAAACACTGATGGAAGAGATTTTCAGCTCACTCAGGTGAAGGACAATAATAATAATACTTTATTTGTAAAGCACCTTTTCATATTAAAATACTTAAAGCGCTTTACAACAAGAAATTAAACGCACCGAGTGTTTCACATTAAAAAAAAAGACATAGGCTGAACATAAAAACAGGGATAGAAAATTAATGGACAGTAAGATGGAAAATAAAGCTGCCGAATAATAAAAATAAAAATAAAGTTAATAATAGAGAATATTGAATGCATAAAATCAGGTAAAGGAAGTGCAGCAGTGCACAAGTAAGTATGAGGCAAAGAGTTTCAGGCAAAGATCAGGAAAGTCATAATTAGTTAAAGGTTGAACTGAAGAGAACTTTTTTTTTAAAAACAAAACATAAGCTGGCTTCCCTGATATCTACAGGTAGTGTTATCTATAGTTTTGGGGTTTGATAGTCAAAGGCTGCATCCCTGATTTTCTGTTGTTAGGCACCTGCAATAAACCAGGAGCAGGTGATGGCAGTGTTCTAGAAGGCAAATAGTGAAGAAGGGAGTCAGCACTGTAGCTTGGTCCTAGCCCTTAAAAGATGTTGTATATAAGGAGGAATGTTAGAAGAAGAGCAGCTAAAACTGGATGTTAATGTGCTGCTCTTGGTCTTGGAGTTTTGAATGAGCTGAAGCCTATATGCATTATAGTGCGTAAGCAAGTCCACTTGAAATAAAGGTATGAATCAGCTTCTCAGCATTGTATAGATTTATAAATGGCTGCACTTCAGGTATGTTTCTAAGGTGGAAAATGGAAAGGATGTATTCGTCCCTTTGTTCATGTGGGACTTGAAATTTAGATCTGATTAAAGGATAGGACTTGTAACCTCAGATTTAATGGAAGGAAGTTCATTTCCCCAGATTATTACACAGCATTTTTTCTTTTCGTTTTATGGCCGACTAGTGGCGAGGGAAAGCAAACGGGCCTGACATTTTTAAGTAATGCTAATTGAATCACTTGAGTGCTTTGTTTACTGGGTGGGAGCGACCGTGGATCAACGAGGGCGGCATCACAAACATCGCAAACCCAAAATGCATTCCCATGTACACACCCACACTAACTGCACCCATGTGCGTTGATCTACTGGAGACGGCTCATTAAAGTTGCTACCATGTGTTTGTGGGAAAGAAAGTACGGAGGGAAACTTATCGCCGAACGTCAGTGTCTACATCAAAGTCCAAACAATCCATACAGTGCTAATCTGCTTTGGCACACAGCAACCACAGCTACAGAGACGGCCCACATTCAGCTACAGACAGACGCTATTACACACACACACACACACACACACACACAAAGTGCTGTGTGCTGGTGCTTCAAGTTGTTGTCTGGCTTTCTGCAGCAGACTCATCCCAGGTGCCTCATGGTGGGTGAGTGTCCACTAATGGCTCCACTCCTTCAAAGCTGCTCCTGTGAGTTTCTGAGTTTGTATTCAGTACTCTGTGTGTGTGTGTGTGTGTGTTTGGAGGGAGGAGAGTAATCTATGGCCACGTTGTCAGAAGAAAAGATGGAAGGAGTAACGCAGGAGCTGTGAGAAGAATGAGAAGAAAAAGGGAGGAAATCAGTGGTTGATGCCAAGTAAAAATGTGACGTGGGTGGTGTGTGGAAGTAGAGAATTGCAGGGGAAGAAGAGATGGAGCAGTGTGAGTTAAAAAACTTTGTAACTTTTGATGCCCCTTCTCTGATCTTTTCCATTGATATCATGTCAATAATCTTTAAGTGAGGTGAAAAAGAGGCACAGAAAAGTAAGTCGGGCTCGCAAAGAGTAGGTAAAGTGCAGTGAAGTAGTGGGGCAGAGATGAGACGGGGCGGGTGTGCGATGACGATGACTGAGAAGCAATCATGTGGATGGTTTGACATTTACCGAGGGTCATGGAAAACAGTTTGTAGTGGCTGCGGTCAGGTGAGGAGGATATCAACTAGACTGGATTGTTTGTCGAAAAAGATGAGCCGGAGGAAACGGTGTGAGGAAAAAAAACGGAGGGTGCTTGAAATCAATAAAGTGGATTTGTGGAGAGGGGGCGTCGAGGGGTGCGGAATAGGGATGAGATGGCACTAAGGACAGATGGTGTTTAAACACCCTCAATGCTGAGAGAGCTGGGGAGTGTGTCAGAAAAAAAAAAAATCAACAGAGGGAGTATTGGTGTCCAGCTTCTGCCATGGTACATGCCCACGCCAACTGGAGTATGGCAGCACCCCGTGGCACCAGTCTGGACAGGCTACACCATCTGAACAGCATGAGCAATCGAACTATTCATCTCGGCACGCTCGAGCAAACACAAACACACGCATGCAAACACATTTATTAAAGTAGTGCTTCTGTCAGGAAAGTCACGGTCCAGTTGCTCCACTTTAAACCACCAAACACAGCCCAGAAAGTCTATTTTCCTCCACCTCAAAGAAAAAAGAACAATCATAAAAAAAAAGGGGGGGGGGGGATCACGACCTGTTGTTCAATCAAAACAGTTCTCTGAATAAACAAACACGACATACGGAAACCAAAGAGGACGCGAATCAAAAAACTGGGACAGTCGCACTCCCCTGTCGATCTCTCATTCAGTCACACCTTCAAGTCATTCCCACAACATCAGCCACACAGCGGGGCTCTCTGCGGCTCGCTGCTGCCGTGACAATGATGATTACCGACCTCTTTAACAGGGAGACATGCGTCAACAGCCTGCCAGCTTATAAAGTGCGCTGGAACACAACTGTCCTGCAATAATACGAGACACAGCGGCAGCCAAACTCTGTGGTCTGCACACTGAGCGACTTGTTATGAGGGAAACTCCAGTTTTATACAACTTGGCTGTGATCTCAATCTGTATTAATAACGTTATCAGATGAGCATATATGTTAGAAACAAAACTGCAGGTTCACCAAGCTTGTATGGATGAGGAAACCTAACCACTTTGCCCTCAGTTTACTGACTTTTTCCTTCAACTTTTCTCCACTTGCTGTAACTGTGCTCGCAGTTTTCCTGTGCAATGAGATATTTAAGTCTAAGTTTAGTTAAATGGCTGCTGGCCATTATTCAGCGTACAGACACGAGAGTGGTATCAACCTTCTTATCTCTATACTCTCAGCAAGAAAGCGAATAAGCCTGTTTCCCAAGTAGTCAAACCTTTGCCTTAAGCACACTCGTGTACAAAAACCAATTTATTGGATGATAAACACATGGACGAATAAAGTGCATTGAGTAAAAGTCAGGCCGAACGAGGTGAAAAATTCCAGCTCGTCAATAAAGTAGTGGTTGTACAGAAAGACTTTCCACGAGTGGTTTCAGGTTGAATTTTGCAGTCTGCACGTCCACAAAATGCAAAAGTGTTTATACCCAATATCGAGAAGGTAGATGTGAGGTGTTTCATCAAATTATCCATCTGACTGCAGGCAACCATGCAAGGCCCATTCCTCTAAACAACCCGCTGGGAGGCTTTACCCTCTGATCAAGGTCTCTCACCTGGGAAGCCTCAGAGCACATCAGGCTGACTGAACTGAATATAGATATGGTTAAATGAATGATGAATTATGAATGGGCATCAATCCAAAATATGAAAATGCAATAGCTTTTCAAATTAAAATGGATTTTGTAACCATCACAGAAAGCATTGGAAACTCGGTGGGGTCCAGTGGATGGGCAGACATATAGAGGCTGATGGGAAAACGGAAATATTTCCATCTTTGCAGGTCACCACAACTATATCATATATAACCAGGGGGGAAAAAAAATCAAAACTTGAGGAGCACACAAAGAAAGTGGACAGAAAAGGACAAGAGGCCATAGAGTCTGATGGAAAAAGCAAAGAGAAGAATGATGAAAGAAAAGATCTTTCGGATGTGACCAGTGAACAGATACCAACAGATGGGACACATGATATGGAAGCTAGTGGAAAAAAAGATGAATTTACCGTAAAATATCAACATAAAATACTAAAATCCAATTTTTAAAAAAGAGCTGTGTCCCATTTGGCCAGTGTAGTAATACACGTCGGTATTGATTTGGAGTCACATGACATGGAAGCTATTAAAAACACATTTATTTTCCATTTAAATACTTGTATAAAATGAATTAATTATACATTAGCAATCAATATAGATGTGCTGCATGAGACCAATAAAGTCAG
Source organism: Holacanthus passer (assembly GCA_025331565.1). Taxonomy (NCBI): domain Eukaryota; kingdom Metazoa; phylum Chordata; class Actinopteri; family Pomacanthidae; genus Holacanthus; species Holacanthus passer. The sequence goes on along the minus strand of JAFREQ010000047.1, from coordinate 3,311,325 downwards.
TACCAATTGAAAATAACATTGGTTTTGTGTCATTCAAATAGTAATTTATTGACAGAGCCTAAGTGAAACCCCTGTGGTTGAGAGCGAGGGCTCGTAAATGAGCTCACCATCCTCTCACTGACAACACTGGGTCAAACTAAGTAAGAAAGTGAATGTCGAATATCCACCTTAAAACTCACTTTATAAATTTCTGCTTTCTAAACCGATCAGCCAAGTACCGGCGCTCAATCTGAGAGTTTTGCTCTTACAAACTCAGATATATTTCGAGAGGCTCTTAATGCTTTAAAATTACACTGCTTTAAAGCAAAGTGCTTTCTGCGTCGCACGCGAACAGAAAAGGAGTGAATGAAGTGCCACACAGATGCTGAAACACTTGAAAGATTTGGAAGCAGTTGAATTGCTCAGGTAACAATATGTGTTTGCGTGTTTATGATGAAGGTGGTGTGTGGGATGTTGAGGGGCAATATGACACACTCACACTCACGCACACACGCAGCCCAACAATTCTGTGTCAGAGCTATTCCCATGTAGGGACAGCTGAAGTTGATCTCATTAACTTGCCCTTCATTCAAACAGCTAATTACACACAGACACACAATCACAGCCTTCACAGCACAATCAAGTCCTGACAGAGGGAGAGAAAGAAAGACAGAGGGGGGTAAGAGTGGGACAGAAAGTCGGCGACAAACACAGAGGGAAAAAAAAGTGAGCAAGAGGAGGAGGACATATGGAGAAAGGAAGCGGAGCACGGAAAAAAACAAAATGAAAGAGAAAAAGGAAAGAGAGTGTGAGGCTTCATTACTTCTAAGCCTTCAACAAGTATTTTACTTGAGTGTAAGCTGATTTTCCCTCTCACGTACAGCAGTGGATTGGCTGCGAGTCAGAATCTTTCTGAAAAGCTATTTGTTTCCAGTATCCCTAATAAAGGAATTAATGTTATGTTAATGACTTTTCAGCCTATTACTGCACTGCTGATGGATCCATCTGTACTTGAAAATGTCTTTTCCTCCAGAACCCTGCCGCATGGTTATTTGTGTCACAGTCTTTGTCAGGTAATTTATGGGGGGACATTAAGCCGTTAATACATTGTGTTACAAAAAAGACGACAGTTTAATGGCATTGCGTAGATGAGCAAACTGGCCATCAATAATGCCGTATAATGAAGCCTGTTGGAGGCCTACTGGGACTGAAAAACAGTGGCTGCTGAAACTTAAAAGAGAATACTAAGAGTTTGTGCATGTGTGTGCGTGTGTGTGTGTGTGTGCAGATGTGTGTATGTGTACTTGATTCAGAGAAGCTGGAGCAGGAAAGCAGTCAGGGACGATCTGGGTGGCACATTTGCTTTCCGCTGTAGAGATCTGGGTTCAGTCCCCAGCAGTTAGCGTCAGGGTTTTGATAGCTCTTTCCCTTTTGGATCCGCTTCCAGGTTGATGAAATATATATGCTATATATATGCTGAGCTCAGACGTTAACAGGTCTCTTATCAAACCTAGTATCTCCCCTAACACTTTTTTAATACCAAAAAACAGTGCACAGTGTTTAACATTATGAAATTGCAGACGTAACTTGTGGCAGATTATATCTATGATAAAAAAATTGTTGCCAAAAATAGATAGAAAAAAATATATATATTGATACCTGTACATTGTAGTCTAATGTTTGTTTATCTTGTCAAGCTGGTTGTCCTTGTTTTACTTTGTATGTAAGTCTACTTCTGTGTATGTACACTGAGAGAGAGAGAGAGTCAAATTGTATGTGCACACGTACCTGGCCAGTAAAGCTGATTCTGATTCTAACTCTGTAAGTAACTCACCCAAAGGCCAAATGAAATTTGCCAACAAAAGCTACTTACAGATCAACAAAATCTTCAACTGTACTTTCTTTTATATGTCAACTCCATGTGCGTTGGAGGAAGTATGCGGTAACGTGGCAGCGAGCAGCACTGAGGTGCACGGTATGACGAATGGAGAAAAATGAAAAAGGACGAAAAAGAGGAAAAGGAGAAAGTTTAGAGAAGAAGAAAAAAAAGCAGTAAGAAAAAGCAAAATGAAGAGAAGGGGAGACATTACATAAAAAGATTAGGAAAGAGGTGATTCCGGTCAAGGAACTGTTCTTTGCTGTCGTCATTCGCCCAACCTCTCGTGTTCCCTTCACATCTCCCCGCTGCTCACCTTCTCCTCCTCTCGTCTGTCTGCTCCTCTCTCCCGACTCGCACTCTGTCTGAGTCTGAGCCGTGCTGTTTTTATGAAACGCTGCTCTTTGCTGTGGAATCTACAGTCAATCCTCTGTTGCCTCTGCCTTCTTCTTCATCTCTCTCTCGCTCTCTCTCCTCTGCATTGTTGCCTGTCTATTCCAGACACCACACCGCGTTTGACACTTGGCTCCTTTGACTCTCAAAGTAAGGTCAGCGCTGGCAGCACATCAGCAGCCACTTCACTCCCATCAGTGTCCACAGCCTTCCTGTTCAGTCACATTTCAGTCGCCATCGCACTTAGTGCACTGTCAGTACTGTAAGTGTGCAACAAGTCCTTGGCAAAATATCAATTCTTGGTCTCGTTGCCAAGTCGTGTTTTTTGTACATTATATTACATTATTTCTACAGATGAACTCGTAATAAGAACAATAAAAGTATGAATGTGCCTGAAATTTGAATTGGATTTAAAATGGTTAGTCTCATCAGTAGAGCTTCAATGGCACATTTACATACAAGTACAAAAAGACATAGCGTTAAAAGACACATCAGGTCACGGTGACAGATTTTGACAGAGCTGGAGTGGGAACCTGCAAGGATTGTGAGCGACAACTAAAAATTGCAGCCGAGTTGTGTTTGGCGTAGACGAGGAGACAAGGGAGGACTTTTTTTTCTGCAGCTGCCATCCTCACTGTGATGTCTGCTGTGCAGCGACAATACACGGTCTATCAATTCACAAGACACAAATAGAGTAGAGCGAGACTTGTGCATTCATATACACACACACACACACCCAACTGCAGACTGCAAAAGCTCAGCCAAACGGCTCGAGCAGGGTGAGGCTTATCAAGCTCTGATTTTTTTTATTGAAATCACCGATCATGTTATTTGACATTTCAATAGGCCTGCGGGGGATTTAATCCCTGTACAGGAGTGTCATACTGAGGAGCAGAGCTACGCTCCTCGATTGCAGCCTCGGCTCTGTCTCCACCAACCCTGCCCTGCAGTCAGACAACTGGGAATTAAATGAGCTAAGTAGCAGACGATGAAGACGGATTATAGCTGGTATAGTAAACCGTCTGAACGCTGTCACATCACTATGCAGATGAAGGCTTATGTTGGCATATGTGCTATGTTAGGTTTGTGTGGACAGTTGTGCATTCATCATGGAAACTGATACGATAAGTATTTTACACACATCAACATTCAAGCAATGCACAACACATTGCATTTACTGTTACAACGTGCTCGTATGGAATTGCATGGAAATCGAGAGCTACATCAACACATATGAGCTAATGCAGAGAAGTGAGCCATAACAGTTCATTGTAATGCTCACGTCTTTATATACCACACTGTACATCAAATCCCAACAGCTACTGATTTTCCTAGGTGGAAAATATTGAAAGTGAAAAGAAACATATTGTGAGAATGAATTTCAGATACGCGTGTAGGATGCTTGGACACGGCGTGGAGGCAAAAACACAATATCTGGACACTGTTTTTCCAACATAAGCGTCTGAACAGCTGCTAGTGGCGGATGACAGCTGTGACCTTCACTTAGGAAAGTATGGAGGTGTATAGATGCAAATTGTGTATCCATTGCTTAAAAGTGATTTTAGCAATTCATTGCTGAATTAAAAGTATTTGGATGATACCTTTTTCTTGCTTGTTTGTTGACTCCAGCACTGTAAATACTGCTTGAAAATCCACCATCTTGCCACCTGCTTGTTAAAAAGTATCTTGAAGACTCTCTTTCTTTTCAAAAGTTTTCCTCTTCCTGTATTTCTCGTTTTCTCGCGTTCTCTCTGTCTTCATCTCTCAGCTTCTCATTCATCACGTTTCGTGGGTGACAAGGATCCTATACGAAGGTACTGGAATAAATGGCCCCCTGCCCTGCTATCGACAGACTCGACTCAATTGAATTTAATGCTTGGCTGCCCTTGTGTTTTCTCTCTCAGTCGCGCAAATAAACTCATTTGTTCTAATTTCGTGATGTCTCCATTTGCATCTGCGAGCTCTAACTCCGACTCCGCCCTCTTGTGGGGCCGTGCTTGACTAGGGTGGCGCCCGTTAATTAACCACTTAATCACAACCAATTAATGTAATAATACATGGCTTGATTAACCAAATTGCTATAGGCATTCCAAAACAAGGTCTCCAATATCTAACACAAATAGGTTGGGAAATGGCAGGTAATTATTCCCTGCCATGTTAAGTGAATATCGATGGATAACAATGTGGCTAAATTGAGCTTGAGCAGAAGGAGACAATTATTTTTGTCAGTGCAAAGGCAAGAGATGACAAGCGCTGTCTGTATCGCCTTAACAGACAATAAGACGAATCTAAGACGAGTGTCTGACCATCTGATGGTGGCTCACGTTAAGACAGAAATTGCAAGGATGAAGGAGACTGAAAGGCTTTTGCCGTCGGACTTTAAAGCTGATAATAGAATAAGAGCAGATATCAAAAGCTCTGAGCGTACATACAGATCTCTTTTTTGACAGACACACATGGAGGAGACTCCTCTCTCAATCTAGGCCACCACTTCATCTCTATTTTTATATTTGTCCTCTATATGTGGTCCACTATTAAGAGCTGCCATTTTCCAGACAAAATACACACGGGAAAGAAAAAGGCTTTCTCAACTAATCCCCCTGTCTTAGTCATGAGAAGGCTTCCTTTCAGCCCGAGCGCACCCCTGGGTGACCATTCCCTCCTTCTTCATCTCCTTCCCTTCCTGCAGAGACCAGCAGTCCGCCTCAGAGGGAGAGAGGGCAGAAGACTTAGCAAAGATCGATTGATGTCATCACCTCTGTCTGGGACACCAGCTCGCCGGCTCATACAAATATAGAGAAGCACGCGCACACGCTCGCGCACCCTCTACAGTGGAAGTCAAGACTTTCCATCCCAATCTCGCCCAGAACATTGCACTCAATAACGGCAAAACCAGAGCTGCAGAACAGGGTACAAACGAGCAAAGAGAAAATCCCAGAATCGGAGAAGCTCAGTGTGCTGTTGCGAATTTTCTGCCTCCCTGGATCGCCACGTCTGAGCGCTCAGCCGGCCCGCTTCAAAACATACGCATGGCAGCGCTCTCGCACGCACACACACAGGAGAACACACACGGAGCACATACGCACAAAGCAGCTGTCAGTCATTCGGCTGAGCTTGCTCGCATACTCGGAGCAGCTGCTCAGTCAAACTTTAAAAACTTGTTAGTGTTGCCAAACATTAATTGATACACAGACAGCATGTGACAGCTTATCGTGAGTTGTAGGTATACGTTCAGAAGCTACACATTAAGTCCCAAACTTCAAAAATGTACAAAATCATAATCTGTTTATTTGACCTCTGCTTATCTTGTTGTTTTATTTCATTAATTCAAAACCGTTCTACTGTGTAATTGTGTAGTCTGAGAGACTTGCTAATGTAATCATAAAAAAAAAAGTGCTTTTTGATTAGCTCATGAAAACACTGCGGTCGCGAGCCGTTGTAATTTAAAGCCGAACACCAAAAAATATGATGCCACTCCTGTGCCGACTCAGATGGCAAGTAGATCATAGTTGTCAAAATCCTCCTCCGGCACATCAAGCATAAAATTAATACAATAGTTACGATATTAATAACGGGCCTTTTTGAGACCCTCGACTGCTTTCCTTATTTTGAGGTCACACGCCATGCTTGTGATTTCTGTGTCAAATTGCATCTGTGCTGGAACAACAGAGCCAAGAGGACTCTTCCCATTTAATTCAAGGACAAGAATTCAGAATCATGCTGAGCTGAAGTGAAATCTCAAAATTCAGTGAGCCTGTTAGTGAGAATCACAGACTATCTCAACTAACCGTAACAGTGACCTTCACCATGAACGCGTCAACCACCCTCACTGAGGGCCTATCGTGAACCTTAAACAAGGCACACGCCATTATCACGTCTGATGGTGACGCCTGGCAGTGTTCCCATCACTCCTGGCGTTGTTATAGCCGCATGTGCAGCGGACGGTCCCCGGTCTTAGTTATGCTAATGTACAGAAAGGGATTTTTCATGCAAAGGCAGCTTCATCAATAAGTCATAGAGCAGCTCATTTCACCTTACTAGTGAGCAACCTCCACGCCTCGCAGGCACTTCCTGCAAAGCGTGAAACAATACGGTGCCGCGGAGGACTTGTTAAAAATACATAATCTCAAGAGACGGCGCACTCGCTCAAGAATACCTACAGTAAGCAGGTGTGCTTGCCTCTGGCGCCGGCGTTCATGAATGCATGCATGTTCAGCAATGTATGTATGCGCTTATGAAAGTAAGTATGTGGATATTCTGTGTGTGTGTTTTGGAGGCAGTGCTGCTCGAGCTTCACTCCCCTGCAGGTTGGAGCTGCAAAAATAGTCCGTGCCACATACAGTACATCACAACAGTGAAGGGGCCAGATAACGATGCGCGCCCTGTCATGTTTCATGCATTCTGATAAGGCGGCAGGCGCGAGGAGAAAAGCTACGAACAAGGTGAGAGGCCTACAGGGATGACAGGCTGCAACTGCCGGTGAACCGTGTTGGTACACAGCCTTCCTCTTAACGCGCTCGCTGTACCACGGCGCGGGCTCACAGCTCATAATGCGGCTACTCAGGTAGGACAGGAGGACATTTCTAGTGTGGATGACACGCGCTCTGTGTTCCTGCTGCTGTGTCTTGAAGCAGGGTTTTTTTTTTTTTTTTTTTTGTGGAAATGTCTCGTCTGCATGAGAGCACCTCCGAGAGAAGGCCGGAACAATTTCCTGTCAAGGGACTCTTCGTGGGTAGCTGTGCGTGTCATTGCTGAATGAAATGCACCAACAATTCCACTTCATTAGTCTTAATTTTAAGGATAAATATAGGTTTTGGCCAGAAGTTGCTGCAAGAATACAGTAGATATTAAGGGGTGTAAATTATGGGAGAGCACCTCTGTTCTGACAGATCGCATTACTCAGTGATGCAGACCAGTGAACCATCAATTTGTCCATCTGTTTCTTGCTCCGTCGTATCTCTTTCATTCACACCCCTCCACTCTTTCTTTCAGCTAATCGCACCCCTCGATCGCATTTCTCATTTCTCTTTTGATTTGGCTCTCATCTCTCTCTCTCAATCATCTTGTCTCTTGGATTCCTGTACGCCATTTCTGTATCTCAATCACCGAGGGTGAAGTGGGAAATAATGCATAATATCACACTGCAGTGCACTTCACTAATGAAAAGGGGGGTTTGTGTGGGAACAATGTCAGTGGCAGGGGGTTTCTTTATTTCCTTCTTTTCTTGTTTGCTGCCCTTGTTCCTTGTTTCTGTCACATTTTTTTTCCTCTCTCTTGCCTCTGTTTGTCATCAGTATCTGGTGCTGCAGACAACATGGTTATTATTCATTAAGCCCGGTACAGCAGCGTTTCTGTGTGTCACTGACTGGTTGCATCCCGAAAACCCCGCATGTCTCATCCGCTCGCTGGTTAAGTGGCTGCTTCTTTGTGTGCCGCCAGCTGAGCGCGGGGTTTCAAGTATGCAACGCGCCGTGTGGAGTTCACGGAAGTTGTTGTGCGCCCGTCCTGCCCCTGTCCAACCCCATTGTGCCGACCGAGATGGCTCTGACTGAGCTGCCTTCAATAATTCATTCGGAATCAAAGCGAGACAAAATGGATTGCAGCAGAAGACATTACTTTCCACTTGGAGGGAAACATAGTTGAAATTCAAAGCTGCAAGTCTTTTACATGAGGTGGGAGTTCAGCTAACAGTTAATAGGGTATAGTGCTGTGAATAGAGGCTGATATCTGAGCAATAAATACAAACTGTGCACTGCCACTCTTAATGCGTGCTACACTATCAAGACTAGTATACTGTGAATGATTCAATGTCCTGTTATTACAGAGAAATTAAGTCATTCAAAGTTAAATTGAGCAGCTACAACATCTTTTATGCACTTTTTCATTATTGTATTAGGACTGTATTGTCTGTATACCTGCATTCATTTCAAATTAGAAACTGAGCGTGCATATATTTGTGAATGTGAACGCCTGTGATAATACTCCTGTGGGTCTCCTGCATAGTACTGTGCTCCCCTTTCATCTCCTTACCCCCTACCTCTAAGCCCCGCAGCGGCCCAGCTTGGCGGTGCCAGCACTCTCGTTAATCACATAGTGTCAGGCCTTTAATAAGTCCTTGACGGGGGTTTCGCCGTGAACGACACTCTTTATCAAAGGTTTACACTGCCAGTGTGTCCTGGAGAATGATTGATCCCACCACGCTCAGGTCTGCCCTTCATGCTGACTGACGGAGCGACACCCCCACAGCCAGCGGCGGCAGAGGTGCACAGACACGTGTGTGTGTGAGTCCAAACGTGTGAGTGTGTTTGGGTGGCGGCGGCAGCGGCGCTGTGCTGGCACAAGGCGGCTACGCCTGGGTGATGGATACTTCTGCTCATTCCATTTCTCTGTCTACCAACCAACCCTACATGATCCTGCATCTGCAAATGCAAAACACTCCCATTATAGATGCTGTGATAAAGTGATGTTTTAACCTTGCCTGCCTGTGGCTGGAAAGGAAGCAGCCAATCCACTTAACAAATGAAGTAATATCAGCAATCGGTTGGCCTTGTCGCTTTACTTATGGACGTTACACTGTACTGTGTGTGAAGCATTATCAGAGCTCAGCTGGCCTTGTCAAGAGGGAGGCTGGAAATCTGAATGAATTAGATGAATATCAAATCCATCAAATTCAGACTTAGCCTGACCCGTCCTTAAATCTGTCAGAATAAGACATACAATAGGTAGAAAAGAAAAGGTGTTTGCTGTACTGTGCTCCCTCCATTCCCGGGGCAGTACACTTACCCAAGCCCAAGTTTTGATTGTGATTTATGTCAATGCATGATGAAATCTGATTTGAATAAGAGTTAGTGACAAACAATTATGAAAACATAAAGACTGAAATGGTGGATTTAATGCACAATCAACCAGCTTCTAGATTTGAAATAACATTTACTATTTGTACAAACATACATTTATATTATAAAGTCAAGACTCTAATCAATTACACATTTCATTTGGATAATCTGTTTTTTTGCAAAACCACCTTCTACAATTTGATTAATTTTCTAAACAGCGAGTTAAAAGGGTCTCAATAAGTCTGCACACTGTCAACAATGACCCCATTACCCTACATAGTTGAGTTGAACTAGATGCATTATTAGTTTGATGGAAAATTGCCTCCTATTACATGCAATTAAAGGCAACCCATTAAAAAAGACTCAAGGATCCTGTTGAGAACCTGTCAAATGAGCTTTGAGAAGCCTGTTGCTAATCATAGAGATGGCGAGTGTAATGCAGGTATGACTTTAAGAATACAAGAACGTGCTTATACATCACACAATTAGGCAAAAGGGTTCAGAGTAGATGGTGCTTGAAGCTGATCTCTGAGTAAAACTGAACAATCAGTGAGTCTAATGGACATTTCTGGAGTAACAGAATGATTATCTTGATTGATAAGAGACAGTTTTGAAAATGGGAATGAAAGAGAGCAGCAACAAGGAAGGGAATCTGAAAGGAACATATATATATGTATATATGGGCTATTTAGGGAGAAGGAGAGAACAACATAGATGAGGGATGACAGAGAAGATTGTGCAGAGATAAAGTGAGATTTTGAGCGCTTACTGGAAGTCACTTACTGTCTGACTTTTTTACAAAAACAGTATATAATTTAACAAGTAATCATGTTTAGTTAAATAGTATTCTCGAGGTGGTCTTCGTTGATCTATGAATTATAATTGGAGCTTCACAATTGTGTCACTCTTGAGTGTCTCCATTCATTTGTCTAAAGTAATACTGTGTACACAGAATTTACATTACAAAAAACAGTAATTGTAGAATTAGGAGAAACGTGGCTCATTAATTCTCTGTGGTTTCTTTGATATAACTAAGTGCATCCCTTTGGAATAATAAGTACCTGCTTTGACTGCCATTACCATTTGGATGAAGATCAAAAATTTAAGTCCAGTCAAATGCCTTTGCATTACTTCTGGTGAGCAGATTTGTCACCGGGTGGCTCATCAAAACAGCAGCTCTAACCCTTCAATACAGAAAAACAAAAACAGCACGAAGAAAGAAATAGAAAGTCTCTGAAAAGAGAAATCACATAATGGTTGGGTATATCAGTGCCCATTGTACTGACCTGTTTGTGAATGGCATGAATGGCCCCGGGAAGTTCTCTGAATGAAATCTGAAGAGAACAATTTGGTATTCCCTGGGACGACACCGCAGGCTACGCAGCCATTAGGACACTGACTGTGAAGGCCTGCAATCTAACTCTGCACTGTTTTACTGACCTCCACTCTCTCTTTGTCACACATATGATATACTCTCACACACACACACACACACACAAATCATCTTCCATGAGGCTGGAGACACAACATCTGGTCAGAAGGGTAGGGAGACTTACAGAGAGATTGAGAAGGAGGGACAATAAACAAGTGTTCAATATTTGCCTGCTCTGTCCGTGTGCCTGTATTTTGTACTTTTGAGAAACTCTCTCATGGCTGTGGAGGCCATCCACGCTCCCGGCAGCGTGCCCTTACAGGTCGCCGCCACTCTGTCTCCGCAGACACTCTGGCCAGATAGCCACGCTTTTTGTTCCAGGGATCAAAAAAAACAGCACCTGTTCACACAGGCCTCTCACATTGTTCTTCCAGACCTTTTAGCCAAGACGCGCCTCTGTAATCATCTCTGTAATAATAGAGAACTGTAGTATTTCGGGAGGGGTTTTTTTTTTTTTGTCCCTTGACCAATGCTGCAGCTATTGGTTCTGGGGCAGATATGGTTGCAGGAAAACAACAAACATATAAAAGTGTAAGGAAATGAATCCCACAATTACCTTCTCGTAGTAATAGAACAGTTCCTGATCAAACAACTGCTGTTATGCCTTTCCAGCTGCACGGCCACATAAACCCAGTTCTGTCCATTGTGTGCAGGAGGTATGGTATAGATTGAGCAATGCACACATCGAGAAATCGATGGAAGTGGAAAAGCAAATGGCGGCAGTTATTAAAGCCATCATCTAAAAGGTAAAATAACTACAATTCCCCTTCTCACAATGCCGTCATGCTGGCTACAGACTGGTGTTTCTTTTTGAAGGCTGTGAGATAACACAGCTCTCATACTCGTAGAGAATATGCATTAAGTTTGTTGGTATTCAGATAAATGTGGCGAAAGATTCAGTCAGGAGACGAGAGAAGTAGAAGGGGGAGGGGAAAAGGACATTTTCAATTGTTAGATCTACTTTCACTGAGGTATTTCTTTACATGAGGACGTGAATGCCAAATGATTCGGAATAACAAAGGCGCAAAAAATGTGTTATTTGCCGCTTTGATGCAGCAGGATTACATCCCACAGTTTCCACCTCCATGTCTGTTTTGTATCCTCGAGCTTTCTTTGTCTGTGCATTCAGATTTTGATACCACATTGTAAACTTTCCTTGCATTTTAAGATTTTTTTTTGTTCTGCATAAACAGAAAAAAAAGCAGAGCGAGGAACACATTGCGACTATATCTGCAGCAAGAGCTACACAATACACCCTTCATATCAAAGGCAACGCTGAGAAACATAATGATCTCCAAGAACGTCTTAAATTCTGCCCTGAGGGATGCGGGCCCGCATAATGACAAACATTCATGTGTGAGGTGATCCATAACCAGCCATTCAAAGTACTTCATTAAATCCTTAACTCCCTGTATCCAGCAACAGTTGGTCAAGAGGGGTCTGCCAAGGATTTCTGCCAGACAGTGGCTCTGTTTTCTGGTCTTACTGTACTTGTGATGAATAACCCCGCGTTTGCGCCTAAAGGCAAATTCCAGCTTGACTTCCAACTCATTTCTCTCTGCTCGTCACGCTCCCTCTCTCTCCCCCACACACACACACACACAAACACACACTCCTCTCTCCATGCTGTTGTTTCTCCAATATGTTGTCATGTTCTCTCTTGGCAGACTGCTGTCACGCATTCTCACTTTCATTGAGACACCTTACTTCCAATGGATCAGTTCTGCTGGCATTGTCATCTGTTCTTCCTCTGAATATCATTTGCATATAAAATGAGCTACAGCACATGTGCACGCACTTGAACGGACTCTTGCCAGACTACCCTTGATGCCGAGGTTTACCAAGCTTTTGCCTCATAGATTAAATCAAGTCTTCAGGTAATATAGTAAATGCTCCAATGAAAAATGGGTTCATCAAGTTTGGGGTCAGATTTTGGATGCTAAGCATATTCCACTACAGGCAATGAAATGCAGATGTGAATGTAAAGTTTTTCCTCAATGCACAGAAGTGATTGTTCAAGGTTAAATGTTGGGTGAGATCTAATTGACTTCATATTGGCAATTTCCATCTTCGCATCGGAAATATTCTAACTCAAGCCCAAACCTCTTCTGCACAATAATCATCACTGGCATTCCTTCCTCAATTTCACAGCCAGATGCCACTCACTGATCACGTCTCCCCCCTCCGCTGAACAAACATCTTCCACATCCTATATTCATGGCCAATATGCAGCTAGAACCCGGTGTGTCGGGTCGTCTTTTTACCACCATTAACACCAGGACTTGTCAACCCATCACTCCAACTACCCGTCACCCATATCAACTTCAGGCCGCTTTTTTTGACAGCACCCATGACAGTAGATAGTAATAGCTAATTCAAGGCCTTAGGCGCTTGTCACACTGTAAAGATCGATAGACACCTGTCACACAATTTCAGTGAAATAATGGATGGAAATGACAGTTGCTCGTTAACCATCAAACACGCCGTTAGCCACAGCGGCGCTCCCTTTCCACACTGTTAATCTAAGGCCTGACCTAGTCATCAGTTTGCTTATGTATGTAGCGGCTGTTAATGGGTGTTCCTGAGATCCTAGCATGTCAAGCGCCAATCGTCCCCGGAGCCGTGGGCTGTCACACTGCCACATGTCAAAACCCTTGATGTACGAGCCATTTTCTCTCTGCTTTAATGCATTTAAATGGAGCTGTGAGTCCGGCAGGACCGGCCCAATTTCAGAACCAGCAGTAAAGGCTCAATCTCATCTACTGCCCTGGTGGACGGAGCATGTACATAGGAAATGAAATTGAAAATCCATCAGGCAAACCCACATGTACACACACGCACGCACACACCAGGCTTTTCCTTTCACAAACTCTCTCTGTTACACATGCACACTGACACGCACACACACTCAGTGACACACTCTCAGAGGGTCATATCTCACATTTCAAAGCGTTATAATAATAGCGGATGTGTGATGAGCTGCTGCCTGATGTAGAAAGCTAATCCAGGCAAAAAAAACAGATTTACTAGAGTAATTGAACTACAGTCAAAGAATTATGAGAGTGAAAGAGCTCCAGACTGCACTCGGTGTAAAGGTATTCTAACCTTGAATTTAATTAAAATCCTTTTTTTTCTCCTCATACCATGTGTGCTTTAAATCATAAAGTCAGCCTCAATCACTTAACTTGCAAAGCATTCATCAGCTTTTTTAATAAACGTGCTGTTGATACGAGTGCCTTATATGAAAATCACCACTGAACAGACGGATATGTATTAAAATGCAAATGGGATGGGATACTAGGTTATAATCTATCACACATCTAATGCAGGTGCTCAGATCACTACAGAAATGTGCCCAGATCATGTTCCCAGAGCATTACAAGCAGAGGGTAATGTTGTTTTGTGTTGTATATTGAGATGCGTGTTCATGAAGCATCTCGAAGACATCTCAAATGCTTACTGAGGTAGTTCTATTAAAATCAAAAGACAGCGACAACAAAACATAGGGGCAAGATCACATATATTTGCTTTCCAATACACAGAATCCTTGTACATCCACCCACAGGCCAGGCACGATTCTTTATTATGGAGCCTGGCTATATCCAACACCAACCATCAACTTCAGCCATAAAGGTTGAAGCAAGACTCAGAGACAAAACCTTGGACTTTGAATGTTTTGAACACTTTGAATGTGTGAAGACGCTCCAGACTCAACATTTTCGCCCTCCCTGTTTTCAGCTGATAACAAACGACAGACAACAGACCTGTGTGCAAACTCCCCAGACACTGAGTGTGTGTGTGTGCGTGTGAATGCGCAGCGAGAACATCTGCTTTCAGTGAAAGAGCACAAACATTTGAGAACCTGTCCCCTTCCTGCCAACACCTGCCTTCCTAAGTGAAGTAGTCGACACATCCACAATGGATGTGAAGGAGTTGCTTTGGCTCACTGTCACTGAGGAAATGTCAGCGGAGCACGCCACTGGTTCCCAGTTAGGAGAATGTCTTCCTGGCAGAGGAGATTCAGTGAATGTGTGAATGGTTGGCTGACCCTGCATCTGTAAGCAGCGCCTAGGAATGTAATTTCTGTTGTAGTGCGCTGCTTTGAGGCCAAGGTTAGGGCTGATTCAACTGAGCAAACCCAGAGATTCAAATTAAAATGCCTTTTTCAACACAGTCAACATGTTTGTGCTACAGAAGGAAAGCGTTTGCTTTATTTCTTTGGTGCGCCCAGGGCATCGCTCCAAAGCACACCACAGGAAGTCATGTTTGAAGTCATGTTTGCGAGGCCAGCATCAGCGCCTCGCACGGCCTAACTTAACAAAATGAATTCAACCGCAACACGGTGATGCTTCAAACGCTCTGTGCACTTCTACTAATATACTACAATCCTGCTTGGCCCCATCGCTGTTGCCATTGAGTCACTGAAATACAAAGAGACAACATATTCAAATACAGATTATTTCCAGCTAAGCCCCGATCTAATGAATGCTGCCACATTATGCACTGTGCACGTCGACTTAGGCTAACATGCTGGGTTTCAAAACAAACCACGGACACTGATTTTCATTTTAATTCTGCACAAACATCCTGAAGCCGACCCAGACAGTCGAGGACTGTGCTGCAGCAGAAGCCACTTGCTGCAAAGGTCAAGTCCAAAACCACAACCAACTCCTAATGATGAGACTACATGTTTGATTTAGAAGCTGGGAGATATGTCTCCTGAATCGAGATCAACATTAAGAATCTTAACTGCAGTCCTGGACAACAGTTTTCAGTCTACACAGAGTATTTCAAAGCAGTAATAAGTGTACTCACATAAAAAGGGGGAAGGTCCGCTTGAGACAACAGGCTTTTTCTATGACAGAGATTTAGACATTTTACAGCCGGAGAAGCTTGGATGCAATTAAGAATATTAACTATAGCTAAATCCCACGTCAGCTCTCGGGTTCAGGTTCAGGTATTGTGAGTGTTGGCATGGATCACTGCAAACACAGAGCCGGCGTTAATGTTATTGGTTACACCTGTGCTTATCCGGCTATACCAAGTCAAAACAGGGGTGGTAAAGACCTATTTAAGGCGTCTTAATTCCAACTCTGGGAAGCCTCTAGTTTAAGGTCCATTTGACATCCTGTTCCAAGGTGCGACGTAGTCAGACTCAAGAAGCTGGGAGTCAAACCAATATATTATCAAGCTTAGCCTTTTTGCATTTTTTATTACCAAAGAGCAACATATTCAGGAAGCAGGATTTCACATTTTCAGCTGGCAGAAGACATTTTGGCATGTCACAGGTCTAAAGAAAAATGGCTGAACTCCATTAACTGCATTGCTTTCAGCACCCTGGTATTTAGCATGCTAGCTGACTGTCACACTGTCATGGCTTACTGGGACACTTGAACAGCACAGAGACATCATTAATACTATGAACCTATAACACCTGTGCTTTTCCTTCCACAAAATGTCGGCTGTGAAAAAGGCTGACTCAGTTTGGCCGATTAAAATCACATCTGTTGCCAAAAACTCAGCCCTAGCTAATTCACATTAGCTAATTGCACATCAGCTAAATGCTCTGGTTAATAAGCATTTCATTGTGTTTTTCAGTCACTTCCACCTGTTGATCTGTAGAAAGCATGCCTTTCTCTGCAGTGTGCGAAATCTTTTCCACACACTGGGAATTCGTAATACATAAAATGGTCAAGCAGAAAGCTCCTGCAGGTTGCATTGCCTTACTAGACTGATTTGGGGATGGCTAATCTTGATAAACTGACACATATTGGCATATGAATGCAGAATCTGAAGGCAAAGAACAAGACTTTGATATCGGAAGCATTTTGGTTAGGTTGGTTTTTATTTCATCTATATGCATTCATATGCACATAGTTATTTCTATAGATTAGCCAGTGTCTTACTTTCTCACATCTCGAGTTGCTAATTAGACTGTAAACAATGTCCGGCACACAGGAGAGGAAGTCTTGACGTGGAAAACCATTATCTGGATATCCGCTGGCTAAATTGTCATCAGATGGTGAGATGATGGGATCATGACTATCTCCCAATATCATATGAATAGATTTCTGATTGAATAAATAAAAGGTGATATGCATTGAAATGCTTGAATAAACTGTGAAGGACATTATCAGATGAAAGAAATTAACACACAATTACATAAATAACCTCACAAACAATAATTAATAACTGTAGCAAATGCGTTTTAAAAATGAACCTTTTTATCATTTAACGATATTTTTCTTTTATTAATTTTCATACGTTTACTGATTCACGATTATCTGTTTACTTAGCTTTTTAATCTAATTCAGTGCTTTCTCATTTATAGTTTTTCCTAGTACTAGCCCTCCTATTGAACATTAGTGTTTCCTTGCCCTCAGCAAAGTCTTCCAGGCAACCTGTGCCCACAGGAACTGTATCACCTCGAACAAGCTTTACCAATGAAACTGTGTAGGTTTAAGTCATAGAAATTCAGCTTTGGCATCAAGGAAAATATACTGAGGACATCAGACTGGAGGTAAACAGTGAGCACACTGTGTGCCATCATATTGAATCGATCAGAAAACTTCCTATCCACAAGGTTATCTCAAATTCCTCAGGGTCGCATTCATGGAATATTGACAAAGAATGCGATGAACCTTCAAGAAACCACTCAACCAAACGCAGATGTCCACCAAGGCCTGACAAACTCTTCAAGTCGTCATTGCTTTCACAAACCACAATGTACTGGGTAAATGACAAAAGGTTATACAAGGCTAGCCAAGAGACATTATTTTTGCAATCAGCAGTACACTGGTTAGTTGACAGAACAGGTTCATATGAGGGCGTAATGTTTGGTCTAATGGTGATCCGAGGGGAAATGTGATAAATGGTATGTAAGTTTTAGTTTTTGAGATAAGGTTATGTGTGAAAAATGTATCAATACAAGTATGGTATATACAAGTGTATGGAAGGGAAAAGTTTTGTTCCTAAAAGAACACAAATTTATAACAATATAGATTCTAAAACGAGACTTTAGATTCAGATTCATTTCCCTATTTTTTATTAATTGTAACAACTGGTGACCACAGGAAGGACAACTCAATAACAAGAGTCAGGAGACAGTTCAGATTTTCCAAAGATCAAGATCTTTACTCAGCTTAGGTTTGGTAGACAGGTAGGCAGGAGATCAGGCAAACAAATCCAAGACAGAACAAAGCAGGGGCAAGGTAAAAAAAAAAAGACAGGCAGAGAGTTCAAAACAAAACAAAACAGGAACGCTAGGAATGCTGAGACACTTGACACAAACAATGAAGACGAACTGGCAGGAAACACAGAGACTAAATACTCTAAGAGAGGTGAGACAATGAGACACAGGTGAAGCCAATTAGGGCGGGGCAGACAATCACACACAGGAAGTGGGGATCTGGAACAAGAGGAGAGGTGAGTGACACAAAAATAAAACAGGAAGTATAAAGACATGACAATATCCAACTTAAAAGTGAAGGTATGGTTCAACCACATTATAAAAACAACTCACTTAGCTCTGGTAGTATGAGGTCATGCAGATAGTTTTGGTTTATTTGCCTGGGATTTATTTCTGTTTTTTGCATTTTAGCAGCTTGTCTTTCCCGTCTGTCATATGGCTGAATTATCCACTGACCAGGAACTACTTGATACTAAAGAAACGGCACCAATTAAATCTGCTGTTGAGTTTTCTTTTCATTCATTTCATTTTTCAGTGATGTTTGCAAAACTAAATATTTCTGTAAGAATAAGTGCGGGGATCAGCTGTGGTGTTTGATTCGTATCGATTCGGGCATAATCCTGCAAATCGATCAAAGCATGATCGCTGTGAATGCAATCATGGAATCACATTGGCCACTCAAGTGCACTACCTTAAGCCTGGAGGGACAGGCTATCTGTTCAGTGAGGTATGCAGCTGTGGGCCGCTGACCCGAGCTGACGAGACCATTCCTTCTCGTGCGCTTTAAACTTTCCCCAGAGAGCAAGCCTCCGCTTCCTTAAACAGGGTAAATTGAATTAGGACATTCTAGCAGCTGGCAAGTGTGAAATTGAGTTGAAGTGTACCCCGAGGTTAGGCGTGTGAGATGCAGGATTTAAACACCCCAACAGAACAGAGCAGGATCAAGCTTTGTCTGCCAGCTGAATTCTAAACAAGCAACAAGAAGGGAGATAAGGGACAGCTGGAGTTCACTCAGTTAGGGCAGTAAGGAGGTTTATGTTTGTACGTGGGTGGGTGCGCGCGCATGTGTGCAAGCGTGCGTTCAAGTGCGCGCATGTTTGCCGACGTGCGCTGGGATTATATCACCACGGGGACAATAAAGTCAGTCGAGTGATATGCAAGCTATCTGGAGAGAATTTCCCAGCAGAAGCCTTAATCTCATTCCTGTCGCAGCTTATAGTGCCTGAAAACACAAAAATCGGAGCCTCGGCTATTGAGGAAAAACACAAACATGGAGAGAAACGATAACATACTCTGTTGGCCTACGTTTTTCATCACAAACAGGACGGGCATTCATCTGTCAGTCACAGCTAATGCACCCAGTTTGTGCAATTCAGCTTGTCTGTTTCACTCAAACCAAACTAGATGCGTGCACAAATCTAGGACCCTTTAAGGTGTAAAGATGAAAAACCTCAATGGAGCTGCAGCAAATCTAAAAGAATACTACTAACAATGCCAAGCTCAATGAATTAATACAGGATCGTCTCACTCTGGGTGATCAGGCTCTACCCGTCGACTTGGCGTTTGGCTGGAGAGAACCATACAAAATTTTTTGGGCAGAGTGCAGAATGTTTTCGCCGTTTCTCCTCTGTGTGCATCCTACTGCACATTTCTTTCCGCTGTCACTCACGGGAATGAGGCATGGATTTCCATCCATTTAGATGAACAGAAGAATCTTGCATCCATCCATCCAGTATTTGAACTAAATCATCGGTGCGAATGTGCTCTGGCCTCACACAATGCTGTGATCCATCACGGCGCTGCTGTGGCCTTCCTCTGCAAATCATAACACTGCATACAAATGTCCTCTCAGACCGGCAGCAACTTCCATCTCCTGCTTATCGCCTTCCTTTTCCTCTTCCTCTTGTGACTAGTATTTCCTTTCTGCCACTCTCCCCTTTCTCTCTCCTCTCTGTTCTTTCTCTTAAACCATTTCCTCTCTTCTCTTTTTCAATTTTTCTTTTTCCTCTTTGTTTCCCTTTTCCCACTTTCCAACATCAACCCACCTTGTTCCCTTTGACCCCCTGCAGCCAGCACTCGCTCCCTTCATCTCTCACCTTTTTTTTTTCCCCAGCCTTGACGCCAAGTGTTTGCTTTATCAATCACATTTTTCTCATCCATTCTTTCCCTCTAGCAACACACTGCTCCATCAGTCACCGCTCAACACCCCCGTTCGCCCCCTCTCACCCGGTCGTTGTGATGGTTAATTCCATCAGTCACACGCCTCTCATACACCCTCACCGAGCCCAGCCACTTCCATCAGAGCGTTAATCCATTTAAGAAAGAGAGAGCGGCTTCCTGCTCGAGCTGGTGTGACTGCGAGGTGAGGCCGCGGCGCGAGGAGGGAGGAGAGGAAATGGGAGGCTTTGTCAGAACAGTTATAAATGCCGTGCCACAAAGCAACGGCAGTAATTAGTATTTTATTGTCATGCTGAGAGGAGTATCAACTGGAACTGAGCCTGAAAGTCGATCTGAACTGTGGTTGAGGCTGGGACCAACACGAGGGAGGGGAGGGGAGGGAGGGAGCTGCAGGCACAGAGTTTATGAACAGCTGAAGGCCTTGGGCAAAGTTAGGAAGGTTTGGGCTGAGGTCCTGATAGACAGAACTGTGCTGGTGAGTAAAACAGCCAAAGTAAGGCTTTGTTGGTGTCATACAATCAAGCTGCTTGAGCTCGAACAGAGCTTTTAAGTCCTCCGAATAATTGATGGGCAAGAGTGGCTACAGCCAACTTCTCACATTGATTCAACACAAAACAACATTAGGAGAGCACCTCTGTGAAGCTGTACACGTTGACCATGTTCACCATCTTAGTTTAGGCTGTCAGCATTGTCATAAACAAAAGTGTTGGAATTCTGACCTGATGATGGCACCAAACGTAAAGTCAGAGGATCACCAAAGGTATCACAACTCATCCTGAGGGGGACAATCCATCCAATAATTTTCAGGACATTTCATTCACAATCACAACCTCGTGGTGGCGGTCAAAGTCAAGGGATTACCAAAGTCATTGGGATTCATCCTCTGGGAAACATGAATGTTGAAATTTCTCTGTAATCCATTCCGTTGTTATTGAGGTATTTCAAAGTGGACCAAAGCAGTGGACTGACTGACCAACATTGCATTTTTAAGAACCATGACTCCAGTGTGAAAACAAATCTAAAGTTGGACTCTGTCGTTGTCACCTCTTGGTTTATAGTTGAACTGCAGTGCTATGCCCTTTAACACAGACTGATTTTCTGACTTAACCCAGCTTGTACAGGTCTTTCAATCCCTTAGAAAACTTAAGGGCCTGACTTCTCACATCAACACAAAAAAACTGCCAAATGCATCTCAAAAGATATCAGTGCTTTATGGGTCATTGTTTTGATATTTGAAAGTTGATAACACTTAGAAAAGCCAAAAAGGCTGTTTTCACACAGTCCATGCAAAATATCCCGCAGTCATACCCTCGCCACTATAAGTTGTTGGTATGGAGCCAGTGTTTCACACATTAAAGACCCTGACGAAGAAGCATTAGCTCTGCCAATAAATCACTGCACAAGGCATATTAATGTGCGATTGCCATCTTTTGCATCTCCGCGTGTTCGTTCTGCAATCAGGGACTCCACATTCAGCACCATGCCTGGACCGTCTTTCATTCCAGTCACACATTCTTGCAAAATATCTGAAATGACAGCTCGCAGTCTAATGCAAAGCACTCTTGCACCTCGTGTCATTTAATACGTGTGGTGTCTGAATATCGATGTGTGCAAATACTGATAATAACAGACTGTAAAATAGCCTGGAGAGAGAGAGAGAGAGCACAGCTGAAAGCCAGTTGGGGACTGTCATACCGGCCACAAAAAAAGGGGGTAATGAATCTGAGCTTTACTGGAGTTCAGGTGAGATGATGTGGGGCGCTGAAATCTATCCTCCGTGGAGAGGTCCATTTTCAAGCCTGCTGTAATTCTCTGCCTTCCTGTGTGCTCAGGAAAACTTCAGCAGCCTCACAGCCTCCCAAGGCCCCTGTGGGGGAAGGAAATGCTCTGTGGCCGGGGACCCACAGGGGGAAATAGTAATTATAATGCAGGGGTGGTGATGAAATGGAGTAGAGAGAAATGAAATGGAAGACCAGAGATAATGAACAGGGGGCGGGAGTAAGATCCTTTCTTTTCTTTTTTTTTTTTTCATTAGCTAAAACTAAAAGTTATTTGTCATCATTTCATTCTCAGCTGTCATCATCTCTGATGCAGTGTAGTCATTTCGTTTTAATTCTCCTTTAATCTGATCAGCAGCTGTTCTGCTGTTGTTCTCTCTTTACTTCATTATAAGCTTTTCCATCACTGCAGCGCTCTCATTATCTTCCCCATATGAGTGTTGATTCTTTCATTGTTATTGTGATTTTGCGAATATCACTGGAAGGTGATATTATGTGCCCAATCTAATGAGTCGCATTCTTTAAAACAATCTAAAATCTTCTCCTTTTATATATTTACCATTCAATTCCCTGGCCTCTCAGCTTTTCATATCTCCGTTCCTCTCTCGCGATTTTCTGACAGCATACATCTCGTTTTATTTTTCTTTCTGTCTCTCACAGTCAGACTCACTTGAACTCCATGGCCGCACTAAGTTTCACACATTATTTAACGTCCTATTAGCCTGTCTCTTTCTTTTCATGCCGGCCCATTTTATGAGGTTTTTAATCATCTCATCTTCGCTCTCTGCTCCTCCTCTCTCCCCTCCGCCACAACTTTTTTTCTCTGTCACCCACACTTGGCTGCTTCCCTCACCTCAGTTGACCTTTTCACAGAGAGAGAGAAAGACAGAAAAAGAAACTCCAGAGAGATACAGAAACATCACACACAGTCACTGGAAGGTCCCACCTGTTATTCCTCAACATTCTGCTCATGTACCCAAAATCATATCACCCGTCTGAGAGTGCAAGTGTGTGTGTGTGTTTGTGTAATTTCCATAAGTTGTGAGTTGGTCTCAAGTGGCTGGCCTGGGGGCTGATGATCAGTAGCACTTCCATCCTCCCTCTGTTTCCAGCCTCAAGGGGGACCACACAAACATACATGCATATAGACACACAATCTCGCACACATGCGCGCACGCTCGCACGGCCGCGCTCAAACACACATGGATACACGCACGCCAGCGCTCCTGGGACTGTCAGCGCCTCAGGCTTGTCTCTGTCTCCCTTCCTGTTAGTCGGCCCGAGTCTTCATAAGCTAGATTTCTCCCTCTGCCAGCATGCGCTTCACTCTGACAGCGTGCAGTCTGAGAAAAGCCACGAGACACAAGTCTAGCCGCTCGATGAAAACAAATATACAGCGGCGCAACACGAATCAAAACGTGTTTTTTTTCTTATAGACGGCTGACAAAGTGTGGACACGGAGACAAAACACTGATTCCTCAGTCATTTAGAGCACTCGGCTACAAGTGATGCGCATTCAAACAAGAGGATGAAGACGCCATACCAACGCTTTGTTCTGGTTTTCTGCCTCATTCCCAACTGCGACCCATTATTTCTCACCCTCTGAACGCTCCATCAACCTCCCTCCCTCCTTCCTCCTCCTCCTCCTCTTTCTTCCTCTATCTGCCTTGGTCATGCGGATGCTGCTGTAAAACAAGTGTGATTTGTTATTCCCAGTGGCGTGGCCTGCTATCAGGCAGCCGCTGTTGTTGTGATAAAACTCAGAGGAGAGAGGGAACAATATCAAGGGATGGGTTTGGAGGGGGGTTTCAACAGAGCCCCCCCCCACCCCAACTTTAATCTCTCTTCTTCCAAAAAGACCAATAATAAATAAAAGCGCTCCCACCTCTTCCCCTTCCTCAACCTTTTCTCTTTCTCCATCATATTGTAATCCCATGACTCATTCGCAAAAAAGGATTTCATTGGATTTTCCAGGTTATATGTCGGACAGTTGTATCATTTCAAGGATATCACGGTGCAGAGAGGCTGGGGTGAGAGTTGAAATCCTTCTGGAAAGACAAGATAAAAGAAGCAGCTCTGCAGTCAACGACACCGCCTCCTACTTCTGCTGTGCTGCCTGTTATTGTCTCATCATTTGTTTTCCACCTGTAACCCTGGCCCACATATTAACTAGGAACTGGGGCCGCACCAAAACTGATATTTTTCATTACTGATTCATCTCGAGATTCATTTCTAAATTTCCCAGCTGATTCACAAATTGTAAGAAAATGGTGAAAGATGCCCACCACAACTTCCCACAGCCCAAGACGATTGCTTGCTTCGCCTGACCAACATTTCAAAATACAAATCGATTTACAACATGATATTAAAACAAACTTCTCATTCTCAGATTAAGTGAAGCATGCACATGAACCCGTTGGTGTATCTCACCATTAGTCACCACATCAATAGCCTTATGAATAAAACGGCCAATCACCCTTGTGTTATTATGGTGATCCAAGGAGCATGTGCTCATCAAATTATGGTTGTGGCCCATTCTCCTCGATGGGGGACGAGGCAGCTAACATGTAACCAGGGCTGTAACCAAATACAAACACAATATTCATATATGCACAGATAATAACATGGAGGTGCACTTAGGTTCAGTAGTCAGACATTCAGCAAGGTTCATTCTCAGCAACTTGTTTTCACAAGATTAGCTGTGCAGTGCGAAATAAAGCTTGAGTGATGTTGCACAGGTGTTATTTTTACTTCATGATCACATACTGTGTGTTGTTAGTAGTGCATGCTTAGAAGCCATGGGACCTTTTCAGAATTATATTTCATCATTAGCTTTCTCGTTTTCAAACTAGACTTGTTTCAATGTGGATCTCCTCCCACTGCTTGCACAGTATCTTTTTTAATCATGCAATGGGGCCCTATGTATATATACATATATATATATATACATATATGAGATATGAGTTTTTCATTACACACGCTTCAGACTAACTGTACATTCATTTGAGTCTCCTACCATTATATACACCACCTCCAGTTTTAAAGAAAATCATGCAATATGGTCTCATGCAATTCTGGCTTTTTCCACTAACCTCCTATACTATGTTCACTATTGATTTCCACACAGACCATTAACAGTTTTTATTCATAACAGTTTTCATTTTTAAATATTAGTTGTTGAACATAAATGCATTTTTGTGATATTTGTTGGTAATGATGCTGCTGTGAGTCCATAGTTGCCGTCAGCTTCACTAGAAAGAAGCTGATTTCAGTGCCGCTGTCTGTAACGACAGTCATTATAACAAATACAACGAAATGTAGTTTGCAATATCTATGCGAACCTAACTTCTAATCTTGAAGGCAATTACTCACATCAGAAATGTATAATAGAGCCATATCTGAAGCTAATGAGAGACTCTGAGAGGCATATAATTGAAGACACAGAATAATCTGATTAATCAAGTAAGTGAGTTTTTTTTTATGACTGCTCGAAAAAACTGTAATAAGTAAAGAACTGTAAAGTGACAGGATGTTTTGAAGGGCCGTGCAATACGAACAGATGCATAACGGCGAGGAGTTAATTATGATATAGCACACATATAGTTCAGTGATTATATAAAAAAGTACCTCATTGAACAGGTAAGTGAACTGCAGCAGTCCTTTCAGTGCAGTTATCGGTGTGCAGATAGGACCAAGGTGAAAGGAAAAGGGCGGCCTGGAAGCGCTGCCGAATGATGTGCGATAGCGTGAGTTAATCTCCCTTTCTTTCCCTTACTGCACACACACACACACACACACACACACACGTGCACACCAGTCACAGGCTCAACCTGTTTCCCAGTTGTCTGCTATTGCCAGCTACCAAAGGCAGGCCTTAATTCCCTCCAATCACAACTACAAAGCCCAATCTCTCCACCCCGAGAGAGATCCAGCAGGATAAAAAAAGATTGCCTCAAACCATTCTCTTTCGACGCTCGCCATAATAACACACCCATGGCCACGTGTAAAGCCTCTGCTCCCCGGCCGACCAAAAAAATTGAGAAACAGGAACCCACCCACCCACACTTGCAAACACAACTGCCAGTTTATTGTTTGTCAGTTTTCATATCCTTCCTTATTTACTGTCCCTGTAATACAACAGAGTGAAAATTAAATAATGGAAAACAAGGCCATGCTTTATTTGTTATTTCTCTCTCTTCTTCTTTAAAGTTATTGAAAACTTGTTCTTGTCAGCATTGTTTACCAGTCGGCCTCGGGGAAAATTGCATCCATGCTTCTCTCTTCCAAATCCATTTTCCATTTCTGTTTTCTCTGGGAGTAATAGAGCAAGTAGTCAGGTAGCTCCTGTTCGGAAAATGCAACAGAAGCCCGAACGCTGCATAAACAATATGCATGACCTTTTCCTTAAGTGCGCTGATGATAACCTTTTGATAGCAACCCTTCAGATGTCTTATTTAATGAGCAAAACATTGGTGGTGATGGTGTTAGATATGGCAGATGTATCACCCTTCAAGTGCTTCCTTGGCTTAAAAAACAAGAAATGGAGATATGGGTGCCACAGATGAATGTAAAGAAATGGCACTATAAAAAGCAGAGCCAGTGAAAGCATCAAAATAATGAGCTGGACAGATTTTTATTTTTTTTTTCTCAATTCCTTGCTGGAAGCGGTGCCTTCAACACTTCAGCTCCACTGCAGTGTTCAGCCAGCCTGCAGCGGCCTGGCTAATGCCTGCATGCAGACAGATGATCCAACCTGAATCCAAATCTCTCTCCAAATCTCTGCCGCCATGGCTGGTAATATGATAATAAAAGGCGTGTTTAGAGAGCACAATGGCTGCTACTGGGGGACGCAAATGAGACCGGGATAAAGATGGAGGAAAATGTTTGAGCTCCAGGAACAGAGCCACATTTGTAAACCAAACTCATGTACAAGAGATTTTTGACTCCAGCAATTGGAGGTTTGTGTTTGGCCATATTGGGACGCTGAGGATAAATCAGATTTGGTAAGCGTGGCCATTTCATTTTGGGATATGGCATTCCTTCCATATTGGGTAATGAAGGGTTGTCATGCCGGGCAATCACTGGATATCACACAGCTGCTTGTGGATGTGGGTAGATGTGATGAGAAGAGACAAAATTAGAACATTTATGCGAAGGTACAAATCTACCACTACAGACTGGGACCACTTTAAATCACAGACCACTTTACATTTTACATGACCTGTACTGAACGTGGTTTAAAGCTGTTCTAATCATTTTATCATAACAGTGGGTCAAATGACTATGTGTAATGTGTGAGTAACAAATCCACAGAGAGAATTATTGCCCCGACTCCACATTTTACATTCTCTGCAGCTTTACTGTTTTGATTCGGTCTCGCCGGCCTCGTCAGCATCATTTAACGCTGCAAATGGCAGCTGTTCTCAGCACAAAGGCTCTCATAAGCTCTCCTATATGCAACCTGACAAGCACCAATCAGTCGATGGACAAAGTTGGCGACTAGCTGGTGAACAGAGCGGAGCACTCAGCTGCATAAGAGACGGATATTTCCCTTAGCTGAGTTGATGGAGACCAAATCAGAGCTTAAAGGAGACATAATGACATTTATCAAGGTGCCAGAAACACAACTTCAAGTGAATGTTACTCTGTCTGCTGGATGTTCAACTATGCAATTGTTTGCTAAGACTTTCACATACCAATTTAAAGAGGAGATATCATGTCACATATATCTGTAGTTGCTAGTACACTTTTGACCTCTACAGCGTTGAGAGGCAAATTCAACTCAAACTGTAATAAAAATGGTTTTGCATTAAGACTGAGTGATGATGTCTCTCCACTGCTGCAGGTATGTATGCAGGAACAGTTATCTAGCTGAATGAAAATATTTTGGATTATTTTTTTACTACAGCAGTGGCATTACAGTGAAGTAGAATTGAATGGCATAGAGTTTTACCACACAAAATTTTACAGTTTGCATTTATAACATTTCCTGTAAAACAGACTCTACTGGCACTGTGGGCCAGAAAAGTTCCAACACAGAGAACCGCTGCATCCAGCACAAAGACACAAAGTTCGACCCTGTTCAGTTTCTGAGACATAAGTGAATCACATCTCAAGCGTGGGATAGGAGGTGTCACAGGACATGGAAAAAGCTTGGGGCCGAAAGTTGAAAAATCAGAACTAAATGCAAATGAGAACAACATTTGGAGAGTAGTTATTTGCAGAAAGACTGGCAAAGAAAAAAGCAGCGCTGAGCGAGGAAGTTTAATCTTTAGTGGGTGGAGGATAAATGTAGAATATTATTGTTGTAGTTTCTAGCATCCAATTTTTGGATGTCTACTGCTTAATGATTACTGATACAAACAAAAACAAAGTGCTGCTTGGTACAAAGTCACAGAAACTGTTGAAGAAAGTGTAACTCGTCAATCACTAGCTCATGATAGTTGTCATGCTCGCAGCTATGGAGGAGGGGATGATGATGTAATATTTTCACTAACGGGTCTTTATCATGCCAACTCATTCCACAGGTAAACAGGTTCATTGGTAACAGGTGATAGTATCATGATTGGGTATGAAAGGTTCATCCCGGAAAGCCTCATTCGTTCACAAGCGAGGATGGAGAGAGGTTCTACACTTTGTCAACACATGATTGTATAAAGGAGATTACGACATGGGCTCAGGAACCCTTTGAAAAACTGTTGGCGATAAACAGTTTGTTTGCAAAGCGTTTCAACTTACTTGGATTTGAGGTTGTATTTCACACACACAAAAAGAATATCCATCATCTGACAACCAGCGTGTTTTAATCCCTGTAAAAGATGCCATGTGTGACGATTAAGTGTTGCATGCAGAAGCAACAATGACCACATTTATAAAAACTCTATCATCCAACCATTCATGCATGTTTGTGTTTGTGGATCCTCCTGACATGACGTCATGCACCAAGAGGAGTTTTTGTTCTCATCTATGCCTTTACACCTGCCATTTTTCAAGTGTAACCCCTATCTGAATGTTCAAAATGCTTTAACAACCGGGTGAAAACAGACAGTCAGACACAGAGAGACAGTCTCAGGTGGAAAGGGGGCGAAGAAATAGATGGGAATAGAATATAGGTAGTTGACTACGATTTGTCATTCTACGCAGCAGCCTGTGAACGCTCTCACCAAATAAATATTCATGACAAGTGGAAAGGGTCGTTCGCTCTCGTCCTCCCACCATTGGAAAGAGCCTGGGTAAATCTCCACGTGAGAAATGACTCTGTCAGGACCCATTTCAGAGCCACAACTCAGCGACCCTGTCCACCCACCGTCCACACATCAGTGCTGCCACAGAGGCTCCATCTTCCGTAATTCCTCTATCTCTTTCCTCTCCCCCCGACCTGCTTTCACTTTCCCTCCACTCTTCACCTGCCTCACCTTTTCTACCACTCCACCATCATTACCTCCACTCTCCAGTCCTCTCTCAGTCTCCTTCTCTTTTCTTCACTCTTCATCTGTCTCTTCCACTCTGCATCTTTAAGCACACTGAGCCTGAAGCAGGACAGGTGCTGGACAGACTGGTAATTTAGTGCGGTGAATGCAGAGCAGCCGCACGGTATGCGATATCACTTCTTACAAGGTTCTCGATCTTTTGCACAAGAGAGCAAGAGAAGCATGTTTCGGTTTTTGCATCGAGACAGAAGAGTGTAGACGCAGAAAGAGAGAGAACGGAGAATCGTAGCAAGGGAGAAAATGAGACAAAGATAATGTGAGCAAAACGAACAGTTGAGTGAGTTCGAAAGAAAGACAGAGAATGACATGCCTGGAGGACTTCTGACCTTTCCAAGACAGAGTTTGGGTATCAGGAATTAAATCCAACTTGACAACTGAAAGCCAAACTGAGTTAAACTCAGCTGAGTTGAGTGAGGAGTAGATTTCATACCGAGCTGGAAAAGTGCATCGATGTAGTGTTTAATAAGGAAGCCAGGAACATGAACCAGCCAAAATAAATAGAAACTAAGAGTGTAACACGCTATTCCTCATAAAATGAAGACCATCCACAGACACTCATTAGCACCTCCTACAGATGTGCGCGTGTGTGCATGCATGTGTGAAAATGTGTAGGCCTATACGTCTTTAAGTGGGTGGTGTGGGATGAGGACAAATGAGGTGTACGTCTGTAATGTCTTCTAAAGGCCGACTGATGAGCAATGTACACCAAGTATAAGTCGAATGCATGTGATAGAAAATCCTGTGGATCCTTGTAGGGCTCTGTGGGGGCAATTAAAATGGTGGTGGATCCAGATGAACACACTCAGACAAACACACTCATTGGCACATAAAGCCCAGATGTACTATTTTAATATGTTCAACTAGAGATTGTCAAATGCAAGTCAAGTCTGAAATCTTTATTACAAAGTCAATATCAAGCCTTGAGTCTCTGGGGGTAAGATATTGTATGTTGTATGAGGGATGTTAGAAACCATATGATGAAGAAAATGGAGGGCAGGGGCAGCAAAAAGCGAAAACGAGCTAAAATATTGGATCTTGTTTGATGATAATCACTGGCAAAATTGATACTTTAAGTTTATGTTCTTTCTCAGCCTTTTACATGTATATCAAGTGTAACAACATAAAAGATATATTAGTTCAAAATTCAAAAGTTTTTTTTTTACTGTGTCATTCTACAACACAGGGTTGTACGACAAAAATCCAAACTATAGTCCCAATGCAAGTCATCAGCTTGTACTTAAATGCGGTAAGTTGGCCACAAAACAGCAGTAGCTTATTTTTGACCAGCATTACTGGGATGTACACTGGCAGCTCCAGGAGTTCTTGACTGCCACAGCTTTGTAGTCTATATGCTTTGAGATTTGAGTACATAAGCATTTTTTAATTCATAAAACGTCTTCTTTAAATGTGCCGTTGCAACTTGCAGAGTGAGAAAACGTCCATATCACCCCTTGAATTGTAGACACTTTGTAACTTAGTCCAGCTGGCTCGCTTTGATCTCGTCCTCAAAACCTTTTTGTTTTACCATACGAGCTGCCTTCAGTTCTGTTTGCCTGTGGCCCGTAGGCTTCAGTTAGTCTGCCAACTAAAATGCGAAACTGAACAGCGTGTGGAGCTCATAGGAAAGAACATAACATAACCTTGTGTTTTTTTGTTATCCGCCAATGTTGGTACCATTTCAGGGTTCACTTTGCAATGTCATGAAAACACCTGAATGTAAGAACCAGATTTGGTTTAGCTGATATACCTGGCATGACAGCAACAGTGGTGCTATCTAAAAACCCTGAAGGTGAACCCCTCTGATTTTGATCAAAGTATGTTTACAGGTCTTGGGGAGTACAGCTACACACGTGGGAAAAAAAAAAAAGTTCTATAAAGCCTTTTGTGGGAGCTGTGCAAAATCTGAAAAATATATTAGCTGCTACTAGAGATTCACAAATCTCTGACTGAACTGTTGAATTGCATTGTGGAGAATGAAGGCACTAGGATTTGACAAGAAGAAAAATCTATGAAATTAAAAAAAAGAAGAAATCTTGAAATTGATTTTTGACTCTTTTTAAAAACTGTCCATCATGAGTTGGACAAGGTTATAGGAGTCCAGTGATACATCAGTGTGGTCTTTTAAAAGCTGCAATCCACATCTGAAGTTAATTTATTTGCACCTAAAGTGAGCCTTGAGTATGAGCCGGCACCTCAAGCATCCATCACTGAGTTTAAAAAAAAAAAAGAATGACCTGCAGTACTGAATTCAAATCCAGTCCAGAGGGTTGATTTGCACTCCATCCAGCAAACATGTATTTTTGTACACAAATCTCAAAAAATGTTATTTACTGATTTCGATTTAACAATAATATTTGGCTGGCGGTATAAATTCAAAATGATTATTCTCATAGCATTGAAAAAACTGGATAAAAACTCATAACCCTCATTGTAAACTTTCTCATTTTGGCAACATCATTTTAATGTCTGCTCTCCCACACACTCATTACCACTTCTTGGCTAAGTCAAGTTATTTTCCAACTTGAGCACAGAACAGCAGAAGCAGCTTCCACCCACCCACTGCAAAAAAACAAAGTTAAGTGCGAGTGCCTCTTCACATTCAGACTCGTAGAGAGAGTAAATTGTCTTCGCTTGTGATGTTGAGAGTTATCAAGAAGCACCCGTGGTGGAGTCAAACACTTGACTTACCTTCTTTAAAGTGTTTTGCTTCGTGAATGTCTAGAACAAAATGAAGCATCAGTGACGAGTGCCGTAGTCCTATTATTAACGATAAATTATTTGAGCGTTCTCGTGGTCGGCTCCTCTGCCTCGGAGAGCTACGCTGCCGGAGCTCAAGTGCAATGTTTTGTTTGTACTGTATCGCAGTTTAAGGCGAGCAAAATGTTCAGGTGAGGAAGAGAATCAAAGAGGCCTCAGAGGTGTTTGAGTAAAACAATCAGAAGTACACACACACATTCACACACTCGATATGCTGTTAACATTCTTACCTCCCATTCTTTTCAAAGTACTTTGTGCTCTTTCAGCCGCTGATTACTGGCTGGTCACTGTTGCTGAATTACAAGTTGAAAGTGTTCAATGTTGTCTGATTTAAGCTGCTGCCACTGCTGCTAACCGCTATGAACAGCCAAAGACCACTGCTGCATTACAAGCACCGACGCTCTGGCCTTTGTCTTCATGTTAATGTGCTCCATTACAAGCTCAGTACGCTGTATGCTTGTTATTTGAGCTGAGGAAGCTGCTTTGTACTTTTTCTGTCCTTGTCTTGACCTAAGTTTACCTCAGTCTATGTTGTGTTGATGACAGCCTCAGAGATCCAGACCCAGAATAGTTTGACATTTTGGGAAATCCACTTATTCGAGGAGATTGATGCCACTCTCAAGACGGTCTGGTAAATATGAAGCCACAGATAGAGGATGGTTACCCTAGCTTAGTTTAAAGACTGCAAACAAGGGGAAACAGTGAGCCTTGCTCTGTCCATAGGTAACAAAATTCCTCTACCAGCACCCCCACAGCACATGTTGTCATGTTACTGGACTTCTTCTTGAACAGGGGCAGTGACTTCCTTGTAGTTGCTACAGTTCAGTTTTTGTGTGTATTAAACAAAGAAGATATAATGTCTTATTATTGCGCTTCAGAGGTGCTGGTTGGTGGACTCTTTAGCTTTGAACAGAGTCAGGCTAGCTGGTTTCCCCACTTCTAGGCTTTGTGCTAAGCTGAGTTAACCATCTCCTGGCTCTAGCTTCATGTTGGATGTACAGACAGAAAAATTGTATCAGTCTTCTCATTAATGAGGGGAAATTGGAGCGGATCAAACGAGGCTTTGAACTAAAACATGACCGATTATACTTATCAAACGGGGGAATTAGAAACAAAGGCCTGCTTCTAATGCAAACCTGCCTCAAATAAAGGCCTGTTGCCTTCTGCAGTTGGGGTAATTAAAGGCCCTGGTTACTATTTGAGGAAATACTGTACACATATTTCAGGAAATGACAAACCAGGATACTTGAGCCATAATTCATCGCATCCAATCATTGTTAGCCAATGATATCCATGTACATCTGTGCAGCAGAACATAATTTTGAACAATAGATTAATTTACTCTTTCCCCCACTGGAATGTTTTGTTTTACAGTCCCCATTATGTGGTGACTTGTTTAAAGCAGGAAATGCTCTAACTGGAGCCATCACAACAAATCCAGTGTAAATTTACATCAACTATATCATCGTGACAATGTTTCCAACTTTTTGTGTATGTGTGTTAGAAAGTGGGTAGGCTTTGTGAGCATTGTGACATACAGTAGTTTCCTGCGTGAGACAGTAAGAGGCTGTCTGCACTGTAAGGGAGCCATACTAGGCCAAGGCAGAATATCATAAATCACAGGTAGAGCCATTTTAATTTAAGCCCATGTCCTCTGTTGTAGGAACACGCTGCAGCTGTAATGAATGTGCATGTTCTTGTCCTGAATACCCAGCATAAGATACTGTGAGGCTCCGGAGATAAAGACCCTCGCACAGAAGGCAAGGCACAGCTTTAACTGGAAATCTGAAGTTTTAGCTACTGAAAATCTACACAATTCATGCTGATTATTAGCAGGTAAATTGGATGAATAATCTCATTAGTAATACAGCATTTTGGTTAAAAATGTGAATCTTTTGTGAACAATTTGCAGGCACCGCCAACCTGAAAATGAAGCTCTGCCTATGGGACAACAAAGAGAAAATCATAATTGATTGAGATATTAAGTAAATGTTTTCAGCATCTTGACTCTTAAACCTGGAGGTTGTTACTTTTGGCATAGCGGATATTTAATAACAGAAGTGGCTGGTCCTCTCATTTGCGGTTAATTAAATCCCAAAGAAAAAAAAAATCTTAGTCAAATACTCCAGGTGTCATGTGTACACACACACTAGCTATGACTGAGAAGGACAGTCTCCTTTCTCCTCTGGCTCCATTAGAAATAATTATCTCCCATCGATCTTTCAAACCCTCTGCGGAGCAGTAACATCAGCTTGTACTGTCTCAGCCTTCAACTGTCTGTCAACAGTGTGTGTGTGGGGATGTGTGTGACCTGCACATCCCAGGTCTGTGCAGTACACTGTTCGACTTGTGACAGCCCGCCAGAGTTCCTGTAATTCTGTAGGTGGCTTGTCCCAGCACAGCAGCAGAGCGTGTCTCCTAGTGGGACTCGAGGAAAGGCAGAAAAGCCCTCTTTGAGCGGGTCAACCATACGGGGCCCGGTAATGGTGAATGCACTGATAACCGGCCACCCGGTGTGACTCTACTGCGGCGTGAAAAACCAAGCCGTCAGTATGGGGGCCACCACAGCGGAAAATTGTGTCCAGTAAAGCGTGCAAGGTGGGGAGAGGATGTGACAGTGAAGACATGCAATCCTGATGAAAATCAAATCCAGTCAGCTTGCTCCTCGGAGAATTTCTGCAGCAGGAAGCCTATAACAGGACTGCAACTCCCCTATAGCTGATAAGAGAGGGGTGAAGTTAAGATAATGAGAGGGGCGGAGGCCAACTTTTTAATATGGGTGCATATCACTGACGTCAGGTGAAAATTGTGTGAGATGAAAAATGAGGACAAAAATGAGCTGAAAACAGCCTTGCTTGCATCGACAACCATGCATTTGTCAGCTGTTTGAATTAGTCACAGCATGTGTGTGAGGGGGTGGATGCGGCATCTCTATGGAAATTACTGCACTCACCTTGCCAGGCCTATGCCAAAGCCACAGTCTCATTTTTACCTTCATTACTGCTGCCTCAGCCTTCCCATGAGCTTCACAGCACAACCAACTTCACCAAAAGCCCTTAAGTGTACTTGCAAATAGCTATCCAAGCACTTATCCAAATGGATTGAGAGCACCGTGGCCCGAACTCTACGTTTTAATTACTTGAGGTCTGCGTGGCATCACCCAATGCAGGAGCTCAATGAGGCGGTCTCAGTCCTTTTGGAAGAGTGTGTTTAGATCAAAGTGTATGCAAATGGTAGTCACAGATGTGTATGGATGCACATGAACAAAACGCATAGAATTGGAAGTTAATGGGCAGCTGCAGTACATTTCACGTGGCAGCTACAGTGGTAGGCCGGGGCACTTGAAAGCACAGTGCTGTCAGTTTGAATTGGATTATTGAAAGAAAACACAAGACAGGATGATCAAGAGATTTCTGTCTTATCTCAAAACCTGTCACATCTGTCTTTCAAGTCCCAAAAATGTTTCATTTCCCCCAGAAATAGCCTATGGCTTCTTAATGACTAACTCTCTCCTCACAAGCCGGGCTTTTGTCTGTGGCATCAGAGAACTGGGGAGAAGTAGCTTTGCAGATGAGAATCCTTTCATTTCGAGTGAAGAAAGCTCCTCGCTTTGTGTACATATGAAACTGGAATGTATTGAAAACACCAAATATAGCAGCTCTACAACGTTCCCTGGCCTAAATATTGCATAAAAGTAACATCAAAGTGAGGATCATCTGGACGCCACGCTAAGAGTTTCAAACAGCTTCAAAATATAGTAAAACCCGGACATGGAGCTGTCACGGACGAGAGCGTTACCAATCCAGTGACATCCTTCTTGGCCTTGCTTTTTTTTCCTCCTTACAGTAATTCTTTTTGCCCCATCATTGAATTCATTTGTAAGCTCAAAGTCTTGGACCTGCCTGCGTTAATATGAGATAAACCTCTGAATGGAAGACGACATTAATTGTGTCTAAAGGAATTTGACTGAAGTGGCAGCCCTCTCTGTCAGTGGCAGGAAAAAGTTGGCCCTCTCATTCCCCCACACGCTGACATCAAAAGCAATAAGTGGGAAGAGCTATTCTAATTGCCTTGAAGCGACCTGCCTGCGTAGGCATCAATATAGTGCTTTGTGTGCTCGCTTCAAATGAGTCCTCCAATTCCTGTCTGTTTCTTGACAGTCAGGTTCAGGGGTTTAAATGGCCACTCTACCTCACTCTTACCTCTACAAAGCACCTTCGCAAAACACTCTTACCAGGGACCATGCAGGCAAACACGCACGCAGACCTACACACGCACACACACACACACATTTTAAACACTAAATGGATCTGAGTGGTAATTATCCTTGACAACCCTTCAAAGAATATCTGGCATTTTGTCGCCATCTAGGCAGCAGGGGTGGTACTGCGTGCATCAGTGCAGACAAAAACATTGATTTTTTTCTCATGGGTCAAATATTTCTCCAGCCTGCAGTCTCCTATAACACTGAAACAGGGATAATGTAGGATGGGAGCTAACAGACAGAGAAAGAAAGGGCAAAAATCAGATGCTCCTCTGTCTTGTGTGGATTACCTGCTGACTGAAAGGAGGAGGAAAAGACCAGAGACACAATGCGGGAGAGGAACTGGAGAAAAGGAAAGCGAGTTGATGAAAAGAAATAAATGGGTAAAGAAACGCTGTGGAGCAGAGAAAGGATAAAAATGAGTAAGCTGGAGTGATTTCTCGTAAAAAGTCAAGAAGACCTTCTCAGCTATCAGTTCCGTTCAACAGCGGCAAGGGATTTGATTACTTCAAAGACACTTGCCAAACACAGACTGAAGTGAAAAACCCCAGAGTCATGTTGGGAGAGAATGAAAAAGTAGGGCCAATGCCTTCAAACAATCATATCACATGCTCTGCGAGTAAAGTGGTACATCAGAGGATCGGTTTCCACCGGAGCTTTAAAAACAATGTTAAAGTCAAGGTGATGATTATCCAGGTTTTATACCATATGTAGCTGTATTCTCAGCTTGATATTTGCAAAAGAAGCGCAGGCCAGCTTATCTCCTACAGTAACACAGTGTTTGATGTGCTTTTCTAACGCTGACCTTGAGATCAGGTCCGAATCAACTGGAAAACGGCCCATTCAGAAACGAGCAGAATTATAATGGGGAAGAATTTCATAATCACAGCTGATTAGCAAGTGAGAAAAGAAGCTTTTTCTTATGCCGGTCAGCAGAAATGCTTGTGTACTGTGTGTACTGTGTGTGCACGGAGAACACAGACCAAACAGCATTCATGATTAATCAGCATGATGCAAGTCTCTGCCACCAACTAATCTTTTATTCCGTCAGACATTTGCTCACCGCATTTGTCTGTAATGGCAAACATACGTAGAGACATGCAATGTAAATGCAACACTCGAATCAACACCTTTCTATCACAGCCTAAGCAGACACTGAATAAACATGATGAGCTTCATAAAAGTGGGATTTATTTCAGGGCTTATGCGCTGAATTGCATTACATTGTACAGCTGTTTTTTTTTTCACTGTGCATTTTCACCACTATACTGTAATAACTTGATTTGGTTGGCATTAGTAGAACAGATGAGGTTGTACATGAAGCATCTTAATTGTAAAGTTTAATGTCTGACTGTCTCAGCAGATGATTTTCCTGAAGAAACAGCAAAGGCGTAGTGAGGTGAGTCACCACTTTCGCCTCATTTTGAGCAGGAAAAACTTCATATTAGTATGCCAGAGGTGGACCAATCTATAGGGGGTAGTGCAAGGTAAGCATCCTGCAGGCCATGCTTCACATACTCTCAGCTGAGTGTTCAGATATATGCTCAGAAATTTCAAGACTTCATTAAACTCCGAAGTTGCCACCCTGAAGAAATATCTACGGTGAGAACCTCGGAGAAGAACTCTCGAAAAAGCACAAGTGCTCTTTTAGGTGTCCACCTAAAATTTGTGCGTGAAGCCTAATTGGGGCCAGGTCAGGTTGAAACCTAGTGGTGTGTTTCCAGCCTGAGGTACTTATTACAGCACAGTGGATAACTGTTAGCATTTAGAATTTTCCTCCCCAATGCTCCATTTAGTTTGATAAGTGCAAGTAAATATGAGGGCAGGAAGGAAGAGGAGCCCATTTCTTTTTCTCCTTCCTTGTGAATAAGAATATGCATATAAAAGAGCATCAAGATTCATATGTAATGTCAGGATACTCGTCACCTACCAGTTCTACCTTGTGGGCAGGGATGCATCCTTTTACCAGGACCCTTCTATCTGCAGCCACTCACCTACCAACACACTAGATCAAGTGCAGCTGGCAGAAATCTCCATCACCCTCTTTTGACCCTGTGGCAACTATTAACAATGCAGTCAGTGATGAAAAGCTAGCTTTTCAGTGACCTATACTAAGTGGCTCTTATTCATGACTCAAGAGAGGCCTGCAACATTCTCATCTATTACCTTAACTAAATAAGAGTGCATCGCGCCAACAATGGAGCTCTACCCGCTGAAAGGCTAATGCAACTTACAATCTCGTCACCCGCCAGGATCATCGGCAAAACTACTCTCGCGGAAGAAATGGGACCCCGCGGTACCAGCCCCTTTTACATGAATACTCCCACTGTGCTGCCGGCGGCTTCACAAGCTTCATGGCGATAGAGAGGAGTCATTGCAATCACGCCGAAAAAAGAAACTTGTGCCTCCTGCCAAACATACTCTCGAGCTTGTGTGTGCATGCGCGACAGGAAAAAAAAAGAGAGGGGAGGACATATCTGGATGTTTGTGAGTGTAGCGAAGAGACAGACAAACAGAGTGGGTGAATAACTCATGAATATCTGTAATGTGTTACAGAGAGTGTTTGTCGGAGCGGATGGTGGTGGAGGAGGAGGAGGAGGGAGGGAGAAAGTGAGAGACAAAGGGTTGTATCATGTCTCTCTTCCTCACACACACACACACTTTAGATTTGGTATTTTGGTCGTGAAGGGGTGATGGGGGGGCTGCTTTTCTTTCAGTCCTTATCTCTACCTGGGTATCTATATGGCCCTTTGTCTGTCTGACACCCGTTTTATCTGTGTGCTTGTTCATCTGCTCATCTGACCACCAAGCTGACAAGAGGGAGAACAAACTGAGATGAAAGCTTGATCAACTGGAGGGACAGCGTCACATTGTACTGCTGTGTCCTTCACACATGGTTACTGAGGCCTTTTGTGTGTGTGTGTGTGTGTGTGTGTGTGTGTATCTGCGTTCTCTTCCCACTACAGCTCATCTGTACTCACAAATAAGCCATTAATCCACTCTCCTAGGACACAGGGTTTTCTCTTTTTTTTCCCACTTGGCACATTTCACGATTACACCACGCACTGTCCATTGGCGTTTCGCATAATTAGGCCACTTATATCAAATACAGACAGATTCTAATGGAGCACTAAGGGTACATATTTACTTTAATTACGATTCGCGCTATCCGTATCCCTCGTCCTCCCTCACCGCATCCCCCTCTCATCCACTCCCTTCCTCTGGAGTCTGGCGACGTCGTGGGAAAGAAGATTGAAGAAGACTGTGTTTCCCTCAAAGGTCACACCCTCCTACTGCGGAGTTAAGATAGCGTTTGACCTTATAGCCCATTACGGTGCAGTGCTGCTCAACCACAGTCATGGGGGAACAGATAAATAAAAAAAAAAAAAAACTCGCTGGTAGGTCTCTGTGTTTCAGACTCTCCCCTTAAAAGAAAAACGCAGCGCAATGTGTGTGCACGTGCGAGTGTGTATGCGCATGCTGCTCTGTGCCCATTTGGGTTCAAACTTGTGTGTTGGTCAGGCGTGTGTGTGTTCATTTACAGGAAGCTTTTAGAGTTGGATGTTTTCTGCCAATAACAGCTGACTCCAAAAAAAAAAAAAAAAAAAAAGCTCTCCAAAGAGTAGTGCAGCACCACGAACTGTGCTTTCACACAGGAAACAGCACAGATAAGTAGAACGGGAAGGAGACTGAAACCTCAAAGCCCCATACTAGAAAGCCTATTTGCCAGCCGATTGTTAGAACCACAGTAACACCAGGGTACATTTAGACAGCAAAGTCTAGATTGGTATTGGGCTGCTTTCACTTGAGCAATTTCATGCTCTTTTTATTCTGAGTGTTTGTGTGTCTCTGTAGGCCGTTAAATTGCAAACTTCTCCGCAATTTTTTCGAAAACCCTAACCCTTTATTCCCCGCAAGCTCGGCCTCGGCAGCAGCGAGAGAGGGGAGATGAGGTGAGAATGAGAAGAGAGCGAGAACGTGCAAAGAGGGGTCAGGAAGACAGGCAGAAGACGGAAAGGAAAAAAATCACCCCGCCTTAATGACTGGCGTTTCTCATTAGCGTCACCATTAGCCTTTGCGGCGTGTCATGCTGCTGCTCCTTAACCAGACTTGGTTATAAAAAGCTAGTGAAACAGCACGCGGTAACAGAGGGGTGACAGGTCTGAAAGGATGCTTCACACGCAGGAACCTTCTTGCGGGAAACAAGAGGTCAGCTGGGGGTTCTGCTTAGAAAGGGTGATTCATTGTAATCAGTGATAATGTGGATCCATGCAGCTCATAAAGGGGAAACCACAGGAAAGTCCAGGGGATACGGAAACAACCAGCATCCGTCATTATCCTCTGGAGAGGAAGATACGACTGAACTATAAACCGACTGGTATATAACATGATTAGAAATTACTCAACCTAGAAATGGAAAAATGATGGATACTAAAAGTGGTCCTGAACGCATCATGTATTGACTGTGTGTGTGCTTTCATATCTCACACCTGTTGCTGCGCTCCTGAATAATAAATGGCGCTGAGACCAGGAATGTCCTCTCTCTGCCTTCAGGACAGAGCAAGTGGGGAGACAAATAAAAATGTGGGTGTCTGTGGCATCTCTGGGAGTGTGTGTTTGCGTATGTGGCAACACAAAGGTCGGCCCCATCTGTGAGTAAGAGAACGCCATGGCAACTGTCTGTCTTCAGTGTCACACTTTAAACATTTTTTCCTGAAGACCGTGACCTCCCTCCTCTCTCTCTGTCCGTCTCTCTCTCTCTTTCTCTCGGTGCCTGCAGCGACTTAAACAGGAACTTTAACAGTCCGTTGGTCACTGCGCCCATAAACGTCCATGACAGCAAATCTTCCCGTGGACACGCCCAGGTGCCAGCCCAGAATTTAAACTGTGAGTGTAGCTGTCATCCAGCGTCTACTGGTGAGAGAGACAGATG
The DNA here is from genome assembly GCA_025331565.1 of Holacanthus passer. NCBI lineage: Eukaryota > Metazoa > Chordata > Actinopteri > Pomacanthidae > Holacanthus > Holacanthus passer. The sequence continues at coordinate 3,270,220 of JAFREQ010000047.1, read as the reverse complement.
TAGAGAGAGGAAACAGAGAGAGATGGAGTGAAATGGGAAAATGGCGCTGAGCATTTTGAGCAAATAAAAGGGGGGATTAAGGTTTGTAAATCACGTTAATTAAGGTAAAAGACTAGCATCGCAGAGAGAGCTGAGGGGCAAAAAACAAATGCAGGAGACAGACAAAGAGGAGGAAGGAATCAAAGTGGGAAAGGGAGAAAAGGAAAGGGGATAAAAATCCTTGCACCTGCAGCTCCCAGCTGTGCCGTGCTTATTCTGAATCATTGCTCCACCCAGAGAGACTGCTTAGCGTTTCATTTGGAAAACAGGGATTTATTGCCAAGGAGGGGGCTGCTGCCGGTGCATGTGTGTGTGCCCGTATGTGGGTGTGTGTGAGAGGGGGGGCCGTGGGAGGAAGGTAGGTGTGTGTGGCAGCTTACTGTGGAGAGGGACTTGGCTCCCTACCTGAGCCTCTATAAATACGAGCACCTCGTTCTGATCCCACGCGCTATAGCGCAGCGAGGTTGGACGTTCCTCTGATTCTGAGGCGGTTTGCACAGTTCTCATGCGGATGATGAACCAGGTGGAATACGTGTTGTGTTGTCGAACGCAAACGTGCGTATGTTTTGTGGACGAGCTGTAAAAACCGAGCGTCGGATCAGTGGAGGGGAAAACGTGGACATATGGTATAAGCTGTCAGCGGTTTGCGCGAATCTGTGCTTTAGTCGCTTTGCGGATTCATTTACATTTGAGGTATTTAAAAAATTTACGGCTTCCACTTCTGGCGGTGACAGCCAGATGATAGAGATTCCCCTCATGGAGAGCGGGACAGCCTGTAAATCAGCATCATACATCTACACCCGCTGGAGGTCTGACACTTTGTTTGAGTGTGTCTTTGAGTGAACTTCCACTGCAGCGAGTGCAGATGATGAAAGAAGCCTCTGAGTTCAGAAGGCATTTTACCAGCCTCTTTTTAGGATTAGTGAATGAACTTAGTCAATGGAAGAGCTTCCTCCTCTGAAATGCAGTAGTACACATCTGTGTGTTGTGCGAAAGGGGGCAGGAGCTGATCAATAATACAGAGAGTTAAATAATTTCTTTGTAGGCGCTATTAGTCTGAATCATGATCGCCCCACATCAGAAGATCGAACGGCAACGAGGAAATGACTTATCCAATTAAAAGTGAATAACACACAGCAGAAAATGTGCACCAAGCCTACACAGGTCAAACGAGAAATACCAAATGAGCTGTGTTGTCTGATGGCCTCTCAATACATCCACACACAGAGAGAGAGAGAGAGACAGAGAGAGAGAGAGAAGCAGCACAACAACAGAGTTTCCCAAATGAGCTGTTTGCCTGCCACGCTTCAGGGCTCTCCCATCGCTGCTGTATTTGGAAATAGTCTCAGCTAGGTTATTTGAAAATTAGCTGCCGCTTAAACCTTTGCAGCGTGCCGCCAGAAGTGCCACTGTCATTAACACTCACACACACACACACACACAGAGTGAAGCCCTTAATGCAAATTCGCCACGATCTTGTGAGGGACTAATGTTCCTCCTGTCCTGAGGGGTCAGAGGTCGAGGCAGCCGGAAGAAGAGGGTCATCCCAGCAGCCCCAGTGAGTCTTCGCTCAAGGGCATTTCAGACCCCACGGAGACAGCGAGCATATGAAGGGATGTCACCATGAGACTGAGCTGCCTGGGTGCTGCTGCCCTCTCCTCCAATCTGAAGAGGAGTGGCACAACCAGCTGTTCCGAGTTACCTCTCTCTCTCTCCTCTCACATTAATGTCAGATCAAACGGACGAGTGGCTCTATCACGGTGGGGGGGAATTAAGGCTTTATGAAATATCCCGAGAGGATCCGCGCCTGGAGAGCGACACAGTGAGTCAAACACACCCGGAGAGACGCAGCACATAACACAAGCAGAGCGGCCAACTCTCTCACTCTCTCTCTCTCTCCATCCATCCAGCCTGTGTGCTTCCCACACACACACGCACACACACACACGAGCCCCAAAGAAACGCTCAAGTTGGTGTCTGAGCGGAATATAGATGCGCCTGGAGACAAGAGCCGGAGCCGTGATGTGCACGTAAGATCCCCCCCTCCTCCTCCTCTCCCCCCCCTCTCTCCTTCTCTCTCTCCTCGACAAAATGTGAAAAGGCATTCCTAAAGTGAGCTGCGGATCAGACCCCCCAGCACCTCCACCTCCCTATACCCCCCCTCAAACTCGGTGCCCACAGATGCCAGTCAGCGCGCGCACAGGGACAGAGCGGAAACTTGCTCTGGCACGGCTCGGACCGGGTCTGGCACCGGCGCAGGTGACTGTGCGTGTGTGTGTGTGCGTGTGTGTGCAGACTCGGGACAAACTTGACAAGCCACCTATGTGAACGCAAAAAGCGGACCCAGAAAGAGAGTCTCCAAATCCTACACGCGCACTCTCTCTCTCACACTCACACTCACGCACGCACGCGCGCGCGGCGCAGCTTACCTGAGGGACGAGGAAAGCCAAGAGGATGCGGACTCCGATCTCCATGCTCGCTTCAATTTCTCTCGGTGTGGAAACGGATTCAAGACAGGGCGATGATGTAGGCTGGGTCAGCTCTGCTCATAATTCCACTGTCCACGCGCCGGAGAGAGAGAGAGAGAGACACAGAGACAGACACGGAGAGAGAGAGAGAGAGAGGAGGAAAAAGGCTCTCGATCCGCCAGCTGCCAACTTCCTCCAAATACAACTGCAGTCTGATCAGCAAAGCGCTGGATAGTGGAGCCGAGACCACGACCAATAGATTTATGAGGACAGAGCTGGGAGGGGGGAGGAAGGAGGGAGGGAGGAGGAAGAGGAGGAGGAGGGGTCGTCTGGATCTAAGTTGGAGGGGTCAGCATCTCCTTTTTTGCCAGACATCCAATTGTATTTGAGTATTATGAGTTTTGGATGATCAGCAGGTGCAGCATCATTTCTTTTTGCCACCTTCATCTATCTTCATCCTCCTCCTCCTCCTCCTCCCACCCTCTCTTTTTAAAGGTGATTTACAGTTCTTTTTTTCTGTCATCTCCTATTCAATGCAAGAGTGAGGAGGGAAGCCTCCATTAAATGCACCTCTTGTGTGAAGGTGCCCGAGGGCCACCCCGAGAGAAAGACAGAAACTTCACTCATCACACATTTTAACATTGTGTAACGTTACAGTGAAGGTGCCGCATGAGCCCACATCATGTGTTGACTATGGGTTACAACCTCCTGAATAATTCCTGACTTTAATATTCTGAAACATTTATATTGATTTTTTTTTTTCATTTTTCATAATGAGCTCTGCTTTTCCCCGTCCTCGCAGCTCTATAATGAATTGTTAATTTGTGTTGGGAATTTTATTTGGTTGTTTGTCAGAGAGCGTTTTCTTTTCAGTCAGCCTAACGGCATCTCTCTCTCCCTCTCTCTCTCTCTCTCTCTCTCTCTGTCTCAAATCTTCTCTGTTACTGTATGTACATCCCACATGAAAGATTTTATGATCTCACATAAAATCAGATCCACCGAAATGACAACGCGACTAATTAGTATTTTCAGTATCAATTAGTCTCCCAGTGACTTTCTCCATTAATTGGTCTATAAAATGTCACATATTTCATAAAAGTCTATAAAATGTTGGTTATAAAATAGGGAAAAATGCCCATTATTATTCATTAAAGCACATGCTCACATATTAAATGTCTTGTTTTGTTTAACCAACAGTCCAAAACCCAAAAAAGAGTGACAAAAAGGGGAGACCGGATTCTAACACTTTTTCCTTCAAGCACCTGTAACTCTCTGAATTTTTCGAGCTAGAGTTTAGTACCCACATTTGTTCGCTAAAAATGGTGCCAATTCAGCCTCCTGCCAGAATATCACAGACCTCATGACTGGTGTCAGATACGTGTTGTTCCTTTCTTACAGCTTGTACGTTTTAACACATGCTGGGGTAATTGTGGCACTGACGCAAAAGAAGCGAAAACACTATGTCTCTCTCTACTACTACTACTATCTCTCTCTGTGAACATGAACTATGAATGAACACTCTCCTACAATGCATCTGTGTAAAGAACATCTCGGTCTAATAAACACTGTCTGATTGGTGAAACTGTTGCTTTTACATCTCTCCCCGTGTCTCAGTCGTTATCATAAGAGACTAGGAAAACCAGAATATTCACGTTTCAGAAGATGATTTTTAGGTAAATTATTTTTCTGTTGATCAACTCATTTGAATAATTGACTAATCATTTCAGCTCTACTGAGTTGCATCCCCAAATTTGATCCTCATTTATGAGCTGATCCAGGTGTTGCTGTTCAGGAAATGGTTTTAATACAAAAGAGACTGACTCTACAATTTGGAAATTAAAGCAATAACAGGGATCATTGATGGGCTTTTATAAAGGAAGTCTGATAACATTCTGTTCTTTCTCATTGTTAACAAATCCAATGAAAAGACCAAAATCAAAAATGACTTTATGCTACTAACAAGTACTGTCTGTGTAGCCAAAGCTTGATGTAAATTATACTTGCTATAAACCTCTACTGGTGCACTGGGTAACATCATCATCATGAACATGGGCACTGTAGTTTATTTGGATTCAATCCACCATACACTGTGCTCACTTAAACACCAAGTCTGTGGCTCAAAATTGCCCCAAACAAATGAAAAAAAACTCCACTGCCCATCTGTTTTAGCAAGTTATTCAAAAAGCTGTGTAGTTTTTTTTTTTTTTTTTTCAATCACTGACATCTCCAGTAGGAACAAATAAGCCGTGGGCTGAGAGCAACAGACACTCAGACACAGTACTTGGAAAACATTGAGAGACGGACTCTGGATATTGTTGGCTTTGTTCTTTTTGTGCCATTCAAATATCGCCATCCCTTTCCTTTAAGTTATGTTGACGAGCAGGCTCTTTGCTCAGGTGTCCTTCAGCAAAACACTCTGCTGTTCTGTAACTGACCGTGTCCTCTGAGTTTCCTGTTGGAAATAATCAATTAGCGAGCACATAATTACTAAAGTGGAGGAAGGCTCATTTGAATTCAACCCTGTCGCTGATTAAAGTCCTGATGGCGTGTGCCATATTGTGCATGCACACACTAGATTGATTTTAGTCTTTATGGTTCCATCAAGTCAGATCGGGTCCACTATCGCCACAGTATTTCGACTGTTTAATTGTTACATCAATAATTAACAGGTTGATGAGGAGCGAAAGGCCGTTGTAGGCTGAGGAAGTTGTCACAACATTTTTGGCTATGTTTTGATTAGATTGACTCTTGGAATTTCTCTGTGGTTTATTTATTTGAGTTTTAACACAGTAAAGGAAAAGAGGTGTGCCGCGAATGATGGTCAAGGTTTAAACACCGCAGAGCAATATTCAATGAGCACACAAACTTTTTCTCATTCTGGGCCCAAAGGTCAGATGTCTATTAAGGAGCCCATCAGTCTTTCTTAGGGGGCAGAGCTGTCAATGAGCACACTTAATCTTCATGCAAAGTACCCTTAACCTCCAACACGCAGACAAATCATCCGGAGCCAAACAGACGAATGAGTCTGGTGTGTAGAGGAAGAGCAAAGGTAAATCAGAGATAATAGAAACATTCAAAGCTTCCCCTTCTATCTTTCCGTCTGTTTCTCAAACACACAAAGACGTTCATAAGGGCGTATATAATGCCCTGACAGATTTCTGCATATATCCATCTTGAGCAGGGGAAATGAAAAAGGTTAGCTTCACACAAAAGTCAGGTGGGGGTCTCGGTGTATCTCAGGAAAACACAGCCAAATTCTCCCCTTTACCTTCTCAATGGATGTGAAAAATGAGGGCGGGAATTGTTGTGACGCCTGAGGAATTGCTTTTCCTACACAATTTTTCTGCCATATTCATTTATCAGTAAAGGCATTGAGAACATATCACCAGCGACCGCCCGGTTCAAATCGCTCGAGTTCAACGGTGAGGGAAACCAATGCGCTCGGCCCTAGGAAGGACTGAGATAATCAATTAAAATGACATGGGCGGATGAAGAATAAAACGTCAAACATTTGCTGTCAGATATTTCTAAATCATCCCTAGATGTATTAGATTGTGGGAATCACAGGAGGGAAGTCATGTTCAGTTTGTAAGCCATGGCTGACTGGAATCAACAAATCATGACAGGGACGTCTGTTCGGTGGCACAGAGGAAGAGGGGCTGGCTCAATCAGTCTGACAGCTTTTAGGCTAAACTTCATTAGTCCAAAATGCTCGCAACTCAGCTTTGTCAACGCAAAACAGAGGGAATCTTAATTGCGATGTTTTAACAGATTTTAATTCTGGAAATCACTTCATTGTCGTGCTCTTCTGTCTGCTGAACAGAGGTTTTGAATTATTTTGCGTGTCATTTTTTGCCTCTGTATTTTCCATCATCTGCGTGTGTTCAAGGAAATGGGCTGACTACTTGGGGAGATGATTGCTGAGTCACTAAAACAAAATGGCAATAATACTTTCTGGCATGAATAGATGCCGAAGTTTCCTTGAATGCTTGCGAGGGACTGAGCAGACATGAAACAGACAGGATGTGTCATAAAGTGTTTTATTTACCATAAGTTTCAGATGTTTAAGGGCAGTGAAGACCTTTATCATTACTTCCAAAGCCAAAAGGCAGACGTCTAAATTTAAAGTTCGTCTGTCAGCAGCTGTCTGCTTTCTAGTTTCCGTGCTGTGGCAGCAGTGTTTCAATGGTCACAAATCATAGTAATGATTTACCATTAGTTTACTATTACCACTTTACCATTAGTAATAATGGTAAAGCAAATGGACAGAGAATCGTTGGAGACAGGGCTGTACTACAGGGGAAGGGAAACAAGATGTTCCAGTAAGATTACTCTTATCTGCCCGTGTTGTCATTTCTCTCAGCAGGATACTTAAAGATTGATGAATATTTATTTTTTATTTAGATGTAAATCTTTCAAAGCATATCATCTGCTGTACATCTGCATCCAACATAACGGGTCTTTGGCCATGCAGGAAAACTTTAATGTGTACTTAGCTGTCCAGAACACATTACTGTACTTTCACCCTGCAGCAACACAATATAAAGTCCCTATGGTCCTGAAACCTTGAACTGTTCCACAATATAACCATGTATACATGTTTCCAATTATTCACATTCATTAGGCTAATCATCCGGAACAACAACATGAACACACAGGGGACATGGGGGAGCAATTAGCTCCATTTATCTGATTTAAGCCACAAAACCTGCTCTCTCTCTCTCTCTCTCTCTCTCTCTCTCTCTCTCTCACCCTCTCTCTCTGAACTGCATGAAGGTAAACAAAATGGTTTTCTCAGCCTTTTAGTAGGATGAGACAATGCTATTATTTCCAAGAAGCGTGCAGTTTCCAGGAAAGTCCAGCATGTGAAATGGATCAGATGTCTCATTTGTGTGTCAGCCACTTGTCAGTTTGTTCCACCAGAGCTCACTCTACCTGAGAAATACTGCCACTAGATGGGGTAGAAGTGTTCAAACCAGAGTGACTAATCTTTCATGTGGAACATCTGAACACAAAGTTTCACCTGAAAGACAAAAGAAAAGAAACCAAGGAAGTGAAACACAGCCAGTGATCTCCGCCCCCTTCCTCCCTCAGCTTTTTGCAGTGTGGGAGAGAGTCCTCCTCTTTCTGAAACTACCACAGTAAAGAGCCCCCGGGCCTGAGCTCTCTTCTGTCTCCAGAGGCCTACGCTGGGAACCCACTGTCGTCCCTGTAGATCAAACTACGGATGCGAGGATATTCCTTTCGCAACTCCCTGTGTAAATGTTCTCTCTTTTTTCTCCCACTCTGTCTCCCTTCACACGCAGCAGACGTGACCGACAGAGGGAAGCGAGGCAGACGCCATGTTTCCCTGAGAGAAAGACAGCTGGATCACTGAACCTGACATCCGGATGCCACACAGCAGTTTCTTTTTTGCCTGGGGAAAACAAGTGTTGAAACTACAAGCTTTGAACTGTAGGCAACACAACAAAGCAAAGGATTCCATGTGTTCTGTAACATCTGGGAAAATAAAGAGAACAGTTGAAAATCACTCATGTTTAATGAAGTGAATGCAGCATATTGACTAATGTGAACTTGTTGTGCTGTAACAAACGGTTGAGAGGCTGTCAGACAATGGAGCTGCGTCTATTCTTAGATCAAATCAATAAGTAAACCTGATGTTTTTATGTATGTTCTATCTTTACTAAGATGATATGGTTTGGTACAATCTTCAGCATATAACTTGACATTTCAAATCCAATACCCAGAGCAAAGGACAGACACACAAGTCGACTATATTACAAAACAATCCAGTTAACATGCTTTTGTGTGCTTGTGGTCTGGGGCTGTTTTCATTTTAGTCAAGACTCCTTTGTTCAAATTAAGGGAAATCTTTATGCTACAACAAATAATAATATTTTAGTGTATTTCCAACTTTGTGGCAACAGATTTGGGAACTCCCCTTGCTGTCAACACGACAGTGTCCATGCACACAAACTGAGGTTAGAAAGAAGTTTGTTGTTTAAGAGCTTGACTAACCTTGTCTTCCTTGACCTGATGACGGTGCTAGATGAACAGTCAGGTGATCACCAAAGTTGTGCAATTCTTCTTGAGGGGCGCATGAACGTCTGTACCAAATATAAGGGCAATCCATTGAGTAGGTGTTGAGACATTTGACTGAAAACCAGAAATGTCAATCAGCTGGTGGTGCTAGAGGAAAGGTCAGGGGGTCACCAAAGTCAGTAGGATTCATCATTCGGGACCATGAATGTCATGAATTAAATAAAAAAAAACTAAAAGCTAGACTGCTGACTCTCTTCTTCACTATTTGCCTTCAAGAACACTGCGATCATCTGATGCTGGTTTATTGGAAGTTCTCAGCAACAGCCCAAAGAAAATCAGGGATGCAGCCTGTCAATTACACCCCAAAGCTATGGACCGCATTATCCATAGATATCAGGGAAAAAGAAAAAAAAAAAACTTATCTCTTCATTTTTGCCTTAAACTATCTATGACTTTCTTTATCCAGGCCTGAAACTCCTGTTTGTGCTTTGCCTCGCACTCGTACACTACACTGCACTTCTATTAAAATGTTGTATTTTATGCGCTCTATGTACTTTATTTTTATTATTCAGTGGGTTTTATTTTCCATCTGATAGTATACACTCTTTGTATTCCATTTCCATCCTTATTTTTATCTCATTTTTACTGTCATAATCAAATGGGTTTTATTCTCCGTCTTATTTTACGTTAATTATGTCATTCCTTCCCTGTTTTTTATGTCCATTCTTTGTATTGTTGTTTTATGTGGAGCATTTGGTGCATGTAATTTCTTTGTTGTAAAGCACTTTGAGCTGCCTTTCCTGTATGAAAGGGGCTATACAAATAAGGTGCTGATGTGTGTAAGGACCCCATGTAGCTCAAGTTGAAATCATCCATACAGTGTGGTATTTTTTTTTTTCTGAGGACAAATATCAAAGTGTCGAGTGGCTCTGGGTGTTTTCTGGTTGCAAAGAAACAAAGGGAAATTTTCACAGTGGGATAAAGGTTATTTCTGGCTTGGTGAGCTCTCTTATAGTGTTCAGAAAAAACATTACAGACAGTGAAAGACTATTGTTAATTTCTGCTTCCAGAGTGTTACAGCAGAACCAGTATTGTGTACAAAAACCAAAAGGAGCCTCCATGGCTTGTAAACCCCCTCTGCTTTTTCTTGAGAACGCTGTGTTCACTTTAATAAATTTAGCTTTTTATTTTATTTCTCACACCACATCCCAAAATAAAACTACCCTGAGCACTTTACTGAAGATATTTACAACCATCGATCCCGAGCTGGCCTGAGGAACTGGAGCAGATGGTAAGTAGCCAACGAGTCACTGAGCATGGCCTCATTGCGATAAACTATTGTTATAGTCCAGAATAAATTAGGTTTATAACCATAAAGCATTCGAAATGGGGGAGATAAATCGAAGCATCTTGGGAGAATTAGATGTCCATTCATAAAGTCTCACTCTCGTGCGGTTTTGCATGCACGGCCACAACTCTTTGTTTACGCTCACGATGCGCGTTATCACACATCTCACGGTCACACGCATCACGGACTCCACAATCACAGCAGTCTGATTGTATGATTTTTTTTTATTCATTTTCAAGCAGCTAAATGAGCACTCAGCGCTCCAGCCAGGGCGGAAAAAAAATGAGAAGAGCTGTGGGGGTTTTTTTGAGCTCGTTCCTGCGTGCCGCTGTTTGAATGTTGTCAAAGTGATATTTACTTCTATTTTCACATACACAATCACACCTGGGAGGTGCAAAAAAAACAAAAAAAACAGCCAGTCTTATGTACACCACTGGTCACTGAACAGCTCCACTGGGGCAGAAGGGTGTTCAATGCATTGCTTAAGGGCACTTCAGTGGTGGTATCAAGGGAGGAGCACGCATTAGTCATTCACTTTCAGGCCACAGCTCCTTTGATTAAAAGCACTATATATTAAACTCTCATATAAGTCTCTGACTCAGAGAGATGCGTGCATGTGGATCTGATGCCTGCTAACAGATTTATGCAGAAGTCATCCAGGCTAGAAAACATCAACTGTAATCTGCTGAGATATGAAGCAGGTGGACTGAGCACGTCATGGGCGCGGCGCTGCTCCTGTAGTGTACAGCAAGTGTTGGCAATGACAACACCACTTCCTTTTAATGCTTCTTGGAACTGCAGTGGCTTGTCCCTGTCATTATGCTCTGTGAATAATGGCTGTGAAATCTACAGGTTACTGTATCAAACACAGTAACACTGTGTATACTACACTGTGTAACACTGTGTAACACTGTCTACTGTGTATGATTTTTACAGTAGAATGTTGTAAAGTTTACAATAAAACCTTGTCCACATGACAAAATCACAGTAGTCTAAGTATCACAGCAGAAAATCACAGTAGTCAAAGCATTACTGTAAAAAAAAATCACAATAGCCAGTATAGTACTGTAAATAGTAAATTACTGTATTTTTCCTTTTTTATCTTACAGACAGACAGACACACACATGTATATGTATATATATGTATATGTGTGTATATAGTATAATATTTCATAATGAAAACATTGTCTCATTTTTTTTTACTTTTTATCATAATTTTGACCTTTCATATCACATTTATGACTTCTTATCTCATAATTATGACTTTTAACTCGTAATGACCTACCATGGGATTTTTATTTTTATCAACCTAAGTTTTATCTTTTTTTTTTTTCTTTCACTGGCGGAAATGGGCTTCATAAATTTATCCCATGAGGACCAAGAGAGTTCAATGGTCACGCTTCGAATGGGCCAGTCATGTCATCGCAAACAGGACAAACCGCAAACACTAGAGGTGTGCGATACTGCAAGATTTGGTAGCAATCTGATACCAAGTAAATACAGGGCCAGTATCACCGATACCGATACCAATACTTTTTAATATTTAAGGTTGATATATCATCACACTGCTGACCTTTAGGTGTTTTTGTGGTTTTTCCTTTGGATTATTTTGTTAAAACCTAGGACAGAATTTGGGCAAAGTTTATAGGTGACTACAAAATACTTTATTATCAAAAACAGAAGCAATAGAACAGTAACAAAACAATTTTTCTCCAAACATTGTTATGTGTGCATTTTTTTCTTAAATAATCAAAGTGCAAAAAAAATATCATATGAGAGCAAATTAAAACAAATTTTTTTTTGAGGTAGAGAGCTGAGAAACTACAATACAAAAATAAAATAAAATCTCCCCTTCAGTGCACTTCTTTTCTGGATTTTTCTTAATAAAAAAAGGTGTACAAAATTATCACACCACAACAAATGAACAAACAAACAAACAAACAAAAATTGCTTGTTTGCCCGCCGCTGCTGAGCCATGTGACGGTGCAACGTCAGAGCACAAGAGGGGGAGGAAGAACAAAGTGCGCCTGCTCCACGCTGAGAGTGACACAGAAGAAGCGGCGAGTCCGGTGACCTGGCTGTCGCCTCTTCGACGAAACTGCACCAGTGCATACAAGAGCGAAACTGACACTAAAGTATCGATCCGACAGTGATACCGACTTGGTATCGATACTATTGATATTTGGATCGATCCGCCCACCTCTAGCGAACACAACACTTGCAATTCTGACTCATTAGTGACAGGAAAGCTCCGTGAATAATTAGTAGTGCTTAAATTTCGGTTCCTTACACAAGGCTTTGTCTTGTGCTTGTGTTAATTTTTGTTGCGTTTGTGTGTATTTGCGTTATCTATGTTGATTTCTTTCACTTTTTGCCTGAGAGGAATTCAGCTAAAACGTATCCGTGAGAGCTTTTACGGAGACGTCTCCACAGCCATTAACGTTACAGGTAACGTTAGCTAGCTTATGTAGTGATAGTACACTAACTGACCAGACGGTCTTTTTTTTTTTTAACTTACTGAAACATTAGCCAAGACAGAGACCAATTTAAAGCTTGCTCCTTTTTTTTTTATTGTATTGTTTGGCTGCGCTGGGAGAAGATAGGGTTTTTTTTCCACCCATGGTCTCTGCAGGAGTTTCCATCCTGGAATCATGGATCTTCCACCAAATACTTGTCGGGACTTCCAGAAAATCGGTAAGTAACGTTACTATCACTAGGAGCAAAAGAATATTTTTAAAATGAATTACTCATGCAAGCGCTGTAATTTCACCACAGCTTCAGTTCCTACATTTGTTCGTCATTTGAGGATACACACAAATCTAGCTAACTTTAGATTTCCATGTGGCAAAGCAGAATGCTTTCCCACTTTTGTGACACATGGCGCAGTTCAAAGCCACATGTACCGCTTTCAAAAGAAGACGGCTAAACCAGGACTTGAAAGGCAAATTGATGGAGTTGATTTGGCTTGCACTGTTGAAGGTTGTAGCTTTGTGTCAGCACATTTTTCAACCTTACGTGAACATCTTTATTGGCATATTAAAGATGGCAAAAAAAGTGTCATGCCCCTATACTAACTGTTCAAAATATTTTCTTTTCTGTTCATCCTGAATTTTTATTGTATCACAATCATTGATCTCTTATTACCATTATTGCACAGTTTGTAAGGTCTAAGAATCACAGCACCTTCAGTATTCAATTACTTACATGAGAGGAAGGTGCATCAACTGAATCTGTCTGAACATGGCCCTCCTAATGAAATGAGGTCACATCACAAGTTCAATTCGACGCCTGATAGCTGAACCCTGCAGTGACCTTGATTAACAGTATCTTTTTGTGGTCTAAGGCCTGGCTTTAATTATTAACCTTTCAGTCTGCAGCATCTCGGTGTAGGATGTCACTCAATCTCAGAACAAGTGTGAGCACTATTTGTGCCTTTGTGTCAGAACATGCCTGCTTACAAGTAAAAAGTTGAAGGTGATGATTGCGAGGGGAAAATCAATAGTTATGGTGTGAACTTTTCTGATGTTCTTCTGTTTCCAGCTGGACTTGTGAGAGATGACACCCTGTGCTAAAAGAAGAAAACAGACAATAATCATAAACAGTTTATAATTATAAAGAACAAAAAAATCCCAAAACATTGGGCGATTTGTTCATGAATACTACAAACATACAGTATGATATCTATATATTGTGCATATATACACAACATATGTAATCTGAGGAAGAAGAAAGGTATTGATTGGTAAGGACACCCAACTTTCATACAGCAGTGGTCAATCTGACCATTAAAACTGACAGATTTATTCTTTGTAGTGTGATACCATAGATGTGCAAAGACAATGTGACTAAAAGTGACACAATTCTACACAAACAATATACACATATATTTTTGCAACAGAGGAACAGTACAGAAACATTTAGGGCTCCAGGCTTGTGACGTCAGGATGCTGTCAGGCATTGCTCGGAGACAGCTGCATATGTAAAAACTGATTCACTGCCAGATAAAGAGTACGTGGTTTGGAGGTGAATCTAAGGTTATAGCTACATGCATATTATTTTCCTCTTCTTCTGCTTATTATTATTATTAACATTTTTCTGTGACAGCTCAATTTCATTTTCAAGCTCAAACAAGCTCCACAGTACATTCAGTGTCTGCGAGGGAATGTTTTTATATGTACAATACATATATAATTTGTGGAGAGATGGCGGACTAGTGGTCAGAGAAGCAGGCCATCGACAGGAAGGTCGCTAGTTTGAGGCCACAGACTGGCAACAAGATACCTGGACCGGAGGTGGGACCAGATGGACCAGACCAGCCCTTTGCAAGCCCAAGAGGAGCAGCATGGACACTCCTTTCACCCCTTTCCCCTTCCTACCATCTAAGTGCTCCCCGGGCGCTTCCAATAAATAGCTGGACACTGCTCCATGTGGTTGTGTTTCATGTGCTGTGCACCCACAGGTGGGTTAAATGCAGAGATTGAATTTCCCAAATGCATGTAGCATGTTTGTGTGTGTGTCTGAACCCCAAATTGCCCCCAATGACTGTTCCGCCGCCATGTGAATGGACGTCACGTTGGATAAAAGCGTCTGCTAAATGAAACTGTAGAATTGTAGAATCAATGTGTTCCTGTCAGCTCAGACACCCACACCCACTTGCACACCTGCTTCCTATTCCAAAATGAGTCCCCTATACGCCAGTCCATTTCCACCTACATCTTTGACAGGTTCTCTGTCGAGGATTGCTAGCATTCAAGCCTTTTTGCCTCTTTCATAACCGCTGAGTTTTTCCTGCTACATTGTGCCCCTCTGGACTCTTTCGCCTTGGGTGACACTCTTTTGTCCGTGGGTGATGCTTATGATTCCAAACCTCAGTATCCTGAGCCATTATCTGTGAGAGAGATTATGACAATGACCACTGCAACACTGCATTAACACTACACTATCAATAATTTTGTATGAAGCATACATTTTTTTCTTTTCCCTTCTAAACCTGCCTCCCAACAGGAAGTTGGGTCAATCAATCAACTTCTTTGACGCAAAACACCAGACTTAAATGCATCAGTATGCCTCAGCCAAAGTGCTTGCTCGAATGGCGCCTGAACCCTTCACCGCCCACACATTTCTGACACCCGAATCAGGGTCTGCGTCCTTCAATTTTTGTGCAGTCAGGTGTGTGGAGGTGAGAAAGTACAATCAACAGGATTTAAGCTTCTGCCTCTATCTATGACAACAGGCTTTTCACCCCACCTCTGAGGGTGGCTGTTTGGAACAGCTATAGACACTTTAGACATGGTCGGAGGACACATTTAGTTAGTGCATAATCCAAAGGCATTCTGACTGTAACAACAATACTTGCACTGGTATTAAAAGGAAAAGTATACCCTTGCTGCATCATAGTTAACAGCTACATCATTGGATCAAATTCACAAATCAAAATCTCCTGTTCATTACAGCTTGTAAAATGTAGACTGGTGTCAGTAAAATGTCAGATAATGTGACACTGTATGTGATGTTTTTCATATCAGCACAGACCCGACCATGTCCTTCCACCTCACTTCAGGTGTCATCCAGCCACAATCCATGACTTGAAGATTAATGATCCGTGATCTTTTACCAGGACGCCCCATGTAATAGAGTTGATTCACGGTTGACCGGTCCTATATGCCAACGACCGGCCAGATTTCCATGAGATTTGTTTTGGGTATTCAAGATAATTTCTGATGACTTTGCAGACCCCCTGAAATGTGTTGTGGAAATGTTCTGTCTCCAACTTTAATACTAGCCAGTCAGTTGTTCAGTCCAAGATTTTTATACTATGTGATTAACATTGCAGGCTGTCACAGATGCTCCTGGTGCTTCACCCTCTTAGTTGTGTTCTTGTCAATCAATTGGAGGGCACTACCAAATTACAGTATATATATATATATATATATACACTGAAGAAAAATATAAACACTTCGCATGCGTGGCCTTTTATTATGGCCAGCCGAAAGCACATCTGTGCAACAATCATGCTGTCTAATCAGCATCTTGATATGCCACACCTGTGAGGTGGATGGATTATCTCAGCAAAGGAGAAGTGCTCACTAACACAGATTTGCAAACAATATTTGAGAGAAATAGGCCTTTTGTGTACATAGAAAACGTTTTAGATCTTTGAGTTCAGCTCATGAAAAATGGGAGCAAAAACAGTGTTGCGTTTAGTTCAGTGTATGTATATAGCTAATGCATGTGTTGGAGAAAGACAAGTGGAAAGGCTATTGATCCTTCTCCACCCCACTCATTAAGGAGCCTCTTCTCGTGTAATTCCTACTTTCCAACCTTTGCTGCACTCGTCTTTTCATTCACGATGTGAAGTGTTGTGTACCAAGAGGGACACTTAAAGTATTTTTAAATATTCAAACTCCCACAGAGAGAGGGTTAAATGAAAAGAAATGTATGCAGCTGAGTAACATCCTGACCCAAAATACACAAACCGTCTTATATATTCAAAAGCAAGACAAATCCTGTTTCTCCATTTGCTTGTGCAAATTATTTATAAACGATTATTTTGGGAAACATGCTTTGTCAAAAGAGTAAATATGTTTTCCTCGTTTAATTGTGTCTTGTCCATTTACATTTGCATGGAGCTCTCTCGGCCACTCTAAGTACTGTAAGTATTAAGTAAGCTGTAAATCGTGCACTTGCGCAGCATAATGTGAGTGCAGCGCTGTGTCGTGCTGACCCTAAAGTGGGCTCTTACTGTTACTGTGTATGTAGAAGAGATCTTACAGCACCTTGAAAACCATTAAACACACTGAGAGGCTCACATTATAACAGCTTCAATTTTTATATGATAATATAATATTGTACCTTAATGGAATCATGACTTTCCTCTTGAGTTAAAACCTCTTAGGACGCTTAATGAACTTTGCTAACTTGTTAAAGTGTTTCTATAATTGCTCAAATCATAGTGTCAGCGGCTCAATCAATCTGCCACTTAGAGGAATGTGTCATTGAGAATTTGTAATCTGTACATAATACACACACAGTTACAGTCATACTGCTGTTTCAATGAGTGAGTGAAGTGAAGATAATGGTTGTTGTTTTATAACAACAATATGTGATAATGAAATATTGACAGAAGCTTCGGCTCTCCGGGGAGATTTTGTTATTGAGGGTGTGTGCGCTGAGCAGCAGCAGGACAGACCCCACCCTGGAGTCCAGATGCTGGTGGTGGTTTCTGCTGATGGAAAGTAGAGGGATGCACATAACAGCAGCATGGCTGTAATAAGACAGAAAGCAATGCATATTTAAAAAGACAGAAGTAAGATGACAGGCTAACAATGGGGGAGTGACGCTGCGCTATTGGACAGATGTGACCAGCTGATTAGAACAGTGGATATCTGAATTGACAGCTCCAGACAATGACAGCCAGGAATTATGAGCGAGCATGAGTGAGCGGCATGAGGACAAACTACAGGCCTAAGCATGCAAAAGAGTAGCCTTCCTGACTGCTAGAGCTACACTAGTATGTTTAGTTTCTTATATGTTCATTAATAACTCTCTTTCAATATTCAACCTTAAACTCAGCGGTTCATGAACAGATGTGTGTAAAACATTAAAAAAAAAAGAAATTGAATTCCATTTACTGGCACAAATCAAATGTCAACACAAATGTTGTAAGACTTTTTGAAAAGGAGTTAAAATATAACTTTTTTGTGAGATAATTGCAAATTTCCCCACTGAGGGACGAATAAAGGTTTGTCTTATCTTGTAATTTAATTGGTTTGAAGATTTGCCTGGACATGAACCCTGAGATTTTCTGTGCTCTCTGCTCTTAAGATGAGAGTAGGCAGACTTTGTTATGTTGTTATGTGATTTACATTCAGATATGAGTTTATGATTATACACAAGATTTGTAGCTTGTCACAAATGTGCAAATTTCTATGACAGCATTTCCATCTCTAGCATAAAAATATCTTTTTGCCATAAATGAAATCATCATATCAGCTCCATGGCAACTGAGCTTCTCCATCTAATGATGAAGACTCTGATACTGTTGAAAGCTCCAGTAAAAGGTAGCAAGTGGATGTTTCAATTGTGATTGAGGATCATGAATAAATTTGATGCTTAAAATAGTTCCTTTCTCTAGGGTTTATTACTTGAAGCACTTGAGGACTTTTCTGTCCTGTAGCATTGTATCATCAGCACATATCAAAGGTAGCATTATGATCCAGTTTGACAGTAATTAAAATTATGAATCAGCTCCTACAGGAACGTCATCCAGAACCTCAATGGCAGCATGTCTCCATATTGTAATGAAGCCAAAGTTCAGATTGGAAATTTTAAGAAATTGATTCTGGGATAACTGATAAGATTTGGGCTGAGTGGATGGAGAGGATCAAAGACTGTTCCACAAATGCTAGACTTCAGCTTGTTCAGTCTAGTTCAGTTTAAGGCCATCCATCACGTTCATTTTTAAAAGAGCCGATTTAATAGAATCTTCCTGTCAGTTTCTATTTATGACAAACATAAATCAGGTGAGGGGACCCTGACTTGTCTTTTTCTGGGCTTGCTCTAAAGTTGAAAAATCTTTGGTAGGAAATATTTCATTTACTTCACTATTGGGAAACAAATTGATCCAGACTTGTTGCTTTGGACCATATGATATCCAGCAGGCTTTGATGTTTTTCATGCTTATAGCTGAAGATGCTATTTTGTTAGAATGGATATCTAACTTCCTGCCTTGTGTCAAGATGTGCCTTAATGATGTGATTTCCTGCCTTTGTTTGGAGGAGATTAGGTATCCCTCTCCTGACTCATACTGTAAATTTGTGATGATTTGTGGTCCATTTTTATTATACCTGAAGGCAAAGTGACTCAACTGCAACTAATTAGTGTATGTTGATTTATGTGCCCCTCTTGACTGTGGCTTAATTTACTCAACTACCTTTTAAATCATCAGACATCCCTGGACTGTGACAATGTACGAACAACTCCAGCCGGTGTGGACACTGTCGGTGGACACTGGAGATATAGCATATCTGGGAATGCATATATTCATTTATTCTATTGTTATTGTTTGTTGCATATATTTGTTCTAAAAGCTGAAAATAAACATTAAAACTTTAATTGGCCTGTACTGCTGTGGTGAGCGCACCTGTGTGCTCTACAGTAAAATCAAGAAAAATATTGTCACTGTGTGATTTTGTATTTCATGACTCAAGATGTGTGTGTTGATGTGTTGTTCTTCTTGTTTTCTTTACGAACAAGCCAAATATCATTCATCAGCCACATCATTGACAGACAACGGCGGTGGAAGGGGAGGGGCTAGCGTGGTCTTAAGCTCCCCCTACTAAAGGCTGAGCGCACCTGTAAGCCCCCCTCCCCACAAACCCCCAGTAATGTTATGAAAAATATTTATCAAATAAAATCATATGTCATATATATGAAGACATTGGTCAGACTTATATGTAACAACACTAAACAAAAAAAAGTCATATTTTTCATTTATGTAGAAAGTGATGATGACCTTTGACCTTTGCTGCTTGTTGTGTGATTTGATTGGTCGGTTTGTGCGTATCAGTTTCTAGCACTTCCTACAAGTGTCGAATTGATTCTGTGAAATGCAATAAGATCATGTGTTCTAAGGTGTTAAGCTAATTGGCTGATTATGGACCACTTTACTTTTGTTATCCCGAAGAAAAGAGGGAGACAGGATGAGTTGGTGGCCATCCACAAACTCCTAAGTAAGAGATGATGACAGGCAGTGCTTCCCAAAATGAAGCAAATCAACAGGACTGTATGCTGCGAACCTGCCAGGAAGCTGCCGGTGGCGTTGTTAGTGTGTCCGAGGCTACAGCCATGAGTATTTTATGAACAGCCCCAGATCTCCAACATGTTGGGTCCTCTATGTGTCATTCAAGCAGCAGACACTCTTCACACAACTCGGCAGGTCCAAGGCACAAGTTTACATATAATTATAGCTACGTAAATCATCATAAATAACACTCATTCCAAGGCACACATGGTGTCTATGATCAAATCATCACATCAAAAAAATGAGAATGATTCGGTTTTGACGACCAAGACGGGAGAGAACAAGAGAGAACGGGAGAGATGAGGAGTGTGACAGATAGATAGACACCAAAAGAGCTACTGGAGAGAGGTGAAGAAGAGAAGAGTATCAGATAGACAGATCAGACACAGAGTTAACACAGTTTTTCACAGTTCACATTTGTCACAGTTCAAGAGAGTCCTTGTCACACAATGGGAGTGAAGACGACGAGACCAGGTTTGCTCAAGAAAACATACAGTCGAGCACATGACTGCTTCATCAGCGTCAAGGCTTTTTCTTGAGTTGCTGAAAAAAAAAAGTAATGATGGAGTGAAAGCCAGCCCACGCACCTGACCGGAACCTTTTGGTGGAACGCAGTGTCTCGCATTCATTTTATTCTCAAAAAAAATAGACTGAAAATGGTGCAATTATTGTCTGAAAATCTAAAGATTCGTCCTTCTTCTGTTCTTTGTCACAAAGTTTGCAGTGACCTTGGACATGATTGAAAATCCAGTCTAAACACTGGTACTGCCGCGTATGAAGCGCATGCATTCACCTCCATCGAGCAAGAAGTCTTTTGGGAGGAGGTTGCTCATTTACTGGCTGGATTGTCATTCAGAGCGGTGGCGTAGAAGGATCAATTGTCCTAATCAGTGAATTAATAAGGTTCTCACAGTCCAGTTATCAGGCGGGGTCAACGGGTTATCAGAGCAGAGAGTGTGATGCTTTGGTGCCACACAGCCTTCTACTATCCCTTCACATCAGATACAGTAAACATGAAGCTCTGTGTTAATGAGCTACTATCATAAAAAGTCATTATGTTTATTCATACAAAAACAAATATTACACATTACAGCTTGCCATGTAAACATCATTTATCAATATTTCTGCTCTCTTAATTTCTGATATTTGCATACTGTCTGTGCTCATTCATTGGTCAGAGTGTGATAACGTGGGTGGACATGTATCCGTGGATCTCTATAAATTGCTCCTACTCGAGCATGGTAGTGAATTTTAATGCACTATAGGTTAGTTTGAAATGTGTAAATCGTCAGCACGTGAACAGAGCAATTATGACTTACAGCAAACTAGAGCAAAGGGTGTGATTTCCCTCCATTAACCAGCACAAACCAAGCATAAATAACCTTGTTCATATTCTCTTTCACCCTCATATGATTTATTTACGAATGCAGACACGTTCGGCTTTACTACATCTGCAGCCGGCCACTTTATCGGCCAATGATGAGGTCACCGCTTGATCACATTCTCTGCGCGCTCCGATTGAATTTGTAGACATGTGGAATTTCCCGTAACGCTTGAATGCCCAAATCCATTTGGAGCGTCTGAAGAGGAAGTATTTCACCTATTAAACATTTAAATCAGGTGGGTGTTCTGGAGCAGAGGATGCGCGAGAGCTACAACCGCTTCGACACACGTTCCTGTGTGTGGATTTGTATGCTTGTCCTTCGAATTAAACCCAACATAACTCTAATTAAAATGAATAAATTCTGCCTCGGCAGCGCTGCGGCTTGTGTTAATGTGCGTTGTTGTGGCTGCTGCAGGAGTTAACTGGACCTTTTTTCTTTTTCTTTCTTTTATGAAGGACTACCTGTTCAACTTCTCCTCCAGCTCAACTTGGGACATATATTTTAGATGAGGCATGAAGGATTAGAAAAACAGCTTGCAAGGTAAGCATGTCCTCTCCTTGTATCTGCATTGTAGTCTACTGAGACAACTGTCTACTGAGACAAGGGTTACAAAGCTCTTGCTGTTTACATTAAAGTTATAATGTGTAGCATGTCCACATTAAAATATCTGAAACAACTAGACCTATGTTATATATTTTGTTGAGTTGTGTACTTACATTATCCAAAATGTTTCCAACAATGTTCAAACCCAGAGAAATCTGTCATTTTATTGAAGGTAACAGTGCATTTCATTTGGTCACCTGTCAGTGGGTCCTATCCCCTTTACTCCCTCTAGTTGCTATAACTTCCAGGGAAACACAGGAAACACAAGATGATGCGTCAGAGAGTGAGGAAGGAAGTCTAAAATACTAAATATAACACAAATAAATCTTTAATACATTACATCCATAAACATTTCTGCCTAGAGTCATGTCATTGGCAATGGTGGTTGTTTAACAATGACGATATCAACTCCCATGATTCCACACTACTTAATGACGTTACAGTTTTTATTGAGATACCCCTAGAGACAGAAATTACGTTTAATGTTTAAAGATGTTTTAAAGTTTTAACATAAAGTGTGTGAAAGGAAACAGTAATGAGTGAAAAAGAGAAACTGAAGGCTGGTTGGCAGCGGGTTGTTTTGGGGCTTACATGAAGTTGCCAACAGCAGCTGGCCCCACAATCGACCAGCCCAAACATTTGTCAAAGATGTTCTCATGCGAGTTATGTTGCTTGTTGTCAGTCCAAAACGAATCTGAAGGTAGTTGGCTTGTCAGTTCTCTGCAAAATACCAGAAGGCAAACAAGTAGGTTCTCTCTCAGTTCAGCAGTAGTTCAACAAAGTCAACACTGTTACGAATGACACACCGGGGCCTCTGACTTAATTGAAAAGCCACTACAAGCCAGTCAAAAAAACAGAAGGTCAGCCTTAAAATATGAGCCTACTACCCAACCTAACACATCACGCTTGGCAGATCTTAAGCTTTTGATCTGAGGCTATGTTGTCATGCTGGTTCAAAGATATAAACAAGATATAAACGCTGGCAGATTTCATCAGGCGCAGGGCAGTTTTTTATGTGAAAGGATTCTGTGAGTGCTGGCACCTCTACCCGCTAGGATCAACACTTGGATAAATGCAGAGCTATTGGTCGCGGCATTTCTTGTGGAAAAACTGGAACATCTACCTAAATTTATTTTTATGGACCTAACTTCTGGGCAAGTTGAACAAGTTTGAAGACATTTGAAATTTGCTGCTAATCAATCACAGTGTACATCATGTCAGCGATTCTGTTAGCAATGATAAGACCTTGACCAAAAAAAAAATGTTCCCTGTGATGGATTACCCACCTCAAGCAAGTAGCAGAAATTAGATTCTAATACGATACAGAGATGAAGGGAAACCAGTGATTCCCTGGAAAATAGAGTTTGATTGAATGACAGGTGGAAATGGTTTGAAGTCTGAGGAAGCTGCTGCAGTGTCACTTAGGACAACTATTCTTTTATCAAATCTGCTGGTTTGGCCCACAGAGCTCTGTGGTAGGGTCGAGACTTCCAAACCCAACAACTTCCTTTCATTTCTTCAAGTTGAGATCTCTGTCTTGGTGGAAGTGATCGTCCACACACCTCTTCAAACAAACATGGAGATTTCAGTTTGATTAGTTTTGTGTCATTTGCTAATTGTTCATGTGTCTTCCTTAGGTGTTTCACTGGCTGCAGGTTATGAAGCAAATTGTCCTTCTGGAACAGGAAGGTTTTTCTTTTCTCTTCTTCTCTTCCCCATACTGTCTCTGTCTTTGCAATCAGAGCAGCTAACTACATGCACCTGCTATGAATTTGACCTAATCTGCGCCTGGCCGCTGTAAAAAGAGGCCGATAATTGCAGAGAAGCTGAATCTTTGTGCGTCTGACAAGCCAAAAATGATTAGCTGCAGAATCACATCTAGGTTTTTTTCCCCCTGAGTGGAAGTACGGAGCAGTTGATTTCTACAGGCATATATGCAGGGTTGTAAATATGCCCTGCGACTCTGCACTGAACATTATGTAAAGTCAACACAGAATCACAGTGGTTAGTTTAATGTAGAGAGTGACTGACAGCAGGAGACTCTGGGACATTGTCTGAAATAAAGTGGAAGGAACACAAACATTGTTTTTGTTGTTTTACACTTTCACAGTTTTCTCCTGATTTGGAATAACCAGTCTCTCATGTCCAATACTTCTCATTGCTGACCAACAGAATAACATGTGACTATAGTTTCTTGTTCACCAATTCTCCCGACTCACATGTAGAGATTCAGCTCGGCCTTCGAGTCCTGTGAAGGCTCCGTCTTTGTGTCCTTCAGAAGATCCAGTCCCTCGTGGTCACATGGTTGTCGTTTGTCCTGTTGGTTGGTTGGAAGAAGGTGGGTGTTACCTAATATGGACCTGCTGGGATCAGGGTTTCAGGTAAGGCACCCAGTGAATGTTGTCACTGGTTCGTAGCTGAAACAGGGCCATAACGTGTAGTGTTGATTAATTCCCTAAGGCAAGATGACAAATCATTTCTCCAGTAGTGCTGCAACACTGTCTATACTGCTGGATGTGGGTGCTGCAGCTAACTGGAAGTAGTCGTTAGTGAAGTGTTAGTGCGCAAGGATTTGATCCCCCACCAGCTTCCCACTGGTGCTAGAAAGTGGCACCAAACACCTGAAATTGAGATTCTGATATTTACTCTATATACTTGTTACATGCTCCCCCATCTCCTGATCATTCTGATCCTCTACTGTCTCAATGACTCATGGTCTGTGTTTTCCTCTCTCCAGGTGAGGCTGCTCAGGCTGACGGAGGAGCCAATAAAGAGAGGTTCACTTTCTCTTCCACTTGTGGCCTGGCAGCAGCAGCAGAGTGGCCACATGTAGTTTTGTTGGTTTTTTCTTCTTTCTACCGAGGTGGTTTCCCTTCTCTTGTTCTCTCGCCCATCAGTTTGTAGTTAGTTTGGGAGTTAGTTGGGCTTTTTATTTGACTTAACACATTTGATTTGTGGTCATGTGTACTTGTCTGCTCAGAATAAAATATAACATGTTTTTTTTTTTTTTTTTTTTTTTTTCTTGGGGATGTAACAATATTGTATATATATTCTGTGCACTCCTGTGTGATCGATGATGATTGTCTGTGCTGAAACAATAACTCTGAAACTGTTAACATAACTTAACATGAAATGCTACTTTTACTGTACAAGCTTTTTTAATCAACTTATCAGCTGTAGTGGGTTTTTCCAAAAGTGTGTGTGATTAGAAAAGCCCATGTGCAAATTCTATTAAGT
This sequence comes from Holacanthus passer, assembly GCA_025331565.1. Classification (NCBI taxonomy): domain Eukaryota; kingdom Metazoa; phylum Chordata; class Actinopteri; family Pomacanthidae; genus Holacanthus; species Holacanthus passer. Next base: position 3,245,296 of record JAFREQ010000047.1, on the reverse strand, counting down.
AAAATTGTGAAGGGGTTCAACAAATGGTTTAATCAGACATGTGGGTCCCTATCCTCAGAGTGGCATTCAACAGGTAGAGCATGGCCTGCTAAGATCCAATAATAAGTCTAAAAACAATGCTCCTATGCCTCAAACCACTGAAACAACACATCCCAGACAACTACTTGGACATATTGAAAGCAATATACTAAAACTCTGATACCAGTTGAACCAGATTTATTGCAGATACACAGGTGAGGTAGATGAAGAAGGGGGAGATGAGTGACAGCCTCTGATCCTGAAGCACAGGAGACACAAAGTCACTATAAGCAAAAACACAAGGAAGAAAAGAGAGAGAGAAAACTGTATCGGCTGTAGCGTTTGTGCATCACAGGTAGATCTGGTGAGGAGTGACTTGAGAATCAGGGTTTAAATACTTCAGGCTAATGAACTGATGAGGAGCAGATGTTCTGGCTGCTGCAATCAGGAAGAAGTGGAGTGGATCAGGTGAGGCCCAGAGTGGGACGCCACGCCCACAGACAATCAACAATGCACAGATGAACAGAGACAGACCAAGACACGAGGGAAGGGAAAACAGGAGAAACACAAACAGCTCTGTATAGTTAGAAATGTATTTGGTCTTGGTCGAGTGTTTTTTCCACTTCAGAATACTCTGTACTTGTACCATAAAATATTACCACATAATCTCCCAAGCGTGCAAAAATGAGAATACACTGAATTTTCTGTTTAATTATCAGCACTGAGTGTTACATGATTTATGGTGACAAATCAATTTTCAGCTGAGTCCTGTCAGTGTCACCGATGCGAGGATGTGACGCACGCTCGGTTTTTAAGTTGAAGCGATAGGCCGGCTGATATTAATGGTAATTTTCAAAATAAGCATATGGCAAGAAGATTTAAAGGACTGTCAATCTAAGATGACATTTAGCAGAACATATAGAGACGAGTTTTCAGATAAAGGTGGGCTGTGCTGTAAAGGTTGCCGCAGCTTCTTTGTTTCAAACAGTCTCGGATTTTAGGGGTTGAAACAACAAATGGAGAGATATAAAGAGATGTTGGAGATTGTTCCACTGTCTAATTACGTGACTGCACTTGCAACTGGGCATTTGTGTGTGTGTGTGTGCGTGTGTATTAGTGCTAGTGTGTGCACGTACGCCATCATCCCAGTTGTTCTAACAGCACATTGCGTTCTTTGACATTTCTGATCACACTGTGTATAGGTGACCTGATGAATACACATGGAGACAGAGAGGCAGGGAGGGAGAGCACAGGTGGGGGAACCGCTGCACCCGGCTGTCAGTCTGCTTCAACCGTTGTGAGGAGACTAATAGATAAAAAAAAAAAAACAGAACAGAGAGTACCAGAGGATCACGTAACTGTCTGACAAGAAGGAAGAAGTATTCTTTCTTTGCCGTGTCATTCTCCATTCTTGTCCTCCTAATCTTATCTGTGTGTAAATAGTTTTGCTCGCTCTGCCTTTTCTATCAAGGTAAGACCACACAACAAAAATTTTTCTTTGTTAACACATCGATATAGAGGGGTTTTTTTTATGCTGCAAGACATATCATGAATGAAATAAGCACTGATGGCTGAGCATTTCCACCTTGGACCTGCAGTGAACCAATGACAGTTTCAGAAATACAGATTCAGACAGCCAGGGGGTTTTATACACAACATATGTCAGGAAGCAATTCTGTCAAATTGCAGGGTGAAGCTACGGTGAAACGAGTCGGCATCTGAGGAGAAGTCAGATGTACATATCAATATTTTGCAGTTTCACTAGAGAGACATGTTCTGTTTTCAGGTGTAAAGTTGCAAAAGTGAAAAAATATAAATGATGACCTTTCACCTTTTACCAGGTGAGTGGTGGAGGAGTGGGTGGAGATAGAGGCGGGCGCTATTTTGATCCTTTTCTTGTTTTTATGGAAAACAAAAATTGAGTGAAGTTTTAAGGAGTTTAGGAAATGAACTTTAAAGATGAGGGTAATCTAGCAAGGTTCGGAGGCAGACACAGAAGTCCTAAAGTATCACAGTCGGTTGCACCAGCTACATACAACCATGAAATAATGGCTTCAAAAAGCAGCATTACTGTTTTCCCCCCCGTTTTGTCTTTGTCGTCTGTGTGTCTTACTGCCTCTTTCTCTCAGCTCTGTGCTTAAGAAATGAAGCCTGTAGTGGATGCCAGCCTCTCTCTCCCACGCTCTTCTCTCATTGTGGTAGAAAAATAATGGAGAAAAACACACAAAAAAAAAAAAATATTCACAGTGTATCATAATGGCCCATTAAGATCTCCCTTTGCATTCGGTTTCGTGGCAGCATTGGCTGTGAAGTCTTGTCTCAAAGTCAATTCATTAGGCTCTGAAACGGTATTGCTTTCCATTAACAACTATATAATGACAAAATTAATAAAACAATGATGTTTTATCGCCATCGCGGATAAAAAGAGAGTCGTTAGCTCGTTGGCACTGGGGAGATTTAAACTTTATTATGTGCACTGATATGACAACGATGACAATACAGGATTACAGGGCTAATATGTTATCCATATAAACAGAGGCCAGTGGAAGGAAATCTTATCCCTCTAAGTGTAAACTGGTCGTCATGGCAGCATCATGATGCCTCTGACTCATTTTTTTTCAATCGCCGCTTGTGATTAGTTTTCCCCGAGCTAATTGCTGTCTATTTATAGTGTTATTCAAACTGTTGGCGTCTGCAGAACAGAGGACGGCTAACCAGGCGAGCCTTCAAGTGGGTCACTGTCTCTTGTTCTTGTGCACAACCCTGAAAACAATGTAGCACCGGCACTCAGAGTCCTTGAGATAACTGCGACGCAATGAAGTTGTACATAAGATGACAGGAACGATGATGAATAGGTGGCCCACGCTAATAGAAAAGACTTCTCCGAGGGATATAGAAATGATTGACAGTGAGAAATAAAAGCTGGGACAATCGATGGCTATTGATTGATTTTCGGGGAGAAGGGGTTCGGAGAGGGAGGCAGGCAGCACGCAGGGGGGAAAAAAGGGAAAGGTAGATTATCAAAAATGCCGTACTTAGAAGTTATAAATATGGTTATGAATCACAGTCTGTGATTCATTATTATTCTACTACATGAGGATGGATAGAGGAGGGAATCTGAAACAAAGGGTGGTACCTCGTGATCAGGAGCCGATTGTGAGTACAGGCATGTATTGCATCAGTGACACTGATAATCAGGACTGGACGGATGCATGGATGGAGAGATGATAATCGAAGCGAGATTATCAGCTTGTTTACACACATTCTGTAAGAGGAATCTCGCCTCGTCTTCTTTTTTCGTTATTGTGTTTTTCATTCTTTGTTCTGGATTCAGGATATTAGTCAGATGAGGACTGGGCCTATAGCGCACCGCCCGCTGAGCTTCTCTTCCTCACTGTGTTCATCAGATCCCTTACAGCGCCGGTCTGGATGAAAACCCGCTGCAGAGCCAGGGGGATGATTACGATGCCATACGCTGCATTACACACAGTGAATACAGTTGGACGTCGTATTGTCCCATCAAAGAGATGAATATATGCACATCTCCGAGGGGTCTGGCATTTGTAGTATCCATGTAACAGCGTGAATACAGTGTGTTGTTCAGTTAGATACAGGATACTGGCTTGAAAAACCAATCCATGAGGAATCTACCTTGTCACATTATAGAGTGCTTCCTCTTTCATTTACGCTTCACACATTTTCCAAACCGCATTTCCTGTTGCTGAAAATACTGTACATTACCAACCACCCTTTGCTGTGTGTTTGTCTTATTGTCAGATTTCTAGTAAGAACATCTGTATTTAAATTGCAATAACGGTATTTTGTGTGTGCACTGTAGCTGCTGGAAGGTTGCAATTAACTTACTTAAAACCGGCAATACAGTGTGTTCGCCACTGCAACCTTCTCTAAATTGCACAATTAACTTGATAATGGCATGCTGTGACTGAATAGTTCAGGGCCAAACAGCCTGAGCAAAAGAAACGATAAGAAGCGTATCCTTATCTTAAAGACTTTGCCTGACTGGATAAACACAAAGCACCCACAAGCAGAGTTCAATAATTAGATCAATTAAGCCAGTGGGTAATCAGATGCAGAGAGAGCCAACTCATAAAAGCTTCCTTTCAGGATGTGAAATGAAGGGGCCAAGTGAACCTGCAGCTCGCATTGTGCTGATTGAGGGGCAGCTTAATATGGACTCATTTGTAGGTAACACACACACACATACACACACATGCAGCAGTGTTTCCATCACATCGGAGGACATTGCATTGATTTACATTTACTTCCTGGAGACCCTAACCATAACCACTGTTTGCTCAACCCTAACCTTAACCTAAGTCTTGTAATGTAATGATATATGTTATGGGGACTTGAGTTGTGTCCCCATTAGGAAGAGGTGTCCCCACAACATGAGCAATACATGGACCACACACACATACATACACACACACACACACACACACGGTCTTTACTTATGTCACTTTTGGAAAATTTATATAGACTTACATTCATTTCCTTGAGACTAACCTGAAGGACTACCTGACCTTAACCTAACAATAACCTTAACCTAACAATAACCCTAACCTTGACCTAAAAATCACAATTTTCCAAATTGAGGACATCACTTTTTGTCCCCAGTTGCACCGCTTCCCGAATCAACTGGTCTTGAGTATAGTGTACATCCCTAATTTGGACATAAGCGAACCCACACACACACACACACACACACACGCAGTCTTGTTTCTATCACATTGGAAGACTGCATTGATCTACAATTACGTTCTGGAGACCCTAACCAATATCACTACTCGGTCAATCCTAACCTTAACCCAAGTCTTGTAATGTAATGATATATGTTATGGGGACTTGCGTTTTGTCCCCATTAGAAAAGAGGTGTCCCCACAACGCGAGCAATACATGGACCACACACACACACACACACACACACACACTGCTTCCGAAGTTAGAAAGTGCTTAGTAGGAGACAAGTACAGTCTTGTTTGTCTGGTGAGAAAATCGCAACTAAAAGCCTTGATGAGACATTAGACCTCTCTGCACTGTTGATCACAGTCTGAGAAAGTCAATCAAACCTTTTTTTTAAACCCATTTCCTGCTCTTATTAGACAGCAAAGCCGACCTCTATAATAACACAGCCCTCGCTCTCCTCCCTTGTCTTGATCTTCGGCCATATCGGCTTCTACACCTGTGTCTCTCTTTCTCCAGCCACATTATATTCACATGCAGTCTGAATTTTTAGGAGAGGACACAGGCATCATTAAAGCATTTAAGAAAAAAAAAGTCTGTCTTTAAGCACCTTGAGGCCGACATCAATCTCCTGCTAAGAAGAGAGCTAAAGGAAAGATCATTACTGCTCAAGATGCTAACCTCACCAGGCCTATTTTTCATCTCCCTTTTCTCCTCGTGCTAAAAACACTTTTCTTTTGGAGACAAGGAGCTCAATACCGCAAAGTGTGACTTATATAATATGCTCTGTTTGCTACAGCTGGATGTTATTCCTTGGCATCTTCCACTTACAGGCATTCTGTTCCCTTTTGATCTCTCTCAAGATGGAAAGAATAAGCCGAGCAGGATCTCTCCATGGTGCTGAACTATTTCCAGCTGAACAGCTGCCCTCAGGCCACGGCAACCAGAAATATGCGCCGACAGTATGAGACGGTGCTATCTACGCTGCTGCAATATTGCACAGACACCAAGTGCTGGCACGGGCTAAACTCCCTTCAGAAAACCACAGTGGATGTTAGTGAAACGGCTCAATTTATTCATTATTTTTTCATTGGTGAAATGTGACTATTGCAGCAGATTTTCTTTAAGTGTGATCTGAAATCTGAATGCGTCGATATTTCACAGGATGATAACAGGCGCTTCCTTCTAAAAATGGAGCTCATGCAGAGCTGCAGTTAACTCAACAATTAAAGTGTAAGTGTATTCCAAGCGCATCCAGCGGAAACACTTTGAAAACCAAATGAAAGTCGTGCGTCTGTGTTTCAGCTGTGGCACCAACCCAAGGTTACTCTGTCCTCAGAGCGCTGGACAGAGTCACATGTGTGAACGCTCCGCAGAGGCTAGAAGGCCACATCCCATTCATCATCTTCAAATTGAAACCTCTTATTCAAACAAGTGCGACACGCTGGGAGAAAGCTGCATGTGAACTTTTATTTTGCATTCATTTTCTCCAGTGCTCGTGTTTTGTAATGCTGAGGCAGAGCTGAATCAATGCCAGTGTGCAGATCTCACACGCGCACATTCACATCGCCATTTAACTTTGGTTCAGTTTGCACACAGAGTTTGTCTTTTTGAGCAAAGATGAGAGTTAAAGCTGGTGTCCGTTTTTGGTTTGTTTGCCCGCAACTGTGTAAGAGTGCAGATATGAAAGGGAGGAAGAGGGAATATGCACTGGTTTCAGCGTGGGGTTAATGAGAGTTTAGAGGAAAACATATCAACTAGAGTACATTCAGAGGTCAGCGGGTGTCAAGAAATAGAGATGCAAAAATAAATGTTCCCACTGACAGCGTTAATTGCCCAAAATAAGGTCATTTGCACATACACTCCAGTACATTCACACAAAAAGTCTGTGCTTGTAGATGGGGAGACGAACACTTGTTATATAGCCGAGCTGATTTACATTCACAGCAGGAGGCAAGTTACATTTCACACCCAATTAAGAGGACCAGTGCATAGGAGTCCAAATCAGTGTCCATTTCTGTCTGTGTGCGCGCATGTGTTTATGAGTTCCTGTGAGTGCGCGACAAAGTGTGCGAGGCAGGAGAGGCGACTCCACAGCGGACTGGCTGCCAGGAATTTTTAAGCACGGTGTTTAATTACAAAACCATTAGAAAGTCAGCATGATCCATTCCTGTCGGCCATCCTTTCCGCCCTCTTTCATTTAAACCGAAGACATATTATTGCAATGTACGCTTCATTTCGTAATTAGACCTTTTGCGTAATAACCTCATCTCTGTCATTTTAAATGAAAACGTCCTCAAAATAGACAGTCATCAGTGTGTCTTGCTTTTCATCCCTTTAACAACAATTAGACCACTCACATTAACAACTGAAATTAGCAGTGAAATAAATCTCTCTTGAAAGCATACGAAATGAATGCAGACAGAGCCGTGATCATGGAAAATTTCCTAACATAAGAGCTTCTCCAAATATGCTCATTCACATGTTAGGATCGCGTATGGCAGCTCTCCCAGCCGAACAACAACCCTCAGCATTTTCTCAGATAAGAAATTAATTTTCAAAACATATTTAAACTCTTTATTACTGGCTATTTTAAGTGTTGCAGAGTTGAGATTCAAACTGGGCTAAGCAGAGAAGCTGCACATGCTTAAATACTGCACTGCCTAATCTACTGTAACCAGCTCTGTGGACTGTGCTTATTAGTTCCTTAAGAACCGCTTCAGCTGGAAAAGTATTAGAAAAAGTTGCACCTCTTAAAAAGAGAGAGAAAGGGGGTTAAACATAATTTCACACGTACAGTTGCACGAGTGTGAAGAACGAGAAGGAACATCTAATTACAATACATTGCCACTGTGTGATGTGACAGAGGTAACAAACCCACAGACTGACATCACCATCTGCTCTACAGAGATTTTCACCATCTTTTTAGCTCATTGCTTTGTCTCAATGACCTTAAACTTTACTGTTCTAGTTCACTTCTCATAGAGTTGTTTTTGGCTGCACAGGCAGCTGTTGTCAAAAAAGCTCTCCAAGTCCACTGCGCACTACCTGCCCGACATCAGAGAGCTCACAGACAAATTTAGAGACTGGTCGGTGAACACTGTGGGCCAGACATTTCCCTCAGGAGCCGCTGCAAATCAAAACAGACTGAAAGGAGAGTGAGTGCTGGACTTATATTCCAAGGTGGCCAAAAATATGACAAATGAATCTTAAAGTTGCTGAATAACAAGTTGACTACCTGAACTTAAAAGTTGATAATATGTCAGTGTTGTATCTCTTGTTTCTGCTGCCCTCAGGTGGCCTGATATTATGTTATTGCAGGTTTAAAGTGTCCTTCATCAGGCTGAAAGTCTGTACCAAATCCTTGCCCTTTGCCCCGAATGACAACACAGAAGATCTCAGAATGGAGGAGAGTGCACAGTCAGACTAGAGCGAAACTAAGAGTGCAGGCGAGATTGTCTAGAATCAAGGTGTAGTTGTTATTCAGAAGGAGAAAAGAGAGGTTAAGGATTTCTATCATAACAAAAAGATTCCTCTGCAGTAATTAAATACTTACATAATTCGTGGCATTTAAAGCAATCTGCATTCAGCTCGGCTAGTACCGCATATGTTGTTAACCTTTGCTGTTTAGTACATTCCAGGGGTAAAACTGAAATGAATTTCTCTTCAGTATGCCTCATCTGTCTCTGTGTCAGCCCATGATTTCCATTGTTTCCCAGACAACAAACAACCCCCAGAGAACGAGTCCAACTTTCTTGTTACAGCTGTTGCCAGAGAATTTCTCCAGTCAGAATTTGAGGCATCACTGCACTGTGATCTACTGATGCTATTGTCATGTGTAATCTGCGGTTGATTTCTCCCTGCATGACTCCTGATACGAAGTCTAGACAGAAGGAGCTGCTCTTTGGTTCCACTGAAATCAACATTAAAGTTAAGCATTGATCTCGCAGATAACCTTCTTTGTGCAGTCGCTGATAGCACTGCGCTATCAGGCTCCATTGTAGCCACATTCAAAACGTCATGCCATCATATCGTCTACCTTAAGCTCTTTTGTTCATGATAATAATGGCACGAATGAAAGGGAGGACAGAAATGCAAGATACACTGTACTTTTTGTCGATTTTTTTTTTGTGGGTGGAATTTTCCTTCCAGCCCATCCTAAAATAATTCAACACAAAAGTGTTGACAAAACTTGAGATAATTAACTTAAAACCAGGCTGAAAAGAAGTGTTTTACTGCCCTCTCTTGTTGAAAGTCTCAAGTGTGTTGCACCTCTGACCACACCCAACATCAACATCACAGCGTCCTGACCACACCCTGGAGCACACTTCTACATTGCTGCAGCCAGATGAGACTTCAAACATCTGGAATTCAGCAAGAACAATCAGCTAGTGTCAAATTCGTCATGGTCAAAAAATACATTTACAAAGTGCTTGGACTTGGGATGCCATGGCTTCAATGCAATTTCCGTCTTTATAAGCATTGCATTGCAACTGCTGCATTATAGCTGTTAACTTGTTTTCATCCTGGGCATAAAGCTGAAACACAGCAAAACAATGGCTGCCCTAAGGCCGAGATGCTGCGACTGTCGCCTTGAATTACTGTATCCCCCCCCTCTGCCTATCACACCCTCCTTCAGGGCGTCTGTTGTCAGTGCTGATTTTTATAGTATTAATTTCACTTGTCTTTTCCAGTTTTTCACAATGCCGAGAAATATAGAGCACTTCATACTCGCTGCATATGAGCGTGTGGATTCATTGATAAACAGACACTCAATCCCGAGCAAAGGCACAACCACAAATAAGTATGTATATATTGTATAGTCAGAGTGACAAGCATTCATATCAGTACATGATAAGACTTGGCTGATTGGTTTTATGCATGCTGCTCACGCTGGTTCCGCCACAATATTGATTGATCCTTCAGCTCTGTTTGCGACTCTCTGGCTATGTTTGTTTTCATCTCTATCAGGGCCTATTACGAAAAAAAAGCTGGAGCTTGTCTGTGGTTTCCTCCTCCTAGCAGGCAGGGGAGTATTGAAAGCAGCTCAGCACTCTTCCTGATTTGAAATCCAGGAGGCAGGATGATTGGATAAGTATTCACTGCACATCAGCGTCCCTGAATGGCCTCAGCTACCTTCGCTCCCAGCTCTCTCCTCTCGCTCGCTCGCTGATATCCGTGCACATTCAGCGCGTCTCTAATGGACGCTGTGGAGTCAGCGAGGAGAGAGGGAGAGAGAGGAAGACGGAGAGGTGGGGAGCTCATGAGGCCCGGGGTACATGTGTTGAACTTGGACCTGAATGAAACGTTAAATGCTGCCATATGTTGCATCCCGCTGTCGCATGATGACAGGATGGCACAACAATTCCTGGGACCAATTCCAGCCACTCTTTTGCTCTGTTCTTCTCGTACCCACTGCAAGACCTTTCACACTGTCCAAAATGGCACCAGTGTAACTGCTGCACAATGCATCGGGGAATTGAATTCTGGAATCCGCTGCGCTCAGTAATCACCATAATAAATTCTCTGAATTCAATTAAATCTACAGTATGCCTCCCATCAGCGTGTGAACGGCTGTGGACAAACAGACAGGCTTCAGCTGCAGGTACACAGAACTGGTGGAGGGCTTCTCGCAGCTGACAAACAAAACGCAGGAGAATTATGGGAGGCGGGGAAGGAGAAAAGCACACAAAGAAGAGACGACAGAGGATGTGTGTGTGTTTGTGGGGGCGTGTGACTACACGAAGGAGGGGAAAAATGTAAGGAGCCATATGGACTGTGACTTCCGCGCGGCCCAGCAGGAGTGTGTCCACGGAGCCGTCTAGCAGTGCGTTAATCTGGCATGTTTTAATGGCAAAGGCGGGCAACAGCCGACAGCGCCGCACTCCCACAGCAATTCCACAAGTGCAGGCCTCTCCAGCAGCCAAATGGACCGTGGCTATAAGCTAAAGGAGTGTGTGTGTGTGTGTGTGTGTGTGTGTTTCTGCGTGTGTGTGTGTTTCTGTACTTAGATAGTTGGTAAAGTACTGAAAATCTTTTCACAAGTACAAGAACAGTTACTCCCGTAAAAGAAACTGCACTAACTCAAATAATATTATAAAAGTACTTGGTCAATAAACTACTTATAGTAAAAGTTAATTTGTTTTTTTAGTTTTGCTTAGTGCATGTGGGTCAGAAATCTGCAAGTCGTTTTATGTAAGTTCAAGTGGTGTCTCAAGTCTCATTTTGGAATAGATATAAAGAGTAACAAAAAAAAGTAGGGTGAGCCTATATAGAGAGGAGACCTGTGCATCAGCATGTAAAAGCCCAACAGGACTGTTTTATCCACCCACATTTCCTCTCTACCTGGGCTCCTCATGAATTATTGTTTGCTGAAAAAATAACATCTGGTAGCCCAGTGAGTGAAAGCCAGGATCAGTTTCAGGCGACATTCTATTTAATGAATTCACCATTAAAACAAACTGCAACTAATGTGAATTAGCAACAAGAAACAGGGTAATTTCCATCAGATGAGAGCCAGGTTCAACACGATGAGAGGATTCTGTTAAAAGTCAAATCAATCCAGTGATCATCCGACTCAAATGATTATACAGTGTGTAGTTTCTCTGCAGAGACTAAATATGCTTTTAATAAGCCATTAATGGAAAGTGAAAGTATTTCTGCCAGAGTTGTGTCGAGATCTCAGGTACACACACATATGGACGGGAGAACAGACTTTGACAAGACACCGGCAAAAGAGCAATGCAAGATGCTGTCCAACATAGTATTAGTAGAACAACCGAACCTTAAACTGAAAGAGCATTTGCCTGAATTTTCTCTATTTTTGTATTTGCACAGTTAATGTAGCAAAATGCATAGTAGATAACACACTAGTTGTAACAAAGGTATAAATGGTGAATGTAGAAAAGTTAGAAACCGATTACTGACGCAAAAACAGAATCTCAAAGTAGAAGGACAGTTTTAAAAAGGAACGTGAAAAGTTACCATTAAAAAAAAAAAAAAAAACTTTTTTACTCATTTGCGTTACTTGTTCTGAGTTCAAATCCACCCCTGCTTATGAGCACCTCATGTCCCCCTCAAAAACAAAAAGGCGAGAAGAATCCACAGTAAAGTCATTTTTTCAAATCCCTGCAAAAGTCTCTCATTTTCATTTGGCTATTTTTCAAGCCAGGATTTGCTTGTTATTCTCATGGTTACAAATTATGGCAAGAGTTAGACTAATCATTAGGTCAGCTACGGCTGCTCCTCAGTACAAGCGACAATCAAACAAACAACACTGGAACCAGCGTGCTCTGCGTTCTTGCATCTGAGTAGCTACAAGATTTGAAGGACACGATGAATGCAACAAACTATTTGGAGCCACTGATTAAAATACTAACACACTCAAAATAAATAAGGGTCTCTTCATAAGTGCTCTGAAAGCTTTTCTGCACACAGTGCTTCCGGCTAGAATAGGTATATATCTTTGTTCAAAACTAGTGTTACTGAGAACAAACATGGGCCATTTAAATGGCTATTATGCAAGGTCATTCATTATAGTATAATAGAGAACCAGGCTTGGTTCCGGTAAAGTTCTTTCTCCTCTCCTCTGATTTTGATTTACATAACATAATAACATAATTTATATGGACCTCATTAGTTTGTGTCCCTCTACTATAGTTAAGGATTTACAGTCAAATTTAAAATGAGGGATAAGGGTGGGATTAGAGTTTATGGATTGAATGAAGGTCTTAACGTTCAGCAATGCAAAGATGTGTATGTACTGCATGTATGTAAGTGTGTACTGTACTGTCTTCCCCATTCACACTGCCGACTGTGTGTGTGTGTGTGTGTGTGTGTGCACCAGCTCATATTTTTAAGTGTTTGTGAGAGAGAGAGAAAATGAGAAAAGCCACTTAAACGAACAGGCAACACACAGAGGCACTTACATTATCAACACAATGACATTTACACACACACACACACAATAACCAGCACAAACAACCACACAGAGAGACAAATACACACCAGACTTTCAGTGCCCCAAGTATTTCTGAATAGTTCCCTTTCAAGCTAACCTGCTGAAGTAATCAGAATTATACAATAAATACCATTAGGAATGCACAAGAATGGTGCAAAGCAAAAACATTTTTCAGTTAGCAATCTTATCACCCCTCTGGGGTGCGGGGCCACTGCAGAGCAGAGACAATGGACACACAATGCATTTCAATTCGCAGCAATCTGCCTCCACAGAGCATACCTTCTCCAAACAACAGGCCGGCTCTGTGGATGTAAAACATTCTCTAATTAGTGTTTTCCCTTATTTCCCTGTGTTCATTGATTGGCCATTGTACCCAACACAATGGTGGAAATTATACATTTTTGTGTTGGTAGTCGATGCCAAATGGCTTTCATTAATTTGTGTCAGTCCAGACTTAATTAAGATTACACTGAAGCAAGCATGCCATCTCCTCTTGGGATGGCAATGTTGATCTGTTGGTCGGTTGGTCAGTCAGCTGGTCGGTCGCTATATCTCTTTGGTCCAGGCTGAAATACCTCAACAACTATGTCTTCACAGTCTCTGGATGGATGCCATGGAATTTGGGAACGATATCCGAGGTACCTGGAAGGTGAACTGTAACGACATTGGTTGTCCCCTGATTTATCCTGTAAAAAATCTCAACATCTACTCAACAGACTGGCACAAAACCTTACAAATATTCATGGTCGCATATGGTGTATCATCATGATTTTGGTGATCCCCTGACTTTTCCTCCAACCCAACCACAAAGTTGATTTTTGTAGCTTTAAGTGAGTGTATTGACAACTATTAGATTGATTGCCTTCCAGCGTTCCCCAAATTGACATCAGATCTGAAAAATGGATAATGAACCATCCTCAACTGAGGACAAGTTCTAGGTCCAATTTTCTTGCGTCTCACACGACCAGACCAGGCTTAATTGTAAATGGGAAGAATGACGCAATAAACTGAATTCAAAACTTCAAACACGCAAATAAAGGTTGGTTGAGTGGAGCATTTCAACCATACTATGGCCTAAGGGACTTAACTGTCACTTTACCTTTTCATGGGTCAATCCATCCCAGCCCTAATGCTACCACTCTACCACTGTCAACTCATTACATAGCCAGTATATGTTTCTTTCCCCAAATATTATGTATCTAATCTAATCGGACAATTTTGTCTTATTCCTAATCTGTGCATATCAACAGTAAAATCAGTTAGCACAAACATCAAAGTTTGGTTAAAGGGTGCATTTTCAGTGCTCCAGGATGACTTTGATTGACTGGAACATGCTCAAGGAGGCTGCACATGTACAGGTTACACAGACATGGCTACATCTGTAAGTATGTGGATGAACACAAAAATGACACCACCCAACCAAAGGTCCTGGCTGGATGCCAAAAGAAATTTGCTGACAAAGTAGCATTGGGCACAACCTTAGTGGTGGAAATCTTCACCGTAGAAGGTACAAGTGGCAGGACAAGTGACGCAACCTGAACAACTTCTACCCTTGGGCTGAATCATCCAACAACATGCAAACTGAGACAGCCTCACTGCCAGATGAGTAGGAGCTGTGTGTAACTGCAGACAAGGTGAGAAAACTCTTTGTAAGGTGACCGGTGCAAATAGCATCGCAGAAAATGTGTGCGCTCCGTGAGCACACAACTGTGGGGTCTACTGTGAGATTTTAAAGATGTCTATGAGGGCGTCAAGAAAATCTACACTGACTTAGGGCTGATGTCCCTAATGCAACTAAACCAATCCAGCCAAAGAAGTCTGTTTATCAATGCCGATCAAACAAAAGAGATTTATGTTGGCATCAGAAATAAAGTTTCCCAGGCCCCTTCTTAAGATCTGTGGACGAGCAGCGAGTTCCTAACTCCTAACTCCTGAGTATGAAGACAGCCCCCAGAATGTCTCCTAATAATGAGAAAGGATCATTAATGCATCCACTTCCTGAGGATACCAAAGAAGGCTGCTCCGTATTGAGTCATCACGACCGGGTTCCACAGTCTGGTTTGGAAACTGAACTGCTTCAAACAGAAAGGTCCTACAGTAAATGGTGCAACCTGCTCAGCTCATTACAGGAGCAAGTCAACCTATAATCAAAGACATCTGTACAGAGCAGCACACGAGGAAGTGTCCTACCTGGTCCTCTCATGTCTCTTTCCTCTTCTGTTTGACAGAAGGTGACACATCGCAGCAGGATTTTCATGATTTAAGAACAGTGACTTCTCACAAGATGTCAGACAAATCAAGAGCTACAGTATGTGTGTGTGGGTCTGCCTGCCCAGTTTGTCTCTGTCTACTGCAAAGATGCATCTTTGGCTACAAGACTGCACACTTTTGGTTTGTTTACTTGTTTGCCTTGTTACCAGATGCTGCAGTAGATTGTTGATGTCGAACTGAAGATATATTCCAACATTTTTCCATCTGGAGAAACAGCCAGTCAGTGAACACAACACAAGACCGCTGAAAGAATGCAGGCTAAAATCAAGCTTGGACAGATTTCCAACTTCACATAGTTTTAAAATTGTATATTTTTTACAGTGACATGATATATCCAGACACATCCACTGCCAATTTGGCGAAATCCCTCAACATTTGCAACAGATAATCAGTTTTCCGGCCTTGGAAGGTTCCTTACCCTTACCTTTGGGAATGGTAGACAGCACAAATGAAATAATAATGGCCAGTAATGTAGTTATACTTGCACATTGATCTAAATGTCTGCACTGCATTAGCACATATCAGTGACATACAGGAAGATAAGATGCCAATTGAAAAGGATTGTCTATCGCAAGCAAGTCGGCCTCAAAGGACGAA
Source organism: Holacanthus passer (assembly GCA_025331565.1). Lineage (NCBI taxonomy): Eukaryota > Metazoa > Chordata > Actinopteri > Pomacanthidae > Holacanthus > Holacanthus passer. The sequence continues at coordinate 3,229,746 of JAFREQ010000047.1, read as the reverse complement.
CCCATTCAACAATATAAAGCACATCAGTATGCTTTGAAAAGCGATTGGTTGTCATGCAAGACACACATGAGTTGTTTTAATTGACTAAAATTTGTATTATACATTTATTCTTTAATGTCTGGAAATCATGCTGAAGTTGCCCAACTCCCAGATTCTGTCACCATATCAATCAAAATCATCTTGACTGACCTGTTTCATCATAAATATACTATTTGTTTAACCTCCAGGTAAAATATGTGCATTAACAGCTACCTTCATGAAGTGTGGGGTGATTTTGTGGTGTCCTTTTTTTTTTTTTTTTTGGACTGAGCAGGGTATTGATTTTCATATTTCAAACATCACCAGCAGCCAGCAGCAAAATTTTGAAAAATCACTGAAAGCACTACTTATCCGTATGATCAGTAATAATTCAGGGTCTAACTTGAGTTGAGAGCAGAGCAAGCACTTGAATACATTTATGACTTCCTGCCAGAATTATATGTCACCACAGATGACTGTATTTAATATTTAATGTAATGACATAAACATCAGAGTAATGCTTTATCTCCACAACCCTTTTTATCCGCTCTAATATTTTGCAGGATTATCTAAATGACAGCATTACTTTAGCAGCTCTGTCCTTGAATCTGAAACCTCTCAAATGGACTTTGATCTTTATGGATGATCAATGGTTGGCACAAGCAGAACAGAAATGTTTCAAGTAACATGAATGTTTTGTTTATAGTTTCTACTTTGAACACTTTGAAGGACAAATTAACTCAGAGTACTTTTTCATAAGTTTTGTAGTTGTGCCTGCATTCGGATTTGAAAATGGAGGGCTTAAGATGACTGTGGTCAGAAAAACGGTACATCGAAATTTCCCTCCTCCCGCTTAGCTGGGTAATGGGTTTAATGGTAATGGGCTCAGTGATTCAAGGGAGGAGAGGAGGAAAAACACAGCAATGCGAAATGATAGAAAGAACAAAGGACGGATGGAAAGTGGTAGAGACATGCAGGAAAAATATGTGGAGAGCAAACCGGAGAGGCTGCACCGGGGATGTGATGGCATTACTCGAAAAAATAGAACAAAAGCTCTGAAGAAGACGTTGCTCAATAGTTTAGTTTGATATTCTTCCTATAGAAAACATATATGAAAATCACATTTATTACAGAGAAACCTCACTGTGGCTTGACATAATGTAGATTGAACTCTGCAGGAGGGATGAATGCCATGTTTCCAATGGATGTCACATCAGTGTCATACCAACCAAACCATTTCTGTGACCCCCTCATGCCCCGTGACTGGTGCGATTATCATCCTGGAAGAAACCAGTTCCATCAGTTGTCCAGATCTGTTTTCTTCAGGGGCAAAAAATAACTTAAGCTTGGGTTAATTCATGCACACAGAGTATATATAACTCTGAATTATTCCAAATGTACTGAACATCCATGGCAAGAATTCACTAGCCCTGCAGCAACATAGCATCCTCATACCCAGAATGCAACACTGTCTTGTGCTCTCCCTGACATTTGCCATATTTCAAGTGATTGCAAGTATTTTGGGTTGTATTTTTATCTCTGGTGAGCACAGAGTACATATTTCATTGATACCCTGTATCTACGAAGAATATTCAGACAGTGATTTTGAAGCCGTTGTCTAAAGCATTACTGATGATTTCAATGTTTAGGCCCACTTCCCACAGTGGCCCACAGATACAATCTTTAAGGACATTTGAGGACAAAAGCCCAATTAAAGATTGTCACAAAACCTACAGAGATCATCTCTTTCCTGTCACTATGTTTGGTATCATTAGTCTGTAAGTAAAGTGACTTTCAGTTAATGATTTGTACTCATCACATGTACGAAGGCCTATGCTATAGTGTAGTATAGTTCAATAAAATAAAATAAATAAATAAATAGTGTAGTTCAAGACTTCAGGAGGCACCATTATGAACCAGCCTCTGTCCAGATTTTACAGGGGAGTATTCTCACAGGTCATTAAAAAAAACTGTCAGGGAAACTTTAGCTTTGACTTATGGAATATTATGGGATCAGGTGAAATGTCGTGAGTGCGTATTTTAAAGAAAAGCAAGGGTGTTTTGTTGTGTCCCTCCCAACATTGGTAGCCCTCCCCCCTCCTCCTGCTTTTCTGTGATTTCATTTATGTTTTTTTGACATTTTAGTTTTTTGTTTTACTCTCTTTGTTTTTAATGGGTTTCTGTTTTTATTGCACAGCACTTTGTAACAGTGTTTTGAATGGTGCTATATAGATAAAGTTTATTACTATAGCTATAAGGGTGTGTGTCCATATAATGTTTTCCTCTGGCAGAAAAGTGCTGGCAGGGGATGAAGCGCTTGTGTGGTGAGAGAGAAAAAAACGCTATATGGACACAAACCCTCGGGCTACTGTTTCAAAATCAAAGAATATATTAAGCAATCAAAGCACTCATGGAAGAACGAAGCACAAGCAGAGTGCTAAATATTTTTTGGAATCTATGAATGATTCTTTGTCAAAATCAGCAGGAGGAGGTGCATGGAAACATCTCTCTCTCTCTCTTCCATGTTCTGAAACAACAGCAGTAGCGACTGACTTGGAGACATAGCCTCTGGGAGGGCACACTGGATGTCTCCAATCCAAAGATAATGTGGATGGGTTTGCTCAAATATTGGTAGGGAAATATTCCTATCATCCATATGCAAACCTGTGCCCTGGAAGAAAATAATATTGGAACCAACTGAAACTTTCCAGTTCTACGTGAGCATATAGAAAAGTCCATCTTACATGAACTGAATGGATCTTGCCTTTCAACCATACATAGGGACTAATCCACATATTGACATATACTGTACATCACTATGATTTTACTTAAAGGACCAGTGTGGAGGCGTTAGTGGCAGATGGTGAGTTTGCAGATTGCAACCAAGTGAACACATCTCTCCTCAACCTTACGGTGGCCTTCAGGTAATGTTAAAAAACAAAGGGCCTCTCTAGATCCAGTGTTTGGTTTGACTGTTGTGGGCTACTGTAGAAACATGGCGGGCTCCATTGAAGAGGACCCACTCTGCAGGTATAGAGGGCTCATTCTAAGTTAACACAGTGATTCTTAGTTTCAGGTGATTATACACAAACAAAAATATAATTCTGAATATTATTTTGCCAATTGATTCCCATTGGTTCTTTTAATATCATGCACTACTGTTTGAATTAATTTGAACTTTTTAAGATCATGTACTTGTTGGCCATAGAATCAATAGTCTAAGATTTTTTAACGCTGCTTGTTTTCTTCAATTTAAATCATTTCATCAAATAAGACTTTCGTTAGACTCAGTAAATGAATGTTTATCTATGTGGGCTCTAGAAGTTTGACAAAGGCACAGTCATCATCTGTCACTGTGTCTGTGTAAAATATGCTTTGTAGCCTATGGGCTCATCAGCCTGTGGACCCAGATTGATATAACCGCCTGTGGTGCATAATGTTAATTGGGCATTAATAAAAAATAGACCTATTACGCAAGTTCTTTGCTTTAAGCAGGGGTCATAAGCTACTTTTCAAAAAGCTGCTCACAGAAATTAAGCTCTGCAGTGAGCTCACATGTCCATTGCTTGATTTTTCATTAGGATGGCTGTAGGGTAATAATGCATGACAGTATATACAGTGTGCTACATCTAATTTGTTTGGGTAGTGGCCAGTCTACTTTTGAGATAAGAGTTGGGTTGAGTTGTATATTGTAAAGCTACACACATATAATCTTTAAATAAAATGCTTCATTTACATGCAGCACATGAAATAGCAGGTGATGCTAATCTGGATTTGCATGCAGATCTTTACTCTGCTGAGAGTTAAAACCAATTAAAGTGATCAGTATGTGTCATACATTTGCTGTGGTTCCACTGGGTTTGCTGTAGTGCACAGCGCAGGTCCACTCGTGTGATGTGTGGACATTTGTTCAACTTCTCACTGCATTCAACATCCAGTTAGGGGATTTAAATTAAGGTCAACAAATCCATTGAACCTAACAACAAAATGCATAGCTCTTCATTGCCTTCTAAAATAACATAATATTGTAATTTCCTGCCAAAACCCTGACCCTTTCTATGTAAGGCAAAATGACATGTTTACAGTCAAATTACAAAGCTTTCAATATGGTTATTTTGACAAGGAAAAGGAGGAAGTCACATGTCCAAGTCTTTAAGGCACTAGTCTTTTTCACCCATTCATACACCCCACTTCCCTGCCACGTTCTGTGGCTGTATAACGCTATACTAATGCTGTCGTGTATATAATTCTCATGGCCCCTGCTCCTCCATGTCAGGTATGTCAGACTATTTTAGGCATTTGAGCAAACAAGTCATGCTGTAATTTCCCTCTGAGGACTGTCTCCATAAGGATGTTCATTCTGTCCATCAAGATTGCTCATTCAATTCTTGAGGTATTCTCATTTCTTTGTGTCCTTTTCTATCTGTTTAAAGCGGTTTCTTTCTTTAGTTTGTAGTATCTGCGCCCAATAGAATCTGACCCTGAGTTAGCTTCTCTGCTCTGGTTGCCAGTTATACATATTCAGAAGCCATTGTTATGCTTTACTGATTATTTTTACTGTATATTTTTATTTCACTCTCAACTAAGTCTCAAACATATTGAATAATTAACTTGATCCAAAACAGCTGCCATGTTATTTCAGTTTTAAAATCGGAATCACCAAAGAGCGGTGTGTTTGTCCAATCAGGTGTCCGATCAGGGATGATGTGATGATTGATTGTAGGCGACTGATTCATTGCAGCCTACATGACATCAGTCATCAGCCAGTGTCTATTGATCTGTGCAATACCACAAGGACCAAAGCGTGTTTAATGACTTTCGTTTGTCTGTGTGATTTTTGTAAAACCCTAGATGATGAAATGAATGTGTCATTACAACTAATTAAACCAGTGTCACAGCAGTGTATTAATGATTTTTAAAAAGTGTTAATAAAAAAAGATTTTTTTAAAAGTGAAGTGAAATGAAAAATAAATAAGTTGTCTGCATGGAAGTATGATGAAAGCAGCTTTCTTCAGCTAAAAAACTAAACAAAAAATGGCAGCATTTTTCCAATTTACTGAGAATTTGGGGGTATTCATTATTCACAAATTATGATCAATAATTGATTAACCATGACTAATTCAGGAACAGTATTCAGAATGGTAATACTTCTGGGATGCCTGCTTCAAAACTGTCACTGATGTCTTCTGCTTCAGTTAAACTGCGGAACAAATGCACGCACACACACACACACACACACACACACACACACACACTACTCATTACAAAGCTGACTACGGGGCCATGTGTGGGATCTTGACAATATAAAGTATTTCAGACAATAATAAATTATAATGACACAGCTATGGCGCATATTTTTCCATTTTTCATCAGAAGATAAAACTGTTTTCAGGCTGATTTGTGGAAACAGCATCTGAGCTTCGAGCCTCTTGGTTGCATCCAGTGACAACTCTGAGTCAGCGAGCAGACGCGCTGTCAGCTAATATGGTGTAGTGCTGACTGGGAAACGTCAAAACAGTTTCGCCAACAAACATTGATGAAAGGCATTTTCTTTAACATGTTCACATAGCGTTAACAGTTAGCTATCAGCCATTAGCTATTAAGCTGTCTGCCCACTTACAACATTCAACTTTTGAGAAAATCCACTGCGTTCTTAACTCCTTTGTTAGCACAACTTGCCACTGCACAGTATTCTTCTTCCATGCCGCTGTATTTCACCCCCTGCTGAGTGCCATTAACAGTCTCCTCCACACTCAGCGCTGTGCTACATTATAGGAATGACTCCTGTGACTCCATGATCTGAATGACGCCCATAACCAGAGGAAGCATCTTGGATTGTGATTTTCTTTTTAGGACTGGCCCTCATTTTGGCATCCATTACTTTTTATAATTAATTTTTAAATACTGGACATTGTTGGACAGAGTTCAAGGATAGATTGATGAATTAGTTCATCTGAATGTTGTCAGAGGTTTGTTGTGATTTTCTTGCTAAACTAATTCACGCATGTCACAAAGGATCAATACGTAAAAATTACTGTAAGACACAATATTCAAAACCACATTTTTGTATGTTGTAAGCGTATGTCCTCAAATGTGTTTTGTTTGTCTTTATTTCCTGCCTTTGTGTTTTTCCCACCTTTGTGATTGCTCACTATTTTCACCTGTGTTTCCTTGTACCTTGTTTCAAGCCTTCCAGCCGTACCATGTGTTCATTCCTTGTGTTCTCCCAGTGCTTTTTTGGATTTTGCCTTTGGTTTTTGGAACTCATTTGTTTTTTAGGCTTTTGATTCTTGCCTGCTCCCATTTGTGTTTGTATCTGTTTTTGACCTTTGCCTGCTTGACCATCCAAGTCTTTTGGTTTTTGTGTGAACTGAATTTGCTGCAAAGGTAGATGTGACATGTCTGTGTGGAATCAGCTGTGTCTTGCATGCATGGCACACCGATCAACAGTGGTCAGTGAAAGGTTTCTTCAGTATTCATAATGACTTTTCACACATTACAGGGGATGCACAAATTGCTCAAAAACTAATGGGTAGGGTAGCATACGGCTCCCTGGGGTAAAGTGATGAGTAACAACACACACAGCAGCTGGCTACTGTGCTCAGTTAGTCTGCGAGAACTGAAGCTTGATTACAAGTTGTTTATAGTACCCACCCACACAGTTTGGATCAAATACATACAAGTCAAACTTAATATTAGCAGAAATGAATTTTAATTTCACTTGGACTTAGATGTGAAGATAAATTGGACGCTCTCCCCAAAACAAATTAGAAAATGAAGAATTGTGTAAACCTAAAATCACAGTAATTACAATTAATGTTTCACGGCGCCACAAATTAACATTAATCTGCAACAAATTGGTGGAAAATAAACATTACGCTTAGCTTGTCCTCTGCTTTACGCACCAGTGTGTCTCATTGTCTCCCACTTTTGCATACGCATACATTTGTTTTTAGTGTTGCTAGTCATACATTTTGGTCGTGATAGTGAGAAAATAAGCACGACATGAATTTGTGTGCACTCCACAACAAAGTCAGACGCCAGTGTACACACACAAAGAAACGCATACATGTTCACAATTTTCTCTTAAGACTGTTTATTCGAACAAATTACAGACTGCAGGTGAGTTCAAATCTTTCTTCAGACCCGCACGGCTGCTGTCAGAATTCCAATGAGGCCATTACTGTCTTCACCCATCCTGTTTTATATCCTCATTTGCATATGCTTTCTTTTCTGACTTTCTTTCCTCCTCTTTTCCCCTTCGCTTTGTCCTCTCCCATATGCCGTCCCTTTCATTTCCTCGTGTCTCGTCCCAATGTTTTTTTCTTTAATTGTTTCCACTGTATTTTCTTCAGTCTCACGTCCTGTCCTTAATTCTCTTCTCTCCTTTCACCAATGCCTCCTAATAAGAGGCAATATTTCCAGAGCGTACGCTCACGCAGGCCGACCCTGTCATGCCCTGAATTCCCATGGTTTTACCTGACAGTGAGTGAGCATCTGGCTGACAGCAGATATTTAAACATTTCTTAAATAGCAGCAGTGGAAGAAGATCTTTTACTTAAGTAGCACCACAGTGTAAAAATACTTTGCTATAAGTGAAAGTCTTGCATTCAAAATTCCACTAAAGTAAAAGTACACAAATATTTTTTTTTTTTAAAAACAGAAATAAAATAACATTATTAAATCAGTGGATTATTGATGCATTAATGTGTTTCACTTTAATGCTGCAGCTGGTGAAGGTAGAGTTAATTTAACTACTTTATATTTTGCATTACTAATCTTAATCTGCAAAATAACCAGTAAAGTCATCAAACAAGTGTAGAGGAGTAAAAAGTACTCTCAGGAAATAGTGGAGTAGAAGTATAAAGTAGCAGCACTTTCCATTAGTGTCAAATAGTCCTGCTGGTAATAACCTACACAACAGGGGTGTTCTGTTAAAGATACATGTCACCCTCTAGGTGCAACAGTGCAGATGGATTTTCATTGTGCTGTAAGAGCACTTTCATGTATTATTGTGATTCTTAATAGTTTCATAATTGCTTGTGAACACGAAATGGCAAAAACTGTTCCAGTAAGATTTGTGGAGCCATTCTGATGTCTGACTCACACTTCACATCCTACTTTCCTCCTCCTTCTTTTTTCCCATTCTGTCCCCAATGCTCGCGGTGACTCTGCTCTCCTCCTCTCCCTCTCCACGTCCTCCTCCTCCTCCCTCTGCCGTGCTCACTTATCCTCCACCTCGCCTCTGCGCTCCCTCCTCCTGCCCTTCCTGCCGCACACCTCGTTGAAATATGAGTCCGTCGATGAATTTCATGACACGTCGTGGCACCTTGGTGCAGCGACGGGGCTAATGAGAGGCAATTACCGAGATGCAGAACTCACTAATGAACTTTAACAAGCGTCGTCTGTCTCCAGCTGATCTCGCTGCACTCCTCCTCCTCTTGGGTGGGGGTGGGAGATGGGGGTCACGGTGAGGGTGAGCCACAGGTGAGAATGTCAAGTGTTTCCTCTAAAAGTCAAGCATTTTAATGCATAGAAAAAGTGATGTGATCACAGCTGAGCACAATTTGAGGAAACTGCACCAGCAATGTTCACTGTTCAATCAAACTGGAAAAGGGCAAATACAAAACCAGAGAATGAAGCCAAGGCGTTACATCATTATTACCAATCGCAGCAGTAGCTTAGAATGTATGTAGGGTGTATTCAACCTGTTAGTAACAGCAATAACACCTAGGTTAACCTCTGAAATTGCAGGCTTATTATTACACAGCATGACTGCAAATAACTTATTCTATCATTATTCTATTGCATTAATACCATATATTTATTTTAAATGTTACAGCATTGGAAAGACCTGCAATTACCGATTAATCCACTCAAGTGTATTGAGAGCCAAATATCACATACGATGTCTCATTGGGCTTTCTAGACACACACCAGTAATGGTTTCCAACTCAGCCCGAATCCAGTAAAAATAAAATCCCTCAAAGCTCGATACAAAGACAAAATTGCATGGGAGAGTGAACAGAGAATCCCCTGGGGGTTGCGGTAGGACGGTAGGTGGGAAAACATCAATTATAAACCTGAAAAGAAAGTTGGAACAATTATTGGTTATACAACCAGTAAGAGCATTCCAACAGTAGGATTATAACAAGTCAAAAATTAGCAAAGCCAATATAATAAGCCAGGGAGAGAACGCTTCCAATATGATCCTTCTGGTCCTAGGTCTTAATGTAGCCAGGGCACCTGTTGCTCCACGTCACAAATATCAATGGAAAGTGGAGTAACAGCTTGATTCCACCAGGTGCGACTGAATCACGCACCTAGTCTATTTTTGACGGAAGCCACATTAACCCATAAGAACCCATGGTGACACGGTGTAACAAACACTTTGAATGCACTAAACTCTTCCTCATACAGCTTTATGCTCGACCTGAACTCATCAAGTCCCAAAGTGACATAAACTAAACATCCTGGTGTGGTGGTGGTGTGACATGACTTCCCCAAGAATGGTGATGTGACCTGCAGCAAAAGTGAAGGAAGTAGCTCATTTCATAAAGTTTGTTTTTTGATACTAAAGGTAATTTTAAACCCATTTAACAGTTCAGTGCTTTAATAACATGTCCTGTATTACATTTAACCTGTTCTAACCATATTTCTTGAACAAATTAACATAATAAATAAATAATAAATATAAATATAATTAACAAAATTATAAAAGATAATAAATTCTAAAATAATAAATTTAAAAAAAAAAAAAAAAAAAAAACATCAGAAATGTGTTCTCTGTGCTCCAAATGGTTTGTGGTATATCCCCCATAATTTTCCAGAAAGTTATGAAATGGGTCTGGGTTCTTATGGGTTAAGCTAAATGAAACACTATGTGTCATCTTCCAAGTAGGAGAAGAAATGCAAGTGTTCTCCTCCTGCTAACAGGCAGCTAAAACACAGACACAAATCTTTAAGCCATGTCGTTCAAAAGTGGACTTTTAACTGCTTTAACTTGTCTGTAGTCTTCAGCACCAAAAAGTAGGAAATAACATTAAATACCGTAAATATTCCAATGTTAATAAAACAGACAATAAAGGAAACATTTAACCATTCAACCAACAGCCTTTAGAAGAAGAAGCACAAAATGCAGGAAAAATGAATGACTGCTTCTGAAACGCTCTTGGCGGCGTATGAATCCACACGGAGGACAGAACAAAACCACGTCGCAAGACATGATGTCAGAGCCGCAGCTGATAAAACAGAAGTTACCGGAGTTCGCTGGAGCCTTTATGAGTATCCACGCTCTCTGAATGTATGTGTTTCCTCCAGGTGCTCAGTTTTCCTCCCACAGCCCAAAGAAAATGCAGGTTATGAATTTGTTGCTCTATATTATCAGCAGCTGTGACTGTGAGCGTCTCCACAAATGTAAAATGAGTAAAGGAACTTAAATCATGTGCAAACGTAAATGTCAGAATACTCCTGCTGGCCTGTGCTTCTTCCTCACAGTGAGAAACTGCAGTGGTTTTAGACAATGAAGACGAATTGCATCTCAGCATTTTAGTTTCAAAATGCCACTATTGTACAGTGTAGAGCTGATATGATTGTTTTTTTTGGACACAAGTTGCGAACAGGACACTGAGCGTGCACAGATGCCTTGTTACACATCCAGCAGATACAAAGCAGCATTTCTGGCTATTTGATGGACAGCTTTGGAATTTTTGGAAAATATGTGCTTCTTTGACTCCTAAATGCTCCTCTGTGTCCACTTGCCAGTCGCTCACTTTATCGCCCTGTTGTTTGGTGGACAGGTAGTGTGCTGGAGGCTTTTTTTGCCGCTGCCTTTGGAGCCAAAAACACTATGAGACAGTAAAGTTGTGGTTTGAAAACCCTCAGAAATTGGCTCCATGAGCTGAAGGATACCTCAGAATTGGGTGATAAGTCAATCACATGCAAGTACAGTAGTCATCAGCAATCCTTTATTTTGCATAACAAGGGTGTGGTAGGACTCAATTGCAACACCAAAGTAGTGAGAGTAGATAATTACCTTTATTTGTCAGATCCAACAGATAGGTAGAGCCAGATTTACAGAGTGACTGGCTTGCAACACGGACAGAGTCTCTCAGAGAAACAGGTAACCGCTGGTAAGCAGACTGACTTACGCTGCCAGGTCTTAACAGGAGAGCGCCAAAACAGCCACAGAAACAGGCAGAAGGCTGAGGTGAATACAGGGATATAACAAGGCAGGTCTATCAAATGCAAATTTGGCAACAGAGAATGATAGCTGATGCAAAGACAAGACAAAAGGTGAGTGAAGTGGTTAGGCTTGAATAAAGTCCTGATTGGTGATAGAATGCAGCTGGGTGCACAGGTGAGTAGATGAGGTGGGAGGGGCTGGCAGGTGAGGTGAGGCAGAGGCGGAGTGAGTGGAAAAGTACTTGGACATAATTGCAGAATTGCTTTGCAGAACCTGTGTCAGGCAGGCATGTGACAATTTTGTATTCTCTCTTTATGGCAGTTTCACCCAGTCACAGCAGATGTAGCATGTGGTGACATCACCCTCTACTGTTCTGTTTCAATTGTAAAGCCGCCTGATTCCATATCAATGGAAGAGCAGGACAAACTTATTTCCGCCCACTCTCACGCACACAAAGCACAGGCCTTGTGAGAGCCACAAGGACTTCCATCACTCTCTGTCGAGCGTATTGACTGGCAAACTTCTCGAAGGGATCTCCGTGAATAATGGATGGCTGTGTTGTTCTGCTCATCTTGTCCCAGGATTGTTATGCCAGGTGCATTAAGTGAGCCAACAGGCAGTGGAAAATCACTCATGCACAAACTGTTTCTAACTCAACCTTGCTCCTCAGAGGAAAATATATCAGGAGAAGAATGATGTTGAACATTGATCCTGTGCCGTGCCTCCAGTCTGGCCCCTCTTTGTGACAAGATACGACAATATAATGTAGGACCACGGCCCATGACAGAGCAGGGAGCTTATATCATAAATCACATTCAAGTAGAGGTTGAGGGGTTTAGTGAAAGTCACAGGATTAGAGGGAGCTGGATAGACAGTGACTACTTAGATAAGGCCAGTGGTGAACATGTGTTTTAAAAAACAGACAGATTATTTTTACATATCATATTACGCACAGATTGATAAAGAGACTGCAATGTGAGGAAAAAATAAAACGATAGAATAACATATACAGAGACGTACCTCTCTGGTGTAAGTGGCAGAGCTGTAGTGCTCGAATGGAGTTTGAGCTCCAAATCCGGTCTTAAGATGCTGTACTTTATCATCTCTGACTTCTCCCAGTCTTCCCAGATTTGTGACTCACTTCACACCAATAAAGTGGCAGAAACAGCAGATGTTTCAGGCTGCCACAGCCACCCTGTTTACTCTGGCTAGGTGTGGCGATCCTGTTACTATATGATATGATGAATTAACTCTCAAGGCACAAATATAATTCAGAGAATAGAGGAATATCATGAGTTACAATACTGTAGGTATATTATTGCTAATATTATTATTATTATTTCATAAATTACAAAAATGAATGTTAAGCATATTAAGCTCAATGTTAAGTCACGAAACACTACCAGATATGTTATAATACCCATTTAACTTTTCATGCAGTCCTGCTAAACAATAAAAAACCTCTCCATTTAAAGTTGAGCCATTTAAAGCTGCTGTGATCAATATTTTTCAAATAACAATTGATTAACCCTTCTGAAACCAATAGAAATGATCTGCTAGTGCCTACATTGATTTTTGGTTATTGTGACATAATTTCTTGGAGTATCTTCGAATGCTTCATATCCCTAAAATCTGTTCAACCTAAGCGAAAAGGTTATGTAAGTCTTTAAACCATAATAACTGATACGAGCACTAAAAACTAAAAGACCTATTTTTCCATCACATTTTGCCAAATAAATACATAAAACATATTAATTCCAAAACAATTTTAAATAAAAGTATTGAAACATGAACAAAACAGTTTTTTTCAGAATTACTTATCATAAATGTTAAATCTGAATTTGTTCAAATTGCAAAAGATGTCCCACAGGGCTCAGTCCTGGGGCCTGTTCTGTTCACTCTTTACATAGATGATATTTCTTATTCTGTATCTGGGTGTAATATACATCTTTAAGCTGACGATACAATGTTGTACTGTATTGCCATTCAGTCCCTTCAATGCTGCTTTGTTTATTTATAAATTGCACTCAATAACCATAAATTAGATTTTAATGTAGATAAAACAAAATTCCTGTTTTTTTTTACCAGATCTAAACATTATGATAACCTCAACATCTCTAGTAATAATGATATAATTATTGTAAAGGGTCATAAAGTATAAGTATCTTGGAATTGAGACTGATGAGAAGGTAACTTTCAAAAATCGTGACTAAACTGTTGAGCACATTAAGGGAAAAATGGTTTCTTCTATAGGAATAAAACATGTTTTCCTCTGCATTGTAGAAAGGTACATATTGAGGTGACTTTCCTGCCAGCCTTGGATTATGGTGACATTTTATACATGCATGCTTCAGCTGTGACTCTGATGCCCTTGAATGATGTTTATCACTCTCCACAAAGATTTATGACTGATGATAATTATAATACTTGCCATTGGGACCTGTATGCTAAGGCGACCCTTTGTCTCTGTAACATGTCACTGGGTTTTATTTATTTATAAGGTTCTTGCTTCTTGTTTTTTTTTTTTATAACCTTACATGTCTTCTTTGCTGTCTTTTAATTCGTGCCCTTATCGAACATGTTCAAGTGACTGGATTACATTGCAGGTGCCAGCTGCTTTTACTGAGATTGAAAAATCAATTTTTTCCCACTGTGCACCTGCAACCTGGAACAACATGCAGAACAATCTAAAGCTTACCTCATTGTTGTCCTCAGGGCAATTTAAATTTTTAATCTCATTTTGTTTCACTTCCAGCTGTTCTTGTTTCAGTTGATTCATCTTCTTACATTTTTAATTGCTTTATTTATTCCGAAGGTTTTATTATTTCAATGATTTGGATTTGTTTCGTTTTTATTTATTTTTTTTCTCCGCATTTTTTACTGAGCTTCCTATTTGTATTGTTTCCTCAGCTTTTCTTTCACTGGAAATGTCAAAGGTCCTTTGATGACGTTTTACATCATTACTCTGTGCTTTGGTGATTTTTCTGCCAACCACCTTTTCTTTCAACAAGCACCAACATAACAAAATACAATACTGACCCATGAACAAAATGATTGCCTTTCTGAAAAAAGAAGCCTACAATACTTTTTAGGTCTATTGATCTTGACCTTGATTCAACATACTTTTATTTTGTATTTCATGACAGCTGATCTCTCCTTTTTGTGTGTCTTCCATTCCTCTGTTTTGTATTCATGCAGCCAGACTAATTGAACTACAAGCAATGGTAGATTTGTCACAAAATGTGCTGATGGGGCTTTGCTGGCATAGTCAGTAAAGTTGATTTGTACTGTGTTGATGTTTTATGTCTGAAGATACCACTCAAAAATCATGGTAATTAAATCATGCGTTAAATGTGGAACAGTTTTATTAATGGCCACAAGGAGGAGCTATTGGTACCATGCTTCAATATGTCATGCATATGCTCATGGAGAACTTGTGTACCAAGTTTCATTTTCTGAAAGACAGCAGAGTCGTAGAAGTATCATGTCATAATGTTACTATAGTTCCCCCCTGGTGGTAAGACATGTTACACACTTGTGCAGTGTGGTTGTACATACAGCATTCCCAAATTTGGCTTCAATTGACTTTAGCATTGAGGAGTTATGGCCGTTAAGTGCATCAGGCCACACCTGGTAACCAATTACAAGCAAACAATAAGCAAATAAGCGATATCCAAAAATCATCTAAATATGGTATGTACCACGTTTGGTTCAGATTGGAAAGAAGCAAAAGTCGTGATTACTAAAAAATCCAGACTGGCAGAAAAATTGTACAGGTGCAAATAGACGTGGTCTATATCAGTCGAATCAAATGAATCCAAGGAACCCGCAGTACAAAAATGTGCCTTCTACTTCAAATGGTTCATGAGTTATTAGCAAAACGTAAAGTGCTTAATAACCGACCACAGCTGGCGCTATTCAATCCATGTTTTAATATTTTGAGCACATCACCGTGGGGCACCTGTGTGCAAGGTATGATTACTTTAGCATGCACAGTAGACCCCCATTTATGGCCAATTAAAAAGAACATTACGCAAAAATAATTTAATATCTCAATAACTGTACCAGATATTGAAAAGAAAAGTGCAAAAATGTGTGAGTCGGAAGGATCCAAAAAAAGAATAAAATGAGTTATAAAAAATATAAAGAGCAAAGATAACTAAGCGTGAGACATAAACAAAAAAGTGAGGATGCCAAGATAAAGACAATCCCTCAGAGGAGCAAAGCTGTGTATTTCTGGAAGGTAACACTGTCACTTGCTGGACCACATAAATAAAGCAAAGGCAAATGCATGTAGAATTACTGACGTGTCTTCCACGATAAATCACAACCATCCAGACAGAAATAAAGAGCTGGGGAGTAAATCTGTGAATGGACACATGTGTATATGTATGTGAGCGTGAGCAAGAGACAGCAGTTTGGTTGTGTAGTGGGCTCTGTCAACATAATCCTAAAACTGTGAAGAGGACTTCATGTTTGGCAGCTTCCACCCTTCCTCAAGTCCAGTTGGCTTGACTCGCTGTCTTGGACCGCGCTCCGTCTGAGATTTTTCTTGGACTCAACCGACTACGGCCACTGCTTGTCGAGCTTTCCTTCCTTTCAGAATGAATCATACATAATAATTTAAAAAAGACACATTTCAAAGTGTCTTGTTCTTGTCAAGACCATCAAAGAAGCGCTGATGTCCAGCAGAGCGGGCACAGCCACTGATTAATAAGCTGCTAACACTAATCAATTATTCAATGGCGGGAGAACACAGTTGTGGACATCATTATTTTACATCATAGTTATGATTATCTAAGATCACATGAAAGGGAATATGTGGCGAGGCGGTTGGATTAGTGATACATGCAGATGGTAGCTGATTAGAAGAGTCACTCCCTCTTTATTTTTACAGTGCAGATCCCCACCAAGGATATTATGCAAATTTAGGTTGGGAAGTTGCTTTAACAAAATACTTCACAGTTGTAAGTGTATAACCCCCTATTAGTGTACTGAGTCATAATAATAACAGCAAGTGGGTTGTATCGTGGCGGCTCGCAGGAGGCGTGGAGCTGAGAATAAAACAGTGCAACCTCAACATCAAACACCGACAGACAGTGTGGCCTGTTCGAGCCTCCCACTGGATTCGCTGCATCACTGCCTCCTTTGTTGATACTGTGGGAAACCGTCCATTGCATCATCGTGGTTTCCCTCTGTTGCCGACGCGTGAAGAGCATTTTTTCAGTCATGACATCCATGTTCAGGCTGCAGAAGCTTGTCTCCGAACTTAAGTGCGTAGCAGCAGTGACGACAGCCAGAAGGTTTTCTAAGCACCATCTTGTTTTTTATATAGGAAATGTGTGTGTTTCAATAAGGCCATTCCAGAAGAGGACAGAAGCATATCACGCAGGAGATAAGCCAATGGCACTCCCTCCTAACTGATGGTAATAGTGTGCCTTCCAAGGCGCAGAGACCCCCTGACTGTCAGTGTTAGGAAAATGGGAGTGGAAGGATGGGGCGGTGGCTGACGGGGGGGCTAGGAGGCTCCGCAGGCCGTGCATTAGGTCTGAGCTTTAATCTCAATGTGGGGCAACAAACTGAGCCCAAGGCTGTATAAAAGACATTTCACTCTGTCTCCCTCTCTGTCTTTTTCTGTCATTCACGCCGTATCTCGTAACATCGCCGATGTTCCCTCATGCCACTCATTGCTTAACCGTTTTCATAATTACAGGCTCTCCCAATGCGCGTCTGGCATCTGATGGGGAGATGAGTTAATGTGCGTGACGCTAAGTGATTTTCTTTCTCCGTGTCGTATGAATTCCGGCGACTTCTGCCACCCACCAGTGTGTGTGCAGTCAAGAGTGAGAGTGCTCGGGCGTGCGAGCATGTGCCTCCCCGCACACACACACAAATGTACAAAACACACGCATCATTTGAGATCAGATTTGTAATATCTCGATATTGTCCTCTCCCCATCGGCATCAAGTGAAAAGTTGTTTCGTTTTAGCATGAGCATTCATTATCTTTGCTGTTGACTTCCACATCTGAGAGTTAGAACAGCCAATGGGGGCAATTTGGGGTTCAGGGTCTTGCCCAAGGGCGCTGGCATGCAGCCTGCAGGGGTGAGGGATCGAGCCACCAACCTTCCGATTGGTGGCCGGCCTCTCTACCTTCTGAGCCGCAATTGCCCAGAAACTGAAAATGTCAACTTGATCAACTCAAAAAAATGAACACAATAACACTCAGCATGGGATGAAATACAAGGACTCTTTGCCTTTAAGTTGTTTTTGTGTAATTATCTTAACACTCAGTTACTTTCTCAGATTTAATCACTCTGTGATTAGAAGAACATCAATAGGCTACAGAGACACAAAACATAATGGCGGAGTGTGTGTGTGTGTGTCTGTGTGTGTGTATGTGTGTGAAATGCTGGTCTATCACTCACCCTTCAGAAAAATGTACAGCAGGTCAAAGCTTGAACCAGAAATTCGGTCTAGAAAGAATGGTAATAATGTGCTAGTGTTTTCTCTTCCAAAAAAAAAGTTTGGCTAACCCGGACCTGAGCTTTATCAATTATTGAGACAGCTGTTTTATATAAAAGTTCTCTCAGACAGTGAGTGGCTGCCAGAGCGCAGCGGGACGCAGCTCTCCGCCGATCCTGCCAGCCTCGTACACCACAAGCTGCTGCTGTCCACCTCGCATAACCTCGTCACGCAGACAAACAGAGCTGGACGTATCTTAAAATAGGGGAAGCGGAAAGCAATGCAATCTAGATAATATGGCCCATTTTGCTAACTAGTATCATAAAAGTTGTTTATGATCCCAGATTGAATAATCAGATAATGGGATAATGAGAGAGCTGATGATGCTCTCTTGCCATTTCCCTTCATTGATCTGTCTTTCTGTGCTAATGAGAACCAGCAGTACCGAGCACGTTGCTCCTCTTCTGAAATCTTTACAGTAGATTTCTTCAATCAGGAAGTACCTTGTGTCAGAGTCAGACACGGTGAAGCTGCTTTGAGCCACTTCTCTATGCTGCACACTCTGTTCCTCAACTGTGGCCACTTTCAAAATCTCTGCTTTTTTCCTTTGCCTTTGATTGAACTGTAACTGAACTGTCATTGCGTTTCTGTCCCGTTTGTTTTACTCTAGCTATTCTTTAAAAAGTCTTTGTCTTTGCCTTATAAAACACCTGGAATTGCTTTTGTGTTGTACCAATAAAGTTGTCTTGCCTTCCCTAACCTGGGGGTCTGTTTAAAACCTGTATGAAGGCCAACTTCTCCCAGCACTCTCATTCTTTTTTGCAATGTTCCAAGATCTAAGCAATTAATTTAGTGAAACACAAAGGTTTTAATACTTATGAAGACTGGCAAACACTATGAAAATACTAAGTTTGTGGTTAAACTGGAATTAACCTTTATGTGTCCACTAAAAATGAATGTAAATAGACATTAGCTATGATGGGAAATATTGTGCAGCCTTATGGGAAATGAGACAAGTTGCGGCTGAAATTCCTCAAGACAAAACCTGCAAGACGGAAAAATATCATTTTCATGCCGTAGCAATGTTTGAGGCTGAGCCCGTTGAGCTTGATTACTTTTGAAACAATTGAAATGCCAAGGACAAGCCACTTTCTCATCTCTGATGATTTATTATGTAGACTATGAAATCTCCTCTCTCAGCTGGAGGGTTGGCGTCCTTGATAAACTGGAGCCTGTCCTTTCCTGACCCATCCAGCAGCTGCTTTCTCCTGTTTTACAGTCTTCTCCCAGACATATGGTATCGTCTTCTTCTGACACTGCATGGGGAAAACTACATGACTGGATTCACAACAAATAACCAACTGGAGAACAATCAGTATGTAAGATGCACAATCATCCACTAATTGAACTAGTAAATGTTGAATGTTATACACTGATATTGAAGATCTGCATCCTGAAGCCATTCATCACATTAAGCACGCTACGCTCATGTTACCTGAATTTCAAACCCTGAGCTCCATTGAGACGTGTTGTCCTAAAAGAGGAATTACTGTGGTTTCGAACAATAATTCCTGAAACTGAATATGAGATCTGAACAGCATGATGTGCAAATGTTATCAAACGATTCTCTCTGACACAGTTTTACAGATGGTCTTTACACCTTGTTTTCACTCCCAAAATTTGACTAACTGCAAAAAAATCTAAAACAAAGATTTACTTCAAATATTTCAATTTAATGATTTAGTAAAATAATAATAACACAGCTGTTTTTTTAGTCATGTTTTGAATGCTGTTCATAGCACAAGTGACTTTACTTGTTGTCAACTGGCCCAATTCTGGATTAAGCGCCATGATTATACAATGATTCATCTTAAATTAATATGCTCCAGATTTGTGCAGTAGAAAACGGTGCCTGTTGTATTTAATGATTAACCCCCACAGCCATTTATTCGAAGTGAACAAATCATCCAGTTTTGTTATGTAGGTGAGCAAAGTGCTCTTACCCAACGCGCTGGAGTGACTCAACATTTTGGCATTAATCGTATTGCTTCTTTTTGTTAAGAGGCCCAACAAACATTACTGGCAAAATGGCACCCGCTGGTAAATTAATAATGGTTTGATTAGCATTTTTACTCTGAAAGGTATTATGTGAACTTGTGGTACATAATTACAGAAGTTGACAAATTGATTTTTATGTTAAATTCAAACAAAAGAGACATTCAGTGATCAAAGCGGCATCACTTAGTGCATAAAACTAGAAGTAATTAGCTGGATGGAGAGAAACTGAAACACCACCACCAGCATACTAGAGGTGGGAAAATGAACTCTCTACGTGTTCACGTCATGTGAGCGGTTGTAGATCTTGCTTTTGCTGATCCTGACCAGAGTCCTGCCTCACCTCCACATTAGGCTTCTTCATGCTCCTTCAGGGTTCTGTCAAGCTTGGGCAGAGTCTGTCTAACCTGATTGTTCTGCTCTGTTCAGTCTCATCTTCTGATGCACCACACTGTCATATTGTGTCTGCTCCATTACCCACTCTGCATCTGCTGTAGTGGAAGAGTGATGTGTGGATCTAGGTTAACTTGGAAGCTGTTTTGTTAACACTGTGGAGAGTGATGCAGATTAACAAGTTAGATGTTTCTCCCTGTTTCCAGTCTAAGTATAAAGTTCCTAAAATGTCTAAATACTCCTTTAAGACGTCAATAGATTAATGCATAATTAACTTGATTCTAGGTGACGTTTGTTTCTGACACAACTTTGACTCTGTGATGTGGAAAAGTTGGGGCAGAATCTCCTTGTGTACCCTCTTCAACTGTTCCAAAGTCAAACAATAAAACCAGAGGCCAGCTTCATCATCCAGCTGAAGAAAATAAAGTAAATCATACAATATTTAAAAGAGCACAGAGGGGAGAAAAAGCAAAAAGAAAAGCAGATATAAAAAAGCTGCGTATGCTCTCAGTGGGTTCGGATAGACGCAGCTCTATTCAGGCGAACAGAATCAGATGGTGCAAGAAAAGAGAAAGAGGGAGAGAGAGCGAATTCATGAGGCTCATTTGTCATCTTTTCTCAGGACTACTGATGACTGCAGCCACGATTTATCACTCTTACAGAGGCAGGGTTAAATTGAACTTATGGTTTGCAGTGTCTAAACTCTAATGATGTCAAACTCTTGATCTCTCCCTTTGAGAATAAAGTTTACATCATGTTCGGCCAGGCAGTCAGTCAGGGACGCAGCAGAACAGAGGAGGAAAGAAGAAGGTGATTAAACGGCTGCGCTTTCAAAGGGCCGACTTCTTTTTTTCTTCTTCTTTTTTTTTCTATGCAGAGATGCCGTTCTGGTTATCTGGCAAAGCAGAGAGCGTACAACAGGATTATGGCCAATAGCTAATGAGCTATTTAGTGCTGGCAACGCTGCCAGGAGAGATGGTCCTGCTGGCCGCTCGGTTTGTACACTCATATAGTATAAACACACAAGTGTATGCATATGACAGCACGCGCGATGATGGCGGTCTAAATAAACATGTCGACTTCTCAAATCTGAAACAGACGTGAGGGCTTGACATGTAATGTGCGTGGACTGTCAGTGTTTGTCTTCTTTCGAGCCGGTTGGCTGTAGATGATGAGGATGGGACTCTGCATTAGTGGGAATTTGCATTAGTGACAGATGAAATAAGTGCTAAAACAGACCAAGATCAGACCAACAGACTTTTTCTATTTATCTATCTATCTATCTTTGCTTAATATAAAATCTATTTTTGTTCCATTATGTTTTCGGGCTGTAGTGTTTCAGTGGCTGCTAAGTAAGAGAGTCCTTGTGTTTTAGTGTGTTTTCTGTTCATGATGTCGACTTAAAGGTGCGTTCAGACAGAAACTAGAATTATTTTTTTAATATACAAATTGGACTGCTTGACTGTTTATGTTCAAAAATGAACAAGTCCTCCCAAACAGCCAACAGTACTGACTGCAGGTTACCTCTAATCTAGCTGGCGATGGACTCACCAACCATGTGTGTGGGAGTGTGTTTGTGTTCAGCTCAGCCTCTGACTGATGGCAGGACTCTCTTCTTTTTCCTCTCATCTCTGGACATTCATGAGGCTAGATTCATGAAGCCCCAGGATTTTGTCCTGGGAGGACTTTGCATCAATTCATGCCACCCAGGGTGAATTCACTTCTAATCTCGTCTCTCTGTTGACTGCTTTGCATTCTCTCTCACTAACACCAGTGGGAGGAAAAAACAGTTGCCAGAGGGCTCCAGCAGGGAGAGAGCAGAGGTTTTGAGCTGGACTTCAGAAGCTCTCTTTGACCCTGTGTGTTGTATTTTCCTCTTTTTTCCCCTTTTCAGGTATGAATACCACATAAACACCATTTGTATTCATTTGTGTGCTGGCTTAATGTGTTTGTCCTTGTGTATTTTACTGTGCTTTTGTATTGTGATAAAGTCGCCTACATTACATTCCATCACTTGCAACATGATTTTTCTACTGTGAACCAGAGGGAGTCAAAATAGTTGTTGTTGAAATATGTAGGTATTTTATTTATCTTCTACATTTTCTGCATTGCAATCATACAAACAACTAGTTAAATGTTTTTTTTCTGTGTTGCAGTAAAAGCATGTTTATATTTGACGGGAGAATTATACAGAGGAGCAATGCAATTGTCTGAGATAAATTCTGTGATGAAATCTAGACTGTTGTTTTTAAATTCATTTCCATAGAGGCACATAGCAGTTTAACTGATGTTTTGTTGTTTCAGAATACAGACACTGAGACAACTGTGCACACTGAGGTTTGTATATGCACTTTTCAAATAAAGGTTGAATCAACTGGACTTGGCTGTAGATGCTTGACCTGGATGACTCAGAACCTCATTGCTATTTTAATATATTAATTATTACAGACACCATCGTTAATACTAAATACCCATTTATAGGGCTTCTGTAGTGCATGTGTGTCAGCCATGCAGTCATAGTGTGACTGAAAGATGTTGCTGTAGCACACCAGTTTAGTGATTTAGGCCGATAGGGCGAGTGCGTTTTCACCCGATGATCCTGCCTCATGCAGCTTTAAAAGCATGTCCAATACTATTGCTCACCCATCAAAGCTACAGCACCACTCCAATCTCTGCCCCCGAGCAACTTCTCTATTCCTTCTCCCAGAATTACTATCCTAAACTTCCTCTCCAGAGTCAGGCCAGACGAGCCGACCTGACCCTTGACGACATTGATTGCTTGAATAAGTGAGACATCTGAACGGTAACTCCGCGACCTCGCTGACCAGGGATCATAGTCATCTCTCCGCCGGACCATCCGACTTCATTATCCTGCAGCGTCGGAGACACGCAGAGGCCTTAACTGAGTCTCAGGAGACAAACCCACCTCCATCTCAGTGTTTGATAATCTTTATCCTCCGCTTTCTTTCTGTTCCTACCTCGATGCTTTCTGATTTCCTCGCCGAGCAGTGCGGGAGGGCAGCGAGAGAGGAGGTGAAGAGAAAGAGAGAGGCAGGAGGAGGAGGAAGAGGGAGCTTGTCTAACAAACCCTTTTTTGTGTGTTACTAAGAGAGAGGACCCCTTGATGAAAAGGGTACATTTTGCACTCTTTCTGTGTGTCTCATTTTCCTCCCTCTCCAGCATTCTCTTTACCCCACGCTCATTACCAGCTTGCCTTTTATCAACAGCATATATGAATTTAGCTCGGTGGCTGTCTCCTTTCCAATTCTTTCTTATTCATAACCCCTTTCTCGCTCTTTCTCTGTGGGTGAGGATGACAGAAGCAGATCACAGACGCCCAACAGCCTTCTGCAGGCTCCTGATTCATCCCTGCTGCTTTCTGATCGCAGGGGACGAACAGCAATCACCTGAAAGAAACAGAGCTTAAATGTTGACTCTTAGCCTCTGCTGAATTTGATGCTTGCCGCGAATGTCAAAGTAACACGCATTTTAAGAGGTTTACTGTATTCTGTTGCATAAATTGAATTTGATTAGATCACACTTAATTGCCAGATTCCTTGTGAAGCTGGGACAGACTCAAGAGGAATCTGGCAATAAGGAAATCTGTTTTTTCATATTATGTTCTGTGCAGATGATTAGATTAAATTATCCGCTCCATGCAATGTAAAACAAATTTCAGAAGACTTTATCTATTCTATTAACGTGTTAAAAACATTAAAGAAATAGTGGTGTAACAAATTTTATGATATGTAAACGAGACTAAGAGCCTGCTACGTGCACTATACATAAAGTAGGTACAGCAATGCTTTGAGCTAATGTTAACATTTTCACAAGGTATAAAAGGTATAGAAGGTATAATGTTTATAATGCTCACCATCTTAATTCAGTGTGTTATCATGCAAAAACATTTGATGATTAGGACTCAATACAAAGTATAATTGAGTTGGTTGTAGACTGAGGATGGAGGAATTAAAATCATGATGATGCACTAGAGAAGTTAAAGGATCACTGTTTTGTTTTTGTTTTTTTACATTCATTCATTCTACAACATGAATAGATGTCGAGCCATTTCACCATGAAATACAAATGTCAACCTCATGGTGGCTCTAGGTGAAAATTCAGAGGATCACCAAACCTGATTATGATCCATCACTATCTGAACCAAATTTTGTGCCAATTCATCCAGTAGCTGAGTTGAGATATTTCACTAGATAAGACCCAAAGTGACACCAAAGTGTGTAGCATTCATCCTATGGAATATTTTACTAAAAAAAAAACTGTCAAGCTCATGGTGGCAGTAGGGGAAGATTTAGAGTATGACCAAGTAATTAGGATTAGAATTAGAATTTCTTCAGATATTTCAGTCTGGACCAAAGTGGTGGACTAATTGTTTTCATATCCAGCAGTGAAAATAAATGTAAAACTTAGCCGATGTCTGCATTACATTGTTGCCATTAATCTTGTTAAATTTGCAGGCTACTTAAAAAAGTGAGTTTATAATCCACTGAAATGTATTACTAAGTATTGAGTAATTATTTTGTTTAGCGCAGTGGCACAGAGATGACGAATGATACACAAGGCCACACAGCGTTGTAACAGTAATAGGGGAAGCGTTGTATTACTCCTATTACTGTTGCTATCAAATTAAAAGTCTTTCTTGCTTCTGCTTCCAAGAGAATCTGTTCAATCATAGAGTGCGGCAGAAACTGTGAGCCCGGAGCTGTTTCGGAAATTGTGCTGTGGTGGAACGGCATTAGCTGTTGAATTGTCGATTTTCACCAACCACTGGGAAAAAGAACGAGCTCTAAAATAGATTTCTGGCTGACTGGCATCAGCCGTGCGATGCTGTAGTTCAGTTATGTTGTTGTATGCAGTCACAGAGTGGGAGAAAAAAAAACAAGTGAATCATTTTCATGTACCTTAATAAGTGTGTCATACTGTTAACTCCGCAACCCCCATACATACACTTAGTGTTTTATAAGCTGTGTTGAGCTTGTGTGTCTCTGGTTTTGGAGTCTTTCTGCCCCCTGGCAAAATCACTTAATGCAGCTTTAAGATTGCTTCATGTTTCAAAGATGTATGGCCCCTGCATGTACACACACATCTGAAGATATAGCTTGCGCTGAAAACTACAGTGAAACTTTAAAGCCCATCATGTTTTATCCCTCACATCTCTGTCTCCATATGCTGTACAAAACAGTTTTCTCAAGGGTAGAGGTGGCAGTGAATTGCATGCTGGGAGGCATCTTGAAATGGAGAGAAACCCCAGCTGAAATGGGATGGACAAGGGTGTGATAACCTGACCACTTCAATCTGTCTTCCAGTACGTGATAAGACCGCCACTCCAGTCTGGCGAGACAATACCAGGCCACGAAGAGCGTTCTGGCTCGTCTCTCAGTCGCACTGTTCGGTTCAGGTGTCTGGAGCAGACCAGGAAGCAGGAAGTTACATTCATTCATTTCGATGAGAGCCTATAGATATCTCTGTTGTAGCTGTGATAGCAGCATGCATGGGGAAGCTGGTACCGCCCACGTGATCACGCACACACATTTTCACATTTGACCATTTTCAGCTGCTTCCTGCTCGCCGTGCGATTCTGGTGAGACTTGACCTCGGCACTATAAACACAGGATTCAGCGAACCTCCTTCTTTTAAGAAAACTATTCATCACCTCCTCCTCAGTATGGTTCTTTCTTTGATGTTCCACTCTTTTTCACTTCATTTTTATTGTCTAGTTTGATGCCTCCCCCACACATACACACACACGCACACATGCACACTCTTCAATCTCCCAGCCATATTGCTGAAATGCTACCATATGACGGATCTGCACGCCAGCTATAATCTTCTCTCTTCTCCTTCTCAACTGAAGGATCTCTCATTCACTCCATTTTCAAGTTGTTTTTCTTCCTCCAGATGGAAAATCACCTGCTTTTCTCAAGAAAAAAAAACAAAGCATAGGATAGCTGCTGGCAGCAGTGCATCTTGCTGGGCAAAATATTCTTCCAAATTACACCGCGTTGGGTTAAGTTACAACGTGCTCAACTAGGCTTGAAATGGACACCATTACAGTGTGAGATATGTCTTACACCAGTGTTTACAGACTGCAGATTTACAGGTTTTGTTCCACCTGCCAGCATCCCTCATCCCACTGAAGGAAATGATGTGTTTCAGATGTACATTTTTCAGATGCGACAAAAAAAAAAAAGACGGTCTTCAACAGAAAAAAAAACAACAGCGTTCGTGTGTTCAAAGACCTACAAAAAACCCCATCTCTTACATTTACATTTGCTTTGGCCTCAACCTCTTGTGTGAATCTTGTCTCTTGTGGAAGTAGCATGACATTGTTATAATATCACAAACCTCTTACAGAGGAGGTTGGGGTGAATGTCTGAGTCTATAACTCATCTGACTTTGACTCGACTCGACTCAACCGCTGCCAAGACCACTTTTTACATCTGTCAATATTGGTTTGCAACCACAATCATGACCATGTTTTTATGCCTAAACCTAACCAAACCTTGACCACCATAGCAGTGGAAAACAGTCATATGAATCATTTGCAATGGTCATTTGAAACAGTTTTGGAAGGTAAATTATGTTGTCCTGCTGATAGTAGCATCAGAAGCAAATGCTCATATGGGTGGAAAGCAATCAGTGGTTTGAGCTACAGGTGCATGACAATGCCAAATGCTGACCATTATTATGTACCATGGTACCATGAACAGAAATTTGGACTTGATGAAAGGTTATGACATCACCAAGTTAATATAATTCCTCCTGAAGGGAACATGAATGGCTGTACCAAATATCCAACGGTTGCTGAATGAATTGTCAAGACATGCATTCACCTAAATGGCTGGATCATAGATTCATCCTCTGGGCACCATGGGACAAATGTCATTGTAGTATATCCAATAATTTTCAAGACATTTTACCAGCAACCAAAAATGTCAACCTCATGGTGGCACTGGAGGAAAAGTCAGCAACCAAAAATTAATGTCAAACATTCAAAAAATAACTGAAAATTTTCTTGAAACTTACCAAAATTTCATTTCATTGCTCTCACACATATTTAATCCATTTCCAGATGCATCAAGTCCTGTTTCCTCAATGACACATGAGTGTTTCAAAAAAGACTTCAGCGTTTTCTGATCTGCCAGCCCATGGTTAGTTTTGGAAAGGACAGTTTCATCTTGTAAGACTTATTAATGGATGATAAACACATCTGGATCTAAAACATAATTTTATAATGGTGTTACCCTGCATCTGTATAACAACAATGTAAAAGTATATAATGCAGAAATAATAATTATCATGTCATAACATAACATGTCAAAGTGTCCTTGGGCAAGACTGAACCCCAGAAATTGGTTATCGCTAATGAGCAGGTAGCACCTGGCAGGGTAGCCTCTGGCACCAGTGTGTGAATGTGTGTGAATAGGTGAATGCTGGCTTGGGTTGTAAAGAGCTCTCAGTGATTGGTAAGACTAGAAAAGCATGATATAAATACAAAGTTACACTTTCTAGAAAAATGAGCCAAACCCCATTAAAGAAACAAAAATCACCAGCACACTTGTTAGTTGTTTGAACTTTCAAGCCAAAAGAACCAAACACATACAGACGATTGAGATATTGCCAGTTCTATGCAATTGCTAATTTGTCTTCGTTATTTTGCAATTGATCCAACATTAAAGGTTTAGCTTTGGCATTTTCACTGTCGGCTTCATTAGTCTGTCAGTTTGAAAATCAGTCAGTCAATACAGTATGTGCTGCTGGTGGACTTTAGAGCCAATTCCAAATAGTTCTGCTCTAAATTCAAACATTACCAAATGATCTCTCAGTTGGTATTTATATAAAATTGTGCATCATAGTCAAACGCCGGACTTGAACAATTTATAATAAGGTACACAAAATCCTGAGTAATGAGGAACGGCTGATAAAAACTCAAGACAAATGTTGGACATACACATAGTCCAAGTTGCCCAAAATGGATATTAAATCAACTGGTAAAGAAACAAAGAGAAAACTGTTTTGCATGATGCAAAATTGCAAAAAAAAAAAAAAAAAACATGTAGACAGAAGTGACATCCGCCATATGCACATTTTGATTTGAGTAAAAGTGTCAGAGGAAGCCTAACAACTCTCAACTGTACAGTTCAGAAGCTACTGGCCAACATGTTATGTTTCTTGTTACCATGCTGCTGCCCAGTAATTGTCCGGATCCAATTTAGACACAAGTCGATAACTCCAGCCTGCAAAACCAGTGTCCTGGAATGATCTCTGTGTCTTTACTCGTCAAACACACACACACACACATACGCTGAGGGAATTTTACTAGGAGGCTAACAGGAGATGTGACTGACTAACAAAACCCCGGCTTTACGGTCTATTATTTTTACAGCTCTCATAACCCTTACTCCGCAGAGCCATCATTTCAGGTTAGACCCACCATTAACAGCTGTGACTTCGCATCAAAAATGTCATCCCCTGTGATATCATAACCCGTCCACCGTAAAGGTTTACAATCCGCCGAATTCGGGTCATGTTTAAAGATAACACTGTAGAGAAAAAAAGGGGGAAAAAAATAGATTTAAATAAATCAATGAAAAGTCTGTCTTGGAGCAGGACTGTGTTTTGTGAGCAATCTGTTGGAACCAGTGTCACAATTTGACAGCAGCGGGGTGGAAGCTGTGGTTTTTGATCTCCACTGGGTGATACGCCGACATTGCCAAATTGGTTCCCTCGCACTGTTGCATCTTGCCAACTGTAGTCAATGGCTGACAGCAGTCCTCTAAAGACCCGCGCAGAGACCATTTCTTAGTCATGTGGATCCTGTTGTTCCAATATAGATTAAGCTCATCTCTCTGCATAAGCATTGCAGCCCTGTCTCTTTGACTTGCCTGCAAGAAAACACAACTTTAGACTCGCAAACTGTGTGCAGCGCATAGGCCTACACCAAATGCCAGTTTTGCATTCAGGAGACACACCAATCTTACCATTAACATAAACAGGTGACATAGTATAAAGAGTGAAAACTGGAGATGCGGCTGGAAGATGAGTAGGAGTGGCGAGTTTTTTCTTTTTTAGTCTAATAAAGAAGCAACTCTGTTAAATGGCACAATCATATAACCACAAGTCTCTGTGGCTGTGTGTTTTGTGTCACTGAGTTAGCTGCTGAACCCGAGTCTGCAGCTGCTTTTACTCTTGTGTCGGCTGATCGGTCACGTGCTGCGATTACTGTGATTAGAGGTCATTAAGGTTCTTTCAAATTTCCTGACGTAAATTAGTCCCAAACGGTTGACTCCATATCAGCGTTGGCAAAACAACATTCAGAGTGATTTTGAAAAAGTTGAGGGCATGTTGAGCTATTTTCGACCTATGAAATGCCATTTTTTATAAATTCATTAAGAAAGGTCAGTGTTAACACAAGCGTTGATGTGATCATGCTCAAGTCATATCATTTAGTTTACAGCTCAGAAAACATATTTAAGTGTGCAGTATCTTCTTAATGTTTGTCCTTGGGTTGACAGATGTAACATATTTAACTTGCTTCACACATATAATGTAAGTTACGTCACTTTATGTTACTCATCTGAACTCAAACCATTATCTAACCAAGCAGTTTTGTTGCTGAAACCTGTTTTTCTCATCAAGATGACGGTCACCTGACTATGAATCTGCTCTCCACACAAGTTTGATGAATGACCTGGGTGCAAAACTAACTTCGATGTATGAACGACATGCTGTTTGAAAGTGTATATATGTTGAAAAATGCATGGGTGTGAACATGGCTGAGTTGATACAGATGAATGATGGATGTAGCAGAAAAAAATGAAAAAGAAATGTGTGCACGCTCATGTGTAGCAACAACTACAACCCTGCTTTCGCTGTGTAAAAAATGCAGGTAATTTGTAAATTCAGGAGGTTCAGTATTTGTTGAACTGTAATTTGCTGAAATTTTAATTATAAGGACGGGGGAGAAAGAGCTAATTGGTGGTCAGGTATGAGCAAACCCCCTCCCACACACACACACACACACACACACACACACACACACACAAACACACACACACCACTAACCTGACAGCAGAGGAGCATTCAGGCCTGACCTCCAGCGGCCAGCCCTCTAACCCAAAGGCTAATTATAAACCTCATTATGTTCTCTCAGTCCTGCTCCTTCATCACATTAATTCTGCTCCGTGGTCGGACAGACTGAGGACTGATGTCGAGCGGCGCAGGAGAACAGAGACGAGCCCTGTCTACGCACAAGATTTACACTTTAAAAGACCTCCAACTCCTCCAATCCTTTGTCTTTATGCTATTTAATCATAAGAGCTGGAAATTTTTAGTCATACTGTTTGTTGTTTTCCACTCAGAGCGCAATCATTAATGAGCAAAAAAATCAGTTGGAAGAACAGGTTTGGCATTTGTTTAGCATTTTTTTTTATGCAAGTGGAAAGAAAACATTTGATTGTGGGATGCAGCTAAGGTCACCAGGCAGGATTTTAAGTGGCTGATTAGGAAGTGCGGATGACAAAGACAGCTGAGACTGCACAGATGCAGACTTACAGAAAGAGAGAAAACATCACAAAGCCATTAAGCATCAAGAAAACAATATAGGGCCGTGTTACACTTATTAAAGAACACAATATAGATAACCAGCCTGCAGGCTCAGCATACATTGTAATTCCACCTCCGTCTGATTTATTAGTCTGTGTGTGTGTGTGTGTGTGTGTGTGTGTGTGTGTGTCTAACACATGTACAGGCACACACACACAGTAGCTCCAGTTGAGGACTGATTTGACACCTGCAGTGTGTGTACGGGATGATTCGCTGTGAGACTCCGACAAACTGAATGACATATGTTTTCAAGTTGTGCACCCAATCATCTTGGTGTTCATAATCAACTGTTCTTTGAATCTTCATCTAATAGTCTAAAAGTAAAAAAAAAAAAGTTTGATTTATTTTGTCAGAGATTTGTTTAAAAATCATCTGGTAATGTGACGACTTCCATTTGAAAAAACGAACACAAAGAGCAACTACTCAAACTTTTAAAATGTAACAAAGCAAAGAGATGCAGTTTGCATTAAATATCATAGTTTCAGTTTATCGCTGAATGGACATGCTCAGCTGAAGAACTATTGCCTTAAAACTGTACTTACGTACAGTACAAGAGGAAAAGTATAATGAATGCAGCTTTAAATCTAAAGGATTAAGGACTGTCTTCTTTTGATTGTCATCGAAATCTCATGAAAACACCAAGGTCCATCTCTCAATACTCTCTAATTTTTCCATACTGTCTGTGGCACTGCAGCCTCGAACCCACATGTCTCTATTAAAGATGTTGTTCTTACTCTCAAAAGCAGATCACAAATATGTAGTGAATAGTGCATTTGTTGGGGATTTTCAGCAGCAGCAGCAGCAGCGTGACAGTGTGTGTGGGACTGAATCTGTTACGGGGAGTGTGTATGGACTCAAATGCAACACACTAGAATGATTGAAGCAGTCTTTAATAAAGGCAAACGAAATCTTACGAAAACTCACTGCAGAGTTGTGTCCAGGATACTCCAGAATATCTCATCAGAACAGATCCAAAAAATGACAAGAGCACAGACAGTAATGAAGGAATAACAAAAGGAATCACAAAAGACGAGGAGTCGAAGAGAGGAGAACAATCCAGCAAAGGCTGAGTGGAGTGAAGTGGCTCATATAGAGTCCTGATTAGTTGTTGGCTGCAGCTGGGAACACAGGTGACAAGATGAGGTGGGAGTGACTGACAGGTAAGGTGAGGCAGAGGCGGGGTGAGTAGAAAAGTACTGAATACAGAATACGGCAGACAGAACAGAGACCAGAACTAAAACAGACAGAACTATACATTACAGGAAAAGGCTGACAGCATAGCAGACTATGACAGAACAGAGACTAAAGGCCGAACAGAAACTAAGATGGAACTATGACATAGAACACAGACGGAAAACTAAGACATAGAATAGACATAGAATAGACATTTAATATCTGTTCATTCTATTTAATTCAGGTGCAATATTCATATTTGATATGTAATATCAGTTTCATTCCAGTCAACTAGCAATAATTGTAGCAATAATTCATGTTGGTAATTTTGTTTAATTTGTTAAAAGTGTAAATACCTTTTCAACTTGTGTATACTTTTTTTTTACTATTTAACTGTCTATCTCTTTGCTGCTGTACAGTGTAAATTTCCCCACTGTGGGACGAATAAAGGTTTATCTTATCTTATCTTATCTTATCTAGAACTAGGACACGACATGACAGCAGAGACAAGGAACTAAGACCGAGACAATGAACTAAGACAAGACTGGACCACGACATGACAAGACTATGACGAGAAAAAACTAAAGGCTAAACAGAGGCCTGGCTGGCAGAACTATGACAGAATCAGTTACACTGGTCATGGTCATGATAACGAAGAAAGGACGGCTGGATATTAATGACGATGACATTGATGGGGATGATAACAACAGAGCTAAAGGTCATGTTCCTGGACATGTATCGGACTGTGGGACTGAAGAATTTGAAATTGGAACAGGAGAGCTTTAATCTTTTCTTCAAGGTATGTAATGATTATTTAATAATGATATTTTATCATTTTTCTTTTTTTTTTCCACTTTATCTGTATTGCTTTGAACAGTCTGAACCTGGAGATGAAGGCCCAAACATGTTAGTGGTAGATACAGAAAATCAAAGAACTCATTCTGGACTTTTTAATTTTGTAAAAGTATAGTTTGTCCCATATCTGTGATTAACTAAAGGAAATCTTAGTTGCTGCTTTTCTCACATATTCCTCCCCAACCTTTATAATTAGGCTCACAAAGCAACACACAATCTGTCTCAGTGTGCAAGGTGACACTTCTGAAAATAAATCTCAATCTGGCTCTGTCCTGGCCGATCAAACACTGCAACACAAGCTGTCATTTGTCACCAGACGTTCACAGTCTTGTAGTACCTGGTCCATTTGGCGCGAGGGTCACTTGTGAAAGCTTAAAAATGGAAGGTTTACTAGCTGCCGAAATATGTGCTTTCTGTCTAAATTCACATTTTCAGCCACCAGACTCATACCTTTTTCCACAGTCCAGTTTTCTGCCTATCGCCTTTAATATATCCAGCGTACATCCTGATGTTACATCTTCCATAACTCAGCTCACCTGACTGCAGAGCTTCATCTGCAAACAGACACGCTGTCCAACAAGTTATGATTATTTTTAACCACATGCACCAGGAATACAGTACACACACGCTTTTATCTGGCAAACATCAAAGAACAGGCCAAGACTGCAATTAAAAAAGATTTCTGCTTCTGTTTTTGCATATTTGTTGAATTAAAGATATATATATATTTATTTATCGCTGCTCACAAAAGCAGTCAAGTAAAAAAAGCCATTAATTAGTGTAACCTTCACTGGTACGATAACCTGTTGAAGGATTCCTGACTATTTCTAATTACAGCTGCTAATATCTGTGATGTAAAACTGTTTTCACACTGTAATCATTAGTCATTTTGTATCTGTAATTGCTGCCTCTTACAGTCGCTGCTAAATGATATTGTAATTTTTTAAGTCTGTCGATCCGTCTCGGCTTGTCAGTGAAATGTCAGAATAAAATTAAGACCGTCCTCTGGAGTGTTGCTGCGAAGTCAGAGAGAGGTTTTACCATTAATTCTCTTGTCTTCTTCACTGCTGGCATCTTTATTTATCTCTGCTTGAGGACACTTACTCAGAGGGCACTTTTGCATTTGTGTCATCTGACTTGAACATCACATCTCTTTGCTGCTGCTGCTTCCTTGCACTCGGCCTCAGTCCAGACAAACACGGAGGTAACATATAGAGCAGTGGTCAAGCGCTGTCACAGTCCCTCTCAGTTTTGCCGTGGGGGGTTCTGCAACTTGATGCACAGCCACTTTAATGCCTCCATTTTCTCTGTCTTTCGTGTTGACATTGTGACCCACAAAGCTGTCGTCCTGAGCTGTCGATGACTGTGAATCACTGAATTCCGTGCCTGAGGGATCGTTTGGTTTCACTTGCACGAATCTGCAAACTTCGCTGAATAGTTAGTTTGTTGTAATTTGTTGCTATTGATCCTTTGCGTGAACCAAGCATTATCACATGTTCCCAGATTTGAAAACTGCAGCAGCGTGGTTAGCACAGATCCTTCCTCAGAAACTCTGGCCACATATGGGCTGACAGTAGGGCTCTGTTTTGTGTTTAATCAGATATTTTTTGAAGCTTTGTTTTTTTTCATACTGTCTGCCTTTGTTTGTATTCTAAGTGAGACCTAATCAGGTTAACCACAGGCTTTGAAAGTCTGTTTGCTGTGCCTCTGTTCCTTGGCTTTGATAATGTTTGCCTGGTATTGTATTCAAAGCGTGGTGTAAATCAAATACGAGGTTAAAACCCTGCACGACAGGAGAGCTGAAGGCCCCGTTTGGATGAATGGGAGACATACAGATCATTGTTGGATTGTTTTTACCATAATGCGCTTCTTTTCTTAAAGGATCAGTTTGGCATTTTGGGAAATACACTATTTGCTTTTTTGCAGGGTGTTAGATGATAAGACCCTGGCTCTTATAGATATAAGAATGGTATCAATCCTCTCATCTAACTCTCTGCAAGAGAGCGAATGAGTTTGCAAAATGTCAAACTCTTCTTTAAATATATTTATCGTAGTTTATGAGACATCTTAGTTTCTGTGACTGACTGATCTGAAAATGAAAACTATGCACAAACAAAGTACAAAAAGCTTTCGATATAAAAAATATATAAACCCTAAATTATGCTTCACAACATGGATAGAGGTTTATTAGATTTTTTTATTTTTTCTTTCCGCTACTAGATCTGTCTATCCAGTAGTAGATAGATAGATAGATAGATAGATAGATAGATACTTTATTGATCCTTTACAGGAAATTACTTTGCTACAGCAGCTACATTAATTCTCAGAATAAGAAAAACTCATAATCACACAAAACAACCAACAATAACAACCAATAAATTAAGAATACATATATACATGTATATACAACATGTATAACTTATATGGATTAAGATAAATGAAATGAGTGATGAACGGTGACATAAGGAATACTACTGTTATTACAAGTATTAGTAGTATTACTCCAACCCCTACTGCGATTACAGCTAATAACTTTATTTCTCTCCGACGTCACAACTAGCACAATCAGTCCCATTTGCTTGATTCCCTTAAAGTAATTAAGAGCACAGTTGGATATGAAGTTGTGAGCTTCCCCTTTCAGCTATTCAACTTCTACAAGTGAACATGTTGCCACACACAGTTCAACACTTTATATACAAATCAAGATCCTGTCAGAATGATGTGCTTTCAAAGGGCAGCCGCTGTTATTTGTGAGTCACGTGAGTGGAATTCTGTTTGAAGACGTTCTTTTTCTCATTCTCGTGTGACATTGTGAAAAAGCCAAAATCTCATGAGTTCCAAGGATCTTTTAAGCCGGGGCTCGAGAGGGAGAGTGTAGTAATACATGAAAAGCACAGCAGTTAAAAAAAACAACAACAGAGAGGAAGAAAACAACAAAATTATACAGATTTTTCCTTGCCAAAAGGCCTGTTCATTTGCATAAGTGGGCATGCCCTTGACTAACATCCATCAGATCTTTCTTTCCTATAAATCCCTCTCATTTTGTGGCGGGCTCTGAGTCAGACTGGAACAAAGTTTCTTATTAAGAGGGAAAAAAAGACATGAAGCAGGAAGTCTTTTAGTCTAATATTATGTAGGACTAAACAGCACCGAGAACAGATGATCCTCCTGCGTGGTTATCACTGTTTAATTCTTGTACCCGTTCTGACATAAGAGCGTTGCACTTTTTTTTTTTTATCTTTTCCTTGTTGCCCTTTGAGATTTTCTTTTAATGAAAATTGTGTTGGAAATGAAATGCGAAATCCTTTATCTGCCTTTCCATCTGTACTCCAGCCTTTCATGGAAGTTGGAGGTTTTTAAGCTTGAGAAAATGATAACTGACTGTTTATCAACTCCCCAAAAGCAGTTCATTTCTTCGAGTGGAAAGAGCGTATAGCGAGTGTAATATTATCTAACAACTTTTTGCTTGAAAAACATGGTGGCTTCCTCATTACCTCTGTGTCTTCTCCAAAGCAGTGGCGCTTAAAAAAAAATTGCTCTTGCTTTACACATAAGCCTCGTGTGTTAGTGCCTCTGCCCTCACTGCGAGGAAAAAAAAGAGTCTCCAAAACAAGCTCTAAAGACCAAAGATTATCCAGCTAATTACATATTATCTGAGACAACAGACAGCCATGGGAGGACCCAAAAAGGCACACACTCAACCACTAAGCAGGCAATTACAATTACTATCAGTTCCACAGTTTCACTGATGAGGAAGGTGATAATGGTGACAATCACGATGACTAACAAAGCATGGAGTAATCAGAACTGGCGATTGGACCCTGCAGCCGCAAGAAAAGTGCTAACAAGGTACCCGCTGAGAGACACACACAGTCTAGGTACATAGAGCAGGAAGCGTAATCAGTCACATAACGCTCGGCGTGGACCGAGCAATGGTCGCAGAAAGAGCAGGATTTAGACCGTTTTGAGCATCAGACACCAAAGTAAGCAGTATTTTTGTGTCCAAACTGGACGAATGTTGGGCTTGACAGTTTGTTTTTGCCACCTGAGGAGACATTCAGAAGGCAGCAGACTTTCATTGAGTCCTGAACATGGAGCCTTATGAAAGAAATTTTGTTCACATCTCTCTCGCTTCACTCAGGTCCAAACATCATGGGGCCTCATTATCTCTGTCAAGTAAAATTAATCAGCCATTTATTACTTACTATTACTGAACTAGTTGTAAAATTGAGAGTAATTGAGCTCTGTAGCCAAAAACTAGTGGAGAAAATGAGCTCTAGATTACAGCCTGAAATATCTCTTATAAGATAAACATTGCAATGTAAAGCAGAATGTACCAGTATAACATTTCTAGTAAACGTGACTCTCGGTTTGCGTGAGAAATAGTTATACAGTCCGAGCGAAACTGGATTGAGTAATTACTCCTCCGATGTGCGTTCACATATTCTCCTCACATTTTCAGCCACCTCCTTGAAGGCTCACTAAAAGCTTAACAGGCCAATTTGTACTACAGCATGAGGTCAGTCTCTTGTGGGTTTTCAGCTGGTTTGCTCTTTCCAAACAAAATGCCTTGCAGGGAGGTGAAATAATGAATTTTTTCCCCATTATTTAAGTCAGAAGAATGCATTGGATCGTGTAACAAACAACTTTATATTTTGCTATATTCTCTGAAAGAAGTCTTGCGCTATTTATACATTGTAGAAAGATGTGATTACACAAGGGTCTAACCTCCATTTTAATAAAACTGTTTTCTTTCAAGTCTGCTCTAAGTTGTTTGAATGCATTCAGAATCATTATCAATTGCATGTGTAATGCATTCAGAATCAATTAGTTTGCCTAAAATAACCGTTAAATTGACGTGACAAGGAAGCAGCATGGGCATCTTGCTTTCATAATGAAATCGAAGGTGCCGACATTTGAGTAAAAGATTGTTCAGAAGTTTTTCAAAGCTCTTGAAATATCACAAAGATTTTAGTCTTGCAAATCAATACATTTTTAATCGTGTGTGCAGTTTGACATGATGTTAAGGGCAGGATGAATTTAAAAAATATATATTCTCCA
This sequence comes from Holacanthus passer, assembly GCA_025331565.1. Taxonomy (NCBI): domain Eukaryota; kingdom Metazoa; phylum Chordata; class Actinopteri; family Pomacanthidae; genus Holacanthus; species Holacanthus passer. The sequence continues at coordinate 3,191,919 of JAFREQ010000047.1, read as the reverse complement.
AAATGTGTTGTTTCTCAAAAAGTTAAAGAGGGTTTTTTATGTAAATAAAGACACGATAGTGTCACAACGTTAAAACTCTCCACAGCTGTTGTAAAGCGAAAGTGAGTATGGAATACCCAGAAGAACAAGCAAAGAAGGAAGCAAAAGAGGCGTAATGCGTAACACAACAGTGTTGGCGTCCCACTCTGTCAGCTCCCCCTTCTTACGCAGACATTGTTTTGGCTCTGTTACTCCCCTGCTGGCTTAAAGGTGAAACAACAATGCCCCCGCATTCAGTGTTCATACATCGTATAGGCAGAACAGCTCAACATTCCCGCCTTGAACATGCTGTGTAAAAGAAGAAGACAAGTTAAAAGTTTTCACGGCCTTGCCATGCCTCCTAATGACCACTAGGAGGCAGAAACGCTAACTGCAGATGAATGAATGAAAGTGTGATTGAGGCACCTTCTTCATCCATGAGACGCTTTGAATCTAAGAAATTATGTATTTGGTGGTTTGTGTGTGTATGCGTGTGCGTGTGTGTGTGTGTGTGTGTGTGTGTGTGTGTGTGACAGACAGTCATTGACAGATGTATATTACAACAAGAAAATGCATCGATCAGTTCATTGTGGCTGTAACACAGAAGGCTGATCCACTTTAAAGAGAACTCCAATGATGTAGCTTTGCACTTCTGTAACATTGTCAGACTCACTATGAACAGTTGAAAATAAAAGGATCAAAATAGATGCAGCAGAGCTATCGTGCTTCTTGTACCATGGATTTTCCTTCCCTTCAAAACCGCCTGTCCACATTACCCATAATGCAACTCCATCACCGACCATCGGTCAGAGATTTGGGTGAGTTATGCTCGTAGCGGCTGATGTAGCCTTGAGCCACTCGCCTCAAGCGGAGATTAAGAGCAGGCTACAGAGGTTTGGAAAGCTCATTTCTTTCTAACTCCATTTTCAAACTTGGAGTCTTCAGCCCCGGCCAACATCGAGTCACATCAATCGAGGCAATTTATCAGATTTCGCGCAGCTCCCTCTGGGTCCACAAAAGGCTGTAACACCTGTAAACAGACTTTGATGTGTAAAATTTGTGGAGTTACCGTTTTGACAACCGCTTCAGTTTGAAGCCAACTTCAGTAATGTCATGTCTGTTAACTGGTTTTCAGGTCATCATGGAGCCAATGTATCGCTGCACCACAGCATTTTGGTGAAGATGTATTGATTGATCACGCCACAGCAAACATTTTCCACAACAAATCTGCAGATAACTGAAGACAAATGGCAAATTGAATTGATTGTAAATAGAGCTAACAAATGATCCTACCTTGATTTTACCAAAAAGAAAATATAGTCACACACAAGAAAAGTTTAGTTGGTTGTTTATGGTGTAATTATGCTAAATTTGGGAGTATTCCCTCAGGGTGACTTGGCAGGATCCAAAACTATAAAGATGCAATATGCTCACCTCATTCCTCTGATGGAGAATCTGACTTCCAGACCTTAGTGGATTTGTTGTATAGCTGATCCTGACAGAGTTTCAGGGGGCAGACCTCTATTTAATCAAGTGACTTGCTCCGCTCTGATCGCAGCATCTTGCCTCACTAATCTGTAACTCCCAACTTAATCATTCGCATCCACTCCGGTGACGCAGTAGTAAATATAACTTTGACCTTCAGGGAGACAATCACATATTCTCATTAGTTTTCTTGTAAGATACATGACCAAAGACTGTGACAGAAATATCCATCCATCCATATATATAGACCTATATGTAGTTTTAATCGTATCCCAGAACAAATACAGAACATATAATCATGCCATTGTATGAAGATCTCATTAAGGTTACATGCACAAACTTTTATAAAGTAGAAATAGGCTTTTCAAGGTCTCTTACTCGACATACAGTCGTCCCTATATGAGCTGTCGCTGATCACTTCTTGCTCGGTGCACAGTCTCCTCTCCTACTACAGCTATATGTCATCAGTAAACCTCCATAAGCTGTTCACAATAATGCAAGGTGATTTATCAAGGCCTGGGTCACTGCTTTGTTGAGACTCAACGAATGGATGAATTGCACAAAATGAATTGAATGTACAAATTCACATGCTATTCTCCCTGACTGTGCTTCTCCTCCTCCTCCTCCTCCTCCTCCTCTGTTTGTGAGGAGTCAAGGATGTAACATGTGAATCCTCGCAGCGCAGAAGCACCAGCGGGGGGTCTGAATACACCTGAGCTTTGCTGTCTCGCTGGAACCCCTGGCGAGATGAAGGACTGTGTTTACTGAAGAAAAGGACCTCTGAAAGGTGGCTGACATCACGTCTGCCTGCTGTAAAAGCAGACTTGCATCGGGGAGACATCTCAGCATCTCTTTTGTGAGAAGCCTCCTGCGACATGTATGTGTTTGTGGTGAGGTCTTCTTTCTTTTTCCTGTGTATCTGCTCCACCTTTGTGATGTATCCATACATGCCCATGGCCTGCCCATCTTCAGCCCGTCTTAATGATGAGGTAAATACAGGAAAGATTTCCATTTACTCCTGTGTGTATCTTGTAAACAGAACACTTCATCTGCCCTGTGCTTTCTCACAATGAAGCATCGTGCCACAGGGAGTTCTCTGCACCCATCTCTTTGTGTGCTCTACCACCCCCAACTGGCAGTGACGCACACCTGCAAAACCTCTGCTTGTTTTCGTCCTTCACAGATCATAAATGCATCCATTTGTTACTTTAGCACCACTCTGGAAAGGGCATGGCTTAAAAAACAGGTCGCTGAGCTGGTGCCAACCTTATGAATACAAATACATGTGTGAGTTAGAAAATACACACATGTGTGACGTTAGAGAATGAGTGTTTCTCCGAGGAGAAAGATGAACGAGGATGGAAAATATGTTCCCTCGGTTTTACTTGTCCAATCAATAACACATTTTTATATTTTACATGCATTACAGTTTGTCAGGAACCTGGTGCTGACGAAAATGCCTGTGTTTTACTCACAAAAATCCACTCTGGTTTAATTCCCACAAGCATGTACTTTATGCACTGAAAGTGGGAAGCTTATCTTTATTACTTGTCATTGTAATAGACTCATTGATTTGTTGTCTTAACAACTTATTCTTTTTGGGGGGGGATAGTCGGCAGCTGAGGCTTTTCCCAGCCTTCTTTATGCAGACGTCAGGAAAAACTTCACGCCTACTGTACAGGCAATTTAAAGTCGCTGACACACCCGACCTGCTCGTCTTGGGGCTGTCACAGGAAAATGCACAAGGGGATTCACACGCAGGCTCCACGAAGACATGATCAGGAACAATAATCAAACCCCACACTTTTTTTTTTTTTTTTGCTTTGAGGAAACAATGTTAGCCATGAATGAGTTACTTGCCGTGTAACTACCAATCTCATCACCATTAAAAAAAACTGTTTGACCTGTTGGCAAATATGCATATTTGCTTTCTTTCTATTCAATTCAATTCATTTACAACATCTATTATTTATAGATGTTTTATGTAAAGCAGGTCTAGACTCTACTGTTTATAATTATAGATCCAACCATTCTCACCGTGAGCGAGCAGAGAGAACAAACAGTAGCACGATGCAAGTTCCACATACCTGCATAGAGATCACTTGCGGTATCAGTCGTCTCATCTAACTTGCAGCACAAAAGCGAATAAGCATGGTTCCCAAAATCTTGAACTGTTCCTTTAATATCTTTTGTTAGCAGTCCTTACAAACTGTAACCACTCTGATCTTAAATTTCAAAGGGTTGTAGATCATGTTTTTCTCTGTGTCGTCAAACAAAAGCTGGGTGTAGTGTCATGGTACCAGTGGACTGTGGATTTATCTGTGACATAATATAATGAACTAGCCCACGAACGGCACACTGTAGATGTTTAACCAAAGGATCACTGGTGCGAGCCACACTGCAAATTATTAGGCCACAGGTGAGTTGACTTAGACACCGTGCTCTCAAATTAATGTGCCATCCAGTGAGATATTACAGAAACGCAGTGAGTGCAGTTGTTGGACTTTACATCACAGAGAGATTAGAACGGATGGATTTTCTGTTCTCCCCCATTTAGCATGTTTGTGTCCTTGGTGGGCATACCATTAACAGCTAGACTTAGATGAATAAATATTCACACACTGAAGCAATGAAATACTGTGCTCCGTGAAAAACACAAATATCTGCCGTGATTAGAAGAACTTTCAATAAAATCATACATTCATCTTTCATGCCACACAGTGAACGTATGAGTGTTTGTCAGCTTTTATTTACTGTCCGTATTACGCCTTTTCCAAACTGGTGATTGCTATGATACCAAACTCTGTCCACAGGCCAGAGATGATGTTTAGACACCGCAATCAAAGTACTGAAGTGAGACTGATAGAAATTACTGGGTAATGATAACAATAATTAAATAAGGTGAGTCAACCAGAGCGCCTCCACTCACTGGCTTTAATTGTGAATCATAAATTTCACACGGGCACCCTAAGACATGTGTTCCCGGAGAACAGAGACTCACCTGCTCGTGACTGGCTGTAATATCCAGACAGTAAATTTAATGGTGTCGAATGTCAGGCATGGCTACAATCAAGAAGTGTGAGGAAATGAATGCATTATGGTTGCAGAGGAGTGAAGAGAAAGAGGACCTACAGTACCTCAGTGTCAGTCTAGGTGTGTACTATATGAATACACATATGTGGTATGTACATATTTGGAGACGCCGCCAAGCTTGTTTTGACAGTGCAGCCGAGCTCAGAGGAATAACACTCAGCCTGTGTGTCAGGGATCGTTCTTAATTACCCTCAATCTGAGCACCACTGTTTGTTTCACAGACTAATGACTTAGATGGGGATTAAGCACTTGGCACTGTGCTAATTAGCCCACTAGCACTCCCTGGGCATCTCGACGTGAGCCTCCGACCAAAAACCCACCACGGGAAAGGCACCGTTAGTCTTTCCTCTGCCCCGTCCGGTCTCTGGCTCCCCATGTGTGACATATTGAGTAATTTTATCACTTTGGGTCTCAAACTGATGTTTAAATGACACAATCTGAGAAGTTTAAAGGTGAACTTAGTCACCCTAAAGGGTCAACTGACTTGAAATGTGTTGTATTTTATAAATCCATCATGTGTTTTCTAATATAAAATCCTAATCTGAAAAGAGCTTTAGCTGCAAAATAATCCAGTTGTTTTCCTCTGAAATATACAGTAGTTGTCTAGAATAGAAAAGTAGAGTTAAACAGAAGTACTGAAGTGAAGTAAACCTCTATATTTCACTAAAGTGCAGTAATTGTGTAAATGTGCTTACTTGCTCAATTCCTTACTGTCTTCATTCATTTGATGCACTTTGAGCTGCTTTTCTTGTATCAAAGGTGCCATATAAAGTTTATTCATATTTTTTTATAGCTATAATTTTGCATCCTTGTGTGAGTCAAGGTGAGAGAGAACAAAATTGAATCCAGCAGGAATTAAATTTGTTCAACAGTGACTCGACGCATCAAAAACCTCAAACTCCGGCTGTGATTTCATTTGATCTTAATTCTTTTTGAGTGAAAACAACCACAGTGACAAACTCAAATGATTCACTGATGTCTTGTCGGCGATTAGTGAGATTGACTTTGTCCAGCATGATGGCTTTTAGATGGGCGCTTCTCTTAGGTGTGTCTGTGTGTGTGTGCTCTTGCAAGTTCTCTTGATCTGCTCACTTCATCAGATATCAGGAGCGTGTATTAGCAGAGCTCTATAATGAAGCGTTGATGAGAGTTTTGTCAGAATCAATCAGTATGATGAAAAATAATTGGAAAATGGTTCAGGCTGAAAATGGTTGTTTACAGCAGCAGCTTCTGTCCTTTGCAGGGCTCATATTAACAAGGTTATATCGTATTAAAATGTTCCTCACACATAAGTAACTATCTCATATTCATTTTCCTGTATTGTACTTTCCAGTCTCTCGTCCCAAGCTATCTGAAATCTGCAAATAATTACCATCCTCTGAATCGTATCTCCTAAACATAATAACATTAACACATACCAAGATTTTCCCACATTGTTCAACTTCAGAAAGAGAGATTAAGAATGAAAGGAAAACATTTCCTCGTTTCCATTCGCTTCTTTGATTTAATTACTGCTGTGCTGTAGTCCAACCCTCAGGAGAGCCTATGGATTAAGCATCATAATTAAGCAAACCCACACAAAAAAATTGCTGCATCCACTCAGAATAGTTGGAGCCAAAGATCAAAACTGTGGGGCTTAATTAAGCAATCAACATTTTTTTATGTCTTATGCTTATTGATTTGCATACTGTCTTCCTGTCTCAAAAAAAAACAACAAACCACTTCCATTCTCAAATCTTCCAATTAAATTTAAACAGTTACCTGTATACACATTCTCAGAGATCGGTAGTTGGCTCTTGTTACTCACCATTAATGTTTCTAGACAGAAAATGGAAAACAGATGAACATGCATAATTCTATGATTCGCACTGGCAGTGTGTAGCGCTTTGGGGCCGGTGTAGCCAGTTTAATTGTGCAGATATTTTTGAGCTAAACGTAGACAAAAATGTATGTTTTTAATAAGATTACACGACATATGCTGTTCGTTCGCAATGCAAATGAATGTAGGCAGTAATTGAAACACGCTGTGTGTTTCCACCATGGAGCAAAACTCCTCCACCAAGACCAGACGAAGGAGCCTTGTGCTTTAATGGTGAGAAAAGACTCCTTCAAAGATGAATGTTATTTTTTTTGACATAGCAATTAGCAAACTATTATTTGACTCATTTATTATTGTGTCCCATTTGCTGAAATACTATAATACTAATATAAAGATCTACGTTGGCAGGTTAAACAAGTGCAAATTTCTTAACAGCACGCTGCAGGTAGCTAAACCTCCGATGTAAGTGCTGTTTTATTGTTGCCAAGGCAGCCATCTTTAAAGCTAATATGCAACACTAGGAACATTTTGGCTGATTTAGTGCTTAGTGGCAGGAATTGTTTGGACTCACTACCTCACCCATAAGAATACAACTACAAAATTATAAAATGCCATGATGCAATATAACAGTATGTAACACTGTACTGGTGAAAAAAGGTTGTTTGAAGTTGTTGATGATTTTTAAACCACAGGGAACATTACGGCCTATTCTCAGCCTGTTGCACAAAGTGAACGACCTGAGTCTCCTCAACTTGTTTTTCAGTTTATTAGTAGTATGAACTCTTGTAAGTACCTCGTATCAGAGCACGACCTCGTGCTCTGATACAGATCCACCGGTGGCTTTAATTTTCAGGTGCGGATTTCTCCTCTCCGCCTCTCTGGAGATCCTGAAACCCGCTATGCAGAAAGTGAAAATGAAAGGTGACAGTGTGTTTCCCAGCGAGCGTCCTCTCTGTTCCGCAGCATTTCCGCCACAATGCTCCGCGGGAGGCCCAACCGCACTGCATCTGTCAATTAAATAGTCTGTAATCCAGGACGTCATGCGGCTGTTCACCTGCTTCACTTTGAGCTTCACCCTGAGGGGCTGAATGGCCATGAAAGAGGTGCAATCAAAGGACATGATTGCCATCGTGCAACCACCTCTCTGGGTGGGAATGAGCCCTGTGGAATTGCTACGTGATGAAATTGTCCAAAGCCATTGTGGTACACCGGCTGAAAAGAATAAACTACATTTGAATATAACAATGTCTTTATTGTTATATTATGAGAGTCTGTCCAATACTGGCAATCGTTATTTTTCTAGTCTCCATAGTTTACTCTCAAATTGTTCAATTGCACTGTTGAAGATTGACTGAAAATTATATTAAAAAACCCATATTGTTGTGATTTACAGTCTTTAATATAGCTATATTTGTGAGCCTGTGAATTGATTCATTTTGATTCAGTTTTCACTTGCTGGATCGTTCCTACGAAACATGCACACCCTGAACAGGAAATAACGGACTCCTAGGTCCAACCTCCCTCTCTCAGCACACAGCACAGCAGGACGATGGCAATCAAACACATCATTTCAGTGGTGTTTTCTCACGAGAACCATTTGATTGCACACTGGAGTCGAGCTTCACTTAATTGACTCTTTTCTCTACCAACAATTATGATGAAACCGTCACTAAATAAATGGCACTTTGATCATATGATTACTTGTGACTGAAAAGATGCTCAGAGGTATAACAATCACCAACCCAGTGCCGAGCAAAACTGTCTTTGTTAATGGGTCACTTAAGGCAGCAGGTTTTGCCAGTTTCATGTTTGCATGTTGTTATTACACTGCTGTACTTTACAATGTGTCCTGTAATGCGCCTTTTTATCTGCTTATACCAAAATTATTGCTTTTTTTTTTTTTCATACATCATGTTTTGAATTAGTGCAACAGCAGCAAATCGGTTTCTGTAGGTCCTGGGGCGTCTTTCTCTCCTGGCTGCTCTGTGGTCTGTCCACTGTCCAGGTGTCCATGAGAGGAGGTCATGTGGCTCAGGTCCTGAAGTTGCTCAGCGCCACCTGGAACCAATACATATATCTGTATGTTTGTCATCATGATTTGTATATACTGTGATTTTTTGGGGGGTTTATCTATTCTGTTCAAACCTGTCCACCCTGGGAGAGTGATCTCTCCTCTGTGGCCCTTCCGGTTTCATAAATTTTTTGGCCATTAAAGGGTTTTGGGGGGAAAATTTTTCCATATCTGAATTGAGGATCGAAGGATTGAGGGTGTCATGTGTAAACCCCTTAGGCAAATTGTGATTTGTAACATTGGGCTATATAAATGAAATTTACTCAACTTGACTAGTTGCTTTGCATGTTAATACTTCTAAATGCTACTGTGGATGAAATTGGTCATTCTACTATGATGTGGAATCAACACAGAATATTAATTTCTTGCCACAAACACCACATGTAAACACACTGAAATTATAAATTGTACCAGCGTGCCAAAATGGCTTTGCAAAAAAAAAATATATCCCTCGAGAGCGGCTGAATTTGTTTAGAGATTTGCAGTTGTGTGTATGTGAGCATGTGTGTGTTAACAATATATTTTACAACTTCTCAAAAAGTTGGGACGCTGTGTAAAATATGAATAAAAACAGACTTTAATGGTTTGCAAATCATTAAACACCAATATTTAATTGAAAATAGTGCAAAGACAACTTTTTTGGAATTGAGGTTGTAAATGTCACCTCTGAACATGTGTTTCATTCCCTCACTGCTGTCCTCCTGTCCCTTTCACATGGACACCGTGACACTTGTGAAGAAATAATTCAGTCATTTTTTTTTCTCTTCAATGATTATCATTTTGTCTCATCAAAGCTAACCCTTCAGTTAAATTCACTGCTGAAATAGAGTTATTATGTGAGTCCACCAAGGTGGTTATTTCTATTTCTGGCTCTTCCTGTGAAATTGGTATTCATTAATCAGAACCTTAGGAAGACAGGTGACTTTTCCTTGGAGCAGCAGGCAGGTTAACATGTGAAACATATACTCTATACTATACAATACTATACTGGCTATATTATAGTTACATAAATTCTCATTGCATACTTATTATCCACAGGAAATATCACATAGACTTGAGGATCAATGTTCCTACAACAATGGGCAAAGAAACTTCAGTGCCGCTGGTGTAATGGTGAACACTTGTATTCTACACACACTGCCGGCTGTATTAGCAGATGAGAGGTCATTAAAATGCTGGGAAAGGGGCTTCAATCAATTTAGGCTATAATTACATATTAACAACTGGGATTTTACACGTTGATGTATGTATTGGCAGGAGGCTTAAGGCTTACTGATTGTTGTTAGTGGCTTTTTGTGTTCATTTGTTGCTTCTCTTGTTTTCACAGTTGCTGACTGGAAGGTCACGTCTACTCTCTGATACAACACTTTTCTGGCAGCTTATCCAGTAAAATCTATTTCATTCATCCACGTACAACAGTATCAGTTAAAAATCAGAATCTCCACCTGACAGCTGTTAATGACTTGAAGACATCCCATAAGCATATATTGAATATCCATATGTGAAAATATGTCAAGCCCATGCAAATATGTATGTTTATGTATGTATTGTTGCTATAGATATCACATATACAAATTACACATACACACATTGTATATTGTGTACATGTACTGTATGTGACATATATGTCACTAATATATGTGTCATGGAGTCTTAACATTGATTTTATATACAAATTTGACATTATGTATATGAATTGTAAATACAACATTTTTATGCATCAATGTGGGACAGATGCAAAGGCATGCTTTAAGTCTTAAATCTTTCAGTGAGCTAACAAAAAAAGTAATACATCGCTATTTAAACATTCATCACGATATTTAACTACATGACTGAACAAAACACAGAAAGGAAAATGACTGGATCACTGCATTTGTAATAAATCAGAAAGGCTGCATTTCAGCTTTTATAATTAGATTTAACTATAAGGACAAACTAGATCACCCACTCTGACAGAGCTGAGTGGGAATTAATAGTATAAAATAATAATAAATCATATCAAAAAATCTGAATGGTGGCACCTTATTTCATAATGTGCTCAACATATTAAAGCAAAATTGAAGTTTGTGACTTCTACTCAAAGTTCAGTTTTACTTTTACTTTACTTTTTACTGCAGTTTGAACTGTGTCAATAGCTTAAATGACTTCTGGGTGCTTTCGTGTTTGTGTACTCAACTACACATCTGCTCCCTACTACGTACTGCGTGACCATGGGATACCATGTGCTTTAAGAAAATACTGGTAAATTTGAGTACTGCAATACTTTTTACTGCACTGATTCTGTGAAAGCCAGCTTAGTCTGACCACTAGGAGACAGCGTTGTACAATTTTGTTGAAAAGCTGCATAGAACCACAGTAGCTACAGTTTAGTCTAAGATAAGATAAGATAAGATGAGAAAAGATATTCCTTTCTTAGTCCCACAACGGGGAAATTGACAAGGTAGTCTGGAGTACTGTCACAGAGATAATTCATATTTTTTTACAGTGTTTTACTACATCGCATGCAATAGATTTTTTTAGACATGACAAGCAGTTGTGACTTAAACTGAGGGGGAATGATGACAAATTTCAGGAAGTTTAGGCATTAGTCAAATTCAAATGAAAGAATGAGCTAACATCTGCACCACATCCTCCTCAGCCGTGAGCCTGGTCACTCCGATACACCAAAGATGAAACTGATACATTTTGAGTCAGTGAAATTATCTCACACTTGTTTTTACGGTCGCATTTGATTAAACACAGTTTTAACAAATGAAGCAGGGACATGTCCAGGGGTGGCACTGGGCCCTCGTGTCATCGGAGTGTCAACCCCAACCCCAAGTGCTACTCCATTATCCTAAATTATGACTGTCTGTCTGCACAATAAGAGGCAGGATCTTCGTTAGAACCAACTATTTGAGAGTATTTTTGAATGTGTATTGTGTTCTACTCTAAAGTATGGAGGCTTTATTTTATATTCGTATGGTGATGATCTGTTGTGTTGTGATTGGTAGAACTATTTATCCTTTGAATAAAAACACAGGAATGTAAGAAACTGTAAGATACTGTAATGTTAGGAATGAAAGTAGATATGAGAACTGGTAAATTAATGCTATTCGACCCCAGTCAGATAAGTCTGGACACACCGATTAAATACAGCCTAGTGAAGCATGTGTCATGCTACATTATCTATTGCGACACTCTTGCCAATGTGCAGGCACCTTAGCTGTGCTCGGAGACATCAACACAAGAACAACAAGACATGCGCTAACGACATACTTCCTCATTACAACATCAGCTTTGGTGCTGTCCAGGGCCTCTTTGCCTTCACCCGCTCCTGCCTTTTTGGACTTGCCACTTAGGAAACAGATTGCTTAAGTACATGTTGTTCCACAGTCTGGGAGCAACGGTGGAAAATGTTCAGTCACACTTATATTTGTACCGGGCCCGTGGCATGTGGAGCAGTACTTTGTCAGAGGATCTAAGGATGTGATACCATAATGTTTAATTCACTGCCATTACAGTGTGATGTATTTAAATATGGTTTAAACAATCATTTGCTAACACTTACAACAGAAGAGGCTGACTCTACATCTTGCATACAGTATAAGGTATCTACTGTATAAAACTGCAGCATACATATGTGTTTGTTGCTTAATCACCACGATTATGATTCAATAACTGAATGAAATTATGAATGAATAATGAAACAGGTTAATAGTAAATAACTGTTAAAACGCATTTTTAGTCTTGGAGTAATGTAAAGTGTAGCTCAATTTTGATTCCACGACAGGTTGGGGACCTCTGGTTCACAGGAATCTATCAAAGTCCTTCATGTCTACATGTTGGTGTCAACATCAGTATATGCCATGAAACCAGTGTTTTACTTTAATAACTTGTCAAGCAAACACCCCGTTTGCCTCTAGGCTTTGATCTGTGAGATCCTTGGCACTGTTAACATAGAGATTTTTTTTACATTTCATCTCTCTTTCTCATCTAAAACTGGTTACAAGGACTGTGACAGAATCCAGGTTGTCATATGTTTGTACATTGTAAATGCAATATGTGTAGCAGCAATAAGCCTTTAAAGAATAACTACACACCAAATTGTTTTGCTTTTGTTTACGCTACACACACATCTACGTTGGCATGTGATCTTAATAAAGGTGATTTTCCCAACAGTACATACTGAGTGTAAAAACTACTTTACTGCTTTGTGACATAATAGGCAAGACTCCGAGGTATATTTCATATCAGCTGCCGCCAAGTATAAATATCAGAACGCTGCTAATTGTAGCTTCAGAGTGAGCCTCACACAGAGCTGCTGGTAGCATTAATAAGTCTGATAAGAGACGGCAGACAGACGACATCATACTACTCAGTCATTATTCCTCTTTTGTAGCGGTAAACATAACACATTGAGCCTGTGTGCTACATTCAGAGCTTTATTCAGTTCTAACAATGGTAACATTAACATTTTCTATATACAGCGGGGATAAAACCATGTACCGACACTCTCCCACACACACACACGCACACACCAGAGAGCCTCTCAGCTACAACACAGATACCAGACAGAAACTTTACAGAGGGTCATGAATGTGCTTCTAGTGACTGTCAAAGCTGTGAGAGCGACATCCGGCTGCCCCAAGGTGTGGCCCTCAGGTAAGTTTAAAGTGCTGCAGGAATATTGGTTACTGGGTTTAGCCAAGGTCATAAACATCTCATGACCTTTAGAGCCAAACATGGAACAACAGCCAGTTAACGGTCAGCAACTAACCTACATAATTACACATGACGATAATAACCAAACTTAAATGTATTATTATAAATCCTGCATAAACATTATTTGAATTTAAAATTTGCATGAGAATGGAGAATCCAGCCAACAACTTGCAAAACAACATTTTGATTAAACAGTCAATTAAAAACAATTACATTGAAGTGATATATTCATTAAATCAAGAAAAGAATCCTAACTCTAATCAAGTATGGCACCGAGGCCAAGAACTAATACTAATGTCTGTGGGTTCAGCTGAGAAAAAGAGTCATGTATAAATCTGTACTCTCATTTTCCAAATGTGTGCCCACAGATTTGTAAACTGTGGGCATGGATTGGGGGAAAGTTACAGTTCATCCTCATCCCGCTCTTACAAAGACTGTTTGGCATTAGTGGACATTTTGAGCCGAGCCCCTAACTGCACCGTGAGTGTATGCTTTTCTTTTTTAGCATCACTGTGCACATTGTTCGTGCTCTGCTGTGCCAAGAGCACAGGAATGACAGACAACATACTAAACATAGCGGGTCATGTCGCTGCCAGTCTGGCTGATTGACGAGACTGTTCGAATGACAGCATGACTGACAGTCCTGCATGCATGTATAATTTGGTAAAGTCATAAAGGGACTCATAGGGCCCCATCACTCATGTTTAGTCCACTGAAATGCATACACAGGAAAACAAGTGCCAGTTGGGTTTTTATAAGCCGTCTTACAAACAGGTGGCATCTGTAGCCAAAAAAGGGATAAAAAATGATCTGTACGATGAATTATTAAGCATCACATCGCAGCTATGACAGCATGGTGGACATTGTAGAAATCCACATATTTACACAGTAGAGCTAATGTAGTGAAAAGCTCCTGTTCTTATGGGAGCAGGTTGCAGATCCATTAACCAGAAACAGAAACAATGAATTTTGCTTGATTTTTGTGTCATGGTTATAAAACAATAAGACTCAAGTGAAAGTTGAACCTCAAACAATGAAATATGAATATAATGGACAGGACAACAAGCAGAGGTCAAAGGTCAGACTGCATGGGATCATATGACCCGATGATGAGAAAGTCAAGCATGTTGTTTCGCCCCCAAATGTATGTCCACGTGAGAGCAAGCAGCTTTAAGGCCAGCCAACAAATATAATGGTAAGGATGATGTTAATGTAACACGGGTTAACACCTTGGGGCTGTTGGAGGAGAAGACGGAAAGAAATGAGAGCAAGAGAGCAAGAAAGGGCAGAGGGGAAAAGAGATACAGCTGTGGAGAGGTAGTAATAGAGAGCAAGAGAAAGAGAAAATGAAATGCAAAGAGAGGTAAGAGTGAAAAGACAAGAAATCATTACAAAATGAAAGTAAGTCATCCAACCACTGCCTTTGTAACGGTCAGCCGGAGCCTTTTCACTTCTCAACCTTTCAACCTTTCAGAACCTACAAGCCTGGAGAAGCCACATAGTAAGTAGACTGACACACTTCGTTCCTCACCTGCTCATGGCGCTCTATGGCCAGTAACAGTAAACACGATGACTCGGTCAAAGAGTTTGCTTTTGACAGTCCTCTTCAGCTGTCTCTTGAATGGCGTCTGGGCCTGAACCTGGAAGATAGGCGAGTCGGTGAAGTGACCCCTCATTAGCGCTGCTGGTGCTGCAGAAAGCTGTTGACTAGTCTCACCAATGAGGAATTATTCCTGCTGCGGCTGCACTCAGGGTTCACCTCATTACCATGTGTGTTGGTAAAAAGACAAGTCGTGATTAACAGTAAATAACTGAAAACAGAAGAGGGTATTATTTGGGGATTAAATTAGGACATAATGTTTTGCTCTGATAGCGTGTGTGTTTATATTTGTCTGCTTTTGAATGCATCTCTTAGGAATTGCCTCCATTCTGACAGGCACAAATGAACTACTGCAAACTCAATAATTCTGAGCTCGGAACATAACAAATTTAATTGAACCAAACTTTAAACTAGATGCAAGATTAATTTACACTTTAACCATATTTTGGATGATTCATTCAAAGAGATAATGCATCTGACATCATTGTACAGATGCACAGCAAACTATGAATATGACTACAAACACAACACAGTGTTTTAATTACTGCTTTTAAAAACATACATATGCAGTAGCTACGCGTGTTAACTGCATGTTCTCCGAGAACTGTGTGATGATGTGCACACATTCGAAACAATGCTTCAGGGTAACTGCACCAGCAACATGAACATATTTTGAATTTTAATTATATACTGCCCTCAGTTTATCCCTGACAGTGAAATTATGATGTCCAAGATTTGTGTTCCTTCAATTAAAATGTGTCCTCCTGGCTTTTCTTCCTCCTTTTCTCTCACTTAATTCTCCTTCATCTCTTTACTCGTTTTCTCTAACTCTCTCCCTGAAAGCTTTATAAGGACTTTCAGATCAAATGACAGGCATTGATGAAAGTGGCTTGCACAATACTGTAAAGAGTTTAATGGTTAATTTTAAGCAGGTACTGCATAACTGCGATTCAAGCGTTAACAATAACTCTATTTCAGGAGCAACACAATAAGCTTTCAAACTACAGTCCCGCAGACTGAGTAATTGAGAGCTGCATTGAAAATGTGTATTTCAATTAGGGCTTTGGTTCTCTGCTTGGAACTAAATGGAAAAGTTGATAATGGCAAAGTTAATGGCACTGAAGTTGATCATTTGTGTCTTTTAGTCTTTTCAAACATAATTGCGTATTGTACTTGGTCTTATGATCTAACTCCTGTCTGCTGTTGAGCACGGCATAAAACTTGAATCTACAGTTCACATAGGGATTTTGCTCCACCAAAAAAGTTATCTTTTACAACAGATAGATAGATAGATAGATAGATAGATAGATAGAACATCAGTCACACATGGTCCTCTCCTGACTTAAGGACACATTGTACTTTGTGGATAGAAAAAGAATGATGACCGCTTACACACATTAATATAGAGTTGGCTGTCAGTGGCAGGGCTTTTCTCTCAAATGCTGATAACATTAGCCTTTAATCACATTTTTTAATTGCATAGTTTTGACAGATATTTTGCACACATGCAAGACTGCAGGGGAAATGATCTCTGGGAGGCATGTGCATCATTTTACAAGGAAATCAAGCACATGCTGACCAGACAAGGAAACAATAAGGTGCTGATTTGTGTAGTCTCTCATGCATGCAGTATTATGCTTTTTCTTTTGGTGTGGAGCCTATTATGGGATGCCTTAACAGAATCTTACTAATGGAAACATGGGGGCTGAATGTGCTGCAGCAGATTATTTCCCTCATTACTATAACAGACTGCTGAACTTGCTCTATCAAGCTTTGCCTTCCTCCTGTGTCTGCACGCAGCTTAGCGTAACATGTCAAAAAAAAAAAAAAAAGGGTTCCACCTCGCCTCCTTCGCTGTGTGAAGGCAGCGAGTCCAGGAAGCTTGAGACTCGGCCCGGTGACCGAGGCTTCGGGGCGTCGCCCGAGCGGAGCTCGGACCAATGGGAGCTCGAGCTGAAACTTTGTAAACAACTCTCACACGCCGCGTTAAAGATCTTCTGGAGTATTTACTACGACGAGAGGCGACGGTGCTGCGGAGCGGAGAGCCGAGCAGGAGCCGGACAGGTGAAGCAGGTCCGTGTTTCATGGCGGTGTGTGTTCGTCTGAGCCGTGTGTGTGTGTGTGTCAGCGGGGAACAGCTGTCATGTAGAGTAGCAAGTGAAGGAGGGAAATATGGAGGGTATGTTTGTTTTTTAGGAGGCGGTCAACAATATGTGAGAGTGCATGTGTGCTATATAACATTAGAGTGTGTGAAAAGTTAAAATCCTGTCATGAGTGTGAAAGTGTGTCAGGTTATTAGTTTGCTTACAGAAGATGAAACCTCAGTGAAAGTCAGTAGAATCTTTTAATGGTGTCATGTTGGCTTCACACTTTTTGACCCCCCTTTTTTTTCCACCATCAGATTCTATGTTTAAGGTCTAACATGGCCTACATGGAGAATGTAAAACTTAATAAGCCCTTTGGCTGATGTTCTGAATCATCTCAATGAGCAGGCTAATGATGGAGTCTCATAGAAAATCAAGTGAGTGAGGCAGGCCTGTGATTAGGCAGCCTCACGGTGTGTCACTGTGCTGATAAGTGTGTGAAAATGAAGAAAAGAAAATGTGACAGTCCATCAGCCTGGCAGGTGAGAGACTGACAGGAGAAAGAGCTGCTTCAATTATGCTTCAAAAGGCTCATTATGGTGCATAAAAGTGTTACAGGAGCTTGTTAATGGCTGATTTTTAATTTTTTAGATTGGCAAGTACATTTCCTGGAAGCTCTCTGTCTGTGTCCGTCTGTCTCACCCACTCACAAACTCACTCGCTCACTCACTGTATGGTTCTGTCTTGCCTCCATAAAGCCATTGCAGTTCTTGCCTCTGAGCTCCAGCGGTGCTCGAAGTGTACTGCACCATATATGTGCTCTGTTTCGCTGTCAGTCTGAACAGGCCGCTATAGGCTGCACAAGTCTCCACTGTTGAACGGATGTGGGCACAGCTCTCGTTGTGGAACGTCAACATCTGCATGCTCTGTGTTCCCTCAGCACGCCCACCCCAGCTGAAGGAGGGGTTGAGGAAGAAGGGGGAGCTTCCTGTGAGAAGGGCGGCTGAGAAACTGAATCGGCCGAAGCTTTGGCTCAAACCTGGTTTGTTTGAAAGGGGGGGCGGGGGGTTGTGCTGTACATGCGATCATGACTCTCTTCACTGTAATTTCAGTGGAAATGTGACGCATTTCTTTTGAGAGCATCTGCGGTTTGGACACTTTGTGAAGTTTATTTCATCTTGATTGTACCATGGTCTCTGTTAGTGGGTTTCTATTTTCTATCTCTGCTCCTCCCACTCTGTCACTATTAGACAAACAGCTCTCAGTGAAAGCTTAACAGGCAGCGTATACTCATCTCCAAAAGTCCTTGGAGCGTGAAACTCTTCTTGGTATTTTTGGCTCTGTGGCTGGCAGCTTTTGGCTCCTCGATATTGTTTTGGATGTAAAATGACACTGTGGCAAAAAAAAAAAGTTAAAATGTAAACTGTGAGCTTTAACTGCGATTATATTTAACCCATATTGGATGAATCGCACCAAAGAGGAAAGATTCGGGGTTGGGAAGCATCGCCCGATATTTGTCTTGAAGTCGTTCAGCTGCTTGCTTTAAAGTGCTTATGTTCGATTTTTTAAGAGCAATAGTTGTAAAGTAAAAACAGATGATATGGCTGTTGATCAAATGTGGCATTAACCATTTCAGTCTGAAGATTGATGTGTGGAAATTCCAGCCTCTATATGTGATGATTCTTTTAGATCCCTCCGCTGTTTCACCCGATGTGAACTGCAGAATCAGTCCAGGCATATCACGTCTGAATAACGCAAACATGCAGCTAAAATAAAATAAATCCTTGCGGTCAAATTGCTTCAGCAGTTCCTCCTCACAAAAGCCAGCCCGCAGTTCTCTTTGCTTATTGTGGTCTGGCAAAGATGAACAGGCTGATGATTAGATGAAAACATTTCTGTCCTTCACTTACATATAAACCCTTCACACCACTGACCGGACTGTCATTTATCTTTACATCTGATTTTATGTCTGGAAACGCTGTGAAATTACTTCAGAACTATTGAGTGAAATCAGTTTTTGAATTGCTTTGAGGTGGGAAAGGCCCTGCAGTTTCAGAATCATAACTCATTTTACACATTAGTTTCACCGGTTCTAAAAAGCTCCCCATACGTCACTAATTGGTCAATCGCACATCAAATAAAGCTTGTTCAGACAATATTTCTACATCTCATCTCACCATGTACATAGATTTACTGTGAATATTGTACTGCTGTTCAGCTTAAAATCAAAAACCGTGTGTCAGTGATCTTCATGCAGTGACGACACCTCGCAAAGATGGCGGTTATTGTTTGTTTTCATGTTGAGCCGCTCTCACAGAAACACGACTCGCCGTCTTACTTGAAACACCCAGACGTCATCACTTCCTGTCACTACTCTAAACACAAACACAAGCGTTTGTCAGCAGCGGCAGACACACCGCAGTGTTTTGATGGTTTAATTGGTTTAAATGCCGCGAAGACGCCGTAGTTTCGACGAGGATGAGAATTTCAGCTTTATGGGCTCGGTGCTGGTCATGTTACAGGGTTACAGAATCGTGCCAAATATGTGTGAAGAAAAAGTGGCCAAGTTACACTGAGAGAAAAAAACTCAGCTTCCCATATAGAGGGAAAAAAAGCAGAACAGTGTTTATTCATGCAGTCAACATATTTTAGTGTCGGACGAGTTGCAGTTGTGATGAAGGGTGCGTGGTAGCCACATCCTAAATATGGAAGAAAACAAAATGGTTTACAAGTTGCAACCTGTGTACTGTTTCAACGATAAGCATCAGGTGTTGCTTAAGAGTTACGTCATTTGCGTGATTCTGTGATTCCATGTTGAGAGATAAAAATCAACCTTCTGTGTAGTAATGGTGACTCTTATCACATCATCACATGCTTTTATGCAACATTGCCGTTTTCAGAATTCAGTATTTCGCAGGAGTTCTCTATTCGTCACCAGAGGATTTTTTTTCTGAGAATGATTTTGGGGTAAATTTTTTTCTCCGAAAAAACTGAAACTTGGCAACAGACCAATGTAAAGCTGCAGTTTTTTTTTTCTTTGCTACTGCTCATCTTGTCTAAGCGTAGGAAGCGGGGTTGTGCACTGAGGCTGCCTGTGTGATACAAAGACCGGCATCAATGGTGGATAAACGTGTCAGTCTGCGAGCTGAGAGACAAGGGTGAAAATGAAACGGTTCTTTAATAGATGACTGCTGGCATGTTTTGCAGTGCAGCATCAGGGAGGAGGAGGAGGCAGAGCAGTGTCAGACTGTGTGTACGCATGTGTCTACTATAGAATTGGACCTGGATCAACTATGAGATCTTGCAGCTGCTCTGCAGGGAAGAACATCCCGGCTTGGCTGATTATGCCAGCTTACATACTGTAGGAATACATTTATCTTGGTCGCACATTAAAGCGTCCGTATCTAATGAACTGTCTGTGTGGTATATCGCATTTGTATTTGTCTTTTTTTCTGCTGCTCAAAAAAAAACAATTTTCAGCAATTTAACATGCATTAAGTGTGGATACATTTATATGTAACTCAGTGTGCCTGTTTCACTGCATGAATGAAATCACAGCTTGGTTTCTTCATAAATCTATGATGTGTTGACTGTTGCACAGTTTTTGTTTTTTTGCTGTATATTTTTACACCTTTTTTTTCTGGTTTGCTCTAATTCACAGCTTTGTTAAAAGCAGCATGATGTGTCCCTTTGCCTGCTGGCTGAGGCTTGTCGTGAGGTGTTTTTTGAAGTAATCAGTGAAGCGGAGACGTCACTTTTTTTTTTTTTTTTGGTCGTCAGTACAGTAAGTCAGATGTTACAGCTGTTTTGAGGTGTTTCTTCTTCTCTGATAGGCGCATCAACTGCTGACACCGTAATGTTGTGGCATTGAAAATTCCCCTGTGTACCCTCGTCAACACGTCTCCCTAAGGTACACTCAGAGTTGTTATGTCATGAAGTGTGCCGGATGGGCAAGTGCTAGACAGTGCCACTTCTCTTGAACAGGTTTTTTTTTTAGACTTTAAACTTATCTTGCACGTCATCTCTACATCCGTTAGGTACAGTACATATAGCAGACACGCACAAGTACAATATGGCCTGTACACACACACACACACACACAAAACAAATTTGTATATTACATTGGAAATATAATAATATAATATAAGATTATATGTATTATATATTATATTTTGATAATATTTTTTCCTAGGGCTAGAACATCATAATTTCATAAAGCATCATAAAGAGCTTTAGCTCTATTGTTTTATGTTTTGTTTTTGTTGATTGGAGCAGATTCTTGGTCCCAGTACAGTGTTTCACTCATCTTTACATGTGATTTTCAAGCAGTACTGGAACAACTACGACTTTCAATTTCACTGTAGAAGAAGTTTCCCCTTGAGCTTTTTGGATTTTGATTCTGCTGTTTTCAGTTGTTTGTTGACTCTGTTGCAGGGTGTAATTAATGCTGCGATGACTTCTACCCAGGCTGTCATCCATAGGTGGTAAAACTCTGACCTCTTGTGGCCAGGAGAGGTTGTGCAATGTAAATCATCCCATCAACATCTCGAATGATTGAACATCTGTTGTATCATTAGAAGAGTATAACTTGATTTAGACCAAGCACTGCTCCCTCTTGGTGAATCTGTAATGTGAATTTAGGAGCATATAGTAGACAGACATCTGTCTGGCTGTCAACACAGCAATACTGTGTGCATCAACTTGATGCATGAGCGTGCTGACTTTCAAAAGTACGTTGATTTATGATTCCACATGTAGTGGTTGTTTTATAAGAGCTTCCACTGCATTGTAGTTAATCTAATTCTTAAGTGACTATCAATGTTTGCACACAACGTTATATAGCTGTCATAAAATGAAATTTTATTATGTCATATATCAGAAATTAGATTTTTAATATGATATTAGTGGACCTCAGGAAATCTAATGTGTGTTTTAAATCACCTCTACTAAAGCATATACGTAATGCATGCCTACCTTTACAGTAGAATGAAGAACCCATTTCTTTCATACCTTGATTGAAATGAATAGCTCTGGGTTTGGGGGAAATGCAGTCCAAATCAGATATTTGCTTTCATTTCAGGCATATTTTCTGATATAGTAGAATAGTATATAAAAGATTACATGACTAAACAGTATTTTAATGAAGTTTAAATAATCCACTGTCAATACTAGAAAATATTGGCGTTGCTCTTAAATACTGATGATACAGACAGCTGCTGTTCTCCCAGATCACCACTAGAGGGCACAAAAGTCATGTTGATGAAATCAAAAACTGAATTTAAAGACGCACTCAGTGGGAAACTTTACCTTAATGTAACATGGTCATACATTATGTGATGGCAGCATCTGTCAGCTTCAGTAACAAGACTTCACAAAACAGAGTTGTTTTGTTTTTTTCCACAAGACAATTTAAACGGCAACTAAAGATCTTTGTACGTATGTCAGTTTTTCAGATGGGCATTCTTGTTGTGGACACTAATGCTGATACATTACCTTTTGATATCGTTTTGATATCAATTTCTGTACTTTTTTCTTAACCTAATTTTGAGACAGATGCACATGTTATTTCTAAAAGATCCTTTTAAAGTGTCAAACTCGTAACAAGCAGCCGTTAAATTAAATCCATCTAAAATTCATTTGATTCAATTCATTAACTCTCAGATGAAAGCATTCGTCAACACAATTAGGAATCTTAGTAAACATTTGATGCCAGCTTTCTGTACTTTTTCATACACACGTAGTGCTCCACATTTTGGTCTGTAACAAAAAAGTACTGAGGCTTGATACCCAGCCCTAATCAGTCTGTCCAGATCAATAATTGGGGCAATTAAACCAGTCCTCACTGTGCCTGTCAGTGGACTGCTACCACATGTCTCAACACAAAATCACTCAAACTCTTAAAGGGTTTTGCCTCAAACTGTCATAGATTTATTTCCAGACTTTCCAAATGATGCCTGGAGTCTAATGATTACTAACAACAAATCAGAGGAGGCAGATATGTCTGATTACATTACTTACAACACTGGTTTGCGCAGAAAAGATTTAAAATGTGACAGCCAGCTTAACAATAGGAAACAGACATGGAGGGGATGTGAGAGGTGCAAGTAAGGGCAGAGAAAGCACTAACAAGCCGGCTTCCCTGCTCAGGCCTGTTTCACTTTGAAGTCGAGCTACACGGCCTTCTGTAGGCCCCCGTGACCCTGAAGTCTGACCCCGACTTGGAAGTTTATACTAGAAGCCAAACCAATCTAGAGTGAGGTTCACAGAGAGGATGGATGTGGATTAGACGGGAATGTCAGTGTGTGTGTGGGTATGTGTGCTTGTACGTGCATGCACGTAAGAGAGACGGAGGGCGCGAGAGAGAGAGAGAGCAAGAGAGCAAGAAAGAGAGAGAGAGAGTAGCAAACACTGATAAAAAAGGTGAAAAGAAGCCAATTAGAGACAGAGAGCTCTTTTCAGAATGCTCATATACTGTAGGAAGGATGTAGTAGTTTGAAACTCCAAACATTTCTCAGAGCGAAACCCCCGAGTTGAAAAGAACTGAGCCATATTGTTGCCTGGTGTTATTCCTTCATTTTGTGCTCTGAATCTCCTTGTGTAATGTGGCGGATGGCTCAGGATGCTTGGGAGTCACTTGAAGGTTAGCGGCTGTGTGTGTGCGCGTTTTTGCGGTATATTTTAATTGAAAGTAAACTTCCCTTGATGAAGAGTTTCCAGTGAAAGGTGAGCTTTGTGTAGTATTGGCAGCACGCGGGATGAACACTAGGCTGAATTGTGTTATCACATGCTGGTGTGTGGCAGATAATGAACATAGAGCGTGTGTTTCAGGAAGATGAAAAGTTATGAATGAAGAGCAGGGGGTGCTGCTCTTGGGCTCATGTGCATCCCTGTTCCCTTAATTAGCTCCCACACTCAGATCTGCAACTCGGCGGCGCACGCACACACTTACATACAGTACGGCGCGCACCCACGCTCCCTGCGAAGTAGTCGCACATAAACACGTACTCACTCTCATCACTACACTGCACATGCACAGAGGTTCCAGTGTGTGGGATTACAGGAGGAGAAACAATCTGAGTTCCCCAGCTAACTGTGTTTATCCAGGCTGGCGGAGGAGGCCTCTCACTGGGCCGCCTCAGTCCACCTCTGAGCCCCCACTGGCTCCAGCCTCTGTTGATCTAGACATTGTGGACTATTTTCAACCCCCAGGGCGATGCTGTAAGCTGTGTTTTGTTGGCCGCCCTTGTGTTTTTTTCCCTCAGAACTGTGTTTTGTACATGAAGGTGGGCCCACGTGGCCGAGTCCATCAAAGTCAAAATCGGGATTGAATTGCTGCCTTTTTTTGGTGACGCTCTACAAGATAGTTCCAGTATGGTGCAGTCGAGCTAAAGTGCGCACACAAGTCCGGAGAAATGTTTACCAGCATTGGCAAAGATGGTGGCAACTCTTGAATATGACATAGCGTGCATGCATTGTTACCCTAATGTCCATTCTTTTATTACGTGTGGGTGTAAATGTTAACCCTCTCTGACACTTCCTTCACCTCCCGGTATTGAAGAAATTGCTCTTTCTCCCGGGGGTAATTGGCCTTTCCTCCTCCGACTTGTCACATCAAGATAAATGGCTTAATTTGCGAAGGCATGTGGCCCTAACCTGCTTAATTAGAACAAATAAATCCACCAGATTGAGTAAAGGTCACCACTGAAGTTAGCTGGCATATCAAGTCAATCCGGCTGATTGACTGTACATCTGTGGTGTCGTTTTTTTTTTTTTGCTTGCTTGCTATGACTTGCACCCTTCTCGATGCATCTGGTGGATTATTAGAGACCTCAGCTTTTCATTGTGTGTGAGCCTGTGAGTGTGTGTGTTTCATTAGAATCAGAAAGAGAAATGTTGTAAAAATAGACTTCCAGTCAATGATGTGTGGGTCTGTATCTATATCTGCATCTTTCTATTCGTCTGCATGTGTGAAACCGCAGATGAGGCTGTAATAATGTTTTGTGGTTAAACAAGGATTCTTCACCTAAATACGTTTTCTCTCTTCTTCCCACACTTCACTGCTCGTCTGTCTCGTCTGTCTGGACACTCCCCATTTGACTTCTACTCTAGTGTGTCTCTCCAGGACAGCTGTAACTTCTGTCATCATTTTCATCATTATGTTTTTCTCTAGTGAACTGTTCATGAAAATAAACTGTCTGTCTATGTGAAGAATGGAATACAAAGTGAGCAATATGTACTTCTTGGGTGTTTTAGTACTGAAATGTTATAGATATCAGTATATTATAGGATTGCATGTCCTCTTTTTAGTCACGCTTTGGATTTGCCATGTAACTGTATATTCATATGCAGCATGCACAAAAATTAACTTGCCTGTTAAAGATAGATATGGATGTATTTTGATGCTCTGAATTTGAATTACACCCAAAATGTGCTCACCCTCGAAGGTATGATCCTTGAAATTTCATTTATAGTTGATTTGGCTGCACCTGTAGTTACTGGTGGTCACGCTCAGAACGTCTTCATCAAAATTACATATTTATCGATCGCTGGCTGAGCTGTTTTCTTTCTCCTCCTTGTTTGGCCATGATGAAAATTTGATGTCCTTGTGTAGCTATAATTGTACTGATACAAATGTGTTTCCTGTTCAAAATGCCTGGTTTATTTACTCTCCCAGATTACATCCCCCTGCATGTGCCAGCTTTTCTCTCTCGAGCTTCGTCCAATGCTGCACGCAGCGTTTCATGTGAATCCCTTGTGCATGTGGACGCCATTTGAATCAAGCGGCAATGGCGGACTCTGCTGCTGCTGATGCCGTCGACCGTGTAGTGAGGTAGCCAATGAGGGTAAATACATAAATAGCATCAAAAGTTGGGTTTGATATGATAACAGTTTTAGGATTATAACTTTCAAGGTTACTTTCTATCTACTACAACTTGTATTTCATTAGTTGTAGCTCCAGCCTTTGCTTCTATTGGTCACAATAGAATGGTATTGGAAGTAATTACTGGAAAAATAGGTCCAACAAGGTAAGAAATACCAGCATCAGTGAAACAAGTCAAACTTATATGGAGGAGAAAAAGGAGGCAGAGGGTGAAGTTTTTGACTGTTTCGACTTTTCCTCTGAAGTGAGAGGTTAATCTTATGGGTGCGCTCAGTTACACTCACAGTTTGACTTTGAATAAACTGGTGCCTGAACTGACGGCTTGTTTTTTTTTACGTGATTGTCTAATTGTGTTTCTTGCCCTATTAGACCTATTCTTAGCAATGCTGCCTCTTTCCATCGGTTACTTTTGGTGAGTCATCATCGCTGATAGAAACAAAGGCCAGAGCTACGAAAATAAAACTCGAGTTGTAAGTAGTTTTTCCTTCAAACAAAAGTCCCATGACACCACAGTCTGTGGATAGTCCCAATTTTTGTCACCAGAGCCCTTGTTCTCTGGCTCCTCGCTTTGGAAAAAAAGAGGCTTTGCAAATACTGTTTTATGGTGGAATTTTTACTTACAAGGCTTTTCTCCTCACTTTAAAAAAAAAAAAAAATACACTGAGCGCTGCAGCGGCTGATCTACTGGCTGTTCTGCCCGTCCGCTCCCAAATGACCCGGCGCTTTGACCTGGCTGAGCAACAGTAAACGCTTTGATTTAGCCGCCAGCTTCTCCTCCTGGCCATTAGGTACCACGAGGCTGCGTCTCTCCATCCGAACCTCCTGTAAACAAATGAGCCGGCCGTCACGTTGGACTGCGAGAGGAGACATCAACCCTGACCCTTCTGTCCGTTCTCCGCTCTAAACATATACAGCCCATCTCATCTCACCCCCCTGACTCTCTCATGCATTCATGACTTGTAATAATGCGATCGATCCCAATAGTGTCAAAAGTGTGTCCCACCAACACACACATGCACCTTACTCTTACTGTGGCTGGATAATACTTGCTGCAGTAACTCTCAATCCCAGCACCATTTCCTGAAAAGTAGGGCAAAGGTCAGCAAAGCTTTATGTGACTCAAGTGTGCATCTGTGTGTGTTTGATTGGGTCTGTGCATGTATGTGAGGTCTGAGAGAGAGAAGAAGAAGAAGAAGCGAGCATGTGTGAGACACAAATGGGGCAGAGGGCCCATCGGAGGGGTACCCCGATACGCCCCAGAATTCCCCCAAGCAGCACCCAGCGTAGAGGAACAACTATGGCCTTTGTTGGTCACCCCGTGGATCTCACACACAGTTAATATAGACTTTTCCCACTGACTCTGCCAAGAGTCTGAAGTCATTTAATGAAGTGGCGGCTGAGTTTAGAAGGAGCCAGTGTGCTTGCTGCTTGCGCTGACAGAATGGAAAATGTCTGTGTTATGCAGCGAACAGCAAGTGACAAGAGGAGTGTGTTCTGATACTCACCTCTCTGGACACACACACACACACACACACAAATGCATTAGGAACACACACACATGCACCCATGCAGGCACATATAGCAAAGCTTCATGAGGAGAGACGCTGCGATTAAATAGACATGCATTTCTTCTGGACGGTCGTGGCTCGTTCACTCAGGGATACATCACTGATTCAGACAGGTTTGTAATCAACTGTGATTAGTTTTAACAATACCAGCACCCCCTACTGAACCCATAACAATTTAAATGTTAAAGTGGCATTTGATCTCCTGTTTTGTCTCCTGTGTGAATCTGAGTGCTTTTGTACACATAAATGTGACTCTGGTAAATAAAATTTCTCAAGGCCTAAACTACAGTAAGCACTCATGTACTTAAAACTGAGAAAGCCTAATTGTCTCACAAATTCTTTGTGGTTATCTCTTTGTTCGCTTCATTTATCAGAGCAAAACCTCACCTTTCATGTCCATTTTCACGGCTGTCTATTTATCCTCCTCCGCTGTGAATGGACAGTATCTCTGTATGTATTTGGTCGCACTTCTATTCAAGCCCCTGTCTTTTCATCCATCCGTGGGCAGATTGCAGTCTGTTTTGGTGTCCTATTGTGCAGCTGTCAGTTATTTTCAAAACACTCGAGTGTCATTTGCCTCAGATTCCATCCCTTTCAATTCTCGCTTCTTTTCTATGGCTCGGCCAGCGTACATCTCATTGAGTGTGCATCAGCGGGCAGATTCATTCTTCTCTTCTTTTAAAAAGCACATTTCTTTTTTTCATAGCAGCCATAAGCCTCCTTTTTAAATCCACGGACAATGTGTTTTTGTCCATCCTCCTCCATCCTTTTCAGTGGAGAGTGCAGGGATTCTCTCTCCTTCTCTCTCACTCTCTCTCTCTCTTTTTCTAAGGGCATCTGGGGGGACCCCTGAGCGTGGTACTCCTCTTGAAGCTCGATTGTCTGTCTGTAATGAACCATGATGAAAGATAACAGAATGAAATGTAATAATTCATGCGGGCCTCTGCGAGGAGCACGTGGCTGGTGGTTGGCCCGGGCCGTGATAGCCTCCTGCTCGGCTCCCACAACAATGCGCCGGCCCCGCCAGCAACACTCCACTCTGCTCTGGTCCAGCAATCTCGTTGCTCTGTCCTCTCGCTGTCCCCTCGGTGCTATTCAGAGTCACTTAACGCTGGAAGTCTGTGATCATTGGCATGCCAGAGCATCTCTTTGGGAAACAAGGCCAACTGTCTCCTTGGACCCACTGTCGTCTTGGAATTCCTTCATTCTTCACCCGCTCGCCTCTTGTTTTATATGTTTGGGCTACCTTGTCAGGCTTTTGACCCGTAGTTGAGTTTGTCAAATGAAGGTGGACAAGAAATGCCTCATGTCAACTTCACTGACTGCATAACATTCCTCCTCTTTTGTCGATTGTCTCTGCTTGTCTGGCACTTTTCATGACGGTTCCGAGAACACGGGGATGTTTTATGCCCTTTATTTATCCAGGCAAAGTTGAAACAACACGCTCAACTCTTTACCAGCAAATGCCCTGTTTGATATTCAGGCAACACAGCACACCTTGGAGCTGTGAGGCCTTCGACTCAGCTCCAAAATATTTGAGGATTAAATGCCTTGCTCAACGGCGCATTGACCAAAGTTCACTTTCCCCAAACACATTTTCCCAGCTGCTCCAGGGATTTGAACTAGCTTTGCCCCTTAGGTCACAAGACCATTCCTCTAATGTCTGTCCTAGTTTCATGGCACTGTGGCTCTGATTAATGCACTCCTTCTATTTGGGAGCTACTGTTTGCTTGCAACATTGGCAATCAAGGAATTTAAGCATGAGAAATGTTAAGAATTTACTCCATGACAAGAGTTTGAGACCTTCCCACTCTGCCCCCTTGTTCAGTAACTTTCCCAGGGGGAAGACTAAGAATGGAAACCAGCGAGCCCCAGACTATTCAGTGCACTGCATTACCGCAGGAGAGCGTGTACCTGATTTTCATTTACGTGTGCTTTGAAGGCTGCTTGTCTGGTTTTAGGTTTTGCTGTTCTATGACAAATTATGTGGTGTGGATGTTGGTGGTGGAAGATGGCAGCGGCGACTAGGAGGGCGAGGAGAACGAACAGAGGCTCGATTGATGCTCCAGACTGGCGGCTTGGGGTTTTTTGACGCAGAGTATTTGTGTGTGTGTGTGTGTGTGTGTGTGTGTGTGTTTTGTGTACATTCCAGTGTATAAGCTCCTCTGTGCACGTTGGCCTGTTTGAATATTCCTGTGTGAGGTTTCGAGGAGAAAAAGACAATAGCGTGAAGGAAAACATGTCTTTCCCATTAGTCACTCTTCAATATGCAAAACAGCAAAATCAACACACACTCCAGCTCCTCTCTCATCAGTGCAAAGACAAAATAACTATCCTTATTATTCTGACCATGTCCTGAAATATTTTGCCACAGTGACACTCCATGTTAGTGTCTATTTGGGAGTATGGAACATCATTTGTCTCACTTGAGCTTAATTTATACTTATGCATTCAGGGGTTTTCCTGTGTAGGCTTTGAAGTTACTCTGTGGCTGACAAGCTCTTTCCTTTAAAAAAAAAAACTAGAGATACTATGTGGGGACCGTAAGAACCGGTAATGACAATGTTATGGAAGATGGAGACAGACACTGACATCTTCTTCTTTTCGGTAACACACATCAAGCGAAGCCTTCGCCACTGCAAACTTCCTGCTCACCCTCAGTGAATAAATGAGCATAAACACTGGGATTGCATGAAGTAGTCTCCTATTCAATAATACAAGGCTAAATAGAAGCTGCCCTGATGCAACTCCTATTATATAAGTGCGTTGGTAGCCCATCATCACTCGATATCACAAAGTGAAGTGAGACATTTAACTGGGGGCGATATACTCCCAGAAGCAAGGCATGGCCCGATCATGTTGCATGCAGTTTTCCATCCTTGCTTGTGAACGACTTTCCAGGATGAACCTTTCATACCCAATCATGATACTATCACCTGTTACCAATGAACCTGTTTACCTGTGGAATGATCCAAACAGGTGTTTTTGGATCAGTCCACAACTTTCACAGTCTTTTGTTGCTCCTGTCCCAACTTGTTTGAAACATGTTGCGAATCGTTTGAATCAGTTTGAACATTAAATATCATATCTTTGTGCTGTATTCAATTGAATATAGGTCAGAAAGGATTTGCAAATCAATGCTTCGTGTTTTTATTTACGTTTTACACAGCATCTCAACTTTTTTGGAATTGTTGGTCATACATCTGTCTAGTGTTGCAGAGGTAACACCAGTGGGTAAAATCCTTTGTGAACTAAAAGTAGTAATCATACGCTGAAGGTCACTGTGGTGGGACTCAAGCATAAATCCAGTTGTAGGTAAACATAGAAGTGATTCATTTTTAGAGACATACAGATATGCAGAATCTGAGATGAGACCTACGTGAGTTTGAGATTAAGAATATATCTCCATAATACCCTAGGCTAGTCTTCAACTAGGGGAACTGACCCCATAGGCCAATTTGACTCCTATTCCATCATTTCAGGTTTCAACTATTTGGGGTTTGGCTAATAACAACCTCAGATTTGACATTTATAGATTGGGCTAAGATGCTAGGTCCTAGTATCTCTGACTGAGATTGATAGGGACAGAAAGTGCATGTTAATACAGAGAAAGGTAAATTTACAAACCATTATTTGCTCTAAATTGTGCTGTATAGTGATTGTTCATATTTTCTAGAACAACTGGAGCACTGTGGTATTATATAACTCAACGTTTATACTCCAGTACTGTACGTTCATGATATTGAGGATGATTGAATAGTTTGGATGAGGACGAAAGTAAAGTCAATAACAATGTTAAAATGTAAGCACTAACACCATCCATATGTGAAACGAGTACACTTCAAGCGCTGTAATATATAACATTGTATATGACAGCATGAGAACAAGTATTGTTCAGTGTTTTCTATATGTCACAGAGGGAGAGCTGCCAACTTGGCCCATGTGGATGTCGCAGTTGTTTATTCAGATACTCTGATAACATACAGAAAGCTTTCACAGCACAGCTAGCTGCCATGCAAGAGTTAGTAGCAGGGTCAATGGAAAGGGCATAGATCATTTCACTGTGAGCGTTTGAGGGCGTGCGTGTGTGTGTGTGTGTGTGTGTGTTTGTGTGTGTGTGGGTCTGGGGGAGGCTCAAGTTTATACGGAGCCCCATCTTCACATAAAAGTTGTGTTGACTGCTGCAACACACAACAGCGCCTTTAGAAGGATGGACAGAGAATGAAGAAAGATAAAAACAGGACGAAAGAGAGTCTTACTGTAAGCGTGCTTCGAGTGTGCCAGTTCACCAGTTTGGTGGTCTTCCTCCGAAGGTTGTTAATTAGTGCAGAATGTAGACTACAGTTCTACTGCCAGCGCTGATGAAAAGAGGAAAGGGAGAGAGAGAGGGGGAAAACTGTATAGCTGCCAAGAAAGAGGAATTTGTGATAGCTCGAGAGTGGTTCCAAATGCTGGAGCAAAGCATGGAGACTCCCAGAGTTCCTGCCTCCTGACCCATGTGTTTGCTGCGGGCCCCTGAGCTGCAGAGTCAGACACGCCAGTACAGCAAGCAACTGTAGACAAGGGAAGTAGATGCAGTGAGGAATTGAAGTGTTCAGACATCAAGAAGAGGAGTCATTGGTTCAAGTCTGCATTTCAATCTTTGAATATTTCTACTAAGAGTGGTGATGCTCATCCTGTCTCGCTCTCATCCAGCGTAGTGTCACAGAGCCACGTCTTACCTGCAGAACCTGTTAATGCATTTCACTGCAGAAAGAGCAAAATATACATCAAATGAAAGAGAAAGATGTTACAGGACAGTTTTGTAAAATTAGGCTGGTGCGGCTTAGCAGGAAAGGACATAAATTGGTGTTCTGGCCACACTCATTTCTGTTTCACACACTAGAACAGAGCTGCGTAAAGTTTGCATCTTAACAATACAATGCGACAGGTGCTTTCTTTTAGCCCATGGTCCATCATTAAGTTTCGGTTTTGGCCTTCAAAGGGAAAATGTTTGGGCTTCCCTCTGATAGAGGAATCTTTCCCTCCCTTGCTTCCAGGCTTTACCCAAAGAAACGAATGTTTACTCGTTATTCGATGGTTCCATTTGTGTATTTGAAGACTAAAGCCATGATGTGAACGTTCAAAAGGTCTTAAATCCCTCCAGGGCGACTGCTCAATTCTCTGTCTGGTGTTGCTTTGCACATATGCTACATGCTTTGTGACTGGCTAAAGGTTAAGTCAGGCGCCTTATCGATGCGGCTTCATTCACGCCATTCACACGTGACCGCATTTAAAGCTCCCACACAAGTTCGCCAAATTGTTGTGCTGCGACTCTTAACCACACAGAGACACAAAAGAGAAACCAACATCCCAGTCAATCCAATCCAGACCAGTCTGCCTGAATGTATGTCACTTTGTGAGGCAGTAACTCCTCGTCAAATAGAAGAGAATAAAGCAGGCTATGTGGATTACATAAGCATTGCAAGGCGTCACAAAGGTGTCCTTTGGGATCAAGGGCTGGACATGTAAAGACTGGCTGAGGTGTGTAGACTGTAAAAGTAACAAAAAAGGTCATTATCCAAATGTACCAGTGTGTCACAACAATTATTCACCCTACCACACTCCACACACACACACACACACACACCCCACCACACCTTGTTCAGCTCAGCACAGATCCTTGGAGTGGAGAGGCTGGATGGAAAACACCATTATGTCATCCCAGTTGCACCCTCCCCGACTGGCCACACTGTGGTGCTTTGTGTGCAGCAGACAGAGGAGCTGGAAGGATGAATAATGTGATGGATGCTTTACTGTACATTATATAGAGACACTGACTTTTGCACCGAGATAAAGAGCTTCGACGAGAATTTTTTTTTAATACCAATTTGTCTCCTGACATTTTTTTATTAACTGATTAATCATTTAATCTGTAATATTGTCAAAAAAGCTGGGGGGAAAAAAATCAGAGCAGTTGTTGATGTTTTTTCTAGATACTTGTTTTGTCAAAGTCCGAACTCCAAACTTAATTTACCTTGATAAAACAGAGAAAAACAACAAATCCTCACATTTGCAAAGCTGGAACCCGCACTTTTTCTTGATTAATGACTTAAATGACTAATTGTTTTCTCAATTGTCGGCAATTATTGTCGACTCGTCAACTCGTATGTGAATTGACTGTTTCCGTGCTGCACAGATGCATTTAAATTGCAAAGTCTGTGAAACTCCAGTGATTACATGTTAGTTGTGTTTATAGTAGAGGACCTTGTAATAATTTTCCATCTCTCTCTCGCTCACTCTCTCTCTCTCTCTGGTCTGCCTCCTAACATCTGCTCCCAGCCAGCCACCTGTCTGCTGTCAAATGCAATATTAATGCACGCCATACACTTGTTAATTATTTCCCCTGAATGTGGTCATGTCAAGCCGAATATGCATAACAGGATTGTAAAGAACCATTTTATTAGAGGTGATCACTCTCTTTCTCCCTCTTCTCTCCCTTTCTTTCTCCCTCTGTCCAAATGCCGTTTCTCAGGTCTTTCTGTCCGCTGAAGTGGGATGGTGTGTGTGTGTGTGTGTGTGTGTGTGTGTGCGTGTCTGTCGAAGCTCAGCGTGCCTCCATACACCAACCAGAGCTTGTTTCCCAGGAGACACACAACTGCGTGTGCTAGGAGGGTGGCAGAGGGATGGTCGAGGGGGGAGGACGGAGGGGATGGGGTGATGGAGGGGTGGCATGTCGAACCGGTGGATGGAAAGGGGGACTGTCGAGGGGTGAAGTAATGAGAGGTGTTGCGGGAGGGGAGCCGCGGAGGGGGTGGCAGCAAAGCGAGGCGAGGCCAGGCGGGTGGCATGGCAGTGGGGCCTCCTTGTGTCCTGGTCCCCCTTGTCCCTCCCTGGTCGCTTTTTTGCGGACAGCATCTGCAGCCTGCTTTACATGCAAAACACACCCTGCAGAGAGGGCGTCTACACATGGGGCTAAGGGGGCCAGAAGAAAAGCATTCCTGAGGCAGCGCTGGGAGAAGAGGGGAGGTGGGTCTCTTCAGCAGCCTCTCTCTACCAGTGTCTCTCCCAGATGAAGCCATGGGGGGATGCAGTAATGAGGGATGAGAGGATAAATTCACCGCAGATTATTTTGCTTTGGATCTGCCTCGAGCCTCATTTCCATACACAGTCAATGCTATTGTTTTTTTTTTCATGACAAGAGCAGCTTCATTTACACTAGAGCTGACACTGTCATCACCAACTTCACACTGATGTCTCCTGTTTGGTCCAAGAACAAGCTGTTACTGTACGTCTGTAAAAGTGGAAGAACAGTGAGCAGAGTTGATTTTGAATATTTGGGAAACAGGAGGACATTAATATCGCTCATCTCGCTCGCCCTTTTAAAAACTCAAGCATCAACTCACTTTCTTCCCAGGTTCTCATGTTTTCCACCTCTTGCCCCTGACCTCTCTGACCACTTCAGGGTAAAGTTGTCCTGGAACTAGTCCGCTCACAGTTGTCCCCTGTGCTGGCAGTATAGTGTCCCATTGTTAATAGAGGAAAAAACATTAATGGAGAACCGAGGCCTAATATTATAATAATGTATTTTATTCCACGGCTTTCTCTTTTTCCTTTTTCCTTCCATTATGCATAGTATTAAGTCACCGCGCTGCCCCAAACAATGTATCCAACACTAACCAGATGTCAAGGCAAGTGAGTCATCTCATGCGGAGGACACTGTGTGTTTTCATGTGTGTGTGTGTGTGCGTCCACAAGGAAATGCCACCTGCCAAGAAAAGCACACGCATCCACTCCACCTCCACACACCTGATATTTTCTGATAATATTATTTGCCATAATAACGCTGTAACAACACGGTCTTTGTCACATGTCATTTCTCTCAAGTGAGGACACAGTATGTCAGACAGCGTCTTTTAGAGGCATTAGAGAAAATACCGCAGAGACAGTTTAAGGCTAATGTCTCGCAGGCATTGTAGTCAGACTGCCATTTTGTGCCTGCTTTCTCCAGAGTCACTTTGAGGTCACCAAATGTCTTGGCTTTACGTGCTCTGCCAGCGACTGAGGAGAGGTATAATTGTCTCATCGGTGTTTCATCCGACACGGGATAGGTCGTCTTTCTTTGTCGGCCCTGACGGGAAAATGGGAAGAAATTTTGAACGCGGTTCTGGTGCCACTTGTCTTCGTCAGTCCATCTGTCTGCAGTGAGGTGCCCTTTCATCTTTTTTTCAGACGCAGACTCACTGCAGATGTCTTTATTAGCGTGCAACTTTAACATATTATCCTTTAAACAGATAATTGTTTGATCTGTCATGCTGCTAAAGACTCAGGCAGGAAAAGCGAGTTCATCCAAATAGAACTGGCCGTATTTTCACTCTTTCCTCACATCCATCTTGCCTTGTGTCTCGTCTCAGATCCTGCTATATTTAGGCGTATTAAATATGTGCTGTGATGACGTTTGGGCTGACTTCAGACCTGACAGGCACAAAGCCCTTATTATTGATCGTGTTAAAATCTGTCTTTTCCTCAATAACTTTTTTTCACATCTTTTTGCTTTTCTCTACCTCCAACAAAGCTCCTCCATAAAGAGTGCTGTATCCCATCTGAACTCAAATCCTAATGAACAGCAACAAGCTACTATTGCAGCCTTGTCTTCCGTTTCCGCACGACCCACCGCACTCCTGTGACTCTCAGTGTTTGTCCTCTCCATTCCCACAGAAGGAAGCTTCCTCTTTCTTTTTCTTTTTTTTCAATCCCGCTGCAGAAGTGAATTGTGTAAGATTGCTCTCTTTGTGTAACTAGTGTGTGCAATAATAAACTGAGGAAATGAGTGCTATTGCCTCACTTAATGTTAACATTATACATATCAGGAGGTAGATTGCTGCCGGCTCAGGTTTCAAAGCGCAGGCTGTCACGAGCAGCAGTTTATGGGAGAGATGAATGAACTGTTTCCATGCCATTATGTCAATCAAAGCAGAGTTTGACCCAGGTCTAAATGAATACGTCTTTTCATTCACTGGAGTGGAAATTGTCTCAGTGATTTCCTTGACTGAACACATACAGAAACGGTCTGTCGAGGGAATACACTGTAAGTCAATCAGCGCGTTTGACATGCTCGAAAATGCAAGAGTGACGTTCAGTAGCTGCAGCTCCGTCTCTCTCTTAATGGCGAGAAAGGATCCTCAGGCTTACAATGTCCAATATTTTACAGCGCTGCAAATTCCAAGAAAGTTCTTCGGCACAATGACCAGATACTACTACGTATATAGCAAACCTCTGACGCACATCCCTCGCAAAACCCCTCCTAAGGAAGAATTGTGTTCAGTGTTGACATTTTTGTCCTGCACATACTATGTACTTAAAATATGATGTTCATCCACATTTGGTGTGAGTATGGTCCCATGTTAAGATGTATCTCCTTAAGAGGGATTTTGCACCATGCTGTGACTTCACAAAGAGGGACATTTTTTTTAAGCATGCTGCTGATGCAAACGTTGGTCGACCCCTCTGAGACATTCAGGGTGATTAAAAAACAGCAAACACACAACTGATTTACACAACTGTGAAATATATTTGCATAGAATTAATCGTATGTGGCCCTGAACTTAACCATCTACCTACATTTTGACCTCACTGTGGTCAAGTCTACACACATGCATGCTCATGCTTGCACATGCACCATGCACCGGGCTGCTGAGAGACCTCGAGAGCACGGCCGGTTGAAAAGCTCGCTGGCCGGTCCACTGCTGTGTTCTGGTCCAAAAGAGGAACTCCAGGAATCATCTTTTGTGTCCTCCTGCAGCACATACCTCACATACCTCTTGCACACTAGAAAGAAAAGGCTCAGCTGCTAAATCTTCACCGGTTTATTTCTGTGCTTTCTTTTGTTTGTTCTTTCTCTCTTTCACTTTTTCCTCTCTCTCGTTTCTCTCCGTCTCACCCTCGCTCGCTGTTTCTTCTCTTGCAGCGGTATTGAAAGCCTCTCGTGATGCCCGATTCCAGATGTTTAAGTTACTCTGAAGGGAAGAGGCGAACCATTGTATAATTACAAACGTACACAATTAAGATCCGGTTTTAAGACCGGCTCTAATCTTAGTTGGATGGCTCTCTAGGCCGCCCAGAGACTGAGCTTTATGTTGTTGTGTGGAGCGAGCGCATGGTCGACTGTGTGGCGCCCTCAAACGGAAACTCCTGTAAAATAATCCAGTCTTCTCTTTAAAAGGGGATGTTTTACTTTGCTGTTTTGGAATTTGTGCACTTCACAATCTATGAGGTCTCCAGTGCACACACCCCCAACAGGAATGCCGTGTGTGTGTGTATGTGTGTGTGTGTGTGTGTGTGTTGGTGTGGTTGTACGCGTGCAGCATGCAGATATGCTTGTATATCAACTTAAGTTTCTACGTACGTGCTCATGGTGTGTTTTTGCGCCGGGGTGGTGCATCTTTATGTGTTTATGTGTCAGAAAAAGCTCCAGAAATTTCATATGTATCTCATTAATGCAGATGACAACACCCCCAAAGCGTGGAAAAAAAAACAAACAGCAATAAAAACAAGTAACAATACAATTACAGTGAGATTCTTGAATGGTGCCATATCTTAAATGAACAACAGAACCGTTCATTGGACCCGACGTCATTTGGTTACATTTACTGTATGGTGGTTTAGATTAAATGTTTGCCTTGAGTTTGTTCTTTGAAAGTTATATTTCCATTGCAGCTAGTAATTGTGGGTCTTCCATATCCGTGAGTGCAGATGTAGCTGCTTAGAGTCCCTTTCCATTGCCTGCATTGTGTCTCTGCTCTCCAAGCTGAGCCTTCTTTTCCAGCATCATGTGTGGTGGCCCTCAGCGAGCTCACATGAACACGCATGCATCTATGTTCGCGTTCCGGGAAAAAAAGGAGGATCGCTGCACTGCAGAATTAAGCCTCATTTCAACTTGATACCTTCCCTGAACTCTGCTGAAACCTTATACGATATCCTTCTTCTTCTTTCCGTGTGCTAAGCCTCAACAGCTCCGAGCTTTCTCTGTTTACAGTTGTCGAAAATAGTTTGTCTCCTTTTATCCTCCTCCCTTTTAAGTCACACTTCTCTGACACCAAAGATGAGATGGAAGCCACAAGTGTTCTCTCCCTGTAATTTTCCATGTCTCCCTGAGCACAGAGCACGAGCAGATGGAGATGCAGCTCTCCGTCCACATGTGTGCACGTGCATGTATTTTCTGTGTGTGCATGACAAAATAAATCCATACGTTAGCTTTCTCAATCTCTGCTCTGTACTCTTGATTTCCTACATATTGCTCAGTTCCTTTCAGGCGATGTACCCTATGTCATTGTGCAACATTGCAGCAACTGCTCATTGAAATAGCAAGGCCCTGAAATGAACTTGAACATCACTGAGAACAATTTGTCACCTCACACGGCCGCACACTTCCTCCTCTGTCCACACCCATCCCATCCTCTCTGGCTTTGGTCAGGGGAACCTGGCTGGTGATCCCTGTCATCCCTCCCACACTGAGAAGACAGAAACATTCGCTAACCCCCTGCTATCCAGCCTCCCTCCACACACACACACACACACACACACACTACCCCCCAGCCAGACATCCCTGTCTTGTCCCAGCTAGCTAGCGGCTGCAGAGCGAGGGAACAGGAGGCCCCACCACTGGGCCAGCTGTTCCAGACCCCCTCGCCGCCCTGGGCCCCACATTCCCTCATTCAAGGGAGCTTTGTAGTTCTGACATCTTGGAACAGTTGAGTAGCTCAGCTTCTAATGCTGCTGTAATGGTGAGAGAGAGGGAGAGACAGAGGGAGGGAGGGAGGGGAGGAAAAAAGAATGAGACCGGCTTTATGTGTGCTTGCTTGTTACGCTCAATCTCTCCACTCCTCCCTCACTCTATCCCTTCAGCCCTCTCATCTTGAATCCCTTTACTGTACTTTTACCAGGGCCTGCACTCGGGCGTTTTGGTGACATCCCTCCATCTAGACTCCATTACAGTGCATGTCGCCATGCTGCCCTGTGTCTGGTTCAGTTTGCTGAATCATACCATATTCTACTATCCTGTATATGTCATGATTTTTCATTTTCCATCCTCGATATCGTAATCCATATCGTGTTGTGCTGCAGACTGTTCCTAACCCAGACAGTCTGAGCCAGGCTGTGGTTAGTCTCACATAGCCAGATCTCAACACTTCGTTTCAGCACCGTGCCAGCGCTGGAGAAAGGTCTGGCTGAACCCATCATCATTCTGGTGTGCGGGATAAAAAACGCTCTGGTGTTGTTTGTATTTCTTTCGAGCGATCGCAATCGTCTTGGGCGGCACCAAGCCCAGGATGCAGCGATGGTGGCCTTGCAGAACATTGTTGGGGGGGAAACTTATTTTGGTGGAACGTTCACACACGGGGAAGCGAGGCCTGGCATGCAGAAAATCCAAATTGCAGCCCAAATCTTCATCAAACTTACCCTGTAGGTTACCGGCTCGGAGGTTGTTGTTTTATGTAGCGACGTGGACTTTGAATGGTAGCACGCAGATAGCGGAAGGGGAGGGGAAGTAGTCAGCCAATGGCAGGCTTAGACCAACAAGTCTACTTCCTGCTAGTCAGACGACACTGTGGTGTTACTGTGTTTGTACCAGGCACCTACTGTATTGGTAGGAGTCTGCTAGACTCCTGGTTAGATCATACTTCACTGCACTGTGCTGTACTGTGCTTTGCCGTGGAGCTGGTGTCTTTGCCAGCAGTGGCATCGTGGCCATGCGGGAGCTGTGTTGTGAACTTGGGACGTTCCTCTAGACGTTCCTTGTCGTTCTCCTCTGCCGCGCCATTCCACTCTCAATCCAGGGAGATATGCATGTGGATCAAGATGTAGATGTAGTTTGAGAGGAAATTATATGTGGGAAAAAAAGAGGATTTCTCTGCACCGTGTTGATGCAACTGTTAATTATTCTAATGTAGCTCTATTGAGAGGGTGTTATCTTATGCAGTTAAATAAGCCTGAACAGCAGCCTCATCTGACTTTCTCTCTCTTTTTCTTAAGCCTCAGGATTGGCATGAAGTTCAGTATCATCTCTGAGTGCCAGTGCTTAAAAGCAGTTAAGAAGAGCATGCGTTCGCCTTTGTTTTGGCAGACAAAGCCTGTTACCTGCCAACAGTGTGCCGCTGTTGTTTGCACTTAAACGCTCTCTGTGTGTTCCCTCCCCCTTTATTCCCAGAGCCGTCTCTGTCACATCTTATAATATGGATGATTGGCATAGTTCCCATGGCGCTAAGTTTTAACTCACTGAACTCCAGGACTTTTGCCAGCCTTGCACTTTACACGGCCCCATTTCTCCTCAATGACATGCCATTCAGGAAAGGCCAGTTTTATAGGATAATCAGGAAGGTTTATCTGAGGTTATGGAATTGTAGATCTCGAGACCAGACTAATTGCTCTCTCCACTCCCTTGTCACAGTGGTGGGGCTATTTGCCTAGGCCACTTATCCGCTTCAATCAGTTCAAGTCACTTTTGCTCCACAGAGGACTTCATGGGAAACTCGTTCTGATCAGGTGCCAAGAGAGCTTTAAACATCCCGCCCGAAAAGAGTGCAACGTACGTGTGCGTGTGTGCGCTTATGTGTGTGCACACATGCCTGTGTTTGTGTATCTGTGCATGAGTACACGTGTTTTCCTGTCCGCCGTGCGGGAAGAGACGTGCGCCTGAAAATAATGGGGCCGCTCATGATTCGAAAAATTCTCCATTTGCAACAAACAAACTGGGCTCATAGCTCGCAGGAACCCTCTGGTCAATGACATGCAGACCTTTTAAATTCCTCCCAGTACAACTCCCTCAATAGTCTCACTGACAGAGCTTTCCTACGCAGATAACGCATACTTTTGCATTGCACACATACAATGAATATCCTCTTGTTTGAATTTCGTAAGCAGCAGAAAAAGAGCGTCTGTATACGAGAGAAACACACGTATAAATAGAAAGAAGGGCCGAGAGTGAAAGATGTTTTGTTTCTTGTTGTAGTACCTACTGGTGACCTTAAGATGGAACTGCTGCATTCATTTTAATGCTTTCCTGTGAAGTGAAGTGGCGTTCACGTGCCATAATGAGTATACTGGAAGGTACTGTTAGTCAGGCAGTGTGAGTATAAAAACCCCATATGCTCATTACATGGCCTGGTATGGCCAGAATGAATAAATGGGAAGACAAGGCTTGAAAAATGTGATGTGGATTTGTAATATATAAACTTGTCCTATTATTAATTTGAACCAGACAACAGTGATAGCGCCACCATGACGTGCTCAGGGGCTGTTAGGGGACCATGTAAACTCAATGTGACAGTTTTAAAGAAAAGGGGAATTAATGATGCGGCAAATCATGATGTCTCAAATACAGAAATATTACCAGTTTTATTACTAGAACGCTTGTTGTTGACAGAGTTGGCCATTGTAATCCTGAAAGTATTTTTAGCCCTGAACCTCACTCCAACACGTGAAGTTTGCTCGTCATGAGAAGTTCTCCTGAGCCTATGAAAACAGCTGTGTAATGTCTGCTGTGGCTGTGAAGGAGCTTTCCAAAGTCTTGAAAAAATAACCATGATGACGTCACCAAGGTTATTCCTGCTGGGGTGCAATTTTTAACAGAAAGCCTGCACTATGGACTGGAGGCATTTAGGAGGCAGGGGGGTCTGATGGAAGGTGCTATCCGGTTTCATTATGGGAAATGTAGGATCAGGTGTTTTTGGAGCTTGACCAACGCTGGAGACTAAAAGACAGGATATGACTCTTTATTTTTTTCTATCTGAGCTCACAAATTTTACAGAAGTACAATACTGAATCACCGGACTACCCCTTTAATGACACATAAAAAGTCATTTTATTGTAAATGAAATATTGGTAGTGGACAGGGTAGAATATATCTTATCAAAGTTACAATATATACATTTGCATTTTGTTTAATATTCAGTGTTTCAAACGGGCTACAACATAAGATAAATGAGCAACTGTTTAAAGAAAATATGTTGATTGCTGAATCATGAGTCACGAGATAATAAATAACTGAGGATGTGAGCAATACTTTTTAATGCAACAGTCAATATCTGGCTTATATTGCCAAAAGGGATCGTTAATGAAACATGATTCATCAACTCAAGCTGCCATTTCTGTGATGCTGTTTCCCTCAATGGCTTCACTGTTTCACTGAGGGGAGGAAAAACACGAGAAACCTGATTTAT
Organism: Holacanthus passer; assembly: GCA_025331565.1. Classification (NCBI taxonomy): domain Eukaryota; kingdom Metazoa; phylum Chordata; class Actinopteri; family Pomacanthidae; genus Holacanthus; species Holacanthus passer. The sequence continues at coordinate 3,149,399 of JAFREQ010000047.1, read as the reverse complement.
CTCACTCCATTGAGACCAGTTATCTCCACACACACACACACACTGCGGCAGGTGTAAAAGCACAAACACTGGGACAATTTAACTGTCCACACCTAATTGATTTTTATTTAATATTTGCCATGATCAGCCAAAGCCGAGCACAATACATACATCTTAAATTCCACCATATGGCACATGGACTCAACCACCTGTGCTGCTTTTGAGTCACATTTTTTGATTGCGTTATCGCTGGTCCTGATTATAAAGACACAAAGGAAGAACGCAGCGTCAGACTTATATCGTGAATACAATGCACAGAATAGAGTGTTTACATTTGGCATATGTATGTATAGAATTTCCCAACAAAAGCCATGTTTGAGCAGTTGGGAGTTTTGAATGAGGGGGCTGGCATCACGAGGGACAGACAAGGTTTCTTTTTTTCACAAATCACATTTTAATTCCTTATTTATTTATTTTTTTGCTTTTCTTATGTAACTAGAAAGTTCCCACATTTGTGTGGAGCTCTGGAGGTTTTTCAGGGGCTGGGTATTTTCTTTGAGGCCCACAGGTGTGCAACCATCTGGGGCCTAACCGTTGAACCAGTCTCCCTTGAAAGACGCCACTCTGCCAGCCAAACCAACAATCCACTTTGATCCAGTCACACCTTGCCTACTCCACATCTTGACTATCCCGGTTCTCCTGCAGACAGCATTAACTTAATTGTGCACACATGTGTGTATGAGCGTCCTAAGTGAAGATGAGTCATGTGTAAGAGTGCATGTGTGTTTGCATGTGCGTGACCTATTCTGTGTGTGGTTTCATGTAAAGCTTAATGTCCATGTTTACGCGTTTGTTTGTACATCCGTTGGTAGGCTGATTTGGAGAAATACGAGGGTAGTTTCCCTGACTTTAACCACATATTTCACTAGAACACCACCATGGTCAATTGCTAACTTCATTTTGTTTATCAAAGAACTTTATTTAGGTTACAGTGCTATTTACAGTCTTACCTTCAAACCACAGTTGTGATAATTATCAACGTCACAGTATGTTTAATTTACACTGTCATTCATAGATTAATGCTTTTCATGTTCTAGCTACACTTACACTTGTGGCAGGTTTTCAAAGCATGCATGCATGCAGTACCTCGCATTAATGCAGAACAATGTCATTTACCAGTAATTGTCAACCTCATTGTCGTCACAGTTCATATAACATGTAAAAGGCAACAAGGCAACAAAGCAGCCGTTGTCAAGCTACCAAACAGCATAATGGAAACGCAGTGACGCAGTGACTGCATGCTGTTCTCGGTATTCTTTTTTTTTTCTAGGAATGTGAGGCAACTGGTGTTTTGGGTTGGTTTTTTTTCTATTTCCTGTTTAGGATTTCTTTTTTGTATAGTTAGACATAACCATATGCAACTGTTGTTGTCACTCCCCTTCTAACAGTTGTCATCAGTTGAAGTTTTCACAGGTGGAGACGGTTGCTGGTTTAAATCCCCACATTCACCTGGCACTCGAAGAAGCTACAAGGTGGCTGATTTTTAAATTGTCCGTCTAGAGTATTTCATTTTGTATGTGAAATATTTTGTATGTTTGTATATAACTTAACTGCTGTATATAATTTTACAATCCATTAAATCTACTTAAAACTTAATCATAGTTTTCAACTGTATTTATAAGAGTCAACATTTTTGCTTCGGCTGAGTAAAAATGTCTGTCTTTTAGGGTGAAGGGTGGAGTACAGAGAACTGTTATCTGCGATCAGAAAATGACACAGCATGTGTGTTTTTGTGTGTCAAATTAAAACCAACTCCCCGCTTTACGCTAATGCGAGAGAAACAGATGACCAAAACCAAGTTCACAAATGCTCCCTGAAACTTCAGCTGAACTGAATCTGCAACATTTAACCACTTGTCAAATGTCACAAAAATCAGAGTCTCCAAAACCTGAAAAATTGGTGACTGTTCTACCAAAATGATTTTTCTCTTGAATAACCGTCCACACAGCCACGACCTACTGGCTCTACTGTCCTCACTCCTATCTGCGTGTCAGAGTGGAAAGAGAGAGGTTGACAAGTTATAGACATCCTCTTCTTGTATTTTATTTCCATTGGGCATGATGTGTTTTTGCAAGGCCGCAACCTCTCAGGTTGAGTTAGTGGCTGAAGATCTGAGGGTCGGGCATGATGTTGAGTACTAATGTGTGGCCACAGGAAACGGGTATAAATTATCTGCCTGGCCCTGTTCTACCATTTGTCACATGTTCGCTGCTATTTTTGTCTGTTTTACATAGTGATGTATTGTAGCTCAGGAAATAATGTTTCACACAAGCATGTGTACATCTAATGTGGCTTCTTTATTTTTCAACTCTTTTCTGTTCCTTTCTATCAACATAATATTATTGTCTTTTGAAAGAATCTTAAGTAGGTAAACAGCTGAGGTGGATTTCAGGAGTCATATTTCAGGCTGTTTGTATTGAGTCCTGACATCCACCACAATAGCTCAATACAAAATGAATGTGAGGGCTTTGGACAAATCAATGTGTAAGCTGTCTGCAAATGAGACATGCATTGGTGATAACATGATGCACTCACTCTTGGCAGTTAGAGACGGGGAAGGCCATCAGTGAGATTATTTCATAAGCGACAGTTTCATTAGATATATTGCTACATATCAAAAACACACACAAAACAAGCTGAACAGAGGAAATGATTTGGAAATAGCGTGTTCAAGTTTCCTGTCGGACACAAAATGTAGGACGTCTTCATCCACAAGCCAATCTCGTGGTCACTTCACTGATGAAAGTCTTTAGACTACCTAATGTTGCCGGCTAAACTACAGCAGAACCTGAAAGATATTCAACTTACAGGACATTATTGAAACTGTCACTTCACATCCACCAATCAACCTTGACAGAGACCACCTATTGTCTGTTCATTTCCTCATGATTTGATTTCAGGATGGCATTCGTCCAAGAATGTGACTCAGAAATAAGACACCTTGACGAGCCATTGTGCGTGGCGTAATGGCAGGAGGCCTCAGGTTGAGCCGGTGACTGAATGTTTGAAGTGTGTAGACAGTAGACCCTGGTGGGATAAGCCCGGGATTAGAGAGGGGGGAAAAGAGTTTTTTTCCTTCCTTTGACAGCATCATTGCTATATTTGTTAAGGTGGAATCTGAATAATCAAACTTGCCGTGTCATCCAGGATGGCATTTATGACTTGTTACAAATAAGGCTTTAGGAAATACTGTTGTAATTCATAATGCAACCAAGCCAGGCACCTATCTCCTCACTGTGACTTTGAGTTAAGTTGGTCGGCCATGCGGTGTTGCTGACTGAACCTTTAACTAGTTGGATGTTCAGCGGGTCTTGCAATGAGAGCAGACACTGTGAGACTCCTTAATCCTACCTTGTCAGTCAAGGGGCCTGACCAAAAACAGTCATTAGCAGTATTTCACTCTCCACTGCAAACAGGGCTCAGGGGGAAGTTGAAAAGACATGTGCGCTGCATCGGCTGCTTCTAAAAGTCAAGAAATTATCTTGTCATTTACAATAAAGCTGGCTTATTTCTTCCAGGAACCAGTATGGCAGACGTAGCACATTCATCAGACACTTTGTAGACGCTGACAGCTACAGTGTTACAGTTCAGGCGAGGCTGCAGTGAAGGTTGTTGGAAGCCAGGGTTGTTTAATATGAAGTGAATATGTGATGTATGAGCAGAGTGAGTGTGTGTGAAAAAGAGATGTGCTACATCAATTATTAGGGTTTGGGCAGCTGCCGGCCCTTCATGGATGTCGCCAGTGTTATTATTATTCTTCTTCCTATGAGGAAATCTGCCTGCCCATGCATGAAAATAAATAAAACTTTGCATAATCCAATGCTAAACTTACTCATCTGGCATTGTGGGCTAATGGTGGCACCACAGCAACTGCCTACAATTTAAGACTTTGTAAACTCAAAGCAGTTTAGATCTTTGAATTATCAAAAACCGACCCACATCGTCAAAAAGTTTTATTGTAACCAGCTAATGCAAGTTCTCGCTAAATAAATATCAAACATTGATGAAAATAATTTTTTATATAGTGTGGTAAATCTCAGAATCATATTATAGTTTTTGAGAGTTTTTTGAATTCCATCGTCATGTAACTTAGTGCAGTCAGTGGAAATAAAGCCTCTTTAAACATCAGTTTGTCACTTCAATCAATGCACATGTGCGTATGAGTGTCCCAACAATCTTTGTAAAAAAAAAAAAATTATTATAAACATATGTGTCATCCAGATGAAATACAAAAATTCTAGACTCTAGTTGTGCAACCCTGGCGATGTCTTGGCAGGTAGCTCAACAAGATCATGATTTGACCTTGGTGCTTAAAGTTGTTTGTTTGAGTCCTGTGTGATGCTGCACACACATGCTAATGACTGCTCAGGCCTCGTGCTGTGTGGATTCCTCGTCATCTTCTTCTTCCTCTTCCTGCTCAAAATGCCTTTTCTGCACACTTCTCCTCAGGTCCAGTTGTCATAGCTATTAACCTTTATGCACACTTTGTCTTTAGGGACTTGCGTAGCCCAGTAGTTTCACTTAGGTGTGTTTTTCAAATGTGTTACAGTTTCTGTCATCCTCTAGAAGTTGGAAAATGTTTAGTGCAGTCAGAGCATAGACTTTGTTGGTGTATTCTGTATACATAAAGCATGTACATCATACTACATACTGTTTGTGCGGTATGTGCAACATATAGCATAATTGAAGTGTATTTGTCTGTTTTCACATGCATGAACGGCTGTTATCACAACCCTGGTTCACGATGTGCCGGTGGCGGCAATGTTGTGAGTTCCAGACTGAAATGATACAGAATGAACATCTCATACTAGAAATGCATGATGTTAGTTTGTCACTTTTGGTAGCATGGTGATATTGAAGCATAGCAGTGATGCATCATGATAAGCCACATGGGCGTTGTTGGCAGTGTGGTTAATGACATAACAGTGTTTGCCCTAGGTTGTATGTAGCTGGCAGTAAGTTAAAAAAAAAGCCTGAAAATGTTTGTCACTATGAGGCAAATACTACAACTATGATAGATTACCAAGTCCTGCCAATTCATGCTACACAACAAATGAACTCAGTGGAAATTAAATTCAAGACTTCACATATTTAGTTATTTAATTAGTCTTCCTCATTTTTAATTTTGACAGTTTGGATTTAGTGTAAAGATAAATGGAAGAAAATTGGTCCAAAGTGGTGTGTGGTCGTCCTGTGACAGTTGCACTGATACTTATGTATCAGTCTGCTGCTCTTGTGGAGGGGGCTGCGACAACACGTGGGTCTTCAGAGATTTCCATCAGCTGTCGACTCAGATTTTAGAGCCATCTGGCATGCCGAGGCTGCGGCTGTGCAACTTACCTTGTGATTCTCTGTGCGCCATGGCCGGCAACGTTTGACTTGTGCTTTCAAGGTCATGACCCTCAACTCATTTCCTTCCAGGCGGCCATTCTGACAGCAGGGTTAAGTTTATATGATACCCCTGGATAAGTGCTACTTGAAAGTGCCAAGTTTCTGGAATCAGCCCTCTCAGCTTTGATACTCTGGTTTCTGTTATGACCCCAGTCCGTCCATATTGGCCCTCTGTCCATCTGGACCAGCCCCATACACACACACACCATCCTTTATTAGCACCCAGCTTCCCACCCCAATAGGAAGTTTTTAGACTCCCAGATTGCATATTGTTTTTTTCCTCATCATCTAATTCTGCATATGGCCATAAGTGATCGCTTTGTAGACGGTTGCCAGACCATTGCATTTACATTACATTAAATTATTTATTACATTTAAAACATTGTTGAAGTGATAAGCTGAGATTTTATTTTCTTATTTTAATAGTATTGTAAAAGGTCATATAAAACTATAAATAACTATGTCAACTCAGTTCTTTCATCAAAAGAACATGTATGGTCCCTGATAAGTTTAGTGAGTCTATAATTACCGTTCTCAAATATTTGGAGGGTTTTTGGTTCTGTGTGGCCGTTCACAAAGTAACTGTCCCCTGAGAGCTGCCCTGGAATTTGTTGAATCTTTGAACCCTGTGCACAGCCGGCTGGTTTCACAGGCCTGAGGAATCTTTCAGTGGCCCTTGGTGCCAGGAGGAGGGCATCAGGTGTCGGGCCAGATCCTCCAGTCCTCCCTGCTCTGGCTGCCCCGGGGTTTTCGAGGAATGAAAAAGCGAGTGAGGTTTCCCAAGCTAAGACTAACTAATTGAGAGCCGCAATTACAGAGAATAGAAAAGAATGTATAAAAGAAATGTGTGTTTATATTGATGCAGATGTTGTACGTGATCGTGTTGGGTGCAGATGTACGTGTTTGTTTCCGAGCCAGCGAAAGATTTGTGTCCATTCCTGCCTCCATGCTGTAGTAGATTGTTGGAGGAGGTGAGTTCCTTTCTCTCAGTGGTACGCCTGAGTGTTGTTGTCCTTGATAGACTTGGTCCTATGATATAAGTCAGCTGGTCTCCAGAACTGGAGGGCAAGGCCGACTGCAGCATCCCCCTCACAGGTGCCTCTTATCCCCCATGAAGGACAGCAGCACTGGTATGGAAGTATATTGACGACAAACGATTTGAGAGGGCGCAAAACAAGTTTGAGCTCTCTCAACCTTTGAGAATGCACACATGGATCTGTAAGAGCAGAATTCGATTTGTGTAAGAGGGAGGATAGAATTGTGAGCGTAACAGATGATTTGTCCATGCAAGAGAAACTGTGGGTCTACATTTGATCCAGCAGGTCTCTCGTAATGATCAAAGCTGCTCACGCTCACTTGTGGCAGTTTGAATCCTCTGAGCACAAACTCAAACCAAGAGCAGAGCATCACCTGTTCAGTTTTACCTGGGAGCGAAGGGTCATCCTAATGGACCCTTCCCTCCACTTTCAATATTAAAGCTAGGACAGTAGCATTTTATTTAACCACCAGATGGAGACAATGAGCAGTATTTGGTGTCTGTATTATCTTAAAAATTAAAATGCGCTGACACTAAATGGCAAAAATCACATTCATTGTTACATTGTACATTGTTGGCAAATGATATGGTTTTTAAGACTTTATGGCAGAGTCATTTTGAGAGTCTCATTCATTTAAAAGTAATTACTAGCTATATGTCATAGTGGTCGTGTTCATTTTGTGTTCACTTTTGTTCTGATTGGCTGTCCAGACAAATTCATGAAAATAAAGTTGGAGATGGATGATGGTAGTAAAATGAACCTTCAATTCACAGGCAACAGCTCTGGTGGAAATTCCTGCAGTCAACATGCCAAATGCAAGATCTCTCAAAACTTGAGACGTCTGCTGCATTGTGTTGTGTGATAAAACATTTGGATTATAACAAATTTGTGCTCAAAATTTGAGAGACATAGAGACACAGACAGACCTTTTGTGTGCATAGAGAAAGTCTTGGATCTTTTAACTCAACTTGTGAAGAATGGGAGTGAAAACAAAAGTGCTCATTTATATTTTTGTTGAGTGTATTATGACAGAATTTTCACAACAGGCATGGTGCAAATCCAACATACTGGTGTGTTACTAGTTTATACTAGGTGATGGTAAGAGGATCAGTAGATCACAAAAATTTGGCTGACTTTCAATGTTCAGTGCAGGTACACACACCTACAATAATTGAAATTGTAGGCTAACAATGAGGTATATAGGCATAAAATATGCAAATCATGTTCATGTCATATGGTCAATAATTGCACCTTACAGTGGAACAATATATTCAAAAGCCTTTGTGCTTTGTGTATACTTTAATTTTGAAATTTTGAAAAAGATGTGGTCCTGATGTGAATGTGTCAAGAATGGTTTGCAAGCAACCTTTCATCATTTGAAGTGCTAAAAGATCTGGAGAAAATTGAGAGTCAGAAACAAGCGCACATACAATCAGGATTCAAACTTGATTCTGCTCTTAAAAATCAGTGTCTATGCTCTCTCAGAGGTTGACTTGCAGACCAAATAGTGCTCAGTTTGTCTTGTGCTGTCTCAAATATTTTGTCGTCAATATGCTTCCGTACAATGGCTAGTGAAGCTGATAATAGAAGTAGTAGCTGGACTATCACCTCATCCACCTGCAGAAGATGAAAAAACTGAACAGTGCACTGACAGGTTTGCATCTACAGGACTGTCAGTTAGAAAAACCTGTAAATGCAAATCTGTCAGTGCACTGTTCAGTTTTTTTCTTTAAATGAAACATATTTACATGAGAAGTTCCTGTTTATTCTTTTTCAACTCTAGAGGAACGCTCATTTACCGTGCCAAAAACCAAGACACACCTTGTTTTGTAAGATTCTTCTCTCTTTTTTATACTGCTCATTTGTCTTATGTGGTATCTCTTAGGGAGGCAACGACTTAAAATGGAAAAGCCCCGTTTGGTTTTGATTTAAGATAAATGATAGTTTGGGCTGTGGCCTAGCGACAGTTTCTGAGAAGAACCTGAACCTCTCTTACCTCACACTTGTTTTCAATGCATTTGTACAATAAATGGAAATCAGGCCCATCTAATTAATTTCCACAATAAAAACGTGTTACTGCAATAATAGAACATATTTATGGTTGGTGGTCTTAAGAGATACAATCTGTACCCATTCAAGTGCAGATAATGTATAGAGTTCAATAGTAAATACAAATTCAGTAAGCAGTTCACAATCACTTTTATTCAGTGTTGGCATGAATAGCCTTGTAGGTGTAGGTGTTTGAGGATGGGACTGATTGGACAGTCAGACTGCTGAGATCTTAAAGAACTAATTAGATGCTCTATGATGCACATTGAGATGAGCCATTGGCTGAAGTCAGTTTGCAGCCGCTTAGACTCCACTTATAAAAAGGTTCTGGCTGGTTTTGTTTCTACGTTGTTGTTTTTTTTCTGTATTTCCCATATTGAAAATTTGTCTTGGGACTGTTCAATAAACTGTGAAAAAAGACCAAACTGCTGTAACAAGTTGCTTTCTACAGTAATTTTCAATATTTTAAACTCTCCCAAAGGGGAGGGAAAGCCTCAATACATGCTGTAGCACAGTCCTGCCCTGGCATGTACCTCGGACCTTTGCCAGTTCACAAGGCTTATGCCGCCACTTTGGACAATCTAAAAATGCATACATTTCTCACCAGTGCTTTATTGCTTTTTTATGACCTGGAAGTTGCTTTTGTATCTGAATTCTTGGAATGTGCAGCATCTCTGTTGACATGTTGGAAAATGTATTGTAGCTGCTAACCGGCCATCAGTCCTCATATCATTTTTTTATGTTTTGATGGTGCCATGTGCAACCTCACTGCTATTTTCTGATGGGAAGGCTTTCGCGTTAAATGGATGCTATTCATGAATGGGCTTGAGTGTAAAAGATTTGCTGTCGGGTTACTGGGAGTGGTAGTCACCTTGAGCGCGGTGTCATGACTTAGGAATGCCATGGATGATAGCTATTTTTATGTGACAGCCTGGAGGCCAAGGAGGAGGAGTAGGACAAATGGGTGGGCACACGGTTTTACCTGTTCTAACTCAACATCTTTGATGTGGATGGATGGTGTTCAAACATGAATGTTAGGATTATAATTATATTAAGGATATGGCTGTTGGCCAAGCATTTGCGGGGGTGTTAACCTATTTCTTAAGCGTTTGATCTTCGAGTTCCATGGAAGCGTGTCTGTCAACATCACTACCTTGTTTGTGCCTGACGTCACTATTCATAGGATGTGGTTTAAATAGTTGTTATTGATATCAAATTGTCTTGATCGAATTTTAAGTTGAGAGAAGGACAGCATAGGTTGGAAGCATCACCCTGGAACACAGGCTTTGAATGTCAAGCCTGTCTGACTTGGTCAGAAGTTCAGCCATTCCGCATTCTTGACTAAAGGATAAAGCAGCCCTAATCCCCTTTACCAGGTAGCTAGAGTTGGCAGTGGAGCCAGGAATTCCTGCGGCATACCGATTTGGGGAAGTTGCTAGGGTTTGGATGGACAATTTGAACAACAATAGAGTACTCTCATTCAAAGAAAAATAGGGTTTAAGTTCTGTGAGAAAGTCCTGCCACCACAGAGATAGGTACCATGTGGAATGTGACATATTTAGAGTGCTTTTGATTCAGAGACATTGGCCACTATTAAAAAAGTGGGCTGGGTGATTTAGGGCGTCCAGAAGTAGGGTGGAGAGCTGGGAAAGCAAGCCGGAGCCGAAGAAAGGGAGGGGAAGTGGTTATGGAAGGTAGGGATGTCTGTTGTTGATCTCACGACAGCCGGGCCATAGTGCGAGCGTCCAGCCAGGGCGGACTATAGTAACAGCAGGCTCTACAGCAGCTTACCTGGTCATCAAACTGAGCCAATGACCTGCCAGCCTTCCTTCCAATAGTCCGATGTCAGGGATCAGGATCAGCCCGACAAGAGTGACTTCAGAGACACAGAAGGCAGCGTCTAGCTCCTTTATCTGCCTCCATAATGCTGCCAAAGACTCAGGCCTCCGCAGAGGTGGAGCAGCATTACTGACCTGTCCTGCTGCTCCTCTCAGGCCCAGTGGATTAGCTGTGAAAAGGCCCCTAGAGAAAAACTGTGGGTGAAATACACTGGCCTGTCTTTGTCCCGTCTGTCTGCTGGGCTGGGGAGCACTGACTTTAGCCCTCTGTCAACTAGGCCCGGTGAAACCCCTCAACAAAAGCCATTCATCTGTTGTACTGTACATGCCAAATGGCTGGCATTCCTCTTCACGAGTTGTTTTGTAAGCCGCATCTGTCTGTCTGTCTCTGCAATTACAAGTCTGTTAAGAGAAGAATGGTTTCTGTGCAGCTGGGGGGTTTTCTGCGTTTGCTGAGTAGATCTGATTAACCTTCTGTCTGCTCATTACTGACCATTGGCCAGACATGTTTTTAGCGATTTAGCCATTGAGACACAAGATTAGTTTTTTGCTTGTACAAGAGCTGCACTATGTAAGGTCACAAACTGTGTATAAGGTTCTTTGTCAGAGCACTCTAACTGTAATTAGATGTATCCCATTTATCAGCTATTGCATTAGACTTCTCACATTATGTTCGAATGGCTTCATCACAAAGATATAATGTGTTTATGCATGATTATATGATCACTTCCCATTAGTGGGGAGGATTTACTCAATTTTATCTTAAGAGTGGATTTGGTAGCATTTTAAAATTATTATAATTTCTCCGTATTCTTTGATAAAAATCCGTTCTTGTAGGCTTAATGAGCACATCACGTCAGCTTCAAATGCATCTTTGAGAAGTTCTTGATTAATTTTAATTCCCTTGATCAGAAAGAATGTAAAGAATTTTGTAAAACTACAGAGCAGTCACATGTACCTTTCAGGCTTTACAAAAATGTGAAGCAGCCTCAGAAGCAAACACAGAGATCATTTTTCAACTAGAAAATCTATGGGGCAGGAATAGTTTGCTGCATTTTTCTGTAGGTGAATATGGACCAACGATCAGCAATCAGTTCAGTATACTTCATGCTGATCATCCTCAACTGCTTTTAAGTGTGTGCCATACCTGATGTTAAAGATGACCTATCCAGTGTAGTAGGTAAGAATTTGGTCAATGGCACATCATCTGTTGTGGTCTCTTCTCGTGGGCATTGGATCTGAAATGCATACACAGCTATGAGTTTAAAGTTCTGACTAAAGGATTAAAGATTCATAAATTGACACAATTGAGACAATGAACAAATCTGTGATACCTGTTCCCAGTTCTCCCCACATGGATGTTCACATCCAACATCCTCCAACATCCTTGAATCTAAAGTCAGCAATTTCTTCACTTTGGATTTAAAGCCAAAACAACAGGAGAATCTGTCTGCATCAAAATACTTTCTGACTTCACTGTATGTCTGACTAATTATTGTTACTTCAAAATTTCTGACATTGCGGAGGCAGTTCAGACATACTGCACTGTCCACATCCCCTTTTACAATCACTGGTGTAGCATTTACAATATGGTGGACGGCAGCCATCTTCCCACGATGTGGCCATGGTTCACAAAGACAGTACTGATGCAGTAAAATGTCATAACTGATTATTTGTGCAGGTACAAGTTTATGAGAATAATTTCATGCAAACATGACAAAGTATTTCCTTCTACATCATATAATAATACAGCATTTTTGATGTCTCCAATCATACTTCATCTCAAGGATAAGGATGTTTCTGCACTAATTACAGTTCAATGATCATTCAGGGTTTCCTTTATGTTGTGAGGTGAGAAGTAACTTTGTGAGCGTTGAGATGATGGCTGGACAGTTCAAGCAAACTGTGAGACCTGTCATACATGTGAGGTTTTTATCATGACCATGATCTTTTCTTATTCTTTAGATCAAAGCAACCAGATTACAGGTTTACACACACCCTTATGTCAATACCAATCAAATTTTTGTGTGTATGTCTTTGCATGTGCAGGATTACAGTTGTATGGACTTGCATACAGACATTTGTAGCTCTAGATCTGTCTCTTACACAGGAAAAGGCCTGTCTGTGTGAAGGACTGACAACTCAATTTCACCTGATGTCATTTCCGATCTGCCCTGTTGCTTTCACGCTGTCACACCAGCTATGTCACCGTGCCACTGTGTGTGTGTTCCCCCAAAAAAGTATGTGTGCGTTTGTCACGTGTTCTCCAGTCCCACACAGAGCGCTTCGTTCCCACACGGTTAAAGAAACGCTGCCCAGAGGTCGGATGCCCATTCCCAACCGGCTCACCGTTTCAGCGGCTGGAAATCCCCCTGCGCACAAAGAAGCCAGATATGATACCACAGCACTGCAGGCGAGGGAGGGAGCTAGGGACAGTATTGATACGGCGAGCACTTTTGTCTGGGAAAATCCTTAAGGGAATGCAACCAATTGTTGTTAATTGTATGGGGCCGCATTCGATCCCAAGTGCTGCTGGTATGTGTTACTTGTTTTGAATTGGAGACAAGTACTGATCAGTGCTTGCGTTTTGTTCTTGTGAGTCATTTTGGTTTTGTGGATTGCGCTCTTTTTTCTTTTTTTTTTTCTCTTATCAATCTTCTGAAGCTCGTACGTAACAACATCACGTGTTCGCATTGCTCAGCGATGGCCTGTTTCTGGTTTGTTGTGCACATTCACACAGGGCTCATTTTAATTTTACCCTCAGGCTTTGGTGCATTCTCACACCTAAATGTGCTTTTGAATGCAACATATTGATACCTTTCAACAGTCACTTAGAGAATTCCCCTTGGTATTGTCCCTTGCAGTGACTTTGTGGAAAGTATGCAGTGTCTTTTAGGATCATTTTTGGCTTTTCCACTCATTGATGATATATGAGAAATCGTTTTTTTGACAGTTGTGTGATATTACAAGAGGGATAAATCTTTTTAAAGTCACTCTAGCTTAGTGAAATAGTTCCCACAGCAAACTAAAGAGGTGGTGGCAGGGTGAGTTGGGGATATTTTCTGATGAGAGGACACGTGCTGGTCAGTCCTGGTGGTCCTCTAAGGATAGACAAGGTGCATTCCCAGTCAGTCACTGCACTGTGTAATAGAAAGAGAGAAAGAAACCAGAGAGGCAGAGTCCACAGAGAGAGCCATGATGCAGCCACAGAGACGATGTGTTCCCCTGGGCAGCATAATAAAGCTCTCAGTAGGACGACGTGGTTTGAATACACTTCAGACGGAAAAGGGGGAGAGATGTACAGCCCCATATGCATCTACTCACCACATCATATTTCCACAGCCATGAATGAGGCCCTCACACAGACAGCCCCCACTGCTGTCAGACAGTCAGAGCCAAAACCTTTCACAACACGTCTTCCACACAATGCAGAGAAAAAGTCTTTCTTGGGTTTGCACCGAGCAGAACCCTTGGGGAGGACAGGGTCTGTCTTCAGGCTGCAAGAGCATAGAGAGCTTCAGAGAGAGAGAGATTTAGAGAAAAGAGATGGGTTGCTTTTCTCAGAAATCTGGGGAGCAGTGTCATATTACCCTCAGTCCTTCATGTGGTCTCGAGCTCTTTTTATACCATGTTTGCAAAATTGTCTACTGCAGAACTGGTTTTACTTTTGTTTTTCAAACCGTCGCTTTGTTTTGATGAGCGTTCAAAAAGTGCTGTCGGCCTGACGGTGATGGAGATTGGAGCTCTCATCGGTTCGCTTGTGTTTGACTTGAAGGATTGGCACCAACTGAGGCGGCATTATGCGAACATGACCACTATCGCATAGGCTTAGCAAAATAAAGTGGTAATAGAATGTAACACTGTGAACAAGAGGCCAAATAGGCCAGCCACCACATGAAATGTGCCTCATTTCTGTGATTGCAATTAAGCCCATGGCTGAAAGCCAAAGAACTCAAAAGTGAATGAGCGCACTGTTTCAGACGATAACATGCCCAGACTTTGTAATTGTTGTAGCCCCGACTTACCGTGTTGTTTTGTTTTTGTTGTGTTTTTTCATTACGAATGAAAAGAAAGTCAAAGAAAGTTTTCTTGCACTAATGATCATATTTTCATACCATTTAAACTGCTCTGAAATAAGTGTTTTACCCTGAAAACATTCCTGCTTGTGATTAAATGTAGTTCTCGACCATACAATGAACACAAATGATTGTTTGTCACTGTTTTGTTTTTAAACGTGTAAACAATGAAAATGAACCATAGCACCCATAGATTATGTTAATGAGGTTATTTTGAGATTTCCCCATATTGCACAGCAGCCTTTTTACAAGGCATTGAGTAATAACGCATCTGTCCCAAAATAGGTTGACTTTTATTATTACACCCATCACTTAACAGATATTCAGAGGATAATGCAAATGTTTCTCAACTTGTGCATGTTGATGACTCTTACACTACTTCCTTTTACTTTGTGTACCCTCCCCAGGCCAGGATTTTAGGGGAATTTTCACTCACTGAGCCTATTTAAAGCTGTCATTTGTGTTTTCTGTGGGCAAGCGCAGCCTGTTTTTGACAGCATGTGTGTCCATTGTTGTTCCTGCACATGTGAAGCGCTGTTTGTCTGTGGTCAAATTTGGTCAGAGTCGACTAATCTCACAGGGGGTTGCATACCAGCTGTGAGAGCTAGAGGACCATCAGTCTGTGGATGTGTTGCATGTGCGTCTTAACCGACTGCAAGCTACACATGAGGACCGTCTGCTCTATAGACTGTCCTCTAGTCTGCTCCCTGCTTGTTCACGCTCCCTCTTCGCTAGACTGTGTGATATCTGCCTTTTAATCCTCCCATAGTCCGGAGCTTCCCCATCTTCACCGCTCTCTCCTCACCTCTCCGTCATCTGCAATTGTCTCCCCTTGTCTCCCAGCGGCCCCTCAGGCCGGTCACCATTTGGAGTTAAGAATCCACTGGAATCCCCTTTTGATAAGGGGCAAGAAATATTACGAGGCCAGGACTAAGGCAGGAAGCCCGGCTAAGACAAGGTACTATTTTGGTTGAACAGTCCCATTGTCCGTGGACTGGGGACGGCTGACTGCCTGGGGGAGAGGGTGGAGGGTGACACGGAGAGGAGGAATGATGCACTGTTAGGACATAGGACTACTACGCACGCTCCCGCTCTGTGTCCTCCCTCCTCCAGCTCTGATCATTCAGAGGGTCCTCTGTCCCCCTTTTCAGTGTTGAACTCATGGCAGTCACACTCTGAAACATGTGCAAAGGAAGGGGCAGAGGGGGGCTCTGTTATGTAACAGTGCCTTCCCTAACAGGAGCTCCACTCTCTTAAAGATGTAGTGTGGCAGAGGTGCAACTGAGTTTGGACATCAAGAAGCTATTAAAAGACACGAGGAAGAGATGATGTCAGGTTCTAGTCCCCTTTTTTGTTATAGCAGACAATCCCTTTTGTTGTTTGGCTCTAATGATGCCACATGCTAACAATAACTGCTTTTAGGAAAGGGTGGGATGACATGATGAGAGAAAGGGAATGTCGGCCTTGGACTTTTTATAAATCGAGATGTAAATATGGAAAGATTTATGTGGAAAGAGAAGAGCCTGCTTGGAAAGAGAGCGCTCGGAAAATGATGTGTTGTCATATCTTTACAGGCTTGTAGCGGAGTCCCAACTAGCCCTAAGCTGTAAACAGACTTTTAAATATTTGCAGTGATAAGTTTTCAAAGTAACTTTCTGTTTCATCTTTAGGAGTTTATACAATATGTTACAGAAATTTCCCATGCAGGCACTTGTGAGTGTGTGAACTCAGTAACACCACAAGGCCACACGAAGACACTCACCACACACACAGAAACACACACACACACACACACACACACACACACACACAGACACTAAAAATGGGAGGGGAATCAATGTATGTTACGGGAAACGTGTTCTTGTTTTATTTTTACTGGTACGCAAGGTCTAATGGCTGCATCCTCCCAACTGTCAGAGGCCCTTGGTCCTTTAGGTCTGAATCCCTCAGAGACAGCGAGAGGCATTAGCATCAGACGGGCGTTAATTTAAAGCATCCAAATACCCAACCTGCAGGGGGTCAAATCCTGATGTTCCCCTGCTGACTGAATTCTGTCCGCTCAGCCTATCATCAGTCTGGAAATAAGAAAATTAATTATAATCCCTTTAAAGCAAGCGAGTAAAACCATGGATTATTATTTTTCAAGCAACATTTATAATACAGCATTGACTTACCTCAGATGTTTGCAAATTGCTGTAACATTTAGACATTAATCGCTGGGCAATCAGGACTAAAACAACACAGCAACAAGTATAAGCTTCCCAGCGTCCGCTCAGAAGGCTGCACAAACAAGCAAGATGAAGGTCATAGAAAATGCTCTGGGCTAGAAGTACGTCATGTGTGGGCCACCGCGTTGATGAGCATTAAAGGACACGCACGCACAGGCAGATGTGGATGCACGTATTGTACAATACGTATGTGAACATACGTGTACACTCATGCACACTCCTAACACTTGCCCTCTCAGACTTCAGGGGCCTCCGCACAGCCTACATGCACACCCACGCGTTCCTGTTGCTGCATTCGTCTTACTGACTGCTCCGGCTGAGCCACTGAGCCAGCTGGTGATAACAACACTTCCTCCTCGCTCCCCTCTTGCGCTTAGCTGTTGTGCTCTTACCATCTGCGGCAACTGGCTGGGGCCGAAGCGTCATGTTACCCACACAACTGGAGACCCAAAGATCCTGAGGACACACAAGCACACAGCCAAGATCCTGAGGACACACACACACACACACACACACACAGACAGACACACACAGCTCATGGCGGTTGCAGTTGTGACAGCCATGAGATGTGGCGGTGAAGAGAGTAGAAAGAGGTCCAGGCTATTTATTGTGCATTTGGACACATGCAGACAAGGTGGGACCAAATGGCAGAATGTTCCTGGAAGGAAATAGATGTGTAACATTTAAAAACAAACGCCGAGAGTGTTTTAGTGAGGAGTGTATCAGCCAAGAAGAATTCAGGCAGGGAATAGATCCTGTGAGAGGAGACGGAGAAAAAAGGCATGAAATAATTGCAGAGTCAAGTCATTTTCAGCTTTTGCAATACCATATATGATAATAAATTCAAAGATAGGCCATGGTCTCACCAGTATTTATAACAGAGAAATTCCACATCACAAGTAATTAATTTCAGTGGAACTGACGTGATCAGGTGACGTGAAGTAAATTTAGGTTTATTTTACGTAGAGTTCCACTTTGGTGAACTTTGACACGCAGACCTACACAGTTGACTGATTGCAAATCATCTTCACATTGATGACAATTGAGGAAGTGACCAAAGTGAAGGAAGCTGTCACACTTGCTGTCACAACATCCAGTTTTATCTAACCCTGCTCTGCCATATGAGAAGCACTGCTAATAGGTATTTCCCTTATTCCAAACCAAGCCACAACCAATGGTAGCCAAATGGTCACTACATTACCAAACATCTGGCACCACCTACATCTCAAGGGAGTATGAATGAATTTCACTGTGCCGCTTACTGGTGGCACAAGGCTCAACCATAGAAATGGCCTTGAGAGTATGATCCTGCAAGTGGATATTAAACAGTTAGACTGAACGCTAGACAAGCAGTTCTGTGAGGCTGTACTTGAGCATGTTCATGTTGTTGTAAATATCCTGTATATATCTTTTTAATTTTGATTTTATTCTCTATTTTTTTGTAATTTCTATTGTTAGCTCAAAAAGGTGTTCATGGAGGGAGGCAAAGGAAGAATTTCACTGTACAGGGAAACTTGTTTCTTTTAACTGTGCATATGACAATAAATGCTTTGGCTTTGTGCCAAATGCTAATGTCAGCATGCTCAAAATGACAGTGATGTTTCGTGGGTATAATGTTGAGCATGTTCAGCACCTTAATTCAATGGTTGGCATTCAGACATTTGCTGCACAAGACATAAAGCTCAGCTGAAGTTGATAGGAACATTATTAGTTTTGCAGGTGTTTGGTCATAAACCAAAGTATTGGACGAACTGAAAACTTGACCAGATGAAAAGTGAATTGTGTGTACCAAATTTCATTGCAATCCATCCAGTAGTTGTTGTGTAATTTTGCTCAAAACAACAAATGGTGGTGCTAACGGAAAAGTCAGGGGACCAAAACTTACTGGGCTACATCGTCTGTGGACAATGAACGTCTGTATGTAATTTCATTGCAGTCCATCCAATAGTTGTGGCCAGGCCACAGTGGTTGTCAGACCGACGCTGCCATCCATAGAGTCATAGGATGGCTAAATATTTTTAATGCCGCTCTGACATGAAAGTGCTGGGTGGCCATTAGAACGGAATGATTCTCCAGTCAGGAGAAGCTTCCTAATGAAAATGATGTCCTGGTAAACCACGGATGGTGGTGAGGAGGCTGTAGGGGAGAGACAGCGTAGGAGGAGAGTGGGAAGAGGGGAAAGCAGGGCCGTTCTGCTGAGAGGGAGGGCAAGAGTGGCATGTGGCTGGATGGTATCCTTGGGAAAGTTTGCAGCTCGCTCTCCCACTCTCTGGATCTTAGCTGGGGACAAATACCACATGGAGCTGAGAGGAAGCCCGCTGGAGTGTGCAGGGCCACGAGCACACAGGAATGTTTCACTTCAAATGGAAAATGTTCACAGCTGTTAGTTAGGCTATCTCTCTCACTCTGTTTCTCCATCTCTATCTATCCATCTCTCTCTCTCTCACTGTGTCAGATGTTTGGTGCTATGTTTAGCTCCGCTCCTCGTGTGCTTGTGATAACAGGTATTTTTAGTTTCGCCGTGGGTCAATTTGTCTTTTTCACTCTGAATGTTGAGTTTAATGCCTATACAACATACTTGCATATTCAGTTTACCGACATGAGAATCTAAAGTGACTTTTATTGTCTTGTCCCGGCTCCTTAAAACATATTAGTTATCTTGTGATGTGGATACTGAACAGTGAAGGGGCTGCAGTCCATTTTGTATCCAAACACATAGTTTAAAAGAACCACACACTTGACAATGTGCGGCATCAAAATACCGGAAGCCCTTGCCTGACCCACAAACAAAAATGACAACAACAACACAGGGTTGCCGTCCCCACATCAAGCTGTCTGGAGTCTGATGAATCTGGTTTTGGCTACACATGAATTGGATCTCAGTTTTGAGGCTGCGTTGGCTACAAATGAGACCAGGCTCAATAATTCTGCTGGCTGAAGGTTCTGCCACACACATACTGCCATACAAACTCTGTGTGTGTGTGTGTGTGTGTGTGTGTCCATCATGACCATATTGGCTCACAGAAAAACTCATCCATTTGCACCATCAGGTGCAGAGGGCTCAAACACTCACACACACACACTTTTCCAGCAGCGGCCACTTTCCCTGAGGGATGAAACAAGAGCAGACCTCTGATCAAGCCAACCAGCAGGTGTACAGTTTAGGTGCATTCCGTTTGAATAGGAGATACATTTTTGGCGCACTTTATTTATGCGAATTTCATCACCGGAGTGTTTTTGATGTCAGTGTTTTCACTACAAACAGCATTGGAGACATAGCTGTGTGTTTGGGAGGAGTGTGTCATTGTGTTTGTGCTATTGCTCTGACGGAGATTGATTTCAATACTTTCCTTGAACTTGAACAGTTGCCTCTCTCCTCATTCTCCCTCTTAAGTCTATTAAGACATTTCATTAAAAGTCGGTTAACTTAAGTGTGTTTCGTGTTCGGTCTAAAGAAAGACAATATGTGTATGTGTAGAAATGTTTGAATTTATTACACACAGAAGGCAAATTAGTGGCAGGTCCAATAGTTGTGCTTCATGGATCTCTGCCAATTTTGAAAGAAAGATAAAGCTTACTATGTACTTCTGTACAATCCAATGCAATCCAGCATAACAGTCTCATTATGGGTTTTAATGCTTGTGCTTGTGGCGGTCTATGGGGGCGCTGTGGACCAAATCACAGCAGCACACAGGAAGACCACTATAGAAGAAGAAAACATGGAAATGAGTACAGCTGGCTGTTTCTCCTTTTAAGCGGCATGCACCAGGTCTTTGTGCCAATCACAGTTCCATATTTGTGTAGGTTTGCAAATCCACACAAGTGTTTGCAGAGGCCAGTGCAAGAAACAGGCATCTGTCCTTATATTGAGATGTGTTTCTAATATTTTGTCCCTTTCAATTTATGATTTATTGTGGAGGTTAAATTGTTGCGTTCCATCAGTTTTGATCAGCTCATTCACGCTGACAAGATGCTTGTGTATACTCAGTGCACATCTGCAGTTTATAATGCACGTGTGTGGTTCCTTCATGCATAATGTAGATTTTGTAACCTGTGTGCATGTGAGAATTCGACCCCCCAACGCCTACTTACTCACCCATGGTGTATCTATATACACACGTGCACACACATACAATATATATGTATATATATATATATATATATATATACAGTATATACAGAGTGTATCTATACAACACCACCCACCAAACCACCCACAAACTTACCCAGAGGCTTAAACCAGAGTTTCTTTTTTCTTCTAAAACCACTTCCCTGCCTTTCGCTTGCTCCTGGTGACGACACTCTCTTGGAATTTACTCCTTGTGCTGGTGCTGCTCTCAGAGAGAGAGAGAGAGAGACTGACTATGTTGTTCAGATCTCTCTGTGCTCTGCAGCCACTAACCAGGACCATTTGGTGTCTCCTTTCTCCACACTCTTTTCTTTACCCCTCCTGTTCTCTCTTTTTGCGTTTATTCTCTCAGTTTTTTTTTTCCTTCACTTGTTCTCCTTCCTGTCTGGGTTATGGCGATTTTACATTATTTGGTTTGAAATGAGGCTCTCTGTGAGCATAGGGGGTCCCCAGACTGGGGGGCTGCTATTGGGGCTGTAAAAGGGTTGCTAAATTGTGCTTTGGTGGAGGGGAAGTGTGTGTGTGCTGAGGTCTGAGGTTTGAGAGAGTTGCTTATCTGTTACTGTGCCTATACTGTATGTGTGTACTGTGCACATGCTTTGAACATGCATCTGCATTTGTGGGTATCTGTGCACACTGTGTATGAAGACTATGTAATATGGCTGACCATGCATGTGTGTGTCCAGCGGATATGTGTGAGAGAGGCATGGGGGGCATGCTGCTGGGTCCTCTGGAGGCCTGTGAAGGGACAGCCTCCCCCTTCTCCCTAAACCCCGGCTGGCTCTAGATTGATGGGGGAGGTGTTGCCTCTGCTCACTCATCCATCACACACTTTATTTGGGTTTTAGAGGAAAGGAAAAAGGGAAAAAGACGGAATAAAGGAAAAAAGACTTCCAAAAATATCAGAGTTGGGGGCGGGGGTGTAGAGGGTTGAGGAGTTGAGTAAGGGGAGGCCCCTTGCCCTGCGTAGCTCTCCTGCCCCCCCTCTCTCTCTCTTTAAGCAGATGCTGGAAAAGAAGTCTTACCCTTGTGACCCCTTGCCATTCTCCAGCCCCAGCACTGATAACAAAAGACAGATAAAGCCAAATGGGGGGCAGATTTAGTGAAGATTAGCGAGCAGGTTTGTGATTTCCACTGAGGTTTCTGTCATGTGTGAGTGTGCATGCACATGTTTATATGCGCCTGGTAAACGCAGGGTGCCAATAGCAGATTGTGGGATGGGATGGCTCGAGAGTGGTTGGTGGTCTTTGTCTACCGTCCAGGCTGGGCAGGGTTTACTGTGCGACAGGGCAGTGAGGGCAGATGAGTTTGCGAGGCTGACAGAGGAAACAAAGCCCGCAGTGCCAGCCCTCGACTCCTCCCGATGGAGGAGATTTATGTACCAACCAGGGATGTAGCAACTCAGTCCATAAAGTCAGATCACACTGCTGCACCTTCCACCTAAGTGTGGCCAGCATTCCTACATGTGATAGATATAATCATACATATTTGTCACTGCCTTCATCAGAACATATGTCATAAGAATGTTCCTAACAAACCATGTAAGCTGATAGTAATAATCGCTGTACTTGTGCTGAACTATAAACACCTGTTTGATCAAAGACTAAAAACTCTGACCCGTCAGTGTACAACAGAAGCTGAAAGGCAGTTGTGATGATTGGTCTTGTTGGCATGTTGTCTATGTATGCTCCTTAATTTATAATCACATTATCAAAAGGTAGAATGGTTCCCATTTAGACATGGACATCTGTTGTAGCACATCATGTACAAGCAAACAGTCAGTTCAGCTCTGCAACTCTGGCCTTTGTCTGAAGTGCTTATAAGAAAGTTGCACTACTCCAAATGAACTATCAAATAAAGAAATCACTGTTTGCTATTATAGCTGCTGTCGTGGTTCGAGATGGCTGGTGTAATCTGGTCTAATGTCTAATATGAGCAGAATATTCAAAAATTAGCAAAGAAAGTGAAATTTTTCTCTTCTGAAATGACATTTTTGCAAACAAATTATGTTGCTGTTTGTAATTCTAAACGAACATTTCTTGACTTTTTTATATTGTTATTGGTAAAATTCCTTTGGAGGAAAGATACCGAAGCTTGTTACTGTGCTTTTCCCACCATGATTATTCACTTTGCCATACGGCCAAATAAATTAAATAATTCGTTTTCTGAACAGAAGCTTCTTTTGTCCCCAAGTCGAAGTAAACCAACCTAAATCCCACAGTTTTGTGATGTAAAAATATGAAAATGGGAAATTGTAGCCAAAAAGGGGACCAGGTTGTCTTATCCTTGCGGGTATGGGAGAGTGTTTGTTTCCTCTGAGAAGCTTTTCCAACCGGAGACCTCACGGTTGAGCCCCCAGAGGCCCTATTTGAATCACAAATGTCTTTCGTTTCTCAATCGTTCACAGGTTTTGGTCAGTTGAGGAATTTTGGGACCCATTAAAGCCTGGTGACAATGACTTTCACCCCCGGGGCCACTGCAGGGGTCCGCCCCCCTACTGACCTCTCCATTGCTGCCCAGTCGTGGCTCCAACGGTCCAGCTCCCAGGTTCTGATTGGTTCAACAAAGCACCCAAAAAAGCCTCTGGGGTCAATGTCTCTTTTCTCTCTGTCGCTCTTTTCCTCCTTGCTGCCTTGTTCTGGTTCAAGTCGGGGCTTATCAAAGACAATCCAGTTCTGTCATGTGGCCAAATCATCTTGACACCCATTTAGCATGCTCATCAGTGGGCAGTTATGAATATTCAAGATGGTGCCAGGGGCCAGTGAGAGGCAGAATCGAAGAGATGAGAGTGACAGATAATGGGGGGTGTGAGTCCAAGACAGGGGAGAAAGAGAGACAAAGAGACAGATTAAATATGTACATGCGAGTGACTGAGCGAAAGGAAGTAGAAAACAACATATTAACCAAAACTAAAAATAAGTACTGTCATCAGTAAAATAGAGTTAGTAATAATCAATGATTACTTAAAAAAGCATTTTGAGTCATGTATATCAAAGATGGTGTGGATGATGAACACAGCCTGGTATAAAGTGCAAAGGCTCACCTGAGATGATCAGACTAGAGTAATACAGACCCTGTTTAAGTTAGCTCAAGGGAGGTTCTGAAGTTCTATAACTTAATACCAGAAAGATTTGATATATATGTTGTATGATGTGATTTGATATGTGATATGATATGACATGATATGATATGATATGAGGAAGATGAAGTTGGTGTCTGTAGAATGCGTATTACAATGAAATAGGGGACCCAGGAGTAGGATATAGGGAGAAAACAAAAGAGGACCTATGGTTGACCCTTGGAGAACACCACAGAGGAGGAAGCTTTTCTGACTGCCACTCATGTGTCTGGTCAAAATGTCCAGACAAAAACTGTTTTTTTTTTTCATTTCATTATTTCATTTCATTTCATTTCCTGCCGACCTTACAGAACTAAATTGCTATAGAAAATAAAATCTATCTGCTCCCTATTGTGCACTGACAGGAGAGGTTTCTGGTGAAGTGGCACGTCTGCACGTGGTGATTATCATCACTGTTAATTAGCACAAGTGAATGTGCTCCTTAGTTCAAATCCAATTTTCCATTCTCCATATTCACTTCTCACCAACGCTTTTCTCTAAGCACCAGTGATCACTGCATCAGGCTGCCTTGCTTTCCAACTCTGTCAGAATCGACTTCATCTTAACACATTTACAACAACACTAGTTTCA
The DNA here is from genome assembly GCA_025331565.1 of Holacanthus passer. NCBI lineage: Eukaryota > Metazoa > Chordata > Actinopteri > Pomacanthidae > Holacanthus > Holacanthus passer. Next base: position 3,124,903 of record JAFREQ010000047.1, on the reverse strand, counting down.
TGATTGTAATTAGAGAGAGAGACCAAAAGAAGGAGGGAGGGTGACACTCTTTTTCGAACTTCTATTCAGTCGGCCCCTCGCTCTCTGTGTTGACATATACTGTCTTTTAATGCTGTCAAATTCACAATGTAATTGCTCTCATTCAATTTTTTTTCTGTTTCTGTTGTCAGATGTCAGAAGTAGTGTGAATTCTGATCCTGGCTCGTACCTTAACCAGAAGTCATTACGAAAGTGTTGAACGCTGCAGATAAATTTCTTATTTTATGATCCCTGTCTAGTAAAATGAACAAAAACCCAGGTTAATGACAGACTCTATGTTGCGAGATGGGCTTTGCTGACATTAAAAATGAGTGATCATAGTCAAAGTATTATGGAAAACCCTTTGGCGCTACATATGAATCACAGGCCTTTTATGTCCTTGATCCTCTTGTGCTGTTGACCACTGTTTGGTTATGAATGTATTGGATCTTGTGAGAACAAGAGAGCCGAGCCAGGAAGGAGCGAGTTTGTGTGAATGAGCCTGCCTGTCTCATTGACATCAATGTCAGAAACTTCTAGGATCACATCCAAGCTGGGACAAGTGATCATTTGGACTTTGAGAGTGCGGCACTGTTCCAAGCTTTGATGTTTCAGCTCTTAAAGATTGTAGATGGAGACGGGAAGGGTTATCAAGGGTGTTGCATCATCATAGATTGTAGATGTTTGTGAACCCAGATGATGTTTGTGGGGTTGTATTTTCAGCATATTTTCTGGTTCACATAGTAGATTTGCCTGTTTCATTTTTTATTTTTCACAGTTTGTTCCTTAAATTCCCTGTGGGAAATCTGACCAGGGTTTTCCTGCCCTGAAGATGAACTACTGAACAGACAGAAGAAGCTTCAGTTGTCTCCACTAAACTCACTCCACAATTACCTTGCAGTTCAATTGATCATTAATTGTGCATGAAAAACAGACTTAACCAAACACAGACTAATATGGAACTGACAATATCAATTCTCTGTCAGTGTCCTTGTTCTGTTTCATATAGGCTTCGTCCTATCAGAACGGTCAGGTTCTCCATTGAGTTTGCATCCACAACCACTTTTTTCCAGTGTCAAGCCATCAACAAGTGAAGAAAGATAAGCTGAAGTCTGGCGGTGTCTGCCGGACTGGCATCCTCCTGTCGGCCCTTCACCCCAGCTCTAAAGCTTGCCTCAGCACTGTCCACGCTAGGCCAGTGTTTACCCCTTAGGCTGCCAGTTCTCCGTGTCGAGGGTGGCCATGATGGCACCTGGGCTGACCATGTGGCTGGACCAATTCAACTACATGTTTCAAGCTATGTGTGTTTGACAGGGTTATGTTGCTTGTGGACATCGGTGTAACAGTGGCTGTTGAAAAGATCAGTTTCACTCATAACCCATTAGCGACAGCTCTTAGGGGGCAAAGCCTATATGGATTATAACATTAGTTACATATCCTAACTCCAGATTCTGTGAGTTTAGGCATAGCGCTCTAAGGCCAAGGCCATCTGTTCCACCAATATAAGCTAAAGAAAATGCTGACTTTTCAGAGCAGAACTCAGGTCAAGCAGTTGTTATATACTTATGATATGTAACTGACGTGATATGGTGTGCATTATGCTATGGTGTGCATTATGCTAATTTCTTGATCTCTCTGTCTGCCTTTTGTGAATTTCCCTGCTGTGGGATGAATAAAGGTTTATCTTATCTTATTCCATCTCACATTAAAGATGGATGTATGCACAGATGGATGTGTGTATGGAGCAGTGGTCAACAAACCTTGCTGCTGTGGTTTGCCTGTTCCTTGACCTCTATATGTGTTTGTATGGATGTGCTCTGCGTGTCCTGTTTTGGGGGATGCGGCTCCTTTGAACATCCCTCCACAACTGCAGCCTACTGTATCTCACTGAGATGAATGGGGGTCAGGGCTGGGCCACCCACTCCTCACCACACTCCCAAACCTCTTAAAAGACTACTTGTAACACGCCTCAAAAAAAAAAAAACAGTAGGACTCATTTAGATGTACAGCTAATGTGTTTATTTTTATCACAAACATGTTTGATTATTCCCAGTTCAGGAGTCAAGAGTGTTGGTCACTTATTTAGTTACTAATAGTTTTGGCCTCCATTGGATAGAAATAGCAACAGGGCATGAAAACAACAGAAAAGTAAATAAATAGATTTTCAAAAGCCACATACGTACGACTGTGAGTATGAGTTATTGTACACAGTCGTCGGCATCACCACACCAAAACACCAGTTTGCACCATCTGTAGGCTATAATGTAAATCCATAAGTCTTCTCTCTTTGATCCTTCCCGTCACGTTTCCTTCAAAAGAGTGCTCCTCAACTCTGCAATTTCAGATTGGTGAGGAGGGTGTCTAAAAAACAGTCCTGGCACATCTGTGTCACAGGCCATATCTGTCATTATCTATATTTTATTGTCTCCTGTAGTATCGCCCACTGCCTGCTCCTGCCCTATCCTCAGCACCACGTCCTCTCTGATGAGTCACAAAGGTCTTTAAAAAGCTGCTTGCTCATCTTTGGTGACAGTGGTAGAGGTGGTGGTTGTTCTATAAAGTCAAAGTTGAGTCATTTTAAAGGAAGAACGTATATGTCTGCCAGAGTCAGATCGGTTTGTCACTTGTGGTTGAGTCATCAAGGTATACAATGATGTTGCCGGAGCAAAATGAAAGCAGCAGTAGTCAAATTCAGGAAACAACAACTTTATCCCCGCAGGTTCATCATCAGTAACTGGTTGCAAAGACGCTCTGCCTGCCGTCCAGGATGGTTTAAAAATGATGGCAGTGACAGTGAGGTACTCTGTCGGGTGAACACCAGGCAGTAATGAGAGGAGAGGTGGAGGAGGATTTGGAGGAGACCACAGTAGCAGAATATCCCAGGATGAGTCACTCCGTAGCTCTTGTCAGTTAGAGAGGAGTTTCCTGCAAAGACACATCTCCCACATTGTGTAGATCTCAGTCTCTGTCTGTGATAACAGGGCTGATTATTGACATTTTGCTTTTTTCTGATAGCCACAAAAAAGTTTTGCTTTCTCGGACAAGCTTTCACCAAACTTGTGTCACCAGTGTTGCCTGACTTATAAATGATATTTATTAGGGATGATGTTGTCTAATATTTTGTAGGGGGGATCAGGATGCACTCATTGACCCTACACAGACAGATACTCTATACTCTAGCCAGACAAATGCTGCCCATCCCGTCAGCTTGCTAGCAAGGGCAGTGAGGTAGATAATAATTGTCAGCTTGGCTGTGCCGGTGCCAATGCCAGGGTGGGCTAGGCGTGGTGGGTCTGGCTAAGACGGGCTCCATCACTGTGGGCATCAGGAGTCCACAGGGCTGAGGTGGAGGGAAAGAGGAGGATGTACACGGATGTTTCAAGCATGGCCTAAACACACACACAAAAAAGAAAAAAAATATTGTTGTTAATTTCAAACAATTAAAAGCAATAATGTGTTTCTTGATCCCCTCCACACAATGTCTGCGTTCTAAATCTGCTCTCTCTGTATTCTTTCACAGACACTAATCACAGACAGCCATCCAGATGTCGAAATCAAACTCCACTCACAAAGTATTTATGAAGACAAAAGAGGAATGATGCGATGCAAAGCAGAAAGAAGCAGCACCAGAGAGCCTGATGTGGCCTCACATAAGACCTTACGCTTGGATCAGGCTCTTTCTCAGCACACCTGAGTGACATCATAAACATGGCTGAAATGACCGGCGCAGATCTGAGCCAACCTGCCACCAGCTTTCAATGTAAGTCACATGGCTTTATCTTTTAACTAATCTAGTGTTGATTATGTGGCCTGAAGATAAACTGGCCGCCATGTCCTGCCACTGAGCAGGTCCTCTTCTGGTTTTTAAATGTGAAAAGTGAAAAGGGCAGCTGTGTGTATATGTGGTGCCTCTGTATTCATGTGTATGTGTGTGCATGAGAAACTGAAATAATCTGCAGTCAGACGCCACCTGAGCTCCTTACCTGCTCTGTTTTTTTTCTCTCTGGAGCTCAGCTTGGGAGGAAATGAGAGTTTTCCGTCAGCCTGTGCTTAAGTATTTATCACTCGGATCACTCAGAGCTGTGGAGAAGAGGAAAAGTGGTCTGGCATGAGATCTTTCACCGAGTCCTCCTCATTTGTGTCACCAAACTATTTGGTGGCCACTGAAATTGGGACCTCCTGTTTAGACTGTGGGAACTGTTGGCAGTTGGTGCAAAATCAACCAGTGTTTCGGCTCCGCATTGTGAAATAAACAACTGATTCTTTGCTGACGTTTTCACCTATAGCCTCCTGGCGAAAGGAAGTAATTACAGTCACAGTCAATCTAACAATGTTAACAAAAAGTAAGCTTTAAGTTGTAGTTTTGTTTCTTATACATTGGATTATTTTATTCTAACATACTGATCACTACCAAAATCAAAAACATCCATATCCAGATGACCAAGCATTTCTTTCATCATTGCAATAGACAGTTGTTATACAGGATGTTTTCACGCTCCGTCTCCTCACGACACTGGAACAATATATCCAACAGTAGCATCCCTGACGTCCTAATCAGTTGTGCATCGCTGACGCCGTCGTAGCAATAAGATGATAGAGAGAACAGCATGTCAGCAGTGGTGATGAAATGCATCCAAATGGGCCCCTCTGGACATGACAAATACGGTCCAGGTGTCCAAAGGAAAAGGTTCAGCTATGGAAAACAGAGGCAGCGTACGTCAGGACTTTGACACGGGAAGCAAACCTGGGGACCCTGGAGGTTGGAGTTAATGCTATAAACGTGTAGGGCAGGAAACTGAAGGTATTAAGAGAATGGAGACCACCCGAAGCCTGAATATATGTTATATGTCTTTCTTTTGCTTATTTTTCCACATGCAGCACTAATTTTAGTCTGTTGAGTCAGAATCTAAAATGCCGATGATGCCACACGCAGTCCCATTCCTGAGCTTTCAGCACCTCGCTATTGAGTTTCCCATCACTCTTATATAGTGTTGGTGAGTAAACAGCCTGTAGATGTAAATGGGTTTCTCCCTTGTCATGGTGGAGCTCACTTCCTGTCACGGGCCCCAGGGTGGGAGCACACAATGACGAACACCACCCACATCAGCTCCCTCGCAGGCAGTCGGGCTGACGGGCAGGGGTGACACAGGGGTTATTTGTTTCTGTCAGAAGCACAGAAATAGTTTTCCAACTCCTCCTGGAGTTGACAAAGCAGGCGCGCATTCATTGGCCTGCCACCGGGGCGGGATGTGCGCTTGTTGTGATTACCTGCCTCTGTAGAGGAAGGCCTTTCTCTGAGGACCTATGGAAAAATGCTGCTGTCTGCCAAGTGCCATGATTAGCGCCCCAGCCAGTTCCTGGGTCAGCTCAGAGGGCAAAAGTGTCTAGACCAGCTGGGGGATTTCCACCGGCTCTCGCCTGAGCTGTAATTATTACTGCTTACAGTCGAGCCCCAACTCTCAGGGCCCACATTCTGCTTTAGACGGTTGTGCGGCATTACTCCCTTCAGCGTGAGGTGGGAGTCGGATCACACATTGGCTTTACATATGGTTTGAATATTGTTTAGTTAATTGCCTCAATTTTTCATTGAGTCATATTATTTGATGTGAGCGGATTGAGCAATAGAAGGGTGGGAACTCTTGTGGTGATGAATATTATATATATTATAGATATACTATTAATTGTAAAACCCAACAGTTTTATTTGAAGGATTGATTGATTGATTGATTGATTGATTGACATTGTCCAGTGGAAGGATCCCTGATGTCAGGATCTAGCTTGCTGCCAGGACTCTTACAGTGCATTGTGCATTACAAACTCACTGCTGGTGTTTGCCAGAAAAAGCATAACCAGTTAATGGTTCGGAACTCTGGCTTATCTTGGCCATCAACGCAACAAAAGCTATAATTATCTGCAAAATAAACTCGCTTCCTTGATTGTTAGACAAATAATGCATTAAACAGTTCCAGATAAACTTTGTTTTCCACTGTGTTGCCAGCCCCTGTGGAGAAGGAGAGGCATTCAGGCCACCAATACTGGAAGATCGTTTCATTGGGCTGCTCAGGAAGTTCTTTCGCTCTATGTTCCAGTGCTTCATAAAATATGAACACCTTATATAACCAATTATTATTTGAAAACTCTGTTTTGTTCTCTGTGGAAAGAACTGAAAAAAATGCCCCTGATGTTTCCCACCTGCCAACAGATTGACTTTTTCTTGTGTATGTCAGCATTGTGTGTCTCCCAAGGCTTTCTTTATATAGGCCCAGACATTATTTTTGGCAATTTTTTCTGACGTGTACCTCCCACTCCTCCCACTCTCTCTGGCCCACCTCCACGAGGGCCGAGGAAGCCTGGCACTCGCCTGAAGCTCTCAGCCAGTCCCGGGCAGCTGGGATCTGGGGGAGCTCCCTGCAGTTCTGCAGTGTGCTGGCAGCCCCCTTTCTCTTGCCCCCGCTACTCTTAATTCTGCCTTTTTACTTCCAGCCAGCTTCAGAATACAATACAGAGGAGCCCTGTGCTGTGAACACAGACACACACCCTTGGGCGTACACACACATCCACACTTTTATAAGCCATTGAAAGAGACAAGACCAAAGGCGGAAAGAGGAGCAGACGCCTCTCAGATGCTGGGCTTGGCTTCGTGCGCCTCTTGACACAGACGGCCGCACACAAGATAACTGTTGTTTATTGTTTATGGAAGGACCCTCTGCCACACTCCATGCTCTCTTCATCTGGAGACTCCTAAAGGGCCACAGCCAAGAGCCACGGGGGAAAAGAAAAATGGAGCTCACTGTATCTACTGTATGTGTGCAAGTGTGCGTCTCTGTGGATGTCTGTGACAGAGCGTGCGTGTATGCTTTTGTGCTCGCATGTACAGCGGGAATGTACACATACTGTACAATCACGGGCGCCATTATTCTTCTGTAGCTTCCGAGTTGAGAGCGTGTTGTTTGCTCAGCTGGAGTTGGTTCAGCATGGAGGGGACGGGGAAGCCATCTTGTTCCACTGGGGTCTCAGTCACAATAAAGTCATTATAGGAGTCGATGTGCGCTTCCTCGCAGATCTGACAGACAATGCACTATGTTCTTATGTTATGTCATACATTTTGCAAATCTTGACATGCATTCTCTCTTGGTGAACACTAGATTGAGGGGGAAATTCAGAAATTACAAAGCTTAGTTGGATTCATGCCAATCTGTTTCATAATGCCAGTGTAATCTTTACTTCACCATGAAATATAAAAAACACAAAACTAGAAGTGTACTTCCTGTGTCCTTACCTGTAACCCTAACCCTGCAGACACGAGAACCATTAAAAATTACTGAATTTGAAAAAAAAAAAAATTCTTTTGTTTTTACTGATTCCCACCAAAAAATAAGTAGAATGTGTTCGAGAAACAAAGTTTGATAAAACCCCGAAGACCTGTTTAAGTCCACCAATATATTTCCCATAATTATGAATTCAACTGCCACTGTAGATTTACTTACTACTTTTGCAAAGTGTTCAGTGTGGGTGGTTTCTGTCATTGTGCACTGATCCTGGTGACGGCAAAGATGCAGAAATAAAAGTAAGAGAAAGAGAGAAAAAAAAGTCTAGGTGAAAACGGGCAGTGATTTGTTTAGGGTTAATTGCAGTGATGTCAGGGCAGCGAACACGGTGTCATAAGTCAGGAGAGGAGAACATGCGCGGTATTTGTAACGATAGAATATTTATGAGGCAGCAGGATGTCAGTGTAAGCTGATTTTAGCAGATTTTTAAAAAGCCGTGGGAGTCAGTTCAACAGACGGCAGCAGAATGGAAAATGCATTGCTGGGCTTAACCTTTTGATGGATGTTAATTGTCACAGGAAAAAAATGTGTTTTCTCAAAGTCAGTGACACCACTCATTGCTTGTGCTGTATTACGAATGCATCCAGTAAAAAGTATTACATGATATTTTATTTTATGATTCCAATTTATGAGGCTAAATATATAGTATTTGTACTGTACCGACTTTTCTGCCCACTTGGCTCTCAGCTCCTCCCTACCACTCACGGCCATGTGCTGACAGAAACTTGTTGGTCTGTACCAGGTTCTCAGCAGTTAAAACCAATAGAAAGAGAAATTCCTTCCTAATGGTGCATGAAAGTAACGATTCACCACTGTATTATTGTTTGAACCCTCGGCGGATCTTTTCCACATTACCTCAACACTGTACCTAAAGAAAACCCTTTTCTTTTTCACTGAGTTTTATACATTTTTTTTCTCTTACACAAAGCTTTAAAAGATCTACTCAACTCAGTTTGATGTGTCTCCCTTGACTTCTCATCAAAATGTGCAGTTGGTAGGAAAGAGGCTGCAGCTGGACACTGATTGGGCCCGATGGCGATAGAGCATGAATAGCAGGGTAGCCCTGGGCATGATGAAAACGTCCTGCTGACGACTGTACCGACAGGGTCACAGCCCCTCCATGCTGCCCCGCGAAAGGAGAGTGGGAGTAAACAGGCGTAATAGGGAGAGACTAAAAGAGACTTGGACTGTGTTCTTGTAAATAATTGCATTCATTGTTCTCTGCCACTGTTGGTTATGGTCACAAGCTGTTTGGTAGGCCCCTGTCTGTCTGGTGCTCCCCATGAGCCCTGTGTCAGCCCCTACGCCCCCGAGGGGAGCAACTTGTGCCAGGGGTGAGGATGCCAGCTCCCTGACCCGGTGGCCCCGCGTCTGACGTGCCCACGCCAGGAGCAAACGGTCCCTGGGCCAGCTCGGAGACTCAGGGCGTGCTGTGCACATGCTGCTCCGCTGTTAAATAAAGCTGGTTCAAAGAGCACATTCCTGCCCCCAGCCCAGCAGTGAAATAGCAAGCTCTCTTGCTTGTAGTGTCAAAGCACCAGATTGTTTCATTTTATTGCTTTTCCTTTATCTCGGCTGACTGTGGTACAATCTGATTGGATGCAGCGTGTTATTAGCCTCTGTTGTTGGCTGTGGGAACCGCAGATGGCCTATTTGGACCAGATTACCTGTAGTCCTTATCTTAAGTGAAGAATTCATTCCAAGTGCTCAGATGTTTCAAGAAAGCCGCTTGTCCACATTGTGAATGCTGTGCAGCGCAGTTCGGCTTATCTGGAAGTTAACACCCAGTTATACTGTAAATCTGTAATAGCCAGCTGTAAAAAAAAAACATTGCTGTGTGTTGCTATGCATGTTTTATGTATCGTGATCATAACAGATGATGATATCTGTGTGTCCTTTGAATCAGAAAGTGCAAAAGACACGAGTGTCCCTACAATTACAGCAGCAAAATTGAAAGCAAAAGTGAGCTTTCAGCAAAGATTTCACTTGTTCAGCAGGAGCTTCAGGAAATAGTTCATAGCTTTGTCCTCAGAAGACTGAAGACAGATGCTGTAAAATGAACTGTAACATGAGAGGAATTAGAAAAAGAGGAAGTCAGGAAGTCTTCTCTTGAGGTTCACTTTTTCTCCCCCCACACCACCCGGATTTCTCTTTTCTTCTTCTAAGTGTCAGCCGGAAGCCTCTTTGTATTATTGCTTCTAAAGTAATATTTGCATTAACAAGCGTGGGAACTAACCCAGGCCCAACACAGCATCATCTGCAGCCTGTAATGATAGAGCCTCAATGACATCATGAGTGTTTGAGTGTGGGGCTCTGGTAATGGTGCCGTGCATCTCCTCAAAATACCAGTGGCTAAGTGGAACACACAGGCCGAGCTCGGCAATGGAAGTCAGATGCGCTCGGGCTCCTTCTTCGCCGTCTAAAGTCGCCCCTTCCCTTTCTCAATCCGCTGATAGGTTTAGGAGACTCGGATCGAGGCGCCTCCTCCGCGAGGGCTGCATCTGACTTTACTGTATGGTAAATGTCAGAAAATAAATGCAGGCCTCTGCAGCAAAGTGGAATTGGATCTAATGTGCCCCAGGCTACCGCGTTTGATCTGCACCCCCTTCAGTACAACTACCCATGTCTTTGGGTAAGGGAAAAAAAAAGTGTACAGCACATTCAGGATGTTATGGTATTTTGTCGTATAATAATCTGACATCACGGCAGAGGAAAACTGTTTTCATATGTTGCTTGACATTATGAAAACGTTAGGTCATGCATTCATACATTCATTCACATCGTACCTTTGTTAAAGCTTGTAGGATTTTTTTACTTTACTTTTTTAATTAACTCCCAGTAAAACCGGTAACCAGGTTTGTATAATACGTTTGTTTCTTTTTGGTTTCGTATTGCATACATTATCCTGCTGAGTACTTGCATCTGTGGTGCATTCCTGCAGTGCAAAGAGAATTGCAATTTCTAACCCAGCAGCCGAAATCTGAGACATTGCCTGGATTTAATGGAGCCTTCATGTGACTCGCGAGATCGTCCTGTTGTGAATAACATGTTCTTCATGTGAATTGCAAGAATAATTGTAGGTGGGGAATGTTTTATCAGGTCTAACTGAGGTCAATCATTCTGTCACAATGGAGCAGAGATCAAAGGCAGGAGAGAACAAAAACTCCTGGGCCTACAGGTAGTGTAGCAGTTAAACTGGAAGTATGAAACACCCACCCACGCACATTCGGTTTCCCAGCTAGTGTGGGATGATCCCTAAAGATGTGAAACCCAAACCATGTTGTGTGCTGGTTTTGATCATGTGTTTGACATCAGATAATGGATCAGTGGTGAGAGCTAAGTACGCAGAGGAAAAATGACTTGATTGTGTCATTATAATTGCACTAAATCTGTTAACATTAAAATGCAACGAGCTAATATCGCTGTCAGTTCGACTAATTGTTTGAAAATGTGTCTTGTTGCAAAGAAAAGACATTGCTCAATTATGTCAACAGCGCTGAGTTGATAAATGTTTACAACATATTTTCATTGTTGCACGCTATTCATTTTGTGCTTACATCAGACATTCCAGAAACTCACTGGAAAGTGTGAGCTGTTAAGCACTTCACTTCCTTTAAAACCCCAACATCGCTCTGCTGTGGTGATGGCATCAGAAAAAACAAAACAAAACAAAAACAGATGCAAGTAGAAATTATTAAGAGAGAGAGAGAGAGAGAGAGCATACTGGAATTGCACAGAGACTGAACAATCTCCTAAATTTATTATAATAATAGATCGTTTTGATGTGTTTGGATCCAGAGCTGCGTTGGAATACACAGACAAGTATTTGATTGTTTTCATACCAGTACAGTAGGTCATGAGAAAAAAAATATCGAAAACGTTCAAAAAATGTTGAGAAATTGCTGAATCCACGCGATCGATCCAGATCCAGAGCAGAATCGAATCTCTTGGCCGACGGCTTGTCTGTGTGCTGTTTATTGAAACTGACATGTTTTTGAGATATATCAACTGTCAATCAAACACACAGACAAACTGGCTGAAAACATAACTAGTCTTTGTGTCTCTGTTTGCCATAAATAAGAAATATAAGTTTTGCTGAAGGCGACACTGAGGGTTTACTGGGAAAATGGCTTTAAGACAGCAGCTCATGACACCGTCAGCTCCTGAACTTCACCTGGACCTGACCCTCCACACACACTCTGCAGGTGAAGGCAAACTCATAAGTGCAGTTCAGAAGTGGGATAAGGATATATAGATATGGGGGAAAGGAGACAAATTAATATAATAAGACGAATCAAAGATGCACAAAAGACACACAATACAGGGCCCTGCAACAAGGGGAGGAGGAGAAAGCCATGGATGGACAGTGGACATTATGTTAATGCTGAGATAAATGCAGCCACTTAACTGTCTCAACAAAAAACAGAAAGTTTAGTTGCCGTCCACCATCCGTTCACTATTCCTTTGCATGTAAGTGATCAGATATGTTCATTAATAATTGCTTCATTTTTGTTTATAATAATTATGCTTTAGTTCTGTACTGCAATGTTTATTTCCAGCACTAAAACCTTCCTTGTGGCTCTTCTAAATTCAATCTGCATCATGTTTCCAACTCATTTTTAGAGGTGGAGAGTTTTCCCTACAAAACTGCCTCTGGGTGTGCAGAAGCTTCTGATGACTCAGCAGGTGTTGAAATAAGACGAACAGAAAGTCATTTCTACTGGGAATCGGCGTCACCTCTCGTCAGCCTATCCTGACAGCTTCCATTTTACATGTGGAATACAAACCTAATTGCAGCACAGTGGGTCCTCCCAGATGTTCAGTGTCTCCGTCTGACTTTCTGGTTTTTGACAGAGGTCGACACATAATTAACTTTTAAAATGATCAGCGCTCAGTTTGTGAAGGAATCATTTCTGACCCATGCTTCAATTTTTAAAATCGATTTTAAAAACATAAGAATCAAGCATATAATGTACAGCTATTTAACATATAGCAACACATAGTCATTACATTAGTAAAGGCTTATTTTGATTTTAGATCTGTGCATCTATCCATGTAACTCACTTACTCTATTCCACACTAGTCTCAGTGGTTTTGCTTGGTGTAAACACAGACACTGCTGGAGTATACAGTGAACAGCTTGCAGCGGTTTTGCAAGACAATAGCTGCTTCTATAGCTATATCTTTTTGCTGTTTTGTAGGCTGTCCTGTAAAACTCAGCCAGCAAAACACTAAATAAACTAGAACGCTCCTTGTTTTTTCAGCAAAGCCAGAAAAACAAAGAAGGTAATCACGTCATTTCACAAGTGCCCCATAGGAAACGAAATGCACGTCAAGCCAGGGGAAGACAAAGAAACTGAACGGCTGTTTCAGATTAACGCTGAATAATCATAAAAAAAAGTTATAAGTTATTAGCAGGTTTACTGTGCCAAGTGTGATTAGTTGTTTCTTTTCTATAGAAGATGAAGGCAGCAGACTGCAGTCCTGGTTTTACCAGACATATATTGATTACTTTCTGTGCCTCACTCACACACCTCCAAGCTCGACTCAGCCTCTGAATCACATTTACTGTTGTGGTTTCCCTAAACATTTTTAGAGATTTATGTGCTGATTGTACATTTATTGAATTTCCCCTAAAGTGGATTCATAAAGCAATTCTTCTTCTTTTTCTTTTCCTTCTTCTTCTTCTCCTTCTTCTTCTTCTCCTTCTTCTTCTTCTTCAGACAGTTTTACAAATTTGGAACTGAGCAGTTCAACAGTTGAACTCATTTCATTCACTTTTACCTTATAACTAACATCTGACTTGATAAAGTGGAAATGAAAGGAGAAAGAAGAAGAAAAATCTCAATGCAGAGTTCAGCACGTGGTCCAAATGCTACGCTTTTCTCTACTTCCTTCCTCCTGATGCATAATCTTGTACGGCCCTTTCACATCCGTTTGCCCCCATCCACTGGAACCAGAAAATCAATCTGCAGCATACACGTTGTCAAACAATGATGTAGACCCTGGTCTACCCCATCCATGGGGCCAGACGTGATTGAGTCAAGATCTGGTCTGGACTGTTTGAAAATACGGTCTCAATTACTCTGTGCAGGGCTCCCACAAACCCCTAGCTTTATACACACATACGAGCACACATGCATGCACTCACATCCCTACTTTACAAGTTAAATTAAAGTCAGATTACTATCAGTGCATCCCAAATGTGCTTTTCAGTAAATGCAGCTCTGCTTCCTCAGCCGCTCTGTTCACATCCCCCGCTGGGACGCCCCTTCAGAAGCCCGCCATGCGCTCTCCATGCTACGAACTAATTGACCGAGCCGGGCTGGAGGTGAGGTGAGGTGGACGGAGATGGAGATGGCGACGCATGGCAGTCATATGTGACTGAGGCCGCAGAGAGAGTCTGATGTGGGAACCATTAGCACACAGTGTTGGTAGAAGCATGGAGGCACACGCGGGGTGTGCGGCTTGAACAAATAAGGCCCTCTGTGTTTTGGAGTGAATACCCCTGCTGCCTTATTACCAGTTTGAAGTGTGGTTTGCCGGCGATGACATCAGTGACAAACAGAGTGCTCTGGTTTCCTCTTCAGGGATGGAAACCGCTGCTTTGAACTTCAACAACTTCTACATTAATTCCTTATGGATGTAGACACTAGGAACTTAGTCCTGCATTTGCATGACAGCCAAAATGCTTCCAGTAAAGCATAACTGATAAAATGAAAATAAAAATGTTCTTTAGTGTTTTACGGATTGCATTGGAGGTAGCAGTTAGATTTTCCTGCAAATGTTACAAACACTCTTTTTTCTGCTCTACCTCATTATGGTCTAGCCAGTTTTTTGCAAGTGAAAATGTTTAAATTAAATTTTGGAAGTGATTTCACACATCTGTAAAGTTGAGCAACATATATTGAAAATAGGAATGGTGGAAAAACTCGTAGCATCAGAGCCAAAATATTCTGACTTTTAGTCTCTAGTATGGGTCAAATGATTAAACCCATCAAACTGTTAAGTGATCAGTGATCCCCTCACCACTTGGTTTTACATGTGGTTCTTTTGCAAAGACACACACTGACATGCGTAAAAGGTGTAATTAAAATGTAAAGAGTTAATGTTGTGTATGGTATTGCAAGAATTGCATATACAATACATAACATGCAACACTTTGACCTCAGAAAGACACCTTTCTCCCAAAAAAAAAAAAATCAAGTATGTCCAAATGCTTTTGACACTCAGACTCGGGGACGCCAGTCACGCTTTTACTGTTCACCTGATATTGCTGGTAATACCCTCAAATTATAGCTGACAATGTCATTCATTCATTCATCCAGTTTCTCTTCCCACAAGTGTCTTTGGACTTTGAGAGGAAGCTTGGAAAGTACTAACTGCTGACTAACCGCTAAGCCGCCTTCCTGATGAGACATTCATTCACATGCAGAGTATAAGCGCTGAGTCAAAACATAGAATAACTCTCAGCATTTACTTCGCCTTGTTAAGGGAACCCGGCCATCCCAATGTCAGTGTAACCCGTTCCATTCACATTTCCTTCATTTTGACATTTACTTGTGCAACAATCGTCTTTTATTGTCCAGCGGAAACAATGCCACATGACGCTGATACATTATGTTTCTCCATTTTTGATGATACACCGGAAGTGAATAATTTTATTCTGTCTCAGTTGAGATTCAGACACTTTTCGAAAGCTTGAGTGCCTCATATAGATTGAACAGATTTTTCTGTTCAGCTAAGTTGCAGAACTAAGACCAAAATTATCTTCACAGCGTAAATGTCACCACTAACGGACATATTAATGATATTGTAATAGATTCAAAACAATGCATTAGAGGTGAAATTGCAAACCCATTCACATGTAATTCCTTGAAAGTTTTGCCTGGGTCACACAGTACTGGGTACAGATCAGTGTGTGAATACAGTCCACTGGAACACTGAGCTGTCTTATGCAACCTGCTCCAGTGTTCAAAGGCTGCTGAGTGCCCTCTCCTGCTTTGTCAGGCTCACACAAGGGTTTATCAAGTGTAGGGTGGGAAGGCATGACGCTTGAGGACTTTGGAAGTGAGTGCTTGTGTGTGTATACAGCGGGTTTGCCTCCTTGCGCGATTCATCTGTGTATTGGGTTGTGCGTAAGTTGCGTCTGCATCCCAGCGCGCATGCCCGTGTTTGCATGTGATTACATGCGTTCACCTGCGCTCCGATGTGCGTGCACACGTGGGTTTTCTTCCATTTCCCAGCCAGGGACTTTGTCCTCTGAAAGGTGTGCCAGCCAGTCAGCTGAGAGAGGGGAAAACAAGATCTGAAGCAGGCAGCGGTGTTAGAACTGGGACAAAGAGAAAACAAGGGAGAGCGGGAGAGAGAGAGAGAGAATGGGAGGCAGGGGCAAATGCAGAAAAGTGGCGCCGGAGTGCGGAGCGTGTCGCTTTGAACCTTGTCCCAGATGTTTGTGCATTGCAAATATCGCAAACGTAACATAGCAGGCACAAGCAGGACCAGGCTGGTATTTGGTTAATGACAGGTGTATTGTGCCCAGGTAACTTTCATTCACTGAAACTTCACTTCCTCAAAGACTGATTAACTAGCTGAGTCACACTAAGGATGGGTTATTAAGACAATAAATATTTTCTTTCACTTTTTTATAATGTAGTGTGTGATTCTTGACCGTCCAGTGTCAAAAATTGGAAAACCTGCTGATAACGTTGTGCGTTATCTCCCGACTAAAGACTCCACATGTAAGGATTAAACTGACATCCTGCGGCTGCGCTGCATTGATTAGGAGGCCGTGATAGCGGAGAGGAAAGTGACTGACAGACGGACTAGCGGCCCTGCCACCCACGCTGTTGACAAGGCAGGGCGCCCGATGACGTTGCCATTCGGTAAAGTACAAACAGGAACGGCACTGACCGACCCGAGCACTCTTTGAACTCCAGATGAATTGCGGGTCTATCAGCAGCTGTTCCAAGTGACCTTACCCCGCAAAAATCAATCAGCACAAACATACTGGGAGAGCCGGGGATAGTGGGATGGTTAAAAAGGCTAAAACAAATTTGTCTGTCAGCTGGTCCAATGTGTTATGTACAGTGGTGATGCGGGAAAAACAGGGGTCTTTCCAGAAAGTCTTTTTGATGTTTTCTAATATTGTCACCGTAGTCGCCCCCTTGTCCCTTTCAAAGCTGTTTTTTTTTTCCACTGACCCAAGTTCAACAGATTGGACTAGTGGACTCGGCCCAATGGAAAACTCTCCCACAAACCAGCCAAACGCACACACACGCAAAGTTTCAAGGTGTTCTTTTCAATGATTGAAAGGTGCCATTGCACTTGATAACCTCTCACTTCCATCCGCAAAGTTGATACAGGACGGCAGAAGACAGGGTGCTGTGTGGTTTCATACACACAGTATAGCACCCTGCTTGTCTGCCAGGTTGCCACACCCATCTGGGCACTGGGCAGGACACACTGACTGACTGACTGGCTGTCTGACTGGCTGGTTGGCATTACAACCTCGCTTGGCAAAGATGCTCTCTCCTGCCTCTCTAGATTTTTGATGGGTTTTTTTTTTCGTCTCTCTCTCTCTCTCTCTCTCTCTCTCTCTCTCTCTCTTTCTGTCATATTGTGTGCCTCTGCCTGCCTGTTGCCCCGGTGCATGCAAATGTGGGCCGAGGTATGCGTCGGTTATCTCCTTCTGGAAAAGCGGTGCCCTCGTTGCTTCATATCGCCCGGCTCTAGTGACCGGCCATTGATAAGGCTAATGTCTCCCGATAGCTACCAAGCTTTCAAGTCCCGTCACAAAACAGCCGGCTCCCTTTTATGTTGTTTTCCCAAGCCAAGGACAGACAGGCCTCCCTGCAGGACCGAGCTGGCTAATCAGTAATCACTAACTTGCTGAGCCCAGCAGTCCCGTTCAGACAGGCTGCTTTTTCACCCCTTCTTCCTCGTCATCTTCTTTCCTCCTTCTGCTTCCTTTACCCTCTAGTCTTCTCTCCTTTCTTCTCCTCAGACTCTGGCTTCCCTGGCGCTTAAAGCTTTTGATGATGTTGCTTTTAAAGTGGATGGGCCACAGTGTCTTCTCCTTTCTTTGTTTCTTTATGTCTCTCTTTCTTTCTCTCATCACTCCTCCATTCTACTTGTTCCATCCCTCCCTGTTTCCCCTCCCTCGGTCTCTGTTGTTTCCTTGCTCATCTCCTCTCCCTTCGCTCTTGCCCAGGCCGCAGAACAAATGCCGCCCCCTTAGCCTGCTAATGAATCAAGATACAGAAGGGGGGGATCAGGAGGTCTGGGGCCATAACTGTGCCGCAGACACATGGCGTTATATTAAAACATTAGTACCACTATATGACTTTATTTAGGACTTGCCAAAGAAAATTGATTAGGTGACAGAGATGGAACAAAAGAGGAATCATCCTCGGCCACCCTGACTGGGCTTCTCCTTTCAGAGCCAACAGCGGCAGCTCCCCTCCAAACTTTTGCTAAGAAGCGATCTGGCCGTGCTTGGCCTCTTGTTCAAAGACACACCCTCCCCTGTCCCTCTGTTCAGCCCTACAGTCTGTGTAGTCAATGCAATGAGCTCTGCATAATCTGGAGTCCTCACCTGCACCACATGCTGTCCTGTGCATACTAATTTATCAGTTAGCATGTGAATGTATTTGAATTAAATTGTGTTTAAGTTGGTAACTATGATGTAGTCATAGTTAGTGTATGTAGTCCATATACCTCATCATGCATTCTCTCGCTCCCTGGCTCGGTCATAAGTTGCAGCGGTACTCACTTTTTAAAAAGGTGTTGTTGCAGGGCTGCGGAGGCGGGTCTGTGTTTGTACTTCCCGGCTGAGGTAAACTGCAAGTCAGCAGCTGGGCAAAGGGTAGGAACTATATTCTGCTTCAAAGCCATAAAAAACATCACTTGTTTTTTAGAATCCTCTTCATATCTAGTGTAAGTTTATTTAATTGTGATACTAGAATATCAACTAAATGAAGTAACAGATTATCAACGTTTTTTACCAGATTTGAGACATACAAATCAAGCAGGGTTCATTAAAAATAGACACATGAGACATAATGTAATAATATGTGTCATATAACAGGCAAAAAGATTTATCAGTGAAAAAGCATTTAATCGCCTTGAGTGGCCTTTTTTTGTTTAAAGTCTTTTTACATTTTTAATCTTCCACTTGAGATCATAGATCTCCTTTTTGGGTTTAGTAATAGAACCACTTTCAGGATTAGACTAGCTCCAAAGGTTACGGGTGTTGCTATCAGTAAACATCATCATAAAGTTAATTTGTTTGCTGATGGTCTTTTGATGTACTTAACTAACTATAAAAAAAATCTACACTGCCTTTGTGTACAATTGTTTTTTAATATTCAATGGGCTGAATTTACAAAATGAACATGACCAAAATCAAAATAATGGCAGGAGGGAAACATAAAAAATATAATGCAGGACTCTCATATCCAGTAGTAAATATTTATGATGTGTAATAGTTGACAACAAGCAGCAGATATATAAAGAATATTTTGTTACTCAAAAATATGAAATCTGACTCAATTAAATGAATGAATCTTCCCATAAGCCTTACAGGAAGAATCAGTCTCTTTAAAATGACTGGCATCCAAAGTTCTTATTTCTATTTTTGACAGTAATTATTATCCCACCTAGAATAGTCTTTTTAAAAAGCATATTCTGTTATTACAGACCTGGGAGGGATTTAAAATACATCATCTTGACACTAAAGCATTTTGCTTATGCCATATAGCTATAAAGCGCATGTTCATCCACTGGGATTTTGGGATTGTTGCAAAATTCAGAAGATTTGGTTTGATGTGGAATATTGGTTATCAGGGATATTGGAGGTGAAATTAAATTTTAATCCATCAACTTGTATAGTTCAAGATATTTCACAGAATACATTGAGCTGTCTGCAGAGTTGGATTGTTCTCTTTCAAACAATGGAAATCCACATACCCTCCTACACTACTACGCTGGAAAAAATAATTGTATTATTACCATTTGAAAATTGGAAAGACAGTAAGTATTGTAAAGAACATATTAACTTATTTTGAAATTAAATGGGGAGAATTGCATGGACTTTAAACTTTTTCTGCCTGTTTGTTTTTTGTGTTTTAAGAAATTGAAATAGGATAGGACATTTTAAGTAGTGAAGGATAAAAGATGTTGTGTGCTCTGTAGAGATGGACTGTACTCAGTGAGTTGTATATTGGTATGTTTACTTTTGTTTTAGTTGGGTTTGGTTTTGGTTTTGTGAACGCAGGAAGTGTATATGATTTAACCTGCACATATATTGAGAAATCAAAGTAAACAAAAAAAAATCATTTGTTTACCAAAGTGAGGATTTGTGTTAAAGTGAACTGTAACTTAAAGATTCCCTTCAGATATGTTTCATGACAAATAATCCTTAGAATGATAGCTTGTGTATGATATGTTTTTTTCCACAAATATATATTAGTCAATTATGTGATGTAATAATATGCAAATGTTGGTTAAGAAAAGTCAATTCTGAGTGTATGTAGGTTGGAGACTTCAAGTTTCCACATCTCACTTGTTGTGAGTTGCATATTGGACCATAATTGGCTTCCAAATGAGCTGGATGTCACAAAGTCATGCTTGCAGGAACATGCCTTCAACTCAGATTGAAGCACTGTGAAACTCTTCAGCAGTTTGAAAACAGTGTGAAACTTTGCACATGTGATTCTGCACAGTGAAGCTGAAACATCCAAGTGAAGTAACAATAAGTAAAACACATTTGTTAAGTGGAGGGGGACTTTACATACAAAATGCAGGATCATGCCAGGACACAACTTTATTGAGTGAGTCATTTAGGGTCAAGAAGCGTGTGTGTTCCACAGTGCCGGATGTGTTTTGTACATAATCTACACCATATAGCATATTATGCTGTTGAACATAGAACATGCACTGTATTATATATGTAAATCTCTTAGATCCATGATTTATAATTGCTTTGCGCCTCTGCTGCAGAAAACAGTGGGGGATCATTCACTGATGTCCAAGGAATTTTGTCTTTTTGCATCACTTGCTCTTTACAGAGTGAATGCCACATTTATTACCAAATGAACATTGAGTCAGTTCATATTTCTTCATATTCTTGCTTGATAAGTTTCATGACTGACAGTGTCCCCCAAACATTTTACCTCTATACTCCAATCCCAGTTTACTGAAGCTAGTCGCAACATTATTAGTTACTACAGCAATATTGTCTTCATTGTGTTGCAGTCGTATGTGTGTTGTAAGTTTATGCTACAATGTGCATCTCAAAACAGAATCATTTGTCTGCTTGTAATTTGTCATCATAACAATTTTCGCTGTGAGATGATGATGTTCATAACCAGAGTGTGTGCTGCTGATTAGTGCCATTGACTCTATTATTACCTCATCATGTCACTCACCATGTATTTATGAAAGCTGAAATAATAAGTGACTAACTTTCATGAGCTGTCAGTCAAAACCCTTTTGTTAAACCATATAATTAACAAAACTTAAAAAGGCATTCGCCGCTTGCTACTACAGAGGCATATTTTGACATAATGCACTGTGTATCTTCTCAGCAGTGAGGGTTTGCAGGTTTGACCCCACTGCTAACCCACAAACTAGTTCACCAGCTGGCCCAGATGCATTGTGGGTAGAGGAAATGGCCTCAGTGATGAGGAACGTGTTATCGGTTCTGTCCAGGACATCCTTCATACAGTAATGTCACCCGGCAGCATGACTGGGAGATAAAGGTGGACACACAGACAGGACAGTGGACAATGTGAATGTGTAGGACAGCAGCACCTCCACTGTCTGTTCCTGTGTCTCTTTTCTCTCATACCGACACCCTATACCGTCTATGATATAAAGGACAACCACTTCATAGATTTATAAACTATTATTTAATCTCTTGGTTTATTTGAAGTGATGGTGAAAATGTTTCTAGTTTTTTGATACCACAGATACAAATAGAGTTGCGTGCAGAGATGTACAGTCAGACTATGACACTGAGAGGATGTTGTTATGTGACCAAGATTTTATAGTGCTAGTCACATTTTCACATGTTAATATGATTAAATACTGCAACGATGTATGTGTGTGTGTGTGTGTGTGTGTGTGTGTGTGTGTTTCTTGGATAGAGAATAATGTAATTGAATCATCGGTAAATCATGTTGCACTCATAATGATTCAGAGATGTGGCGACTTTGATTGTGTGTGTGTGAATTTTGAGAATGAGTGATGCTGAAAAGTAAGCATGTATGTAATCTGTTTTCAATGCGATGTCGCTTGTGTGTGACATTTGTGCACGTGTGGTTTTGAAATGTGTAAATTTCTTTATGTGATTTCGGTGCTTGAATATTTCACTTGAAATATGGATGCATGAGCTGGATTCTAGGCTTGTGATGAACATACATTTTGTTAGATCTCAAAAGTCTGTGACAGAATGAGTATCTCTTTTGATCAATGAACGATAAGAGGGATCGGGCGTAGATACACAAGCTGTTTTATTTGGTGTGCCTCAGTATACTTAATGACAGTGGTTTCCAACCTGGGGGGTTCTGACAACTCACAAGATGATGAAGATTTTATACTTGCTTTGTGTAATTACTTTGTAATTACTTTCACATCATCATATTTGAATAAGACTATTTGAATTTTTGGTTGAGCTGGCCTCCACATGTTGACATATGCAACCTATGACAAGGTGTTGCAACCAGACAAAGCTTTGTTTTAATGGGTCAAAAATGTTGGGAACCTTTGCTTTACAGCATGATTCATCAAATTCCATAATACGTCAGGACATGCAAATGCCTGTGCCAACTGTTCATCCAGCTGGTTTTGAACAGGTCGATAACCGAAGGGTGGAACAACTCAGAAACAAAACATACTAGAGTAAAGTGAGAGCAACAACATAATCCTTTCAAAGATTCTTTTCTCAAATCACTTTGCCAGGCTGCAAACTTGAGAAGCACAAACAGGACACATTAAAATCTTTGCTGTGTCGTTGTGCGTGTGTTACACATTGTATGAAGTTATGAACATACTTCCATGTTTTTAGTAGGCCCCCTTAGTTAATTTTAAAGGGGAACACATTGTGCCCTGCCATCATCCTCTGCCCCCTCCTCCCCTACTGCCGGGTAACCAGACCCAGATGGTACCTGGTACAGACACCAGCAGCTTGTGTTTAGCCTTTTGTGAGTCAGACGCTGCAATCAGTAGCCAGGAAGCCCAGAAGTGAGGTGTGGGCCTACATGAGGCCACACTGGGGTGAACAGAGGCTTAGGAAAGGAGAGACAGGAGGCGGCTTAATGAAACAGTATCTAGTTGAACGCTCAAAACAATTTACAGTGAAGTTAAATATGGAGTGCACGTTACTGATTGTATGTAGGTTGGAGGCGATGATATGATGCCGAGTTTTTGCAAGAGTATGGATTATTGCATGCATGTGATCTGTGGGAGGAGTGTGTGTGTGTGTGTGTGTGTGTGTGTGTGTGTGTGTGTGTGTGTGTGTGTGTGTGTGTTGGGGGTCAGGGGGTGGGGGTAAGAGGGAACATCCCACTCTGCCTATCATGTATTAGAACTCAGCGACTCAATATCCGGCCTGGCCAGTGATACTGTTGAGGCGCTGCACTTTGGCCATTAGTATTATTTTTCAATGCCATACCGTCCCAACTGGGAAAGGGAGGGCCTTACTGTGACTGTTTGTGTCTGTGTGTGTGTGTGTGTGTGTGTGTGTGTGTGTGTATGAATTAAAAAAAAGGTAGGGGAAAGAAATGTGGTATTGTGCATTTTGTAGGTAGGTGGCAGACAGTGTGTGCATGAAGATGGATGGGAACACCGGCCTTTGGGAAGCAGGAATGTCAGACAGGCAGACATTAAAGACACATGATATGAAACCCCACTGTGCTTCACCCTTCTCCCCACCTGCCCTCGTGATATTAACTGCGGCCCTGCCAGGACCCCGCATTCCCAAGAACTCTTGAGTAAAGAAACACCAGAAACAGGCGTGTTATCCATAAAATACACGTTAACTGATGACTAGCTGTTCCTGCTTTTTTTTTTTTTTTTACCACACAACTCTTTTAATGGGCTTGCTTGTGTGAGACTGGAAGGTTTGACTGATTCTTGATACAAACACTCACTAAGTAATGTCATCTCAAATAAAAGCACAATTGATGACTTATATTTCAACCGGTGTGTTTTGAATTACAGAAACCGTTGCCTTCAGATGTGTAGATAGATTCAGGTCTGAAGCTGAGGGGATTTTTTTTTAACTGTGCTATTTGCCATTTTGAAGTTGTGACGTTTCTTTGTTAAAGCACTTTATTCACACTGACAAGTGACCACCTTTCCCTGCCACGGCTGATGTGGAGCCATGCCATTGCATAAATAATGTGTGTACAAGACATAAATATGTAGAGTGAGAAAGGTTTTTAAAAAGTTTAAAAAAGATAAATATCATAGTGTGTACATGGTTAAAAATGTCAAAGAAATCTGTTGGAAAGCCATTGGGACAATAGTGCAGGTCATTGTGGTACTATGGTACAGTTCTTTACTAAAAGAAGTTAAATAAGTTAAATGTGGTTAAAAATAGACACTCCTGCAATTTTTTTTATTTTATTGTGTCTTAATTCGTGATTCAAATGCCAATTTCATTGTACTACTTTTTACAGTATTAGAGCGATACTGAAACAGGCCAGCAGAGGCGCGCGCTGCAGAATAAATCCTGCAGTCAAGCTGGACGCTAGCTAAAGTTTTCTGCCTCTTTGTTACACATACAGGTGGGTTAATATTCCTCTAAAACTTATGCATGTACCCCAGTATAAGGGACAAGAGTGTTGTGAATCCTTGGTGAAAACGTGTAATGTTTAGAGTGGAATAGTTTTACAGTAATTTATTGAAACAGAGACGTTTTGCTGTACTCTGCCATGCTAGGTTAGCGGGCCTGTTGCTAATGCGCGGCACTAGAAATGCTAATAAGACATAGAGGGTGTTTGTTTTGTTGTGTTAGCCGGACTAAACAGACTTAAAGGGCTAAGATGTATATTTTGCTTCCTGTTAAATGGTTTTACTGCCCAAGTTAAGTGTGTTTATTGCTAATGTTACACTTAAAGATATTGTAACTTACCTGGAGCTACAACAAGAGTTTTGTTTATCACCTCAGAGAGTCATGTGTTATTGTCACTGATGTTTTAAGTCACGTTAGTCATTTTGACATTATGAGTATTTTGTTGTTCTTATTTCCTATGTTAAGGAAATAGAATAGATCCTGCAGTCGAGCTGGGGCCGGGGGGGGGCAACACAAACACTGATGTGACAGAGTGCCAACGGAAATAACGCCAGCCGTCCCTCTTCTCCTCTCTCCACCCTTCAGCTGATAAGGTTAGGCTGCTGTGGCCTGTGTCAACTCTGGTCCTAATTGTTAAGCTCCAGTCTCGTGCTTTGGAGGACCTAATTTTTTTTTCCTTTATGAAGCATTTTCAACACATGCATGAGTGAAGTTTGAGATCACACGCATCCTCTGTGTCGCTCGTTGGCCTTTACACGTTTTGATTTCAACACATCTTAAACACATCATAGATTTGAAACAACTACCAGAGACCACACCCTGAAGCTTTTTAAATAGTTGAATTGTTGACTCTCTCCTGTTTTGTTTCTTTTTCTTTGCAAGCACTTCTATTAGTCCCCAAGAACTATAGTCTCATAAATTCCTTTCACACATGTCTTGTTCTGTCGTGCATAAACAAATTCGAATGAATGAAAATCAGGTTTCATTTTGAGTAATTTCATAGAGAATCAATCATGTAGTAAATTTCCCCACCTACTTTGTTATGCGTTAGCTTCCAAAAGCCTTGGTTCTCTGAAAGTGCCTTTTTATAAAATTGAGAGTTTGCAGAATTGAGGGTTGTATTCAAGCTATGTAAACAAGAAGATGATGTCCTTTTATTTAAACCTTAGGGATGAGGGCTGAATGGCGTTTTGCTCTTAAATGCCTAGAAAGTGAAAACACAAGGTGCGACCTGACAGTAACCAGGACATGAAAGTATGTACAGTAATTTAAAGTCAGAGAACAGACAAGAACAGGAAAGAAACTAAATCTACTGTTCAACAGCTTTGTGTGTGGAAAAGAGACATTTTCCCATGATTAAAGTGAATGCAATGTCCACATAAGGTGCTTTTTGTAAGGTCAGTATTTTGATTAATGCCCAAGACTTTTATTTGAGTGAATATTTATATTTAAAATCTCTCTGCCTCGGTGTCCACAGAATGAGAATTATGATGCAAGTTCACTTTTTTCTTAGCTTTTTTTCCCGTTTGAAATTTCACACAAACACCTCAACTTGGTCAAAACCTCATCTGCCATTGGTCTGCATGAACACAGCCTGGACTGTGCTTTGTGTTATTGTTTTGTTGGCTGGTTGATCTGTGGTTAACGTGTTCACAGCTGGCACACGCACACACAAAACAGAACTCACAAAACAATAATAGCGTGAGCTATATGTGACAGAAGCTTTAATTTACAGGGTTCTCATTTTGCACATGCTTATATCTCAAAAATATGAATCCACTCGTCCTTATTATTTAATAATGTAAAACACATTTTTAAGCCACACCCGTGTGATTCTACAAGATAACTTACTCCGTCTCGTATCTGTGGTCTAAGTGTGACTGATAGCACAGCAGCTGTTTCCTGGGGGCTGCACCACCGCTTCTAGCATGAGTGCCGCCAGTGGCCGTGCCGCACTTGTCCCTGTCCAGCTGCCTGCCCTGCTCTGCTGCTTTCTGTTCTGCAGAGACATTTAGTGCCTGCCACTCATAGAGGGCGCTAGTCAGGCTGGCCGACTGCAGCTGCTGGAAGGCACACAGGAAAGTCGGTAGCTTGTGCTGCTGCTGAGAGCTGCAGAGGCAAGCAGCGAGTTTACACACAGACTCTCAGCTGCCAGTTTATTAGGTACACCTAACTGAGACTAATGTGGTCTAATACAACAGTCTTGCAATAAATCCACTGTCATGAAGGTTATAATGTTCAGAGAGGTGTTTCTGCTATTGAACCTACCCTCAGTCATATCAATGGGGTGGACGAAATAATAGAAACACCTCTTTGTGTAATGCAATAAAGTTTAACAGCACCACAATCTACAACATCCAAACAGCTCTCTAAACCAAACATGAACATCAGCTAATCAGAGAACATTTTTAAGGGAGCCAATCATTGACTGTTTTTAATCAGGAAGCTGAGGAGTTATGGCGTTGGCCTACACAGACTTGAAATGACATACAGGAGCCTGGTTGAAAGCATTTTATCATTTAGCATAACAGCCTGGTGCAGCAGGGAAGGTGACTGGCAAGTCACAAAAACAACTTATACAACATATATATGTGACAGTGTCATACAGGCATTGAACACAGAATGACAGCATGAGGTAACACTTGTTATCTTATA
This sequence comes from Holacanthus passer, assembly GCA_025331565.1. NCBI lineage: Eukaryota > Metazoa > Chordata > Actinopteri > Pomacanthidae > Holacanthus > Holacanthus passer. The sequence continues at coordinate 3,098,101 of JAFREQ010000047.1, read as the reverse complement.
AGATTGCTCTAGTATTATTTATGTAACCTATTTGCGGCTATCTGCACATATGCACTATTGTATGTCATTTATTTTGTTTGTTTTAATGCTGTATTGTGCTGTGCATATGTGTATGTTCTGTTGCTGTACTTGGGAGAAGCCAAAACAAATTTCCACTGAGGTGAATGATAAAGTCAATCAATCGGTTGTAACCTTCTAGAAAGTATGGTTTATTGCATGACTGTTGCATAGGACTGCATTAGTTTTAACTAACGGTACCTAATAAACTGGCAACTGAAAGTATATGCAGTGGAAGTAACAGGAGAGACGGATACACTGCAAAAAAGTCAGTTATTATTATATTCAGTCTTAAAGTGTTATTTAATTTTATGCATTTGTTTATTGTTTGTGTTTTTTTATGTTTTTTTAGTATCAGTATCTTGTGACAATCCAAGAAGAAACAGATCATTTTATCAGTATCACATAAGAGCAAATGATTTCACAAGAATCTAAAAACAAGAAACCCATTTTACTTTTTTACAGAGATGATATTTTTGCATCGAGCCAGACTCCCAGCAAACCTTATGACTTACTGACAACCTCATTGTCTCGGGTCAGAACGATGTAGTAAGTCTTATATCAGCTCATGATACAGCAGAACAGTGAGCGTACCAGCATGCTGAGTCAAAACGAGAGCTCTCAGCTGTTTCAAACCTGCAGCCCGCCGCTCGCCACACCTCACACTTCACCTTTTGTTTCACATCCTTCTCTGGCAAACCCAAAGAAACATCCTGTTTGCTGCTGATCAGAGGCTATCAACGTGACATTATTTCTTGGCTCAGTTTGACACATTTTAACAGGCAGTTAGCTGCACAGCATATTTACAGTATCTCTGCTGGCCCACCCTGTTGATTATGAGTCACAGCAATAGCAGTTACCACATGTCAAACTGTGACTAAATTGAAAGCAATGAAATGGAAACATTTTTTAAAATCTTATCAGTGTTAAGGGTGTTAACTTGTGAATACTTTCACTTTGCTTGCTCAATTATTATCCTTTCACAGGGAAGCCATGTCAACCACTAAGGTGTGTGTATTTGAAGGGAGTGAGTGACCTACAGTACCTCCAGATAGTTAGTTGATATATTGTTTCTGGATCAGGGTTCACTAAAGGTAGAGTTAGTCTTCTAACATATTGGCTTCTGTTAATCAGTGATAGTGCCGCTTTCCTGCTTTCATGTCCGGTAAATTGCCCATGAACAGTGGCGACACAGATTTCAAAGAATCTTTCCATCATTCCAAACATGGCAATTATCAACCAATCACATGGGAATCAGTCCCCCTCTTGTCATGTGGACTTATTTTGCCCCGACAACAGTTAAAGTTTAGTCAGATCCCTCTGGGAGTGAAGGAGAGTTCTTCATAAGGAGCTCAATCACAGGACCTTTTTCAAGTGGCTAAATGAAGAGAAAAACAGGCAAATACCTCAATCCAAAATAGAAAACGGCGCTGGAATGTTTCGAGGCACGGGGAGGTGACGCAGGAATTAGCTGTAATCGGTCAAACACTTGCAGAATGCTGCTGCTTTGTGCCAGAGAGTCGATCACTGCTTGAATAACACAAATGGACCTATTTTTTTTCACAACTATAATGTTCTCTAGGATTGATAGTTGGTCGATCATTAAAGCTAAATTATGCAACAGTCTCGCATTAAAATGACGATAAATAAAGCTGTCATACCTCATCAGTCCATGGCTGTGGTCTTGTGTTGACATGCTTTATTACCTTTTACTTAACATACCCCTTTTCCGCAAACATAGAACTGGTTTTGTTCCTGTTTCATGGACCAAATGTTGAGCTGTTCAGAGCATTTAGAACAAAAGTAAATTGGTTTGGAAGCAGAAAAGTTGTTTCCCAGAAAACTATTAGATTTGACAATATCAGTGGGCATGTCATAATCTACAGGTTGGAAAGAGAGGATATAATAGGCAATTTGTCTTAGTAGTCGTCTACCTGTTATTGTTAATAATACATCCATGCTTGTTTTTTGAATGAAAACGAATATCTGTAATAACCTAACAGAAGCTTGCTCCCACTGTTTACTTCAGTTGTGCATTGTGCAACGCTCTCCATTGATGACACACACTTCATTACAATCGTTCTGCTCAAAACTGGTGGAAATGCAGGCTGGGGCACCTTCACAGATGTAGAAAAAAGGAAAAGATCAAGAAAAAAATTACACATTGGGTCCTTTGACACATATCTCGTTTGATCTGAACTTTCGGACTCTTCAGTTTGATCCAAACCAAAATTACAGGTGTGAAACCCTGGTCTGGACCAAAAAAGTGAACCTCGGTCCAAGGAAAAGAGGGGGTCATGGTTAGGATCAAACTGACCTGTGGTTTGATTGATTTGAGTGTGATAGCATTTTTTTGGATGGCTCAGACACTATTTAAGTTCTGGCAGGCTGTCATCAAAACCGGAAAAAGGAAAAGCAACATAACAAAAACAAAAAATGTTTAATTGACATTTGGTCCCATGACCCTTTCCAATTATTTTCCAAGAGGAACAGACGCTCATCTGTCCGCAAACCAATCAATTGCAAGTACAGGGAGTCACAGCTCACACAGTTGATGATGACAGGACGTAGGTGTGTCATGTATACTTCTTTATTGCATTCACATAATTGCAATGTGAAAGTAAAACTAACCAGGTCTAATGTATGCAATATAAAAAAAAATCTTTTACGGTCACTTTCTTAACAGTTCACCATCAGCAGCCGGATTAGTAATTTAGTGGTTTAGCTTTTGAATTCATACTAAAATCACGTCTACTACCATAAGGGCATGTGTTTGCTTTGCTTTTACACCACAAATAAACCGCAAGAGAGTTCACCTGGAAGCGGGTGGTCTTGGTCCTAACTTAACCAGAGGGACCCCAAAACCATTTTTTTTAACCAAACCAAACAGGTTAAGTGTAAAGGCGCTCAAAGAAGCATAGCTGAAACCAAGGATTTTACCACTGAAACCGGACAGTATGTCAACCTTGAATGAACTGGTTAGCATGTGCCATCAAATTTATATGCCATGCAATTTATTTTTTAGTTTTATAAATACAAAAGTCTGCATTTAAAAAAAACATTCATAATGCACAGAAATGAAAAGTCCAACACAACCCATTTCATTTCCAATTACTTGTAGCCAGCACATATATAGTATTGAGTATTGGTGCAGGAACACAACTATCTGAGAGGAAGTTGCTACTAACAAAAACCATGTTCATGTTGCCTTTTTGCATCAGCTGGTTGTGGTCATTTCAAACTTCCCTTCACGGTCATGAATGATTGGAATTTGAAAGTGGAGCCACATTATGAACACATCTCTGGACCATTCACTATTATGACACTCTCAGTCTCACTCAGTGCAGTAGATTTTCACCAGGTGCAGATAACCCTATATGGATGGATGTCTGTTGTCTGTCCTTATGGCTGAATCATTCAGAATCCAGGCTTGGTTGTACAATAAACTTTTGTCACAACCCAGAATGTCTCAAATCTTTAAACCTTAAATGAACCAAAGATTGAATAACCTGTTAGATAACATTATGGGATAGTCACCTTATTGTATTTTAAGAACAAAACAGTCATATGTATGTATATGCATGACTGTACAGTATGTGCATACATGTGTGTCCATCTATATCTCCCTGCCTTTTATGTCAGCGAGCTCCTTTATGATAGGCTCATTCTGTGGATTGAACGCTGAGCGTGTTCCCAAAAGGGACCAAGTCCCAGGTGTTTCAGACACCAAAGTGCCCTCTCGCTCTTATTTGCGTACACAGATGTTGAAGCTTCCACCTTCTGTTTACACACTGCACTTCTCTAAAATCCCCCAAGTCTCATTCTAAACCATATAAGCTAATATTTCACCCAAGAGTGAGTGTGTTTTTTTTTCTTTTGACAGACGTGTGCATTTGACTCCTCTCTTTTGCATGGTGCAGATTTAAGTCCACGGAGGGTATCTGTGTGTGTGTGTGTGTGTGTGTGTGTGGCCGATGGAGGTTATGAATGAGCTACAGCTGCATGGCCCACTGGTCAGTATGGACAGCTGATGAATGAAGTGGAAATTATTAAAATAAACTGCTGGGTGATGCAGCTCCGTTCGTGCGCCTGACCTCCATATCTCCCCATCGATGTTTTCCTCACACATCTGCCTTCACAAAGATGCACACCCTGTTGATGCAAAGACACAAATATTTAAAACACCAAAAGGTCATCAAGTTTTTTCGTGCACTTAAAGGAAACTCCCACGAGATGAATTGATACTCATTTTGTGTGATTTCATATGAAACAAGGCTGCTTTGCATAAAACGAGGAGAGAAGGGAGACCGCAGACATGTATGTGAGCGATGGATGGGAGTGGTGATAGCGACAGATGGACAGAGATGGGGAGGTGACAGAGAGAGCCGGTGATGGATAGACAGACGGAGAGAGAGAGGAAGAAGAAGGGCAGCGATAAGGACAAAGACATCAGTCACGTTTAGGGGGTTTTCCCTCCTCCCCTCCCCGAGTGGACCTTGATCCAAGCCACACAGACTCTACTGTGTCATGGTGTGTGTGGCCCTGTGTCTGTGTGGGCCTGCAAGTGGTGACTGGACAAATCATGACTCAGCAGAAATAGAGCCACATGGAAGAGAATAGAGCACAGCTTCATTGTTGAAGCAGGTTTCTTTGGCCTCACATTCGCCGCCATTCAGCACACAATAGATCTGACTCTTTTCACAGAACATCTCAGAGCAGGAGGTTTCTTCCTCTAAAGTATCACCTCTACTAAAAGGAACCCATGTGGGAATTTCTTTAAATAGATGATTATCACTGCGTTTTACCTTTAAAGTGAGCTTATGTAACTTTGACTTGCTGCAGCCGTAAGTGCAGTTACAACACAAATGCTAATATCTGGTAAAGTAACACAGGTTTCGAAGAGTCAAAAAGTCAGCAGATTGATTCAGTCAGTTTTGAGCAATGTCAGTTACACAACAAATATTATCTAAAGTTTGCTAACGTTAGGTAACGTTAGCCACCAAAAGCTACTGGTCATACCAGACCAGGAGAGGTTGTAGTGACAAAACCCCTGCGTGTATGGAGTTGAGCAATGGTGCGTTTTATTGCTTGTGAATTCAACTTTTCGTTTGTAAGAGGAAGAAAGTGTTTTGTCTCCTTTCGAAAGCGGCACGGTCTCACTTTAAACTTCTCTTCAACAACATATTTTTGCATTTGATGCGTAATCGCAAAGGATTAAGCAACGAAATGATGCATACACAGATTGAATCGAACCCAAAGAGAAAACAAAGCTCAGTTCTTGTTTGCTTGCAATGGCAGAACGTGTGTTTGTTGTAGATATAATGGTTCACTTCTTAAGAAAGGAAACTCGTAATCTCCCTCAAGTGATCAACATCTTTATCAACAATCTGAAATATTTCAAGCAGGCTTCGCAAGTAAAGGGGAGCAACAGCTGATTCCTACCGACAAATAGAGCATCGATTCACCTGCTACAGAGGGGAAACCTCACTTTAAGTACTGTTAAAGGGCAGATTGACTTTCTGTTAAGTGGTCAGACGAGCTTGGGAATGTGGGGCAAGTAGCTCAGCAGAGGTTGGCTTTAACAAATCAACCAGTGTGACCTCTTTGCATGTCATTTAACAACATGTTCTCCACACATACGCATTCAAACATGTATTGTATGTGTGTGTGATTCACATGCATGTGTGTGCTTTCCTGCATCCCTGTGTGTGTGTGTATGTGTGTGTGTGTGTGTGTCAAACACTTGCACTTGCAGTTCCTGTTTGGGGTTGGTCCTGGCAAACAGTGTCTGGTCTTATCTCTTGTGTTTTATGTTCCTAGCGAGCCGGGGGCACAAGCAGCCCTTTGTGACCAAGTGGCTGGTCTCGCTCCAGACCGACCCATGCAGCTGTTCACCACTGTTGGACATATCCATGTGTGTGCGTGCCTGTGTGTGCGGGTCCATCTGTATATTGTGTGCCTATATGCATGCATGTGCGTACTTGTAAGTGTGTCTGTGTGCAGTGATATGTGTCTGTATGTATTATATATGAATGTTTGCGTGTATGCCTTTACAGTATGTATATCTGGATGTGTGTGTGTGTGTGTGCGTGTGTGTGTGTGTACTTCATGGTGCAATATTGTCAGCAGAGCCTACAATGCCTCTTTCATTTTATTTAGGAGATTGTGACCACTCAGAGGCCTCTCCCGTCACATCCGTCATTTCATTTGAGTGACTGTGAGTGATCTGACTGCAGGTTGGGGACAGGCAGACCTGAGTACATGGAGGAGATGAGTGTGGTTTGTTCATTGTAAGTATGTCAGAACTCCAGCCCAATATGCCTTTAATATCCCATCTAGCCATGGGTCTCTTTCCCTCCATCTCTCCGTCTGCCTCTCCTTCACCTGAACCCCGGTGACACCACCAGTCCCCTCAGTGGAGGTTCGCTGCTCGGTAACACAAAGTGTATTGTGCGTGTGACCCATTAAGAAGTCCTAAAAGGAGCCATCGGTGAAGCCAGCACAAAGCCACGTGCTGTGTTGGCAGTTGAGTGTGGAGAGGGCAAGAATGTGGCCCCCAGACTCAGCTTCTGGTTATTCAGTGTATTAGAGAGAGAGACAGGAATATGAGGCATACTTTTGGGTATTAATGATTGAGACTGAAAAATAACCTCTGACCAGAGAAAATGTAGCAGATATTTTACATTAAGCGCCTTCCAATCAGTAAAGCTAAAGTGATGTCACTAACACTATGATCTTTCTTACATTTTGAATTGAGAGCAAAATAAACTGTAAAATAGAAGCAGTTGTCACAGAGGTTGACTATATCGTTTGATGGACATAGTTCTGGGTGACCAACAAAAGAAATGTATTGAATGTGATCATTGCAACCATGTGTCCTACTATTTGTCTTATGCAACATACAAATATAATGTACATGTGTTAGCAGTGCAACGCTGAGTGTGCACAGCAACTGGTTGCATTGCATTCCAGCTGTGCTCTGATGTGGTCCTAGAGGATGTTTGGCTGTACTTGGATATGACAACCTTTAGTTGATTTTCATTCAACTTTTTTTTCAACTTCTCATTCATAACTCATTTTAAATGTCATCCGATCCAATCTCACAGTGCTGCCTAACCTGTATTTATGTTTATTTTGCCCAACAATGTCGTGATCATTAAATAATGATTTAATCTGCAGCTCAGCAGCTGTGTCAACTGTACAGAGGCTGCATAGGGAAAGCAGTACGTTAGCAGGTTCATTCTTTATCTGTGTCTAAGAAAGATGTGTTCAGGCACATTATTGAGTGTAGATCACCTGTATGGCAGCCCACCACACAATCGTTGTAATTATGCAAATAAAACCAAATAAAACAGACCTGAAGTATAAAAATACATTTCGCATTAGGGAGCTCACATCTCATCTCATTTTCTTGTCACTGTTGACATTTCCACAATTTAACCATGACGCTCGTCTTTCCCAACCCTTCAACCTCTCATTGGTGAAACCTTAATCAAACTTTAAAAGCCAAAAGCAGTAGGATTGGGGGGTTAAGGGTTCTGTATTAGGTCATTGCAGGAAGTACTAAAAAGCAATTATGCTTGAGGACTGTCCATCTGTATCATTGATAACCTTGAACTTACAACTGGCATCAAATCTCCTTCTTGAGCCTTTTTTTCAAGACAGTCAATGGTGTAGTGAGGATGTTGTTATTCTTTGCTGAAAAAAAATAAAATCCCAATTTGAATTTGAAGTATTCAAAGGAGACTCTGAGTTGTTGGATATCACTATGACATAGTGTGAAATGCAGTTTTTCACGTGCAGCTGACACCATTGACATTTTATCATTTTAGCGTAACATAAGTCTTCATGAGGGCCAAAGTCAAAACGTCTAGAATGGCATCGGGAAAATATTCGACTTTTGTATCACAGTCACCCTCAGTCAAGAAGTTGAGAGCCAACAGCAACATGATATTAAAGGTCCTGATGTACTTTTTGTACTGTTAGCAGTATAATCATAGACTCCAGCCTCAGTGAGAGAGGAACAGAACAAATATGTTCTAACTTTTCAAGGCTTTTATTATTTAACAAAAGATTCACTCCTTGAATTTCAGCATGTCGTAAATGTTAGTTGACCTCCATATACATAGAATGGTATGTCAAAAAGACTGTTCCCTATAACAGACGTGACATTAAAAGGAATAACAAAACAATGGAAGAACGAGACTTTCATGTTCTCTCTGGTTAACCGTCTTTGGCTTGGCATTCTCCACTGTTTTGTTTACTCCCGTTAGTCCCTGTTGCCAAAATCATGACAGCCGGGGGCAGGCTGGAGAAGCAGGCTTTAAAAAAAAGAAAAACACATAAATAGTCTCAGTTGAAACTGCAGAAGGTGAGACCAGTAGCCAAGCTTAAGACAATACTATAGATTCATAAGATCGAGACAAGTGTGAGACAGTAGTTGCCCCACATCTCAGGTATCTCCCCCAGTCTCAGGGAGCGACTGAACCATAGCAATGAGGCAAATTTGTTGTACATGGCGAACAAAGCTTTTTGAGATTCTTTGACTAGTAAAAACATGCTGCCTCCACTGCACCATCCGTCTTGTTCCCTTGCATTTGAAATGCATCGCCTGAGTCGACCTTTACCCTCCGCGGCCGTGTCACTTCCTCTCTCCAGTGGCGTCCCGCTCCGGGAGGGGGGAGGGGTAGACGGGTCATAAAGGTCAGCAGGTGGAGTTGTCAGGACAGGTTTCACATCTTAAAGGTGGGCCGAGTCACTCTGGAGAAAGGTTGCTGATATTGCGGTATCTACTTCTTCAAAATGCAATTTTTTTTTTCAGTGCACACATAGAATGACAACTAGCAGACCATCACAGTTTGCTGACATGTAATCACATTGAGAAGAAGGAAAGACAACATCAACAATCTTTCTCCAGATTGACTCACTCCACCTTTAAGTGAAGTATGTGAGGGATTGAGGTGGGACACACAGAGGCTGCAGGACGCTGTGTGGGGTCACAGCAGATCTGATTTATTACCATTAGCACTGTGAACTCCATCACTTCTTCCCTCTGTCTCCTTCAGCTCTCTCCCTTTCTTCTTCTCTGTAAATCTGTCCCCACAAGCACAAAACATGTGCATTTAATGAACAACAAGCACAAATCAATGCGACGTGGATTATGTCTCTGGATTTATGTCAATTCCCACATGAACAGTATCCAGTCGGACCTGGGTGATCAAGTGAAATTGGTGGGAATTGAGAGTTTAGTTAAACATTTATATTTAAGCAGCTCTATCTCATCCCTTTCATCATTAGTCCATTCGTTATCATAGTTTTATTAGAGGAGTGAAAGTACTGGTAGCATTCATTCTTGTAGTTTTCATATTATTTTGTGGGCTTTTGGACACACTCACACACACACACACTAAATACATGTACATCAGCTTGCACCCATGTTCTACCTGGACCTTCTGAGAGAAATTCTTGTGATGTAATGTTTTTCTCATCATTTATTTTGTGACATCAAATATTCATTAATTCATTATGCACATACCAGGTGAATATTATTCTTGTCGTTACAATTTTTCAAATTGTACTGCAAGGTTCACTGATGGGCAAAGATGGGCTGGGACAAATTTAACAAATAGATTCAACAAACTCCCCACACAGATCTTGATGCTTTATCAGAGCCATTGGAGAAAAGAAAGTGTCTCTTTTTCTCTTTCAGAACAAATGACACTAACCTGCAAAAACAAGACGGGAATTCCACGGCTTTGTCCCGTCGAGTGCCTGCAGCTCTTCCCCTCTGTCCCCTTTCTTTCATTCTCCCTCCTATCTTTTCTTCTTGGTTATCTATTATCTCTTCTTTATCTTGCTTTTATCTCTAATAATCTGAAACATCTCTATCAGCATTGTGTGTTTTCATGCCTTTATGATTCCGTGTGTGTCTCACACACACGGAATCATCATGTGAAGGAACATCTGCCTGACCATGCTGGAGAGGGACAAACAGAGAGGGTGAATTCCTAACAGGCCTCAAATAAATCGTTTCACAAAAGGGAACAGGGAGGACACTGAAGTCTGCCAATCAACTGATTTTTTTTCCAGTTAACCTGGGGGTGAAAAGATAGGTGAACCTCCTTGAACAAACGCTGGGGAGACCAAAGAGTTGACTGAAAGTTGCTCGCAGTCTTGGGTGGCGACGGGACGGGCTGTTTGCTCAGGCTTTGGACTGACTCACAAATCAAAGTGTGTGTCAGAATGGAGAGATTAGGGAGCCAGAATAGGTTTGGGATTCTACCTGCACCCTTGTCTCTTTGTTGTCACCCACCTGGATGAGCTGTTAACCTTGCGTAACACACGTACACACACACAAACAGATGCACACACACAACAGAGAAATGTTCTAATACCCTGATAAAATGCAGCTGTTTATCTTTTGCTTCAGAGCTGAGGATGCCCGGCAAAGGCTGTTTGAAGCACTAATGAGTGTAGCATTGTTCATGGAGGGAGATTCCCGTTCCACTGAAGCATTCGGCTGCTCTCAGTGTGGCCCGTCCCAGCAGCTGCTGTCATTTCAGGACACGACGCAGACCTTAAAGCTGGTAGTTCACTGTCAGCACACTCATGCACGGAGGGACGGAGACAGAGAGAGAGAGGGAAATGCACAAAAATGATGACAGAGTTTCAGACAAAGGGGAAGTTGCACTCGTCTGCAGGAGCTGCGTGATTTGTCTTTCATCAACTGTAATAAATATTAACAGATGCCATCACACTGGTTGGGATAGAGTGCAGCACAAAACACATAGACAAGGCCGCTTCCACTGAATTAAATTTCCCGAAGCACTTGTCTTATAATTGTTTATCAGGAAGTGGGCGACTGGTGCGCTCTGCCAGGAGCTCAGGTTTCAAAGACAAAGCTGGATAATGGAAGACATGTAAAAAGCCATCTCAGACAATGCAGGATCTTAAGTCCTGGATGCCTTGCTCGTCATTCACCTGATCCCGTTTCCTGACTTCTCAATATTGAGGGATCTAATTCAAACCTCTGTGCTTTTCAGCTGCTTTGTGTTCCCACTGTATTCACGCCGTTTGAAAAAAAATATGTGTTTTGACAACTTCACATTTCACTGGCTTTCACGGCGCGGCCTCCCCTGCTTCATCACTCCTTCACTCCACTCCCACTTGTGTTCCCTCGAGGTGAATTGAACCTTGTCTTACTGTTAAATCAAGCTCCGCAGGAACTCGGGAGAGAGGGGTGGGGCATTGGCTTTCGGAAGTGAAGTTAGCTGCATGACCTGCTGTGGTGAAAGGCCCTCGGGGCTCGGCTGCGTCGCTCACATAAGATGATCTCTGTGGGGGAAGCAGGAGATTACACCTGATAGGAAGGATTAATCCGCTCTTCACATCTAAGTCATTAATATGCACTTGAGGCCTTATCACTCATCACTAATAAGGGCTCAAGTGCATATGAAAAAAAAGTCATACAATGTAATGTAGTGGCCCAGCTTCTGTTCTCACATTACACAAAACCAATATTATGAGATTTTATTTCGTGCAATGAAGCAATGTGAGTTATTAAAAACTTTTCTTGTACAACCCTATTCTGGAAATGTCACATCTACCTAAACAGTAGCACTGTTTGACAGGACACTGGAAAGTATGACACATCAAAGTTTTCACCATAATCAGAATGTGTCAGAGTTTATTTTATCTGAGTCACTATTAGGAATTTCCAATTTGTTATCACCGTTGTATCAAACTTATAACAACTTGCTGATCAAAGGACTGAGCCGCAGCGTGTCGCCGGCAAAGCTTCTGTGTGTGATCTTTCAAATGTCATCGTATGAAATCATTCATCCTCATCACTCTGACTGTCTTCATACTTCCACTGTATGTCATGTCTTTTAGGAATGGGATCCTGTCAGTGGCACATGCTCAGGACTAGCCGCAGGAGGTGATCTAAGGTAAGATGAATTACTTTTTTTTTCACTGAGCTCACGTATAGTGCTGATTCATTTGAGAGACTGCCCCTGTGGGCCTTGATTTTGTGTTTCAACCTGCTGGATCTCAAGGCAAACGTAGCCTGAATGATCATATTCTGAATGACTCACATGCTGTGTATGAACTGACACAAAATACGTCAAATGGCCCTTGGCTGGAAAATGTGTATTGCATGTCCTGAAGCATTACACAGCTCTGTAACGGAGATACAGATGATACATTACAGAGGAAAGAATCAATTAGATGTCCAATTTATCCCCAGATGCCTCCACCTCAGTTAACAATAGGTCATAGTACTGTTGGGCTTGTAGTTTTGTTTTGATTGAAACCAGTCTCGCTGGCTTATCCGTTATGTACAGGAGCCTGAACAGCTTTCTTCTGCCATGGTTGTTTCTGAAAAAAAAAAAACTATGAGGGAGTAGTGGAAATTTTTGCTCATCACACCCTAAGTGGTCTCACTTTAGAAGTGAAACCTAATGTAGCTGGGATCAGTCAGCCTACACTTGTGCTGATGTTGACATTTGTTTCATAGTCCGGTTTGTCCAGTTCACACCTGGTGTTGTGCTCCATCTCTTCTCAGACTTGCTGCAGGTGTATGAATCCCTGATTGTGTGAAATAGAAGTAGCTTTCAGTGAGGTAAAGGTCAGCAGAGATCTATTATTGACCTTGTTACTGTCATTTTCAGTATCACAATGATCTGATACCACTACTGTCTTTCTCTGCTATTGAAACCCCACAAGCATGGATTCCTGTAAATGTTAGCTTCAGGTGGTTTCTCTGCTTCTATCATTTTGCACGCAATGACTGCTTTGCTTTTTAAATTGCTAATCGAATTTTCTTTTGCTGTGAAAAGTGAGTATGGCATGTTCTCACACACAGACTCAAATGCATGTTTATCAGAGGTGAGATTCATGTACTGTCTTAGCCAGAAAAAGAGAAGACCCTGATTATATAACAGACTACTTCCTGTTGCAGCACTTTGGTTTGGTTTTGACTTGCATCTTTTTTACATTTAAAACTGTGTGTGTAGTGTATAAAAATATTTTTTTAGAATACAATAAACATGGCAAACTACAGTTTGATGGTATTTCTAATTCAGTTTTACCACCTCAAAGAGAATAAACATTAAACAGTGTTTAAACAGTATCATCTCTCGTGGAAGCAGCAGGTGGAGACGCCTTCACAAGTCAAGAAAGCTGCCGTTCTCCTCTACTCCAACTAAAGACCCAGTGATAGAGAGTGCGAGAGAGGCAATTAGAGAGGCAGAGAATTTAAGTCCAAAACACACCAACTTTACAACACAAACACAAATGAGGAAGAGAAAGTATAACAATGAGAAAGCGAAAAGGACAATTAGAGTCAGAAAGAAAGGTTGTTGGATGCATAATAATATTGATATGTGTCATTCAAACCCAGTATTTTCATATGTAATGTAATTTTCAGGAAAAATATATTTATAAATTTTGTATTCAGGCCAATACTGTAAATTCTGCTGCCAGCATGTTGGCACAGGCCCTCCATAAGATACAACATTATTAAATAGCTTGATTGCACTATTATTCTGAAACGTTTTCCGTGCACTTTGAGTTAGTTGGTTTTATTCCCCTGTTGAGTTGCACTGGCAGCTTCTCCGCAGATTGTTGGCACATGCAGAGTTGATTGTGTTTCATCAGACACAAAAGTGGGCTGTTGATGAGGGATCATTAAAAGATCAGATCACCTTTCATAAACTTGCACCTTAAATGGAAAAGACATGACTGTCATCACTTCTTACCTCTCTGTACGCTTTCTCGATGCTAATTGGCCATCGTCTGCGATGGGGGGTGGGGGAAGCATACAGTGTAGTCCAGTGTGATAGAGCATTCCTGGGTCAAGTGGCTGCTCTCAGGGTGACTCGACACTTTTGACATGCGGTTGGCTGTTCGGCAGCGGCAGCAGCAGAACACTTGTGTTCACAACGTTTGCCTGTTAGGATTAGCGCTGTGCAGCTGCTGGGCTCCTCACAGCTGGCCAAAACCAGGACAGTTAGGACAGAGGTGGACCTCTGTGCACCTCAGTCACTCTCACATCCATATTAATCAACAAACACCAGGTTGACATATTGTCATTGGTTTGTGTAGATAAGAATGTGCACGCAGATTACTTCACTCTTTCTCAACATGGTTACTCAAAGTGTGCACCAGTCATCACACCATTAACGAGTCCCAGTTGATGTTCAATCAACTATTAACAATTATTTAAACTCAGCTGATCTAAATGGACTAAAACCTTCTTCAATATGAACTTCCTCACTTATCGGTCACAGTTTTGACTCAGTTACTGTAGGTATGATCAATGAGATCCTGCCTTCTTGGTTAGACCCTTGTTTTTCTTCATGTTCATGCCTAACAGAGGAAACATCTGCTTTACTGCTGTTCTAACTGCTCCAGATCTACACACACAGACACAGCCAGGCTGACAGTAGTGGTTGGGCCTGCCAGAGGAAGAGTGTTACTACACAAAGCACACATGCATTGATACTTGTGCGCACACACACCGACACACGCAGATGCTGGCTGTCTTCCTCTCATCCTCATCCTGTCACAACCACTGTGCAGTTAGTCCTCCACCCCGCTGTCTCTGCCATCAGGACCTGCTCTGACAGCTGCTCTGGCATCCATATCTATCAGTCCCATTTTCTGTCTGGCCTTATATTGGTCTGTCTGTTCTCTTTCTGCTTCTCTGTCTCTTGACAAGCAAGCATCACACAGACTGAATTGTGCCATAAACCCAAGAGCAACCTTAACATGCGCCCAAACAAGTAAAAATGTATCAAATGCATTAATATGGTGTAGTAAAACTGAATTATCATTTAGATAGATATAGTCACTGATAGATTATGTTTTGATTGTTTTGTTTATAGAGGCCTGAAACAAACAATAATAAATAATAAATGTCTCATTTATAAAACTGATTTTTAAGTGTGTGAATGGCCTTGCTAATCTATTTGAAAAATATATTGTAAGAAACCTTGGACAGGAGCAGTTAGTGGCAAAATGCAACAACGTTCAGTCGGTCCCCTTTTCCAGTGAAAGGCCCACAGTTGTTTTCAGTTATTGTGGTGAGTGAGTGTTTCATTATGTGTTTTTAAAAAGCCTAACAAAGCACATGGGTTGTAAATTAGCAATGACTAAAAGTCCTATATGCATTAGATTTTGCGATTTTATGTAAATGTAACAAAAGCCTATATGTGTCGTCCTCATCAAATAAATGAATAAAATAAAACTAAAAGATAAAATATGTTGGTTATAAGTTCCTTCCAAAATTGCCCATATGAGCAAACTTGCACTGTCTGTTACAAAAATACTTCGTATGAACTGGTCAGGTTTCGGCACAAAAATTCTTCGGTTAATGCTCCAGAAAGATTTTGGTTTGGGTTAAAAAAAAAGTCGTGGTCTGTTGTGCCAAAGTCATGTCCATCCACTCTTGTCCTTAAGAGGACATCCGGACATCATGCTACTTCTGCCTTTGCTTCTGAAAGACAAATTTCACAACTCACACGGCCACTAGAGGTCCCTGTGAGGTAATCGTAAGTTGTCGGCATTCGAAGAAATGAGCACTTCTGCTATTTTTCTGTCCAGGACAGTATCAACAAATTGTATTTAGGCACATCAACAGCACGTACGAAGATTAAAATAGCTCGAGAAAGAGTCCTGGGAGGCGGCGGCTGCAAAAGCGTTTGTTAGTGCTGCAGTGGATCAGACTAAGACACTCTAATTCCTCGCCATCGCTGAGGCACAGAAATAGACCTTGTGTGGGCCCTTTCAAAATTTTAGAATAATAACCCTCGTCACCCAAAAGGGAAAAGGCAAGGTCTGTCCTTCCCAGAGATTATGGTGGGAAGAATCGATGACTTCCTCCATCTTTCTCCCTCAGGGGACAGGGGGACGAAGTCTCACTGGTATTAATAGTAGTCCTCTGATAAGCCGGCTAGTATGCTGCCTTGTGCTGTCACAGCCTTTTCGTCTCGTTGTGAGAACCTCTTGTTATGGTATCAAAGAGCTCTTATGGAATATACATTCCCTCGCCTTCCTGTTTTTGTTCAGCTCCCTGCGCTTCACTGTACATCACAACCTTTTTATAGTACAATAGGGGACAGTGAGTGTCTCCTCAGCAGACACTCGACACTGCGTCTTTGACAGTTTTCTCTGTTGGGGCTGTGATGCTGCCCGCTGCCCCAGAGCTGTTTGACTATTGGAGCCTTGTGTTGTAAAATACTGGGAGCAAAGGTGATATGCCTCTCTCATTGACACGGCCGTTATCCTGAATGGCAGGTTGCATGTTTGCCTCTGGGCCAGACGAGCCATTCACCCCGACACACTGGTGACAAAGGGAGCTGTAAATACAGGCGCTCGGCTTTTCGATTAGCTCATTGTTTCCCAAAGCAGAGGAAACATCATGTAACACTTCAGTATATTGTTACAGAAAAAGGAGAGTCGTGCTGGGGGAAAGTTGTTTAAAAAAGCATATTTTTCTAAAGACTGATACAAAGACGCCAGTGCAATTAGAAACAATAGCGTGGTTAAATTGAGAAGTGATTTGTACCCATTGAATTGATTTTTTTTTTCTTGACTTCTCAAAGAGTTATTTTTTCATTCTCAGCTGGTTTGATAGCCTCAATGCCCCAAATAGGTTCTCTGAAAGGAGAGCATGGGAAAAATAGCTGTCGTTGTGGAAACTGCTGGGAAAAGGCTGAGTTCTCATTGGTAGCAGTGCAGGGCATTGTGGGACGTGAGCGAGCTGAGAAAGGCTGTTTTGCTCCCTCTGAGAAGGAGGAAACATGGAAACATGGACACAAAAAGCACCGAGATTAGAGCAGACCAAGCAGAACTAACTCACTGCAGTTTATGCTCTGTTGGCTTCACTTCACTGGGAAGATGGGAAGATGAGGAGTGGATGGTCAGTGATAGTGGCAGCGAGCGCGGCGAGGTGGGCCGGGTGGCCGCTCTCGTTTCACAGTCGTCTGCTGCAGCCGATTTAAAATCCCCTGACGTCGGCACGAGCAGTGGCGGCCCGCATACCGACATACCAGGCTGATGGCTGCCGGCCCATTAGCGAGGCCCAAGTGGTGGAGCCCACCCAGGGCTGCCGACCCTCTCCTGCCCACCTTCTGCCTTCCTGCCCAGCCCTGGCTCTGGATCAGAGGCAGGCCGCACGTCAGGGGACAGGGCTAATGATGGCCACAGCCATGCCATCCCTTTCATGCCCTAACCCAAGAGTACAATTTTGGCTAATGCTATTTCCTGCAGATAAGATGCAAACAAGCTCCCTTTACTTCTTTTTCCTCATCAGAGGTTTGGGAGGTGAGGGCAGGGTGAGTGGTGGCAAAATACGTGATGAAGTCCGTGCTCTGTTTCATCATCAGCTGGTTGGGTGTTGCTCGGCTCCCCTGTAGCTACCATGCCCGCTATCTCATCGCATTCATTTAGAATATCAGAGAAGTCATTAACCAAGTGGAATCAGTGGAATGAAATAAAGATTGGCCACTTTATGTGCACAGAACCAAATCTAGTTATCCATATCAAACCATTTTGCCCTCCATCAGTCCCCTAAGTGGCTTAATCAAGGCTTTGTTACGTGATTATTTTGCTCACCCAAGACCTTCTAAATTGTTTCCAGCTTCAAAGGAGATTGTAGGAGATATTCATGCTATATGGAAATGGTCTCCAGTTTTGCCGCTCTGTGGTCGCACATTGTCTTTGTACGAGACACCAGATGAGAACATTTGCTTAAAAAATCATGTCTAGATGTTTAAAAGAAGCAGATTGGTTTAAACAGATCCTTGGATTTTATGTTGCAAATGCATCCAACAGGTTGTGTTTTCTGCTGAAAAAAAGCAGGCTGTGCAGTTGACAGTAATCAAGAAATGTTTTCCGGATATAAGAAAAGATATTGTGTTTTTAAAATCAGATTTTCATCTGTATTTTAGTATTATCAATTTTTTTAACAATAAATTCCCAGAATCTTTGCATTCTGTACATACAAATTAATTTTATTCTGCAGTACTGAACTTTATGGTGGCACGAACAAGTATCACAAGAACACATTAATTTATTACTGAATGATCTCTGGCATTCAGTAGTATTTATTATCTAGATTTTTAGTAGATTACAACATCATAACATTGCTAACCTTGTACTGTAAGATCACCCTTCTGACAGGACCCATGTTCTTGAAGGACCTCATGGAATCCACTGTGAATTAATCCAAAACAACAGGGGGACAACCACCCTTAACTCACTCTGCCTCATCTCACTGTCAAGCCTGATATCATTAACGTAAATCTTTGACTGCACATGATATGATTTGCTCTAGATATCATGTTATAAATATCAAAACTGTATGATCAATCATGTAAATGATATTACCAGAGCATCCGGGGTCAGACTATGACTATGACGGCTCAGAAGTTGCGTGGTGCCACATTTAAATGCAGCCAAGCAAATCCAATCACAATCTACATTTTTCTAATTTTACCTTATAAGCACTGAGACAGAAGAGAAATTACAGCTGTTATTATAACTTTTGAAAACAGTGCAATCTAAACTGACTGGACTGAGAAAGACCACGTGGGTTCTTGGCATTTCATAAGTTGCATATTTGATCTGCACCACAATCCAATGTGTTCTGTTGCTCTTGTGCAATCATCGGCCAATACTGCGTTCATGTGACGTCTGTAAATGGGGGAGAAGCCCATAGGCCTATCTACCTCTAAGAAAAAATACAACTTCCTCACTTCAAGAATCTACGTCACGAAGATGTGTCAGCTGAGTACAGTGAGGGCGATTGTGGATCCTCTCTGGCCCGTCTCCGTCTGGCGCTCTCTTAGGACAGCAGTGTCGTCAGTGGGGACGCGTGATGGCAGGCAGGGTCTGAGCCAAGCGCCGACATCCGTCCACGTGCCCCTCTGATCCCAATCATTCATAAATTCAGCCAGAGAGATTTGTATCCACCATCCGCTCTGCACTGTCTGTTATCTCTGCCCCCCCCCACCTCCCCTTTGGCTATTACAGAGGAATGAGATGTCACAGAACATACACACACAAACACACTCACATGCCTGATGGCGATGACAGCCGACTGTCTCTTCTACCCATCTTGCTGTGGCATCTCCAACATGAACTTTTTCATACCTTTTATGTCCATTCGGGTTTGTTTCTCCTTCCACTATTTTTATATGAAATACTCTCAAAATAGGCGCCTTTACTCACCTAATTTCTCTCAAGCTTCTGTTTTTCTTATTCACTTCTCCCTCCCTCCCTCACTCTATCGCCACTTTCTCACCATTTCTCCCTGTCCCTCGGCCAGAAAAAAAAAAAAAGGCAGCGAAATTTCCCCTCAGTCATTTAGCCCAGATTCAACACTGCAGGCAGGCAGGCAGGCAGTGTAGAGGCTGTAACTTACCAGAATGTAAATAGAGCAGTGTTTTTCGCATTACTTCACTGCTTATTTTTAGTAGCTGAACAAGAGCAGGCAAAGGGTGTGCCTTTGCAAACTCCGACTGTAAGTCTTATCAGCTGAATACACAGAAAAAAAGGAGAGAAATTATAAATCAAACAAAACAATAATGACACAATACAGGAAGTGATGTGTTGATTTATGGTTTAACTTTTAACTGTAACTGGCAGACAATGCTGGGGCAGCTTTTTTTAAACATAGGGAAAGAATGTTGTCTCTCTGTTTTTCTCTTTCTCTCTGATGCTCACTCAAGGTATAATAAATGTTCAATTTTAAGCTAAGTATAATATATTGTATTATTTTGCTGCTGTATTTATGCAGCCTTAAGCGATCACAACCAGACGCCAGGCTTCCGTCACCTGGATTTTCCCTCCCAGTGACACCTTTAAGGATGGATTACTCTCATTTTTTGTTTGCATAGGTTTTATATCATGTGCTCCTGCCAATGAATGCACTTGCACAGCAAGGTCAAAGCTCAGGCTGAGCCACCGATCAGTTCCTTTTTTTCCTAAACGCTCTACAGCAATGTCCTCCAGGCGTAGCTGCCAGCCATTCCTCGATTACTGGTCGGCATCCAGCTCATACCTTCCCTTCCCTTCCAGGGATCAGACCAGTGACACCAGTCCGTATTAGCAGACACGGCGCCTGCAGCAGTGGGGAAGCTACGGCACGTAAGCGGTGGACAGTAGCTGTGTCTCACTGCCTCTGTGCCTGGCAGCGTTCCTCCCAGCCACCCCTCTGCTCACACCAGGAAATGTCTTTTTCCAACTCATTCTCCAATGCACTTAATTCCTCCCTGCTCTCCAGCGACAAAGCCAAAAGCAAAAAGAGATCCATTGCTGGTGATTGCTAGCACTCCTCTAGCATTCACTGTCGTCCTACACACATTCATCATTATTAACACTTGTCATACGCAGCTTTGAAAATGACACTCAGCAAAATCTGCAAGGTGATGCTCTAGGCTGTTCTCACGTTCATGCGCCACTGCAACTTTGTCTTGCAACTTTTCTCACAAAAAAAAAAAATGGACTAAAGTGTTTGTGCGTCTGTACGTGTGTGTGCGCTTATATATGTATGTCTGTTGTCGAGAGAGGTGTTAAACCCTCCATGTTCAGCGCAGTCACTGAACATGATGACTCAGTTGAATTTCCATTGAGGTAAGCTGTCACTCTCGGATGAACAGTGAACTCACAGAAGCACTGAGTCACACACCACACGCACACACACCGTCTAATGTCCCCAAGTCGCTTACAGGCCAGCTAGAATTATATGCTGAATATTTTCAATGGAGCCATCAGTAAATACAACAGAACACAACTCTCTCCCTCTCTGTGATGATCTTGGTGCGCAGCCATAGATGCACACACAGACACACACACACACACACACACATACACACTTGTGCTTGGCCTTGTCCCTGTCCAAACAGTCCTTCTATAGTGAGAGGCTCCAATGGAGTGGATCAGCTCCAGCTAAGACACCCTTTCACATTTCCTCCCTCCCTTTCTCCAAACCCTCCCTCCTGTGTGACCGCAGGGCCTTCCTTCCTTCCTTCCTTCCTCCTGACACAGAGGCCTGGGGGAGTCGCAGGGGAGTCAGGATGGCCGGATGTGCCCCGATCAGACACACAGACAGACAAACTGACAAGGAACAGACATGCAGACAGGAGGATGCTGCTGCTACTGTGGACTTCGGGCTCGGTTTTCTTCGCATCCGGAGTTACAAGGAGAATGACATCATTCCTGTTTTGATAGGACAACAGGAAGGTGGAGGGAGACAGAGAGCAGCCGGGTGTGTGGGTGAGAGCATGAAGGAGTATGAGGAAACAAATGGAAACGTAAGTGTTGATCAGAGAAGAGGCAGAGCTATGACAGTGCCAGTGGAGGTGTGTTTGACCTCAGGTCTGCAGGAGGCTTTGATGTGCCCAGTGGGAATTTTTATTTCCAGAAACATGCATGATTTTTTTCCACTCTTTCTCCTCCTCCTGAATCAATAAAGCAGCAATCAAATCAATAAAGTGAATCAAGACTAGAGCCGCCTCACAAGAGCTCTTTCATACGTCAGTCTCAAATACGGAGCGTAGAGTTTGCAGGCGCTGGCTCTGCACCTCACACAGGAAGAGCCCCAGCTATACAAAGCAACCTCATAGTCTTAGTGTACAGCTCTGTACCTGCAAGCTGCCTGTACAGCAAGACTCGCAGACACTTTGTAGTTTCAGAGCACTTCTTCTCAATGCAGTTTATTTCCTCTGCAAAGACAGCCATTTCCTCCACCGTCCTCTGGGGGACAAGGAGAAGAGAAATGATAGCAAGTAGCCGAAAGAGCAGAAGAAAGAGAGGACAGAAAGACAGAATGAAAGAAAGAAGGAGGGAGGATCATGATAATAGCAATCTCTCTTCTCTCCCCTCCTCTATTTTTTTTCTCAGAAGAGGATACAGTGAGTGCCAGCTGTGCTCTGCTGCTGCTGCTGCTGCTGCTGTACAGTGCACACTACTTCAGAGAAGTCAACCTCACTGCACTCCATCCACCCCATTGAACTGCCAGCTCTGGTAATCAATTCTGAGCCTTGTGCTGTCACTGCTGGCCTCTGGACACAGCAGCTGGCTGCAGGAAGACAAGCGCTCTTCCACAGAGTCTGTCCACTGATCAGCTGCACCCAGCTGTCTAGCAGCAGCCCCGCTATTCAGAGCACTGCTGCTGCCGCTGGTGAGGGAGGCCTCTTTCACTGCTGTCACTGACGCTGCTGACTGAGTCCCCTTTCTTTTTCACTTCTTCCTTCCTAAATTTTCAACCGTACAGACACATCCGCCCTTGAGCTGCGCAGCAGGCCTCATATGTCTGTCTGGGCTGGCTTTCTGTCTTTCTTTCTCTTTCTTCTTGAGTCAAATTGTCCATCTGTCTCTGCCTTTACCAACTTTTACTCCACTATTTCCATCTTGCTTTCTCTATCGCAGCCATTCTCCTCCTGTCTTCCATGCTGGGTCTTTAGATGAACTTTCCTTCTTTTTTGTAGCCTTTCTTTCTGTTGCCTCCGTCCATGTCCCTTCTGTCTCTCTGTTCTGTGGTACCCATTCCTCTTTTCCGTCTTTGTTGGTTGCCATGTCTCAGTTTCTCCAGTCCTTTCTCTGCAGTTCTGTCCCCCTTTTTTTTTTTTGCCACTCGCTCTTATTTCCGCACAATTTCCATCTCATTCTTTGTCGCTCTGCTGCAATCTAAACTATGCCCCCTTTTTCCAAATGTCACAATACTGTATCTTTTCTTCCCCTTTTTCTTTAGAGTAACTTCTTTTTCTGTCCCCCTTTCTGCTGTATTTTTTTTACAGGTGTCTGTAAGGCGGGGATTTACATTTTCTCAGGACAGGCAGCCCGTGGAGAGAGGCCTGCTGGCAGATCAAAGGCTCCGGCTGTAAAACGATCTGAAAGAGTCCGGCATTAGCATCCATCAGGGTACCTTGAAAGCTCCCTGGTCAGCCGAGAGGGAAGCTGAGGGCCCCCCAAAGTGAAAGCCCAGTCTGGAGAGGGGTGATGGAGGGGGGGTGGGGGGTAGAGGGAGGGTAGAATGGGGGTAGAGAGAGAGAGAGAGAGAGAGATGTGGAGGGATGAATAACAGGCTACTCGACTAAAGACATGAAGGAAATATTTCCACGAAAGAGGAAAAGCCTCAAATGTTTTTGTTTTTTTCTGCATTCATCTCTTATTTTACTTCTTCCTCTCTCGCTCTTCCTCTATATTTTTTAATTTCTTTTTACAGCACCGAGGCTGTAAGAAGAGAACATCTCCATCTGTGCACCATCTCCACTCAGCTCACCAAGCCCAGACTTTTACTACTCCACCCTGCAGTCGACACACAGGGTCATGTCTGGTCGGGGATGGGAAGTGGAGTGAAGGAGGGAGGGAGGGGAAGGAGAGAGTGTGGGAGGAAGAGAAACCTGGATTGGCTTCATATATTGTTTCTCTTGACATCAGAATTGAAAGTGGGAGAGAAGTAGGGGATGGCAGGAGTACGGGGGGCTGTATGTGTGTGTTCCTTCTTATATGCAATAAGTATGATTCACAGTCTTGAAATGGATAGGTTCCTAACATGTGTGATAGGGATCAAGATTAGGCCTGCATTCCTAGTGCGTTCCGGTGCCTCCACATTTGTGTCTTTTTCTATAACAAAAGTACGTCTACGTCCTTCAGGCTGATCTTGTGATAGAATTCCCTCAAGAAACAAGATTTATAGACGCTGAGGCCTGTGAACACTGAGCTCCCTTTTTCCTGGAAAGACTTTTAACTGTGTTGTGTAGTGCTATTTTCAAATGTCTGCAGTTTTCAGATTCCAAATTCCCAAATCTCCAGTAGAATCAGAACCATTGTTGACTAGGAATGGTTTAGCGTAAACTTCCTTTGAGCACCCGTAGTGTATCACAAAGTCGGGTTAAGAAGGTTTCATGTCCATGAATGACTGATCAATGAATGAGACCAAATTTTAGGGAGGTCATGGTTCAGCAGATGGACTTCTGCCATCATTCATTGGTCCCCGTCCTGGTGCTGCATGAGAGGTTTAAAGCATTTAATGCATTTTTATGAATGTTCCAGCTAAGTATTACGTCTATATTGATCAAGTCAGTACCGTGACTTATGTCCAATGCCAACGTTCAGTGCCACCCTTTAGTATGTTGTGTAGCACAATGTCTACACAAGCTGCGTAATGAAAGTAGCAGGCCAGCATCGGTTTCATTCTTTCGTGTCAGCTGATGATGTGCTCAGGCACAGTACTCATTGTAGGTCACCTGGATTTTGGTAGCGCTCAGAGCCCAAAACACTCAACACTGTAAAAAACACTGTAGTTACTAGGCCTGACGATACAATAGTGATCTGTAGATAGATAGACACTTGAATAGCATGAATAGCAAATGGATGAAATTGATGATGGAAAGTTCTACACTTTCACATAAATGCATGGAGTAAACAGCTAATCATATGCTTTGATCATGGAGCATGCGAGCGAGGTGTGTTGTTCGGTTGCACAATCAACATGTGACACAACAACAGAAGTGAAATGCAATGAGTGCTGGTGGTGAGAAAACTGTCAATAAAAGAGAACAGGTCGGCACAACCAAGTGTAGAGATCAGATGGAGAGTTCTGGCTGTGCATGATGAACTCAACAGTATCGTTGTTTTTTTGGTTTGGGACAAATATAGTGAAAACCACTTTACTTAACAATTGAGCTCGGCTGAAGTGTTTTGGCCGCCTTCCATTCATTGGTGAATAGCATTTGGTAGTTTCATAATCACATAATCATCCACAGACAGTTTCTTGGTTGTATTAGTAGCAATAAGAGCATGCATATTAAGTCAATATGAAAAGCACAATTAAGACAAATAGACACAACAAAGTCTTTACACTCATAATTTCAGTAATAAAAATAACTGTTTGATTGTGAAATTAAAATTGTTAAAAAGAAAAAAGTGGTTAAATTCAACCTAAGTTAGTTAAATACAAAATCAAGTGGTTAAATTCAACTGTTTTCTCCTGGTCTTTATTAAAAATAGGTGATTAAAAATGATCAATAATTACTGACTTGAAGCCTGCAAATACACTGGAGTTTTGTCTGAATCTTTATATATTGTTTGGCTATAGTACAAATATTTCTTATCAGCTATTTTAGCTATGAGAATTAAGAATAACAAAAAAACTATAATAATTTTAGGTGAAACAGCCCTTTTAGCCAACTAAGAGCAATAACAATTTCAATGTCTTTAACTTGACAGTAATTGGCTGCTTTACCATACAGGTGCATTTGAGGGCTTAATGGTTACCTTCTTGTTTCAAATTGGTTGAGGGAGTGGTGAAGGTCTGGATTGCCTTTGGAGACATTCGTCTATCTACATAGAAACTTTTAAGTGCTCTCCTTAAGTTCACAATCTCTCTCTATGTTTGGCAATTTGAATCTAAAATGATAAAACATGATATGATCCCTATAAATATAAGTGACATGCATAGATCAGTGGATCCTAGAGGAATCTTCCTCTGCAGAAGAAGTAAGGACTTTAGCCCCCTCAGTGAATAATGTTGGGGATCTCATCCACAGTTGCACAACCCTCATATAACATATATACAGCATGTACACATTCACATGCTCATTAACAAAATCTTGTAATGTAATACATGCTTGCACAAAAAGATCCACACACATGCGTACTACTCGTGGACTCAAACCACTTCCCACATGGATCACCTAAACACACACACACACTCCGGTTGTGTGTCCCTCCATGTGCAGCTTGCTGACATGTGTGGAGCCTCCTGCGTGCGGGGCCAGGGCTGCATGCCACTGTCTCAGCTCGGTAATGGATGTCCCGTTTGTTGCGCACACACACACACACACACACATGCAAGCACACAGATACACAGACAAACAGACAGACAGACAGACAGACAGACAGACAGTGGCGGGGCCCAGCTCGGCCGTCCTGTCCACCCAAGGATGAGTTCCTCCTCTGTTTAGGGAAGAGGATGTGATCTCACTCGTTAAAAATCCAACCTATGTCGCTTGCCACTCATGACTTAATCCAGGCTTCTCCTTTGTGCAGAGTTCCCCTTCCCCTCTTCTCCTCTTACTTTCTCTTGCTCTCTCTCTGGCTTCCTATCTCACTTCTCTTCCTATCTATCTATATATATCTTCCTTCTGTATTGATGATAAAAGCTAATTGACAACAATGTGTGTCTAATTTATGGTGGTCATTCCAGGCTTTTATGGCATTATTTGCTGAATGAAATTAAGTCATGTTTTAGGGCGCAGATCACTGTAAATGGTAAATGAGTTACGTGTCTTATACAAAACACGTGCATACTGGCTTTGCACTATGTGTGAGAATAGCAAATTTGCAACAACAAAAAAATGCATATATTTACTATCATCAGCTACATATGCTGGAGTGCACACAACGTACATGACAGACAAGCAACACTCTAAACTCAAACTATGCACCATATCCAGGCGCTTGAGCATTTTGCTTTACATACAGTGAAGATTGTATATGTCTTCATTATGTATGCATGTGTGTGAACGTCTTGACAGAGCAACTTTGTGCAATCCACACTGTGAATGTGAATGAAACTTTTCTCATAACTGAGTCCAATCAGACTGCAGTTAAAGAAGAATCTTAATCACTGTATATCTTCAGGGATGACAAATTTTGGCTTTTCCTCCACATGAATTTTCTTTTTTCTTCTTTAAAGATTGTACATGTTATATAGTGATGCATCAGCATTGAGCTGAGCCCTCAGCATTTGCTCTGTGCCAAACCCAGCAGGGAGTGCAGCTGAGACTGTAGACAACCTTAAGCCCCCTGCACTGTAAGAAAGATGTGCAACCACAAACCTTTGCAATTATGTAACCAAAAGGACACAGCGTGTGCTTCTCACAATTTGAAACACCGCTTACAACTGCACATGGCTCCCTGTTAATGATTGGCTCATTGGTCCAAGCTGATCACTTCCTCTTCCGCCTCCTTCAAAAACACCACATGCAGCCACTGTGAAAGAGACATCTCCTCCTTTCACTGACTTCTTGAGCGTCCATCCTGTGCACTTGGAGTGTGTAGTGTCGGAGAGCAATGGCATCAACACAACACATTGCTTTTTGTGGACACACAGCAACAGAAGAGACGGCACATAGTTTGGCCCAGGGAACATGCTTAGCCCTTTATTCTGTGTACATGCTTGTGTGTGTGTCTGGCAGTTGGCATATACGCGCCTAACTACGTGCTCATATACATTGAAAAACAACAGTTAAAATCTCCCGCTAACAGCTTGTGCATCTGTTATTGTTTTTAAGCCATTTTATGTGGGACTATTGTTTCCAGTGCAACATGTTAGTCCTGCTTTCCTCTTCACAAACATAAATTCCACAGATGTACATGTGCTGAAACCCTTATCTGTTTTGTCACAATGCTTCTCATTAGTCTTATAAAGGGATCTGTAACAAGTAACAAGAACCAAACATATGAGCTCTTTCTGAAAATCAAATTCAATGGGCTGTTGACAGGCACAGTTATACAGTGGCCTCTAATCTGTGTCTTTCATGGTCAAACTGTGCAGAAGTAGCAAACTAGACAACAGGTTGTGGAGGTTTTTGTTTCTTTCTTTCTTTTGAGCGTGAGTATGTTTAACATATTCATATGTGTTATTAACACCCATCAGTGACCCCCGTCTCCTTTCAGCCCTCTCTTCATACACTGTTTTACTTGCCACAGTTTGCCAGGGCAGCTGTCTGCATGCAGCAAGTGATTGTGGCACCTCATAACTCAGAGTTACAGGGAGAGAAGGAGAGCGAGGAACTTGATCCACCATCGTGCCAACAGCGCCTGTTGGACTGAATTTGGCTAAGAGAGATTTTTTTTTTTGTTCGAAACTTCTCAAACAGTTTTTCATTTTCAAACATCTTCCTGTTGATTTGCACTTCATTTTTCTTTCATTTTCTTTAACCGGCCTAATACTCCTTGCAGTTGAAGCAGGCTGGGGCCTATCCCAGCATGCAGAGGGCAGGAGGCATTAAGACACTGCAGATGAGTCGTTAGTCTGCTTCACAGGAATTCACAGTCGCTAAAGATATGTACACACACAAATACAGGCTTTTGTCTCTTTTTCTTTTCTTGCATGCGTCCGACCGAGCTCCTTCCTTTTCTCTTCCCTCTGATATGAGCGTGCGCAAAATGTCTCCGGTGGGGACAGAGACAGAAAGGAAGGTTCCTCAAGGCTGCAATCCAGGAATGCAGGATGTAAAGAAGGAAAAGTAATATTAAGAAGAGAAGTTCTGTTTTTCTATGTATCTATTTATCTAATTCACTTTCTTTAAAACAGTTACACTAATCCTGGTGTCATGTAATTCTGTTTATGTACTCAGTATGACAGTGGAGCGAGCAGTACAGATCCACTAGAGGCTGTATGGAGTCATGGAAGTCCTATAGGATCAAAGAGGAACAAGAGATGAGATTCAAGATAAGATGGATCCTGGACAGGTGGCATGAGACATGGGAGGAAAAAATGAAGCCTTCCCTGTCCTCACGATGAGCTGCTAAAACGGGAAACACATAACACATTTATTACCCTCTGCGTTTGCATTACCTGGGGATATACTGGCATTTCCACCTTGCATGCAATAGGCCCAGACGAGCAAACTGTCAGGGAGTTTGCTGAGAGTCGTTTACTGCTGAGGAGGTTTCAGCTATGCTAAAATGACTCAAAAAACTCGACCAACCAGATATCTGCTGTTAGAATCTGACATAGCACGAGCATATCTACAGTCGTCTTCCCGGTTCCAACACCCCCCTGGGCGATCATACACTGTATTTCAAATTCATTATCCATTTTATTAGGCTCACTTTTGGGTCAAAGCACTGTTCTGACAGTATATGTAGGTCAAGTAATTGGAAGTATTACCTTCTGTAAAATAATTAAATCAAAATTCGCCCCGATGGAAAGTGAAATAAAAAATGCGATTAAAAATACAAAAAAAACAAAATTTAAAATTTAAATTCAAAATTTAAAAAAAACAGGTGGATTACACGACTAATTACTCACGTGCAAAAGTAATTATATACATTACTTTCGTTACTCAACAGAGCTTCGTCAAAGGTATATTTAAACAACTCCAAAACCTCCACACGCATGTCTTCTATTCTGCATTCAACAAATATAGAAATATAAAACATTTCAATTTAACAAGCATTCATAGTGTCATTCGGAGGTGTTTCCTAACGTGACATCAGTCGCAGTGATTGCACGCAGCACTCCAGGAATCCCAGGGTGAAGCCACACCAACCAGCCACACCAAACCAACTCTGGGCTAAAGCTAACTAAGAACACTGAGAAACAACTAAGAAATAAGACAACTGTGCAGCAGGGCTCAACATGTCCTGGTTTGACCATTGACAGCACAGATGCCAAACTGATATTAACCCGTCATCACACTGCTGTTTTGACAAGCTGACCCCCCAAATTAGTGGGATTACTGACTGAATTTCTGATCTGAATTTCTAATTGTAATCCCTGACACTGCTCATTACAGAAAAAAGTAATCACATTACTGTAATGCATTACTAAGTAGTGTTACGGTCCACTGTACTTCAGGAATGATCACTATCCAATCAAAAGTCTAAGTGACATATTAAGTGAAAAAATGTGTCCACAGGACCTCCTTGGGTAAACTTGGCTAAACTTTTCACATCATACTGTTTTGGGGTTTTTTTTCAAATTATAATAATGCTTTTGTTACATGCATTTAATGTACGGCTTTGTAAGGCACAGTATAACATTTTTTGTTATGCCATCTGCAGTTGTCATTTGGGGAGACTGAAGCTAAGTCTTATTATTGCCTACCTGTGTGACATTTTGCTGCAAACTCTCCGGGGACCTGGATTTTTTGGTATCAGTTGTGTGCGCACTGTTGACCACACAACGTGCCCTCATCGGCACACACACATTCAGCTGAGGAATGTCTCTCACAATCAACCTTATCGGGTGTTTCGTCTGTTTTGTCTGAGGGGCATCCGAAGAGGGCTCGGCGTTACGACTGATAGGCTTTTTGGCATACACACCTCTCTCCTCTTTCTTTTACACGTTCAGCTCTCATCCTGTGTCATTCCTTGAGTATCTCTCTTCCTTTTTTTCCCCATATTTCTTGTTTGTTCACATTTTTTTCACACTCCATCAGACATTACCTTCTCTTAAGGTTAATTGGAGGAGTAACACCCAGCATACCTCCTTAGTCTTTTTATGCAGCACCTTTCAGGTATATCATTAACACATTTTTGATGATACTCTGATAGGAACAGGGTCTTTTTTCTTTCACAAACACTCGGTAGTTGAGCCCGCGTCCACTCAGGAAGAATGTTGTTACCTTGTTCCCAGGCCTACCTCCTGCAGCACCCGTACCCCTGACCCGTAACATCCAATTGATTTATCCTTGATTGTTAAGAGGCCTCTGGAGCTGCGTCTCGATTGGCTCCATATGAGAGCAGTGCCGAGAGGTCATCTATAACAATCATTTTCAGTGGCTCATTATTCCCAGGCCAAACAACCCAAAGACCCAATTTCCTACCGCACTGTTCATAAAAGTGACAGATGGCCCAAACCTGGAAAAGCTTTCCTATAATCGTTAGCCCAGTGAAGTGCTACATACAATGCTCTTTAGTATAGTGGAGGTTGGACTCTGCTCTCTCGCTCTCTCTCTCTCTCTCTCTCTCTCTCTCTCTCTCTCTCACCCACTCCTTCCACCTTCTCTATCCTGTTCATTTTTTCCAAGGTGAAGAATGTGAAGGAGGAGAACGCAGTGTGTTTAATAGCTTTAGGCCATATTCCACCCAGTTCAGCTTTCCTCCTCTTCGTATGGGCCACAATGTGGATCCAGCACACAAATATTTGCTAGGTAGTTTGTCTCTCTCTAAAGGCTCACTCTACCTTAACGTGGGACAGCACTTAAAGTCACATCGACAGACAGAGGCCAAGACAAGGTCTCCTTTCATCCCACAGAACTGCCACTCTCTGGTATTCAGGGTCATCTAGTCACTTGAGCAAGTCTGCACCCCTCTATGGCTGCCTGTGAGGGTCTTTTCTTGCTGGGGAAGTGCCTGT
Source organism: Holacanthus passer (assembly GCA_025331565.1). NCBI lineage: Eukaryota > Metazoa > Chordata > Actinopteri > Pomacanthidae > Holacanthus > Holacanthus passer. The sequence goes on along the minus strand of JAFREQ010000047.1, from coordinate 3,066,939 downwards.
GTGATAAATGTGTGGCTTGGAACAACAGCTGAGACTAAGACTTGGCTCAGCCTTCCCACTGCCTGTTTCAGACACAAGTGTGGTTTCCTCATATCTTGGCTCTTTGTCATGAATGACCTCTTTCATTTTTCCCCACCTCCAATAATAACCAAACTCCTCTACTCAGCATTTAAGAAAAAAATCCTTCCATTTTTCTCTGAGGACTTTTTTTTCTCATATTTGTTTCCACTCCTGTCTTCTTGGCAGACTGAAATGCTAGGTCATTGCAGTAACTGTATCCACTGCGTGGTGGCCTGCAGGATTGTGTGGGGTGGCGAATGGGCAAATGGGTGGTTTCAGAGATGTTCAAAACATACATTTTCTTGCCAGTGAGGTTTTTCATTCACCAAAAAACAATTTCTTACTCCCACTCACTTTTTTGGATTGTTTCCTCTCATGTCTTTTTCTCCTGCAGGGATGGCTTGGCCTCTTAGCTCAGAAATGTCACAAAACTGTGACATGATATATGTTACAAAACTGTCACCTCCTACATACGCTTGGTCTGCCAGTGGCTTGAGCAATTTCCAAATCTTTTATGTTAAATAAATCATCCAGCCAAGTCCAGTTTGCTCACTTGAGCCACTTGCAGATTTTACCTTCAGTCAGTTCAATCATCGTAGTGTCACTTCCACCACCGATTCATCTTATAAAAATAAGGGGCCTAACCCCCATCTCCCTCAACCATCTTTCATCTTGGTTTTGTGGCCCTCCCATATGTGCCTCTAATCTCTCCCTTGTGCCTCTGAAATGTCAGTGCGGAGGAGCAAGCATGTACTTGCTCGCTATGGATTTCCCATGGAATGCGCCATTTTCGGTTCACCCTGCGTACGTTGCCTGTTTTGATAGTTGGTGATTATGGAGTATTTATTTTCCTGCTGGGTGTGGGAACCCAACCTGTTGGTACACTACCATTGTGAGGCGGGTGGCTGTTTCTTCTGAAGCTGTGACTCACACATGTTGACGCACTCTAACACAAACACACTCTGTAAATTAGATTAGATAAGATTAGAGCAGATCTGTAATTAACATTCAAGCCCACACCGAAAGCCACCTTAAGGTGTTTTGTTGGCAGTGGACCATCAGAAAATATTAAATCTGTCTCTAACTGGAGAGGGATGAGCATCAAACCGGATGCAGGACACAATACTAAAAATGTGGTGTGTTTGCCAGAAACCTACAAAGAAATGGAATTTGGTTTCAGTCTTGTTAGGTTTCTGTTTTCTTGGCCTTTATCTTGAGTTTCAGGATTCTAACACGTCTGATGTTTTGTGCAGTTTCTTTTGCGTGTGCACATGCATGAGTGTGCATGTGTGTTCATGCATATGTGTACGTGAGGTAGTCAGGGTGTGCATGCCTTTTCCTGTTTGTTTGTGTTTGAGAGAAGAGAGCCCTAGCAAGTCACAGAGGTTAAGCCCCAACTATCTGGCTCATTGGTGAATGGTGGAGGTCTGGGATTGGGGCTTAGTGGAGGAGGGGTCAAAAAGACGGAGAGAGTGAATGATGGAGGGAGGGAGAGAGGGAGGCCCATGCAAGACAATTCCCCTGACGTTGGGTCATTCACAGACACAGGAAATGCTTGACCTCACACCCTGAGAAATGTCCACAGCGGCCCACTTGTGTTAAAGGTGTAATTGAGCATAATTAGGAGCTGGCAGAGAGAGAAATGGAGACGGACTTGCGTGCCCCACATGCCTTCCTTCCCCATGCCTGCCTCCGTCTGGCAGGCTGCGACACACCGGAGCCAAGCTCTCACTGCACAGATTTACAGCAAATACCATCTCTAAACAAGCAAGGGAAACTTCACAACAACAAGGATCCTTTCAGCTCAGCTGCTTATTTTCAGGCTATAGCAGGAAAGGTCTTGCTCACAGACTCTGCATCATGTAATCAAGAGGGTCAACTGCACACGTCTTAATTAATTTGCCACGCTCTGAACGAGAAATGAAATTGTCCATGAGGTGGCTTTGACGCAGACATGTGAAACTTGTTTGAGGTAAAGAAGTCTAAAACCATCCCAGCTGATATTATCTCTGCATTCTGAACCGCCACCTTGACATCAGCTTCAATTCCTCCTTTGTGTCGGCCTTCAGGTCACAGGAGGAGCAATCTCAGGTGGCGTGGCGGCATTTCTGCAGCCATTCTCTGCACCACCGTCCTCCTGGGCCCTTGTTGTTGATGTTCTTCTTGTTCGTGTTTTTCCTCTTCTACCTCTTCCCTTTGCTCTCAATCATACACTTAATCTTATTCTCCTGTGTAGGCCCTGGATGTAAAACACCGACGTCTGACACGAACTCACCAAATATCCAGCTGCTTCCTCTCAGAGCTGAGACAGGAATGCACTTTCGTTTGGGCCCTTCATTCATAAGAAATAAACCATCGACCCGCATGCAGGGGTTTTAGTGAGAGTAAGGGCTGTCAGCCATTGATGTGATAGGGGGGTTGGGTTGAGGAGGGTTGGTGGGTGGGTGGGATAAGGCTTGGGAAAAGGAGCATAATGTATGGAGCATGGTGCAGACCGCTCTGTAGAAACATCAGGCTAATGAGACAACTTACAATTGATCAAACTCAATTTGGCTTTTTAGTGACGTACTCCCCAGGGGCAAAAGTCAGGTTTGTGTTGTCAGCGGTGAAAGGACAGTGAGAGTGAGAAAAAAATGAAGGAAGAAATGAGGTAATTGGAAATGGAAAGAGATTTAAGAGAGGGAAGAACTGGTGATGTGGGAGTATCACTGCAGGAGGGCAAGAGAAAAAAATCAAGGAGGGGGGAAGACCTGGAAATGTAAGAGAGAGCTGGCGGGGTTGGGAGCAGGAATGGATTTGGGGGCAGGGGGGTGGGGGGGCAGGGAGGGTTTGCAGAGAAGTCAGTGATCACTCAGGAGGTCTGGAACTCTGACCTCCGACCCCATAGCGGAGCGGATGCCACCATGGTGAAAATGTGAGAGGTGAGGTATGTGAGCCCCCCAGCCCTGGCGGAAACCATTCCCCCCATGATGAATGGGATGTTAGCATTGACACAAATTGGCCCATAATAATGACACAAGGCCGCTAAGCACACAGACACAGAGTGACAGAGTGGGAATTGCAGAGTGAAAGACCAGGCGAACAGAAGGAGAAGGAAAAGAAGGAGAGAAGGACGGGGAAGAGATGAAAAAGTCTTGCAGGAAAGAATTACCTTACCCAGTGGGACAGACAGAGAGGGGGGAGAGGTAGATTTATGGCCGAGGGTGTCTTTGGTGTTTTCTCTCCACTCTCCTGAACGGTGGGATTGCAGAAAGGCCCGGAGTTCAGAGGGCCCCTGACACACACAGACACATGCAGACTGAGAGGCTGATGGAGGCACACACACACACACGCACAGTCGGCCTGTGGGATTGTTGGCTTTGCATTCATGCTGCACACATCCTCTGTTGTATCCTCCTTTCTCTCCCTAACTTTTTTTTCCTCCTCTCCTTTGCTCTCCAATCCAAATCCAACAGTGTTTACATCACTTCCAGGCGCCATGTACAGTATACGTCCTGCTAAAAATAGCTGCTGACTTCCTAGACCGAATCAGAAGAAAAACTGCGACATCCCTTTTTATAGCTTTGGCATGACACAGCATGTTGATGCATGCCTAGTTTTTTTCTACTCCTTCCACCAAAACAAGGCATCCCTCTGTCTTTTAGGAAACACATGTATTAGATTAGGCATGTTGGGAGGCAAGGGTCACACTCCTGTCAGTAATTGAAATGCGATTATGTATGAGCTAACATGATTACAGGGGTGAGGGGTTGGAGGAGGGGGGTGTGATTGAAAGGTGAATACCAGCCTGTGATGTGTGGCTGCTCCCTTATTCCACAGTAGACATTCCAGAGGTAATGGAACATGAATGAGTCCACCGCCTTCATGCCGATGGACAGGGACGCAAAGCTGAGTTAATGTCCTCTGGGTTCCTGAGGTAGAAAACTCTCTATCAATCAAATACTGAGGAGTTACATTACTTAGCTCACTTCCTGGAAATAGAGGTCTTTACCAGTCCCACTGACCAGTGGCCATGACCCAACCTGGTCAGTCCAGGTCTAATGGGCTGGGTAGGCTCCTGTTGTATTGCTGCGTGTCTGTCTGATGCCTGTGTATCTGTCGTCAGCCATGATCTCGTGTGGCATCATAATCTAGCAACTGAAAATGGAAGGTATTGCTGCTCTTTTTGCTTCTGCCAGTGTCGGTGTTCTCTCTCTCTCTCTGTGTGTTCTCCCTCTTGTGTTATTTGACTCTTTGATCCAACAAGTCCTCCAAATTAAGCAAGAAAACATGTTGCCCTCCAGAATGCCACCTATAACCATTTAATTTGCCCGCCCTATTAGTAAGGTGGCATCATCTAAGTGCCTTCCAAAAATGTTGATAAAGTAAATGAAAATAAACCATTTACTCACCTGATACTATTATGGTATAAGTTTGGTTAAGTTTAGACATAAAACATTAGATCAAAACTATCAAAGACTGTCGTTAGGAAACAGGAAGCCAACAGTGATTTCCCTTGTCATGGTCTGACATTTTGTTGACTCATCCAAATACCCCGACCCGAAAAGAGTCATAATTCCAACAAGAGGTCTTTGTCTCTTGAACATAAACATACGTCGGGGACTGGCTTTTTTGATCAGGTCTAATTATTTTTTTTATCTTTTTGGATCGGATCTGACTGCCCTGGGTCTCTTTCTGATTGGTTCTCTTGTTTTGTAACATAAATTTATGCACATGGGATTGTGGGATTTTTTTTAGGGGATTTATTTGAGAACCATTGTGACTAACTCTAGAAAGACTACACATCAATAAAATATCAAAGATTAATTTTTATCACAAAGAACAAGTGTTTATTTTAGTGTTTCAAGGAGCTCCAATGCTGAAATGTAGGTAATTAATTAGTAGGTATAAAGATCTAGAAATTGCAAACATTTTGGAGATCATTCCTTGGAGATCATACATTAGGAGCCTGTTGTTAACAGGTACTGAATATCAATATCCTCAGTTCATCATTGGTTGACATGAAAGACTGAACATACCTCAGTGAGTCCACAGGATAAAAACAAAACAGGATGACAGTAATTAAAATTCTAATTGTTTCCGTGCTTGAACTTAGAGTCTGGAATACTTACCACTGATCACATATTGTGCAGTGTAACCCAATAGAGTGATTGGGTACAAATTTCTGTCAACGGCAGAGGGCATAAATAGCGGTGGCAGGAATGCGCCACAAAAGAGAAGACTGTGCCAATAATAAAAGGAGAAGAAGAAGAAGACTGCATGAGATCTGAACAGTTTCTGAATGTACAACTATTGTCTTATGAGGTAGGACATGCATTCAACATGCTTGTTTGCCTTTAGTGATACACACAATGCATTTTAGTAGGAAAAACTGGATGTAAACAAAGCAGCGTTTGTTTACAGTGAAAAATCCACAGCATACCTTTAAGTCTAGTCACAGAGAAAACAGGGAAAGAAGGGAAAAAAAACCTAAAACAAGAAGTCATCAGTGAAACGATCAAATCAACAAGGTTTAATTACTGGTGAAAGCACGCCTGTGTTTCTCTTAGCTGAAGGGAGGATAACAAGGTTTGGGGATATCCAGACGCTCATAGATCACTGAGCTGAGATAAAAGAGAAGAAAGACTTCGCTTTATTGACACAGCATTGTCAGAGGCAGAGCTGACTTTGTGTGTCTTGTGCGAATCTAATTCAATTAGCTGTAACACAAATAACAATAATGTAACAATATCTGTACTGTTTTTGACAGTTTGTTCTTTGTTTTTGCGGATGGATGATGTCTTTCCTAGGAAGCTTCGACTCACCTAACCAGTATGTTAGTACTGTCATTGATAAACCTGTTCCATGTTGCAACAGCTTTTAGCGACTTACGCCTGATAAATTTCAATAAGGTGGCATCAAAACTACTGACTACTGCGTAGTGTGTGTGTGTGTGTGTGTGAGACAGAGACAGACAGGGAGTCGGTTCCCTTTGCATTTAGACATGTTTATGTGTATGCACATACAACAGCAGTAAAAAGGCAATTTGATTATGCCTTCCAGGTCTGCAGCATAAGAGTTGCACCTGATTAACCTGATGGCACACTCCCCATCAGCTACAGCGCTCTAGATGTGGCACAAAGTGCACCTTTGCTCATATCCGGCGCTGTCAGATTTTGTATCTCCGGCAGACATTTGCAGCAGGCTTCTCCAATTGTCACACTTCCAAACCCAGAGTCTGCAGAGGCACTGCAGATATTCTGATAAGAATAAAGTCATCACAAGCTGGCACACAACAAACAGGTGCAACCAACAAACTCAGGAACTGGTCGTTTGTGAATTACTCTGCAACGGGTTCGCCTCCTCCAGCTGTCGTCAGTGTTTTGATTAGTCAATGTCACTGTGTCGAGTTATTGTAATTCGCCTCGAGTGGAATCCCCTTGGTGCTGCAGAAAAAATCCCCACTATTTCAATAGATAAATCAGAATCTTTAAATACTTTTATAGCTGTAAAAACTGCTTACCCATGTATGACTAAAGAGCCAAAGCAAAAAATAAAATTATTTATCAGCGCTCTTTTCCTTCTTCTCCTTATCTCAACTTCACTTAATCTTAACCAACCGAAACATCTCTTCCTTAATGACTCCTAACTGCAACAAAGATATGAAGTGGGGATTTCCATTAGAAATCAGCATGGAACTTTTTTATTAAACGAAAACAAGTGTTGGGTTTTTTCTTTTGTGCACAGTTTTTTAATTAGTGCCTGATGAGGCATTCTGATATTTGTTTGCCATGTCAGAAATCTTGCCATGACCTTTATTAGGATGGCATCTAATGTAAATGTATATGGACAGTGAGTGAATGCAGGGAAGCAAGCAGGTTTGTTCTTCCAACATAAAATGTATCCCTCCATTTTTGTGTCTGAGATCAAGGGAACAATCATATCAGCCTCCCTCTGCCATCATTTACAATAATATATTCAGACCTGTGATGGTCAAGTGTCACAGGACAGGAATTCTTTTTACTAATGTAATTTTTTTCCCTTTTTTGTCTGATTGGTTTTTGTGTCCAACAACTGGCTTCTGGTTTTGTTTGGTGGATAAAAATAACTGCATAACTCATGTCATAATTTCAAATAAATAATAATAAATCTACAAATGAATATAAAAATGATTAAATATCTATTTAAATATTTGATAATGACAAATAAAACTGTCAATAAATAAGCTGAAAAGTGAACATGAGTAAAACTAAATCTCATCAAAAATAATATTAATTTCCCAACATAATTTTCTATATGTGTTCGCTGATTTTCATGTTCTTAAATTATGCCAAAATTGTGTTATTCTCAAACTAGTATCGTCAGTCAAATAGACCAATGAATAAGAACAATTCTGTTCAACAGCCTCGTTACCAAATTACATAGAAACTTTTCAGCAAATACTTGAATATATTGCCATATATATTATGCTTATAGTTATTTACTTTGTAGATTCTTTTTTTTGTTTCTGTAATTTTGACTACTTTCACTCATGAACAAAATAAAATTAAGAGCTATTAATTGTGCGATGGCTGCAAGATTGTGTCAATTGTTGATTTTTTTTTAGTTGTATCTCTTGCAACTAAACATGAACTATATTCTTGATTAACACCTGATACAGGGGAATTCGATTGAGACTGGGATGTAAATGAAATAAATAAGATTGTTGCTGTGGCGTTTAACTTTCTATAGAATCCGAAATCTGCTCTTTTCGGTGGTCAGTATTTAGGACTAGCAGTAAATAAAGTAGAGAGTAAGAGTCATTCTTCACACAACAAGGCTCAGGTTTGTGAGGTAAAACTTATTCAAAGCATCCATTTACTGTAGATGATTTACCATCACATTTTGGATCACATGCCTTTGCCAGGGCATCAAAGCACGACTCTCTGGCCAAGTAGGTCAACAAGCATCCAAAGCCAACTCTTTTAAATGCTTTCACATCACAGAGCCACGCTTTGTTTGTTTGTGGAATGTTTTTGTCTCTTTATTTATTTTTATTTTTTTAGAGTAAAAGCCATTGCATTATGAGGATTTCACTTTCGATTTGAGCGTCCTCAACGCGCTTTTATTCCAGGCCTGGCCGAGAGGTTGCGTAAATATTGCTTAATGAAAACGACAAATCAAAAATTCATTTTCAGCATACCGCAATCAATTTGAAGGATTGTCATCTGATTTTTCCACGACATCGGCATCGTACAGCCCGACAGCTGCTCCTCCTACAACTCCCCAAAAGGGCCTCTGAATGCGAAATCTGACTTAACTAAGTGAGTGGTACCCCACCTACCAGTTGTCCCGCGTTATCATAGGATGTGCATTAGATATAGATACTCTGACCCCTAGCACTGACTGTAGACTGGAGATTACTGGAGGTGGGCCTCTTTCCTGCTCCCATTTATCTTTCTTTCTTTCACCTCCCTATACCCCCCTCGTGCCCCCTCCCTCTCTCTCTCTCTGTAATGTCTCAGCTGTTCCCTGCAGGCAGGGCTCTCTGACTGAGTGCCTGCTCTGTTATGGGTTCATTGGGCTGGTATGTGGCAGGAATCTTTGGATCAAGGTAATTTCACACTGTTCAACTTTTTCCCAGGCTGTTAAGCTTCCTTTTACCTTTGTGCCACTCAGAGAGCGAGATAGGGAGCGACACATGTAGCCGTTAAACACACACAGTGGCTCCGGGGCTGACGCCACCGGCAGAGCCCGGGGAAAGACTTGAAAGATACGGCCTATAAATTACAGTCCAACACCTCAGTTTCCCAAAAGGATCAGATTATTGCAGCACGATCCAGAGTGGTGAGGAGGATGGTGCACATTCATGTGCGGTGCCGTAATGAAGCTACACGTCTGCCAGGGGAGCCACTGTGGTGGGGCCCCCCCCTCATTTGTCTCTATCACTGATCACTAACGGGATCAGATAGTGTGTGAGTGGGTGTGCATGTGTTTTCTTAGTTCATCTATTTGTGCCATTTTTTTGTGCTTTTCTGATCAGGTGTTTCTGTCACTACACCTGCATCTTCTCTCCTCTCTGACACTTGTGTAATTTCTTTATTTTTAGCTTTCTATCCCGAAGCAGAACCCTCAGTGTTTATTATTAGCAACAGCAGATAGGTGAACACCTGATGCAGTTGCAACAGGAGGGGAACCCTCTAATTGTTGAAATAATCTTGTTCACATCTCTTCTCTGTACGCTTTAGCATCCGATGTGCCATCTGTTACCATCTGCAGGAGTGATAGGGAAACAAGGGCAACAGTAGCACCACTTTGTGCATGTGTGCATGTGAGGTCTGGTATATGCTCAGGTGTTCACAGTGTTTTGGTTTATTTTTAATGACTTAGGTTATTTTGGGAACTGCGTGATTAACTTTCTTTGTGTTTGCATGCCTCTCAGTGTGTTTGACAGACTCGGTGTGAACAGGCAGCATTTCTTTTGTTCACCATTGGGAGGGGTATATAAATCATAGATTAAACAAGATTTGTATGAATGGCTGGACTTATTGGGTTATTCTGCAGCTCAGTCACTCTGCATACAGCGCACTGGTTCTCATATCATCATCATCCCTTTGCATAGCTGTAATAACAGGTTTTAATAAGTTATGAATGATGAGATTAGTTGATTTTCTGATTGGTGCCATTATTTGAATGCCAGTAAGCTTTTTTTTTACCCAGCTGTGAGATCTCTTTGACCTCGAGTTCAGTGTGTTTTAGTCTGAGCTTGTTGTGATTCCAGGTGGAAGTCCTCAGGATGTTGATCCTCCCAAAGCACCAAGAGACACAATTTTCAAACAATCTGGAGAGTTTTTTGTGCAAAAATGTAGTTATTGTCTTGACGTACACAACCTCTCCCTAGAAGTCCTTGCATTCTGCACCAAGGACTCTGCTGGATTAACAATGCCTTTGTTCTTGGCGTGCGTAGTGAAAGAAGGGAGAGCAATAGGCTGAAACGGTGGTGTGGTATCAGCAAGCAGCTGTTGCATGAGTGACAAAGTCAAGGGCTAGTGATATGAACATGGGAAAATCCTGGAGGAGCTGGAGGGGAAGAGACAGCAGCAGCAGCAGCTGAGCCACTCTGCACGGCTCTGCGTGGAGAGAGGCAGCCTTCACTGTTGCTGCTTATGTGGAGGAGAAAAAAAGTGTGAGAAACAGAAAAGAAAGCAGTTTATCCTCTGTTAGGGCAGGGAAATATTGACACTATTTAGCAGGCGGTGCTCCAAGCCCACCTCTCTATCCGGCTCATTTGGCCCCAGATTTGATGACCGCATGAAAGGTTGTTGGTGGAGTTCAAAAGACGGGGTCAAGCATGTGAAAGAGGGGAGGGATGGAAGCAGGGAGGAAGGCAGGGATGAAGGAATGGGGTGGAGGGGTAGAAGAAAGGTAAATGAATACCAGACGGCTTGTTTCTTGTGTTAACTGAAGGTTTGGCCGGAGCTACCAGACCTTATTGTTCCAGTGATGCACCTTCCACAGTCTGTGGAGAGGCTCGTCCGTCCCTCAACAAGCTGTTGCCGACATCTCTGATGGATTGAGATGTAGCACAAGGCTGCTTTTAGTTATTAATGGCGCTTTCACTTTGCACGTTTGGCTCTCCTGAAGGGCCGACTGTTGCGTGAAAAGATGGACGCCGTCTTTGTCAAGGGCGCAAAGGAAAAACATTGTACTATATTTAGAGGTGTGGACCTTTTGTTGTGACACCCAAGAGCAAAGTGCAACAAATGATTCAAGTCTGTTTTCCCAGAGGCACTTGCACCTGCTGCATAGTGAAAAGCAAAGAGGAGGGTTACACAGTAGCAAGACCAACAGAGACAATAGTGGTTGTTTAGTTGAACTTGCTGTTACTTTGTCTCGCTATCTGTGCCAGGTGTACGCCTGTGTTTGTGTGTCCATGTGTGTGTTTCTGTCCACAGTTATTCTCACGTACCATGCTGAACCCATCAGCCTAATTGCTTTTGTGCACATTTATGATCTCAAGAACTCCTCATGGTTGAAATCACAATTTTTGGAGAACCTTTTTTATTGACTTCTGTTGTATACATCCGTTGATTGCTGACTCCTCGCTCCTCTGAAAATCTTCGGTTTGGAATCTTGTTTCCTCTAACGTAAAGCAAAGCAACAATACTGTCTTCTTCATATGATCATTATGTCTGAGCTTTGTGTCCATACAGTCTGCTCTGGTTACACCTCGATAATGTAACCTGCATATTGTCTCCCCTTCATTCCACTGCTCTCATGAATGCATGCTGGACACACAGCCTGCCCAGCACTTCCTGTTCCCCACCCACATGCCCCCACACACACCTGGCAGAGATCTGCGCTCTGCTGAGTGCACGCCTCTGGTTGTTTTAGAAGAGGAGGCTGGGTTGAAAGAAGGCATGTTTGATCAGAGTATCACTTATTGAAATTCTCAGATAAGGGATGTTTGAGCAGGAGGAGGGAACAGAAGACAATCCCCTCAACAACTGTTGCCAGAGTACTTTTCATGCATGCATTGTGTTTGGCAGTCATCTCCACAATGCCAGGAGGCAGAACAGGCAAATTAGGATGTGAAGCAGCAAGACAAAGAGTGTTCACCTGAAGAATACATCAAACATGGTGACACACTATCAAACATGCTGAGTGAATTATTGACTTTTTGGTTGATATGAGGACAAGACAGAGGCGAGGGGGAAACAGTCTCAGTCCAGTAAATGATCGGAGTCATACCAATCGTGATGATGGTGAAGCGAATCCTTTGTTTGAACTAATGCTTTGCTTACTGTGACAGAACGTGTCTTCATATGAAAACACAGCCAACATGCTGTGGCTGTTTTATTATGAACATTTTGTGTAAAGGCAGTCTCCATTTAAAAGCTGTGCATTAAAAGGTGTTGTAAGGGGAAAACACCTAGACAAAAACACCTAGTAGAGTGAGCCTCCTGAGGTTTTGAATACAATCAGAAAACTATGTATTGTTTAGACTTTTTTGTTTCATTTAAAAAGTTATCTAACACAAACTTCTACATTTTGTTACAAGCAAAAGTCAGCCAGAAAGTCATTTGCACAGCTGTGACCAAAACTGCTTTGTGTATGCAGTTAAATAATATTAAATACAATAGTAAAGAATATTAATTTGTGTCAAACTCATTATTCTCCTTTGGCGTGACCTTTTCTCTCGTGGATCTTTAAAGGAAGTGCACGAGAGGAGGGTCTAGTCACAAAAATTCGGAGGCGACACAACCATGCATCTCATCTTGCTGCCGTCCTGTGCAAGAGCCGCAGTGCCGTCATTTTCAGCATGCCCACCCAACACCTCACTGCAACTGGTCACACACACACATGCACATCGTAGTTTTTAATCCTCGCTGCCATTGAATGCAACAAAATGCCTGTTAGCACCAGTGCGCCATCATGCAGCTGAGGAATTTGACCAGAGGCTCTGAAAGTCATCTACCTGAGTTAGAGTCTGTCCCTCGACATCATGCTCGTCCCAAAGACATCAGCAGACAACAATTAAGAATTTGTTCTTCTTGCTGCTTGTTTCTTTTCCACTTAATGAGATAAGGGCATGTCTCAAAGAATTCGGGAGGACGTGCTTGCGTAAAGAATTTCAGAGGGAGTCTGAAGGAAGTCGGCAGGGCGAGCGCTCGATGCCAAAGCTGCATTGTTGTACCATCAGTCACGGAGGGGAATCAGAGAAATCCCAATCAAACACTCACATCATATAGTATCAAAAACTGGGGTGATGCTCCGAACAGTGCAGGAGGTAAAAAACGTATTCCTTCATGTTGATTTGGAGAAATGTATCATATCTGCTGATTGCTGGGCAGATGCTTGTCTCTAATCTCTAAAATCAGCTGGGAATTTTAATCACATGTTCACAAGCTCACAACTTCATCATGATTTTGACTTTGTGTCCTTTGTGTGCATCTGTTAGTTTGGGACAAATTGACTTGTTTCCCTCCTGGACATGATGCCGAAATAGCCGTGTTTGACTGATCCTCTTGCTGCCGCGTCCAAACAGAATTTCATGCAGAATTCCAGTGTGAAAACAGAATTTTGAGCGTTTTCACTTTGTTCTGCATTTCATTTTGTTTAGATTCATCCGGGATACATGGTCATTTAGATTCTAATTACAGAAAAAAAAGTTTGTAACCATTTAAACTCAGGCTAGGAAAAGCGCAACACTTCCTGATTTTTTTGTTTAACGACTCAAACACTTTGTATTTCATGGATCAGTGAGATGCAGCAGGAGGCAGTGAAGCATTTGAAGACACAGCACGCGCAAAAATGTTTCTACACGTCTGCATTTTACAGTTTGAGGTGTTTCAAAGTGTTCGGTTGGAGGAAAGTTTTCCCAGTCAAGTTTTGCATGAAGTCTGGTGTTTTTTTTATCATGGATGAGTAGGTTTTCTCTGTATTGTTGTTTGGCACACACACATCTGCAGTTACTCAACCACAGAAAAATACTGTAAAAATGGGGAAATGTGGACGCGATAAACAAATTATCTGCATGTAGGAGTGATGTTTTCATGTGAGGTCAATTGTGATTCATCAGCACAGATCAGGTTAGAAGCATGTTTAGAGCTGTTTTCCCATTGTAGATTTTTATTACACGTCAAAGCGTTTGTTGAGAAAGTGTGAGTGTTTGAGCATGTTGCTGCTCTCTGAGACGTCTCCATGTTCCTGTGTGTCCTGCTCTTTATTCACGTGACAGGAAGTGACCTGAGTGGTTTTGTTAGCTGATGAATCCCCCAAAAAAATCTTAGCTGAAGCAAAGAGGGAGGAGGCTGCTGGATGTTCACGTCAGGGCTGTTTCATACGTCTCACCTGCAGCTTGATTGTTGTGGAATTAACTGTTTTCTTCTTAAACTGCTTCCTCTTGTTACAGTGTGAATACCTTTATTATGATCCTACATATAAAGACATATTTTTGAATAAAAGATTTCAACAATTAATTCACTAAATTCACTTTTCCTCCTCTGATTTCCACCTTCATAAACATTAGTCCGTGTGTGTTCTATTTTTTTATTCAATACTGATACATTTTATTTGTTCATAGAATCTAAACAAAACAGAAATCAAACAGATTTCTCATCCATAAAATTAAGAAATGAGCTGATTTGAATTTTAAGAATGAAATGTTTCATTTTATTCATGTCGTTTTCTGGCAAATAATTAAATCTCTGAATTCATCTCAATTAATAAGTCACTTCTTCAGCTATTCAACAATAATCTGTTCTAGTTGGAGTGTTAATACCTTTATCAAAAATCTTCCAAAAATTATTCTGAAGATAATCCATGATAAAAATGAGGATAATGTATATAAACCATTTAAAAATGGATGTATAAACAATTAATAAATAATTCAAACTGAACAGACTCAGGTGGAATTTCACATAAATCCACCAAAGTTTCTTTGTTACATCAAATTTATTTAATATTTCTGTTCCTTTGAATGCTTAAAAGAACCATTATGAAGGGTTAGATCATCTCATATTATAATTACACAGCAGTAATTTTTATTTGATTTTATTTGATTTTATTCTGTTTTATGAGGAGGTGTATTTCCTGTGTGACAGAGTCTGACCTGCTGCTGCAGGTGTGTTGTTTTCAGTTTGTGTTGGAGGTATTTTCTCTTCACACACCTGAAGTGACTTGGTCTATTTTAACTAGTTGGGGAAAGCTTTGTTAATAATGAAATATTTATAGTGGATTCTTGTTCATTTTAGTTTCATTTTGAGGCTGATGGACATGCAGCCTTATTGGAAAACCTGAAAAATCTGCCTCATGTGTTGACTGTTCTTTTCAAATCTAGATTTTAACTTTAAGGGTGTGTAAAATTATCACATAAAAATCCACTATTTGTGTATTAATTTTGATAATAAAAATCATTTTAAAAATGAAAGTTCCCTGTGTCTCACACTGCTTAGAGAGAACAGGCTGTAAAGTGTCTGACAGATTCACAGAAAACAGACCTGACACAGTTCAGAGCAGCTGAATCTGTCACCCTATGTGTTTGGCTTCCAAACAAACACACACAGACGTGAGCTGCTGTCATTTCACAACTGCCTCTGCTTTGATAGGAGCGAGACAAATTCCCCTCCGACACTCTTCTTGTCTCATGTGGGACATTTTTCATCCGCGTCACGACTCCCGTGTTGATTTCGGTAAAAGGAGGGAGAGGAGCACGCGCAGCCGCCGTCAGCCCCGGCGGGCACCCCGGGGTGCTGCTCCTCACACCGGCCATTTAAACAGAGAAAGGTGCGCTGATGATGAGTCACTGCTGATCCTCACTGCAAAAAGTGACCACACTCACTCTTTTATTCACCTCTTTAAATCTGATTTTTAATGAGAAAGAAATCCAAAAAATCCACATGTGTGCGTTATTAATTTGTATTGTTTCTAATTCTTTCATTTCGGCATTTTCTATAATCAGCTATGATTAAAACAAAGCAAAATAAGAGCACACCCATCCACTTGTTTCCAGAATAATAATAAAATATAATAAGGTGCATACAAAGGGATTTGTCACGTGCTCTTTTTGGCTGAGCTTTTTAACGTACATTAAAGAAAATTACATTTCAAAAGCCAAAACTTTATAAAAAAAATAATTCGACCCGACGGATATTTCTTGCAGTGTGCAGCAGGAATTTCACCAAACTTTTCAAACTTCACTATTTCCTAACTGCTCCCCTCTTTGTGTGTAATTGAATGCACAGTGTCACAACTTGCTTCTGACCTATAGGGTGTGTTCCGATTTTATTCTGATATGGTAATTGAACGCTTCCGGGGACAGAGCGCGCCTCTGCTGCTGCTCATGTCTCTCAGAGGAGCCGCTGGCGTCACTGTTCCGCTGCAGGGGAAAAAAAAAACCTCTTGACATGTGTGTTAGTGTGTGTTGACAAGTTGTTTTATTAAAGTGGTTGATTAGGTGAAATGAGCCTTGTTTGTTTGTTTGTTTGTTTTTCAGAAAATAATTATATTATCAGCCATTTTGTTAAAGTTTTAACTTGATGATAAAACATCTTAAAACTGAATTTATTATTTCAACCAGTTGACACTGAACTCATCTCCACTTCATTTTCTTTTTGAAGATTGATTATATGGATATGGACATTTTGCACTGAATGCTGCTGAGGGTGATGTTACTGTTGAGGCTGCTCCATGTGTTGTTTTTTTATTACTTTAAATGACTGGCACAAGCACTGACACCAGCCTGTGGTAAGATGCTGGAGATGCTGGCTCTCGCGTGCGTAATTGCGCATCCTGGTGAGCTGGAGGCAGCTTGGATGTGGAGGAGGATTTTTGGAGCACCTGCCTCTCCACCGCAGCACCATGTTTGACCACTTTTCATTCGGTTTGGCTTCTTTGAAACTCAAGTCAGATGAATAAAAATTTTAAAAAAAAGCACACATCTCTTGGTTTGGATTAATTCAAAATATGTATTTGTCATCTGCATCAAAGAAGAAACATGATCATTTTAAAGTGTGTTCTGAAGAGAGGATGGCACATTTTGGTGAAAAACTTTCAATTTTAATAATTAATTTAAACCACTATAGAGTGTAGCTATTCTGTTTGTTTTTACAGGAAGCTTTTGTCATTAAGGATGACAAAATTTAGATTTTGTTTCCTCCTAAATCTCACTCATTTTCTTGAATCAGGAGTGGCTGATCTCTTTCTGCCTTGTATCAAGACGCAGACAGAAATGTCACTGACATGTCCCTCCAGTCGGAAAGTTTCTCTCCTCTCCTCTTTTTTTTAACACTGCATATGAGAGTAAATTAAAGAGAGGACTGAGCCACTTTTTTTTCCGACCCAACGTGAATTCACTCAACTTCTAACCTGCATGATGCTGCTCGTGCACGCTCATCTCGTGCGTGTCAGGAAGGCTGCATCCTTCAAGGGCGCGAGACTGATAGATGACCACAGTAGTGGAAGGAGGAGAGAGAGAGAGAGAGAGAGAGAGAGAGAGAGAGAGAGAGAGAGAGAGAGAGGAAGGTATAGAAGAAGTCTGCCCAGTAACAATCGCACAGCCTCGGTCGAGCGCTGAGGAACTATTGGCTATGCAAATAGACACACAGGGAGGAGGAAACAACTTAGACTGGAAAAAAAAAACTTTAAAGAGACATTTCCCCCACTTTCTCACAAGCATTGCTATATGGCCAACAAGCTTGGGATGGAAATTAACAGCTCTAAAGCTCGGAGGACTTTACAGTCCCCAGTCTTCCCCTGACGTACTGAAGTCTCGTTTCATTCAAGGCTCCGGCTTTGAAGTTGACTAAGAATAGGAGGGGATTAACATATTTACCCATGCAGATTCTCTTTGTGACTGTATGTGAGGCTAAATCATTTGGCAGTCATTTTTTTTAATTATCTGCTCAATGACTTACAACTCTCAGCTTCGTTTCCACCTGCTTGTTTTTCCATGTAAATTATTACAGAAGCCTGATCAAATAAATATTGATTTATAGAGCAGGAATTGTTAAATTGGTTGATGTTATTTGGGTTGAGCAAAGGCAGTGACTCTCATCTTTGTGTTATCTTTAACAGAAGATTATGCAAAAAGAAAACGAAAAAAAATTTCATCACTGCTTCAGATTTCCTAGAAAGCTATCGCTCATAAACCACAAGCTGTTTGTGGCTGCAGTAAAAAAAAAAAAAAAAATAGTTGGTAAGACCATGTGTGTGTGTGTGTGTGTGAGTGTCAGAGTGGGTGGGTGGGTCTGTCCTGCGCGCGTGTCCGTGCGCGCGCACACGCGGCTCTGTAAGTTAGCATGCAGTGTTTATGGCCACATACATACAGTATCTACATGCGTCATGCTCTCTCAGGTTCACCGAGTCCATTTGGAAAAAGCTGGCAGACGAGCTGGTTTTTAAGAAGAAAGCAACACCAATTAGTCGCTTTTTTTCCTTCTTCTTTCTTATCCAAACTAATATTCAAATTACTTTCACAAGGGGGCACTTGCTGCACTTTAGCAAGTAAAGTTGGTCTGTTGGAGGCTTTTTAAAGCTGAAAATGTACTTGAAAATAATGCAACAATGAATATGACATTCATTTATTTTTAATATGCAAAGTGACATTAACATCATGTCCTCCACTCATCATGTCATCATGAGGCACTAAAATGAATATATACATCTATTAAAACACAGAAAAGCATCTTTAACCTGATGGCACATTGTTCTAATTAAACATGAATCAGTCACATACTTGAATATACCCAAAAAGTTTACATAATCAGTTTGTTTCAGCCTAAAACAGGCAGTAAATGAGAAATAAGTCAGGTTAAAGTGGAGTTAAATGGACCTCCTGTGCACCTTTCACTGTACTGTGGTGCATCTACTTTTTGACAAAAGTGTCAGCCTTTTAAATGTTGCAACGAGACGAGTTTGCAGAAAGTTGTCTTGCATGCCAGGCTGAAAGAAAGAGGGACGGCGGTGCAGCATGTTGCGTCTGGTCTATACAGAGGTAATGAAGTGAATTGCGTCAGTGGCGCATGCAGGGCAGGCTTGAAATGCGCCTGATCTGGCCAGGCGGATGAAAGTAGAGGCGCACTGTGGGGAGAGAGGAAAAAGTTCTCAACAAGGAGAGGCAGGACTACTCTTACGGAGCCCCTGCAGTCTCACTTTTTTATGCCTCCAAAAAGACTTTCCCTGCCATCCTTTTTGCCTTTTCGCTCCGCAGCAGCGCTTTTTCGACAGAAATCCGACTTTTCGAGTCCAGTGAAAGCACCAGCACCATGGAGCTGCTCTGCCTCGAAATGGACACCAACATACGAGCTCGTCCCGACCCGAACCTCCTGTGCGATGACAGGGTCCTGCAGAGCTTGTTGACCATCGAGGAGAGGTTTCTGCCACAATATTCCTATTTCAAAGGCGTCCAGAAAGACATCCAGCCCTTCATGAGGAGGATGGTGGCCACTTGGATGTTGGAGGTATACCGAAAACACCGAGTGCTGACAAGTCTTATTATTTCCGTGCTCCACTTTAAAGCCTCTTGATTTGTGTCACTGCTGCTTTTACCGAGCGCTCTTTTACATTTTCTTTTTTTATTTTATTTCGGACACTAGATCAGACTCGTCGCTCTCGTTGCGCACGACTTATTGCTCATATTAACCGAACGTGTCTCTCATTTCTTCCCATTTTTTTTAAAGTGCGCTCGCGAAGCCCGTGTTCGTGAAACTCGGAGCCGTGAGATCACCGGTGAATCTCTATCACACGGCTCCACACGTTGTCCCCACGAGCTGCCCGCTGATTCTTTAATGTTATTATTTTAGATAGCCGGAATATTTCCATGCACACGTATGCACTCTGCGATGCAAGGCTGCCCTGCGCTCCTCCATCGCCATGTTGGTTTTTTTACAGGAGCGCTCGCGCTTTTAACAGGACTTTACAGTGTCATAAAGGCAATAACAGCGGCTCAAAGCCGTCGGCTATGACAGAGGAGGTTCTTAGGTGTCCACTGAATATACACATGATGGCAAAAAGAGTTGCCCGTGTTCGAGGTATCTGTTTTAAATGTCGGAAGGGGCGAGGGCCTTATCTGTCCTTTTGGTCTTCCCCCCGTCGCAAAGCCTCACTCTGGAATTATGTTCGATTTTTGACACCCGCTCCAATATTTCTGCTCAACACCTAGCTGTAAACAATCTGGAGGCTTCGAGCTTTATTTCCATGTAAATATCGTGAGGGTGCGACCCACGGGAGATTTTTAATTAATTTTTGAAATAAATAAATCGGCTCGGCGGTGACGCACGTCGGAGCAGCCTCTCGCGACTTGTCTTTTATTTTGACATTTTATTCCCACGTATCGCGCGTGGATGTGGATAGGAATTGTCGGGTATGATGTGGAAGAGCCCCCTCGACATTATGGTGCGAAGAAAATCGGTCCAGAGAATTTATTTGTATTTTTAATTATTTTATGAAAATATGACGAATGAAAAAAAGTGTGTTTCCGTGTGCTGCGCTGTCGGGGTGTTTTTTGGCTCGGCTGGATTGTGACTTGAATTCATTTCTTAGTGAATAAACTGCAGGAATGCCACCCTATTGACAGTATGTGTCTGGGACTTATTTCATTCTTTGCATAATAATCTATTTCGAATTAATTTATGATGTCGCAACCGGTTAGGGCTGGGCGCAAATTCTTGGCCGGGCCCCAACTATGTGTGTCATTGAATTTATATGTGCTCTTTATGTGATTAGACTTTTGTTTCGTTATCTCACAAAAGTTTTGCATACATCTCAAGTGCTGGAAAATCAGTCAGGTCGCTGCAGGCTGCCTTTGCTGATTCCAAATGCTCAACATTGCTGCATTGTCTGCTGTCTCTCTATTCAGGTTTGTGAGGAGCAGAAGTGCGAGGAAGAAGTTTTTCCCCTGGCCATGAACTACTTAGACAGATTTTTAGCCGTGGTACCCACCAAAAAGTGTAACCTGCAGCTGCTGGGAGCAGTGTGCATGTTTCTTGCATCCAAATTGAAAGAGACTCGTCCATTAACCGCAGAGAAGCTTTGCATCTACACAGATAACTCCATCAGACCACAAGAGCTGCTGGTAAGCAACAGTTAGTTCAACACATTCACACAAAATTCACAGTGACACTTTTTGAGGATTCGTGCTGTCATCGTCAGCTGGTTAAAGCCCAACATGGTTTCAGGATGTTTTAATGTCTTGTTTTTCTGCATCATGTTTGTTTCTGGAAAGCAGGCTTTCTAAAAACAAATATTTACTCATCATTATTATTATCATTATTATCACTTATTCATTTCAATGTTCCAGCTCAGAACATCATCACATGTCACACACACTTGTCACGTCACTGAATCCGTCGTCCACTCTCCACTTTGGACTCATCAAAGGTGCATGAAAAGGCAAAGCTTCACAGTGAATTGTTCCACAAGGGCTCTCTTTACTGTACAAACCCTCTGGGCTGTACAGTACACATCCAGCCTGTGCAGTGGTCTCCATCGCCATCTGGTGGCAGATATTTGCACAGAGCAACGAGGTCAGCTTGAACTCCAGCCAAAGTTCTGACTCTGTTCCTGTCAGCTAGAGAGGGAGAGACACAGAGAAATTCGAGTTTGCCTTTTACAGTTTAGCTCCCATCCAAAAATAACCGTGGATGCACACATTTCTGATATTATGTCACGCTGCACTATTTCTGATTCTCGCACATTGTTCCATGCAGAAATGTGGCGTGCACTCCAAATGGCACATAGAACTGAGGATGCAGGGTGCATTATGGGAGTACAAAAATGTCATTCCTCTGTGTCCTATATTTGATAAGGCCTCTTTGGCCTGATAATACCGACTGCCTTCACCAGCACGAACCAATTAATTAACTCAGCTTCACATCAGATAAGTGTTTCCCCACTGCTCTGTGGTGCTACATAAACATTCCTCAGTAAACAACAGCCAATCCCACCCATGTTGTGAAAGAGGCCACATATTATGATTCAGACGTGGCTGATGGTTGTAGGCCTGCCTCGCTGCCTGACTGGCGGCCCTGCTCGCCGAGCTGATTGCTGCACTGTATTCAAGTTCCTGACAAGCTGCTGTTGGTTTTGTTGGTTTCTGATAATTCTCTGGAATGTATTTGTGCTCAGGAATATTGTGTCAGTTTTAATTTCCCCGCTCTTCGCTGAAGGTCTCAATGGTCAGCATGCTGTAGTCGTAGGTTTGACAAGTAAACAGAATGTGCATTAAAAAGAAAAAAGAGCTGTTAGACTGGGGTGGACTCATAAAACAGAATGTCGTGCTGCATTATTACAAGAGTGCATCCCACCTTTATGTTCAGTCTGGAGACAAAGCCCTCAGTCCTTGAACTGGTTTGCTGGGGCCTCCTCTCAGTGTTTCTGTATAAGGCAGTATTTTGGCTGACATGCAGATACAGGAAACAGAGATCAGCTGCTATGGGCATGTGATCGTTTTTTTGTCCTTGTCTTTGGTAACAATTTCTTGTAAAGAGAACCGCAATTTTACTAAGAAGGTGTGACCAGAGGAAGGCAGTAGCAGAAGGAAGTGGGTGCCTGCCTGCCACTCTGTCAGCATAGAGCCTATGTTGCAAGGTCTGTCATAGTCCTCGCTGTAGGCTTGAGTCTTGCTCGCTGGCACTGATGGAAAAGGCCTTTGAGAGCAGGAGGCGGCCATGTTGCAAACATTAGAGCAGCCACAGTCAGCAAACCTCTGCTGGTCATTCTGATTTGCATATGATCAAATAATTGAATCTTCGAGATACTGGTTGCACATCTCCAAGCGAACAGAGGAAGACGCCTTTCACCTTTAAATCAGAGGTGCTTTTACTTCCTCATTTCCTCCCACATGATTAACTGTGGGTATAAACAAAACCCGTGCTTTAAAAAAAACTTTTCCTCTCCTCTGTCCATGTCCTTGGCATCAAGGAGATCAGAAAACATGACAAGGCTGAAAAAGGTCACTTTGATTAGGAAACTGCAGGCTGGTAGCAGGGCTGGTGGCAGCCATGTTGGATTGTCTCATGACTGAGCCCATGTGGTCTCTCTCTCTCTGAAAGGGAAAATGAAGAGCATCCCAGTCACAAGGCTGCAGTCTGGAACCAAACCACGAAATTTTTCCCAAATTAGTCACCAACTCTTCCGTTAATCACCTCCTCCTCTAGGAAGTGAAAGTAACAATGCACTCTAAGAGACGAGAGACACACCTAGTGTCCACCCCCCACACACACACGTTGCACAAACAATCATCTAGATGAGCGTGTGTCATTACTTTTCACCAAGAGATCCACATTAAATGATTTGTAAAGTTGACTGAATCAGAGGGCTTCAAGTCAAACACTGCCCAAAGTTTATGTCTCACGTGAGCCAGAAATATGTTGTAAATGATTTAAAATAGAGCCTTTAACTATATTTGGCACTTCAAGTTGTTTATATGAAGAATAACATGGGCTGAAAGGGTGAATTTATTGATACGTATCAAAGGGCTTCAACAGAATTGGCTGCAAAACACAAGATGCAATAAAGGAAATAATCACGTTCAATGTTGCAATCAAGGGGCTTGATGGTTTAAATGATGAGTAGAATGAGATAAGATTACTTTTTAACATAAAACAGATTTATTGCTGATCCTGCTCAACAAGCTCAGCCTTCCTATCCGTTTTCACTCTACAATCACACACACACACACACTCACAGTAGAACCTCTGGTGGGCCTCTTTAGGAAAGTCCCCAGATGCCAGACAGACAGACGGGGAGGGAGACAGTGTTGTGAGGTCACCTGGGTTGGTGGCGCTGCTGGTGTTTCTCTGTCCCAGGCCTGGCCAAGCACAGACTAACGTAATAACAATAATGCTTAACCTCCACACATACTAATGTAAGGGGGCCAGGGGCCTACAGAGGCACAGTCACTCACTTTAGGCTGCAATGCAACTGGCTGAACAAGTGTTGTAGATGAGTGTAAACTGCTACAGTATGTAAATATGTGGTCGTACTTTGCGTCACTTTATCTTTCTCACTCTCTCTCTCTCTCTCTGTCTGCTCTCTCTCCGTCTTCCTCTCTCCAGGAATGGGAACTGGTGGTGTTGGGGAAGTTGAAGTGGAACTTGGCAGCAGTAACGCCGAACGACTTCATCGAGCACATTGTGAGGAGGCTGCCGCTGCCCGAGGATAAACTGGCACTTATACGCAAACATGTCCAGACCTTCATCGCCCTCTGTGCCACAGGTAGGACACAAAGGGAGCTTGAGTCACACACATTTTGTGGGTTGTATTATTAACAGATGTTTGTCCTAATGAAGCGTGATGATTAATTGGAAGAGCGGATCCAAAAGATGACCATACAGAGTGCGATGTCATCTTGATATCACATCTTTTCTTTTTCTTTTTCTTTTTTTTTTCTTTTTGGTGTTGCAAGTGACACTGATCATGGATAAGCTGCCAAGTCAAACCAAGCGATAATGGCTTGCATCAACATACTTTCTCATGTTGCAAAATATCTTTATCTGCACATTCTTCTTTCAGTATCAAAGCCCTCTTCTCTCAATAACATTCGGCAACAACTCTGTTCAGAGGTGTGCTGTGGGCCAGTCACGGCCCGCCGTAGCTCAAGTGAGACGCATTACCTCCAATGGGAAACTATTCCGCCAAAGAAAAGCATGTGACATGGAAGACATTTCAGCGTTGGACTCTTAGGTCTGACGTCCATCATTTGTCTTCTCCCGGGCTGGTATGTGGTCATGTTCTAGAGGCGTATCAGTGGCTTCCAGAGCATCCAGTAACACTTCAAAGCAGATTCGGCGTGGTTGAGGGGCATTCCCATGTCGCACCGGGTCGAGAAGAGGAATGGACAGGGGTGGAGGCATGCAGGCCATTGTCTCTTTGCTCTCGAGGTGAATTGTTCCCTCGAGATCAAACATCCAGCGAGTCGTGGGAGGGACAGGGAGCCTTTAACATGATCTGAAGAGACGGCGTGGTCAAGACGGAGAAGATGCAGGAGGGAGCAGGGGAGTGAGGGAAAAGCCAGAGGAGTGTGTTGTTTTTGCACTGCCAATTCCAAGGCATGTCATGTTTTCATATCTCTTTCCCCTGCCGCTTTCCTTCCCTCTTTCTCTCCCCCCTAACTTCTCACGCCTCCCCGCCCTACAGCTGGAGGACATGATAGCTTTCCCATGTTGAGATTCTCTATAGGGCAGGTTTCTCCTGTTTGCATCACCTTCAAATCCACATTCAAAGCCACAAACAAGGCAGGTCTGGTGGTAGGAGACTTGTGGTTTTACTAGTCCTAAACATGCTCAAGGATTTATCTTATTATTAATGCGGAAAATTACACATTTCAGCCACAGTCAGGCTCTTTGACACTCCTTTCTTTCTACTTTCTGGGTGACCCTCACCACCACCAGCAGCTTCCTTTTCTGCAGGCCTCAAACAGGAATGCTAACTCCACCCCCCCATGGGAAACGGCTCCTTGGGCTGATCATTCAGAGGAGTGTGTGTGCATAGTTAGATGAATAGATACAAGGGAGGTGACAGGTATTTACAACATAAAGTGATGGAATCCCCTGCATTGATTGTGCAATGGATGTGATAGGGCGAGAAGAGTTTGCAACAAAAGTTCCCACTTGCAGAGTTTTGAAGAAGAAACGCCTGTTTTCTCCCTTTCTCTGCGTCTCCCTTCCCTTCGCTCTCTCTTACTATCTCTTGCTCTCCTCCTCTCCCCGTCTCAACCCGCATCTCTCACCCCTTATTTTGTGCCAGCGGATTAATGTGTGGAATGACAGCGTGTCAGTGATCGGACCTATTCCCAAAGCAACATTGTGAAAGACTCAGCATGCACTTTGTCCTTAATTGCTTCAATGAGGCAGTGGAAATAAATTTACGAGTCTCCCGGAGTCGTCCTCCTGACATTGTGTTTTAGGAGAGAGACTTTCTGGAGATAGCTCTGGATTAGCAACAGGCCATTTATCTGTGTATGCTCTCCTCAGACTTGTATCCAGGCAAACAGAGAGTGAGGGCAAGGCAGAGAAAGAGAGAGCGCGGGTGAGTCAACAATTTGGTGCATCTGAAGATCTCTGGGAATTCGAAACCCCATTTGTGGAACGTTCCCAGCCGTAAATCTTTGGGTTATCTGGTGAGAATCCTCCTTGAGACATCCTCCGAGCGGAGCTGAGAAGGTAAAGACACAGCAGAAGGAGGAGATCTCTCAGGAGGATTTACATTTGCAAGACAGTTGACAACGGGTCACCTGTGGCCTTCCTATTTCATACAGTCTCATTCAGCCCACCACCCAGCACTACTCCCACCACTGCTGCCCCCATACTGAAAAAGAAAACACGCATAAAACCACGGCTCTCTGTTTTCAAGGGAACAAGAGAGAGAAGAGGAGAAGTGGAGAATAAGGCCTCTCATTCCTAATGGCTCCTCTCTTTTGATGAAACAGTTCCGTTCGGGCCACTCGGTGGGATTTTGTCAGGTGGCGCAGGCTGGCTCTGTATTAATTAATAACATTGGCTGGTCCTTTCAGGACTATGCAAATGGCTCGGGAGCTCAGCTAGAGGCTGGGAGAAAGGAGACAAAAGGCTTGGCCCTTACATTTCATATGCAGAGCCATGCGAGGGTCAGCGCTGCGGGGCCACTTGATAGGAAACACCAGCGTTTCCCTCAGGCAGGCCGCCGGATAATAGCCCAGAAACAAGCTCATTAAGGGAGATTATGAACCTCCATTCCTACACACAGACACCAAGCACTCCGAGCTTCCTCTTCTATTCTTATTCAATTGAGGTAAAGTGGGAGAAAGGACGGGGTGCATGGGGCAGACAGATGCACCCCAACCTGTCTGCTGCAGTTATTGAGCTCCGTCTTCTTGCCATATTGGCAGGGATTATGGTCTATTTTTTTTTATACCGACTCCAATAGCCCTCTCTGCAATGGTATGGAAGGAATGGTGACAATAGTAATAGAAGTGGATCAAAAGAAAATTTTGGATTGGGGCCAGCAGTGCTGTCCAAGAGAGAGTCAATTGTCCTCAATGATGATTTTGCTACAAGTTGGGATGTAAATAGCAAGTGGTTTAAGTAAGTGAATACTCACTTTTTAAAATCTCAGAATAGTATTTGATTACTTTTTTTTTTTTTTGGTGCGGGAAGTTTCTTTGGACTGTGTGAGATAACTAACTAACTAATGATTCACAAGCTAACATGAGAGAAGTCAAGCTTTGCTGCAAGGGTTCACTTTCCCTCTTGTATAATGTCACTTTTAGTTTTAACAAAATTCTGGTGAAATAAGTTATTTTTTAACTGAGCTTTAAATTATCAATGGAGTATATAAGTATATATATGAAGAGTATATAAACAGTGTGTATTGCACAGTGTTGACTGTGACTCACCTTCTAACCCTAAGAAATTTGGATGGCATGCTTGCATCTATTTTCTCCACCTGTATGTCACTTTTTCTTAAACAATGAAGATATGCACAGAGGATCAGTAAATCTACCCTAAGCTGACAGATTTAGATTTTCTTCCGTAAATTTTTTCTGGATCCGGCACGCGACTCCGAGCTGTGTGACTCAAATGGGGTTTTTTGTCTATACAGGAAGAGACAAAACTATTGGCAAGCCCATTTTTATGCAACAGTCAAATATTTTTAAGTGATTCATAAGTGCTCTTTTTAGTCTCACTGGTCCAGAGGCAGGATTTCTCCTTGTAGCTTCCTCTCCAAGTGGCTGCTGCACGGAGAATCCCCTTCAGGCTCAGCGCCGCATTCTAGAGATGAATGATTCATCTCAGATGTGGTCAATGAAATGGTCTTTACTGGTGTTTGTTTACATAAAACCCCCTTCATGTTTGATGAGTCAGAACCCCAACAAATTAGCTGCCTCCTCCAACAAATTATCATCTCTGCACCCGCTCCACTGATGTGAGGAGTCATGTCCGGTCCGGCTGCGCCGTCAACACGTGAAGCAGGAAGAAGTTTCCTGACAGTAGGCGCCCAAAAATGTGACACACGGAGTGAATCATCGAGTGGCATGTCCTGAGTCCCCCCCCCCCCTTCACCTTACTGGTGTAATCAGCACCACACTATAAATACTGAGGCCGGCTGAGTCACACCAGAAACACTAAGACAGAGATTTTTGCTTTGGATGCTGCAATTATCCCACCAAAAAAGTTCAGAAATCAAAATGTTTTTAAGCTTATGTGTTTACCTTGGAGGTCACGTTAGCCACAAAGACTCATATTTGGGATTTGAAGTAAAGTAAATGTTAGTGGCAGCTAGTTTGACCTGAACATTTTTGTCAAGACATCAGAGTATCCTCCAACTTTTTCTAATTAGAGGGTTTAATTGCTTCTGCTAAGCTCCCAATTTTGTCCAAATCATATCAACTACAGAGAGAGAGAGAGAGAGAATTTTTGAATATATCAGCAAGGCACAAATGCAGCCGCCAATTCACGTGGAGAAAAATGAACTCTCCTACATCCCACCTTTGATCTGATCCAAATCTGTATGCGCCTCATCGCTGACGTTACCGACATTACGCCTCGAGGCTGCAGCTGCGACAGTGGAGATGATGGTGCAAGACTGAAGAGAGCTGTCACAGGATGCTACAATTAAGGAGGAATTCAGTTTTCTGGCAAATGAGTCGAAATCATAGTTTGAGCGGGGTGCGTGACTCAGACTCTCCCGAGCTCTGTTTTCTGTTTGTCTCCAGAGTGACAGTCTGGAACAAGAGGTCATGGAATATGACAGATAGCAGTATCGAGTTATTGTTTCTTAATCGGTGATTTCTACCCTTGTTGCGAGTGAAGAAGTCCTCAAGCCCAGTTGGGAAGTTGTTGTTGTTTGGGTGTCTCAAAGAGCTACACTAGGTGTACCATCTGAGTAGCTCTCTACAGACCTTGTTTTGACTACCAGCCTGTGTTGCATTAGTGGTGAAACATACTGTCATGCCAATCCCAAAATGATGTTTGCTCTTGGCCTTAATCAGTCAGCAGGCCCTGGATCCTCGTAATGCTACTCCTTTAATAAACAAGGTCAATAAGCGCTACATGTATAGAACACAAGACCCTGATTTATAGCGCTGGAAAGAGAGGAGAGGGTGAAAAGGAGAGTTTGGGCTTTTTTTTTTTCTTTCGTCTTTTGGCTGTTGTTCAACTTTCCAACTTTAATTAATTTACAAGTTTAATGTGCATACTGTGCATTGCAGCCACCCAGGAGGAGTGGGCCATGTAGGGCAGCAGACTGTGTGACCAGAGGCCTGAGGATGAAGTTTCAGGGGGTAGGAACACGGAGGAATGGAGATGAGGGGGCACAGGGAGGAGAAAGGGCCATTGAAGGGGGTGAGAGGCGTGCAGGCCAGGCCAGCCAGCCGCTGCTCACAGGGAGCTTTCCATCGCAGGCGTCCCCACTCAGCTACATACACTGTTTATCCTCAACATGAATATCAATGAGGGCCTCCTAAAATACGGCCATTCTTCCCCCCACATGCAGCAGCCACCAGGCCGGAGTGTCAGCCCGCATCGGCTGCACGCGCGCGTCCTTGTTCTGCTACAGACCTGTCTTGTCTTGAGTGCGAAAAATCAGCTTGCTGCCCACTGCCCGCCACTCAGCTCTCCCACAAACCTACGTCTGTGCTGTGTGTGTGTGTGTGTGTTTGTGTGTGTGTGTGTGTGTGTGTGTGTGTGTGTGTGTGTGTGTGTTCTGTATCTGCATCTTAAAGCATTGCAGGCATCGGTGCATTGTCTCTCGCCTGCGTCTCTAAGGTGTCTGCCTCCTTGCCTGTCAGTTTGCGCTCACTCCACACATACAGTAAATCCATGTATGCCTTTGTCCTTTTACCCCTCTATAGAAAGTTGTGCTCTTACAGCAGTGATGTAATGCTGAGGGGCTTTGTGTGCTCTTTCCTCTTGGCTCGAGGTATCCTTTAATAAATCGCCCCTTGGCAGAGGCCCAGCGGCTAACACAGGGGTGTATAATAAGTTCATTTATTTGTCAACACTGAGCCCACAAGATGAGAAAGCGCCTGGCTGTGCATGTTAAAAAGGCAGTGAGGGGCTGCCTTTACAGCTATCAAAGGGCCTACCTCTTTGATTCCAGATTTTAAAAAAAGAAGGAAGAAAAATCTCCTTCAGAGCCATCGCACGCAGTTTGCTTTGCAATTGAATATGGCAATATGTTAATGTGCAGGCTGTTTCTATGCCCCCGCTGCCCACTCCTCCAGCCCATAGGTGGCCCAGGAACAGAGGCATACTTGGGGGAGGGGGGTGGATGGGAGGCAGGAGGTGAGGGTCGCTGGAGGGCGACTCTTTTCTTCTTCCAAAAACCTCACAAGAGTCTGGACACAGACTTGAGAGTGATGTGCATCGGAGTTGTCTACCCCCTCTCCTCTCCCACCAAGCCCACCACCTTCCCCTTCCTTTCTCCTCATTGCCTTGTCGCCATACCGTCCATCCCTCCTTCTTCATCTTCCTCCCCCCGTCGACCCCCTGTCCGCCCGTCCAGCCACACTCTTTGTCCAGCCTGTCTCGCTGAATTGGTATCAGCAGAGAGGGGATGGATGCTGTGTCTCTCAAATGGGTGAAATGAGGTGATGACTCTGGACAATGGAGTCACACTCTTCTGCCTTCCCTCTCGCAGGCCCGCCACTCTATTAATATGCTAAAAGATAGGAGGGCCGCCAATGCAAACCACTGCCTGTTGTAGCAACAAAGACTGGGGCATGTGTGCCATTCACTGGCCCCATCTAAGCAGGCCATGTGTTGTCCAAAAAGAAAGGTAGAAGTTGAGCAAGACATAAAGAGAGAATAGAGAAAGGAGCAAGTGTGTGTGTGTGTGTGTGTGTGTGTCTGTTTGTGAAGAGAAAAACTCTCTCTCTCCCTGTCTGTCTGTCTCCCTCGCTCTCTCTCTCTCTCTCTCCCTGTATGCCAGTTGCCTTGCCTTTTCGGGCTTCTGGCCCGTTCACAAGCTGTCTCATTTGCATTATGAATGACAGTGAGGGGAGCTAACAAGGTTATTGGTCTTTGAGACGCACGCCTGTGACCACACGTGGAAAAAGGACCTACAGCAGTGAGCATTGGCAGAGGCACTGAGCCTCTTTATTCCTCCCTTTCCAAGCGCTATGGGGCTTTTTTCAGCGAGCACACGATTTACTCAGGAGATGGAAGAAAAGGGGCCGGGCTGGGGAAAGGGGGACTGGGGTGGGGAGCGAGTGAGGGTGGTTGCTTTTCAGCTCCTTTACAAGCCAAGTGAACCCTCATTATCCAGGCCCCTGGTCATTAGTGAGCGCTGCGTTCAGACCCGGTGCAATAGAAGGATTATTTATTAGCTGACTGCTAGATTACCAAATCATATTGTCTCTGGGAGGGTCGTATCTGTACCCTGTTTGTGGAGTATATGAATTGAAAAGTGCAATTCAGAAACTGCACCAGGTGAATAAAGAATCAAGTGGAAAAAAAAAAAGAAAGTTTTAGCTCCTCACTTAACAAAACAATAAAAACTTCTTCTTAACATTTGTACACTAATAGCACTGAAGACACATTTAACTCCCTAATTTTCTCCCTCTGACAGATTTCAGCTTCGCCATGTACCCTCCCTCCATGATTGCCACAGGAAGTGTGGGGGCAGCGATCTGCGGCCTACAGCTGGATTCAGCTGACCAGTCACAGTGGGGCGACAGTCTGACAGACCTGCTGGCCAAAATCACAAACACAGAAGTGGTGAGTTATGTTTTATGCTCCTCTGTCACATCCAGAACGCTCATTGCAGCTTATTTGGGCTTGGACGCATATTTTTTTGATTTTTTTTTTTTTTTTCTAAAACAAGAACTGAGTTTAAAACACTGCATTCCAGTGTGGTCTTGTCAGTCGTGGTTTAGCTAAGAGCTTGATACTTGTGTCTGGAAAATTTTGGGGGGATGTTTCTGAGTAATATTTGAATGAGGAGGAGTAAATGTTAGTATCTCTGCTGACTGATCACTGAGGTGTTCTCTGGTATTTACCTAAGTACAATTATTCCACTGTGATTCAAACCTGAATCGGCTGCTACTGTCGCTGGAAGCCTTTCATCTCTTCAGTCAGTTTACGTCTTCAGCGAAATGCCACAATTAACTCATCTTATTACCACTGAAACACACGGTTTTACAGTCTGTTAGTGTTAACAAGAAAATTTGTGTTTTTTTTCTGCCAGACTTGCTATTTCTCTGAGGCAAAATATCCCTGTTATTTATGGCAAAAGTTAAGAAATGCCACATGTTTGTTGAGGTTGTGTGTTTGCAACAGACAGAAGTTGAAATGTTGAAATGTCACACTCACATTTGGCTTCTTCACTGGGATTCAGCTTTCCACAAACCCATTTTCGGGGCATTTTACTGCCAATATCTGTCATGAGAGGGAAAAAAAAAGTGAGCATCAAACTAGGACCAAAAATGTCTTCATCAGTTTATATGCAATCTCTTCTGTCATACACTTGACTGGACTGAGAGGTCGCATGCGGCAGGTTTCTTTTCCTCTCCATCAGTCCGGTCAGGCTGCTCAGGGCCCCCTCATATAAAGAATCCTCTAAATCGAGCCAGGTTGAGAGCATATACAGTACGCTCTGTCGCTGACAGGAATGCTGGCCAGGCCGTTGTGTGGCTGTCTGGGTACAGTGAATGTTGCGGTGGTGGGTGAGTCGAGTCCAAACACAGGAAGGGCCTCTACTGGCTCTGAGATGCCTGGCTTTCATCACGCGGATGGGAGAGGGCTTCAGCTTGCTATAGCCGACTGTAAGGGTGAGGAGGTGGGCAAAGCTGCAGGGGATAAGGAGAGTGCGACTGTGTTTATTGAGTTATTCTTTATTAGTCTCTTTGGAGAAATTAGTCTTCTGCATTTGACCCATCCTAACTATTTGGGAGCAGTGGGCAGCCGCAGCGCAGTGCCCAGGGACCGGCTCCAGTTCTGAGGCCACGGCCTTGGCAGGAGCGCTCCTATTACCAAACATCATGAAAAAGGCTTTCAGTTAGTAATGGCAGACTTAATTTAAACGTGAACATTTAGAGTTCATGTGTGCTCACGGCAGAGGGAGCACATCAAAGGGTGCGACACGGACCCCGAGCCTCAGCCCTGGTATGTTCAATTCTGTCCCAAAAAGAGGCGAAGCTGGAGGAGGAGGTGGAAGAAAGCTGTTGAAGTGTGAAAAGGACACTGGGGGGGTGTCATGCCTCCCTCGTGACAATCGGCCCTCTCTCGTCCCCTCCTACGGTCCATAATGCATCGCTGCTGGAAAGCATGGCTCCCTCTGGTGCGAGCTGTGTGAAGTCTCGCTCAGCAGCTGAGGAAAAACAAATAGCTGACCTCAGCAGCACAGGGCCTCAGTGTGTTTAGGCTGCGAGGTCTTAGACTTGAGGGAATTAAGTCGCTCTGTGTCTCTGATCAACTCTTCACATTCCTGGATTCAGACAAGCCATGGCTCACAGTAAACACAGAAGGCAAAGCAGAGGGCACCCTTCCTAATTCAACATATATAAGAGGCTTTAGCATAAACTGCTAAGAAGCAGCCAAAACTAAACACACAGTATATATTTTGGTTTATAAAGTTACTTAAGAACTTACATCAGACCACTTGAGATGCACCATAAAAAAACACTGCCTAATGACAGATGCCCAGAAGCAGTTGTCAGCATTAATAAGTGGCTTCAGTGCTATTTAAGCTGTTTGTCACTGTTTGAACGTTTAGGCTTTCACACACAAAAAAGAGGAAATGGTGGTCATTGACCGTGACATCTGAACACCATTTTCCCAAAAGCTGAATCACTTTATACATCAATTTAACACCCAAGGGCCACCTCAACCCCAAATTCGACTGCAGGCATCAGGCTGGTGGTGGTGTGAGTCTAAATGTGTACACATAACAAACTGTCTTTGGTTTTGGCTGCCAGGGTAGAGGCTCGGCATGATGGTAGCGCAGCGTCTCATAGCCAGCGGGCCAAAGAGCCAGGCAAAATATGAAGGCAAAGCAAGTTTCGCCAACCTCTGCAGCTGCTGCTGCCAACAGCATCATGGCCAACGCCACCCCCCTGGCACCCTGCTGGCATCTGTGGTATCCAGAAGCTGTGGTTTTCCAGTGGAAATGTGATAGGGCCAAGTCACCATCTTGGGCCACTGGAAGAATGTGTGTAGCCTCACATGCACCTGGTGTGGCCAAGAGGGCCTGCCTGTTAGGGACAGTGTGCCCGAGAGCCAAGTCATGATGTGCAGAGAGAAAATATGACATTTTTGAGAGTGTGTTGAGTTTTGTGTGGGAGTCTAATCAGTTGTGACTCCTCTGAGCTGCACATGTCATCTGTAGTGACAGTGAGACAGCTGCTACATGCACTAAAATACAACATTTTAGACTAATAGTTAGTACATGACTGTGCAGAGCTTCCCTTTATTTTTGGATGATTAGAACAGGAAATAGAGGTTAGAGAAGTACAAGGGTTTCAGACCACCACTTCCTAGATTTTATCATTCTGACACTCATTTTCTCTCAGTCTCTCATTCATCCTTTTTCTCTGTCACGGTCACACACTAAGACACCAGAAACACATTTTCCCATTTCTCCCCACCTTCCTGTTTTCATTCCTCTTTTTTTTTTTTATCACTCTGGTTTCCATTGTGGCCCAACAATCACAGAAATGGGTTTCGTATAAGTTGCATGATGGACGGATGTGAAATTGAAGTGTGATTTTTATTGGGTGAGAATTCAACAGTAATTTGTTGGAGCAAAAGCGCTTGCAACAAAGATGCATTTATTAGGAAAGATTATCTCTATTAACACAGTCTGTGGCGTCATCACTTGTGGTGTTTCGGCATGCAGGCTGAAGAAAGAGAAAGGTCACATTTTCTATTGTAACTTGGTGGAAATTCATGGAAATTCAAGTCATGTGGCGACTCCTTATTTCCAGTGTCAGCCTCCGGATATTTTGTCTTAAGATTCCCTGAGATCCATAGTGTGTGTCCTGCCTGTGTGTTTGTTTCAGCTGTCTGACCACCAAGTCCTCCCAGTGAAGCTAACACTGTCTTGTGTGGTACAGTCAGCAGTTAAAACACATTCCACGGCTTCACACATTTCTTCCTTTTGGTTTTGTCCGTCTGCACGACTTCCCCCTACTGCCAGTGTCACAAAGGCCGCCCAGGGGATAATGTGTATGCCTTGATTTGTCAGAGAGACACACTGTTGCAGTGTGATCTATGCTTGAGGTGGGGCAGATGGAGCACTGTAACGACAAGGGAGGATCTGAGGTGGTTATGTGCTTTCCGGGTTGAGGCTACAAAATAAGATGCTTCAGTATAGCAACTACCTCCCATGGCCAACTTATTCAATGCTGTTGGCCCCCTCAGTATCCAAGTACCAAGAGCCTCACTGAAAACAGTATTGGTGTTTCCAGTAGTCACACATTGAAGTCATTAAAGTTTCTCGAATAAAGCCCATGGGCCTTGGCATGGGATCCGAACTGAGCAGCAGAGACGGGGGGAGTCTGTCTTTTAAGAAGTGAGGGCGTGCATTTTTGCGGTAAGACACAGGCAGTTCCTTTACATGTTCTTCGCTTTACTTAATTTTCTCACAGGAATTGAGATTTTATGACCAATGGGACACATGTTGGTGGGAAGATTTTGTGTTTGTGTGTGCGCACACGCCCATGTTCGCGGCCAACTTCTGGAGGAGATTAAGGGACAGACGCTGGTCGGGTTTCCTCCACGTCAGACCCATTGCTGGGGGAAACGTTCTCCCAGAGGCACCCAGCCCAGATCAGTCCAACCTTCTCAACATCAAATCATTCTTCATGGACTGTGATCCAAATAACTCTCTCGAGCTAATCATGGGTCCATGCTGGAGAATTCAAAATAAAAGAGATGTCAAGGCAGAAATTACTTCAGATATCAGCAAAACCGCTCAAGGCTGAGTCGTTTTATGAGTGGTCATGTAATGTAATAGATTTCTTACTCTTCCTTTAAAGAGATTCCACTCATAAAGAAATCCTACATAACTTTGTCCACATGTGCAGAATTTCAACAAATTGCCGGTTTTGAAGTCGGAAACTTGTGCAGTTTCCCTTTGACAACTCGGTACACATCTCCCCCTGTAATGTATCATGCTGTTTGACCTTTGACACTGTGACCTTTTGTCACTCAACCGTTCGCAGCTCCCGAAGAGCAATTGTGATGTGAGTGAGGTCTCAGTTCCCATTTCATCAAGGCCCAGCGGCACCAGAAGCTATAACACAGGCTCAAACTGTGGCCCATCGGGTTTAAATTAGCCGTAAATTTCTAAAGAATGTTTCCCCGCTCCGCAAGCGCTACACTTTCACCCATCCCTCCGGCCATGGGGCGCTCTCAGTCATGTTTCCCACAAACGCCTGGTGCTTTAATGCAGGGGGTTATGCATGTTCGTGCGTGTGTTGAGCTGAAAGCAACTTCAGTTGTGTTATCATATTTCACCACCAGAGAGCAGTGCTAAGGCTCGATTGGCTCTTTCACCCAGGAACTTTCATATTAGTTTGTCCTGATGCAGCAGTCTGCTCTCACGTCTGAGTATCTTTAACGACTGTCATTGCTGTTCCTCACCTGTAAACAGTTTGACCTTTCTCTGACGCTGTTGCTAACAACCCGTTTAGCACTCCTCTGCCTCTACCCTCCCCCACGTCTCCCCCTCCCCACTGAGCTGCTCTCTCTTCATGCACGGCGCTGTCCCCTCTGTAAACCCTCCATCAGGGAAGGATATGAGGGCTCAGCGCTGTTGAGAGGCTCCTCTCCCAGGTGGATTCTCAGATTGCCACGGCGGCCTTTGATGGTGAAAGGCGAGCAGGCCAGGTCTCAGATGGATCCCC
Organism: Holacanthus passer; assembly: GCA_025331565.1. Taxonomy (NCBI): domain Eukaryota; kingdom Metazoa; phylum Chordata; class Actinopteri; family Pomacanthidae; genus Holacanthus; species Holacanthus passer. The sequence goes on along the minus strand of JAFREQ010000047.1, from coordinate 3,030,593 downwards.
TGCAGGCAGGCAGGCACACAGACTGGCTCTCGTTAAAAAAGCACCACCTTTGTGTTCCCACAGGAGGTGGATGTAATTAACATAGCTTTAGTACTACCTGTGTTTTCAGTCGCCGTTGTCAAGGCTACTTCTGTTTGGGTTTTGTGTGTGTATGGGAATGGCGGAGGTGGTGGGATAGGTGGGTGGTTGGGTGGGGGAGGCAGTGGCGCGCACGTAATGCATATGTGTGTGCGTGCACATGAGCGCTATAGGGGTGGTGTTCAGTGCACAACCCCGGTGGGCTGATGTAATGCTTGGGTCTGGTCCGTCTCTGCGCTCAGCCTTGGCAGTAGTCGGAGCTGCTAGAAAGTCGGTGGTCATTTAAAACCCCTGGCCTGCGCTGCCCAGGGGCCCCTCTGCTGCCACACCGGGGCCCCTGTTTGTCATGCATTGACGAAAGCTTTTCAGATTTCTCTTGTTACTCGTGATGATAGTAGCAAAAACCAATTTCTCCACTGAGCAACCATGGTGCTTTAAGTTTTAATTCAGATTAAACTACTTGATGAAAGACAAGCTGAACAACCTCCTTGCTGCCTTAAATACTGAGCAGATAAGTAATTGTTGAATATTATAGACATGTTGCCAAATAATTTACCTTAATGTAAAATCTTCAACCTTAAATCAGACGTTTAAATGATGCATTCAAGAAAGCTCAGATGGCTTGATTTGGAAATGGGAGAAACTTCCTGCCCCCAATCAGCAGATTAATATGCATATATTTTAACAGCTTGTCCTCCCTCTCTTGTCCCATTGCAGGACGTTCTCAAAGAGTGCCAGGAGCAGATTGAGCGCGTGTTGGTGAGCAGCCTGCGCGAGGGGCGACAGCAGCAGCAGCAGCAGCAGCAGACGCAGAGAGGCCCCAGCGGGAAAGGCCTGGACGAGCTGGATCAATCCTCCACCCCGACAGACGTCCGCGATGTCAACTTGTGAACCGCCAGAGGGCACCATTGCACAGGATTTACAAAAAAAAAAGCATCATGAAAAAAACCTCAATTTCCTTAAAAGCAGAAAAAAAGAACAAAAGAACAAAAAATGTTTAAAAACACAAGCCCTGTAAAAGAAAAAGAACAATGCTTGCTAGTTTTTTTGTAGATTTTCTGTTCTTCAAGTCAAAAACACCTGCCCACGAAATAGATTTTCTATGATGTTCTAGTCTAAAAGCAACAAATTTGATGTAATGAGGCTCTGCGGTGCCTTGGATATACAGAAGGGAAGCCAATCATATTTGCATTCTGCCTCTGATTGTATAGTATGATCTTTAAGTTATATTTTAACCATAGCTTGATAATGAGGCTGTTTGTGGTAGAAATTGTGGAAACCATTCAGAAAATTGCATACATGGGATCACAGTGGGGCTTCAGTTTTTTTCTTTTCCTCTTATTTCGTTTTATATGAGTATTATCACTATTACATTCGTGGCTGGTGTAAGAGAGGACAAGTGCTCGAGCTCCTCAGCCGTCACAAGGTCCACATGTGTGCTGAGGATGAGACAGACAGAGGAAGCCGTGAGAACATTATGCTAACAGTTGGTGGGTCCCGATTCCAGGGAAGAGACGGAATGATAATAATTATTAGTAGTATTAGTAATTATTATTATTATTAATATTATTGTTATTGGACATTTTGGAACTGAGTAGTAGAGATCAATAAGCTCCTTTTGTCAGGCTGCTTGTGTGTGTGGGTGCAGTGTGCAAGCATGTGTGTCTGCGTGCAAGTGTGCCAGTTTGCACGCATGCCTGTGTGTGTCTGTGTGTGTGGTGTGAGTGCTACATGTGATCCTGTATCTATATTAGCAGTGTGCATTCTATGGCGTGAGGCACTTGAGCAAAGTCAAGTCGTCGACTTTGCTTTTCTATGTTAAAAGACTATGGAGCGAGCCGAGGCTACACATACTTTGTCCATGAGTATAACAGGGCATCTATGCTATATCACTGCCTCCATGCATTAACAATGTATCATGGTTGATTGTTGGCCAACAATAAACTCATGTGCATGGACTATGAGACAGAATAAGATTTAGCGAAGGAGGATATGGGCGAAGGGACTTTCACTTAGAGCCCCTTATCTTTCTAAGAGCATTTTTCCTGAGGTGTTACACCTCAGACTCAGAGGTCACGTGAGGTGTTGGTTTATTACTGCCGATCTGTAAATGAAATATTACAGATACTTCATTCTTTTTCACGTTGTTACGATATGGTGTTTCCCTAGTTGTGAAAGGCTGCTTTGAGTCTGGACGGAGTGGTAATGACCTCTCACATGTGCAAGCGTGGCACATGTGGAAACAGGGGATGACGATGTCTTGAAGAAAGTAAGGCTAAGCTTTTTAAAGTCTGGAGGACGTTGGACTCCTCTGTATTAATTAGCAGGGAGGGAACAGGGTGTGGCGTGGAAAGAATTAGAGAGACAGGGACAGTTTGCAACTAAGAAGTCACTGTGGAACTGTGGAAGGCACATGAGTGCACAGCACAGGATGGCAGGACAGAGAGGTGTTCAGTGGTGCAGGAGCATGCTGCTGTGTAGGAGACGTGGGAGGGTTTACAGCCAGTGGCTGGAAGATGATAACAAACAAAAGACGCCCAAAGGCCTCACGATAAGACTTTGATATTTGCATATTTGGATGGATTCAACATTAATTTCTCGTAATGGATGTCTACAATGACACAGCAAAGTCAACAAAATGTTCTTGGTTTCCATTTACATGGAAATAAAATGAGGAACTAAGACTGTACAGTGCCAGATCATATAAGCATGAACTTTCTTGGGTGGGTGGGGGGTTAGGGGAGTACAGGATGATGATATACTGTCAATGCATCTGGAGTCCCACATAGGGTTGTTTTCAGCTCCCCTATATGATTTCAATGGCAAAGCACTTTGAGAACATGCTCCCCAGGAGATAAGTAAAAAGAAATGCGTTTAGGTGGTGATTGGAGGTGAATGGATGTTTTCTTTTTTCCTTGTTAGCCTTTTCTTTGGTTTACTTTGTAGGGCTGGTTTCCCAATCATCAGACATACCCTTGTCACGAAAGAGTCAAATTAAAAAGGCTTTCCACGACTTACGAGAGGACATTCCGATAAAATAATAATAAAAAAAAAAACATTCCTGTTCAAGCAAAGTGCAAGTTGATGGGGAGTCTGACCGTTTCAGAGAATTTGAGCAAGTAGAAAAAGCTGATATGAATTGAAAAATGCCTACACACAGAGTTCACTGATCCATGGGTTCTGTTTGATTTTCTTTTATATTGTCAAGAAATGAAATATTTGTTTTTACTTGAATTTTCCTTTCATATTTATCTGCATCACAGCCACAGATAGTCACACAGGGCAGCGACGAGCTACAAGAAAAAGGTGGTCGTAACATCCAATATTTGCACATGAGGGCAATGAGGTTTGCATTTTTGAGACAGAGCAGAGCCTTTGTTCGAACACCACCTTAACTGATGTGCGTTGCAGTGGTTGGTCAGTTTTCTATGGTGCTGGCTTGTGTAGTTCAGGCCGATTGTCTGTCAGTGAACACATCTGTCCCCTGTGAGCTTTGCTGCTTCAAATCATTGGCAAGGGGGTTCATCAGCCAGACAGACATCAGCACAAGACAAGAGACAGATGATTTTCTTTTTTTTTGTTCTGTTTTGTTTTAATGGGACACATGGCTTTGCCACAGCAAGGTGTCTTTGACTTAATGCTTGAGTTTTTTTTCATGACGGTATGTGACTTTGCTGCGTGTATGTTTGTCAGACTGAAGAAAAAATGTGGGGATCTCATGTTTTAGTGATGTTTTTTTCAGTAAAACTGGGCAATTCAATGACACATTTGCCAAAACATCCCCATCTGAATATTTGATACGACCCCTTCATTTTGCCTCTGTTCGCCTGATGTAAGCTCTCTCCCAAACTTAATGGTTGTGATTTTCTTTCCTGCAATGTATTGTTGCATGTGTTATATATTGAGACCACCTTTTCAATTTGTGTTTGATATATTTTATGGGGTGACCAGACCCACAAAAGGGTTTTTCTAAGATTTAGAGATACTGTATTCCAAAGTGAAGAGAGGACAGAGGAGGAGGTGTGAAGACATCAAGAAAAAAGTGTCAATATTTTTATTGAGTTATTGTTGTCTTTTTGCGCTGCTAAAAGCTATGAATTTGTTTCATTTATACAAAAAAAAATAACATTACCTAGTTGTGATGTCACTTGAGTGTGCTGCTATTTTATAAACATTTGTATTATAATATAATTATTTTACTGCTTAAGAGATACAGTCAAAAAAACGAAGTAGATGGTGATAGAAGAACATGAAATGAGTATTCGACTGGAAATGTTCTTTGTACAGTTTGACAGTTTGCTTAGATAGCATGTCTCCTTTCCCCCTTTTATTTTTTTTTTTATCTATTTTGCTCTCCTTCTTCAGTCACATTCTGCATCAGTGGTATTTCCTATACCTCAGGATTACTGGACAAAATAAAACAGAAACAAATCCATCGCCTATACCTCTGCAGTTAGGGAGCCTGGAACGGAGGAGAAAGAATACAGTGGGGGGTGGGGGGTGGGGGGGAAGCGATGACAAATTTGTTATTTTGTGGATGATTCCCACTGTTATGGTGGGGAAACAACTTGCTCAATGAGATGGGAAACAGGAAATATGCAAGGCTTCCACTTGGACTTAACCTATGTTGGAGGGGGGGACACATCAACATTGTTTTCTTTAGGGGGGTTTATTCTGTAGATAGTTCAAGCATGTTCATTTCTGTTCATGTCGGTGCTACATCTGACTCGTGTGCGAGAGAGGGAAAAACAGCATTCCTATGATGGCCAAAGTACAGTTCTTGCTTTATACAACCACAATCGCTCTGAATGTCAGTAAATATGGATTCTGTATGTGAGAAAGATACGTCCTGGTCTGAAATATTGTGTCTGCGCACCATTATAACTGCCACATAATAATGGGTTGAGCTACACCTGTCATATCCAACCATAAATATTCTGATATCTGGAAGTTTCAATGGTGCAGATTTCCCTTTGAGTTGCCCCCCCTCCACTATAACTCATATCATGTACCTCAAATGTCTGTTGCACAACCTCTGTTCAATAAACTTCTGCTTTAAAGGGTGTGACACCACATCAGCTCACTATTTCCCACGCCTGTGTTCCTTTTGAGCCCTGTGTCTAATTGTTTCATGATCGATAGACTAGTTTGTATGTGTGTATTCCTGTGAGTCACCAATGACACCGCAGAGCAGAGTTCAGCTGTAGCACTTAATCACTTGAAAGCTACACAAAGCACTGATGACGAACACGGGACAAAATGTGTTCCCCTGGCCAGAATATAAGGAAGACCAGTTGTAAACACTCCCTGCAAAATGTATACATGCCAGAAAAAAATGGGATGTATTGATATTTCAGCTCAGTCCAATAAATCTGCCACCAAAAGATAAGCTATACCGGTCAGAGAAAGGGACTCTTGACCCCTGACCACACTCAACTTTACATCCTTGATATCTACTGAGAATGAAGGGTGATGGAGAACTTGTATAGATTTATATAAGTGAAAAACACAAAACAGGCTGTCGGCCTCCTGCTGCACTCTTCCTCATTCACTGGGGGCCAATATAGCTGCTTGCATGGTTTTGGTGTTATGATGACTCATACACTCCCTTATGAGCTGCATGTTCAGACAGAGGAGTGGTGAGATAGAAGGATGGTTAAACCTTAGAAGGACACTAGGCCTGCAAGTAGCTTGACCAAAGAAAAATGTCACAAATAAAGCCAGAAGTTCAATAGAAGTTTAAAAATAATTCAAGCACAGCTACTTGATCCACAGACTTCATGTACATTTTCCCAAATATCTAAGTGTTTTATTATAATTATTTTATTATAGGCCTATGTCATGACAGATCAGATATCACAAGATAATTTAGACTCATCATGGTTTTAGAAGCTTTGGAAGTTTCGTCTGTAAGTAATTATTTCATAAAAAGTTGGTTAAAAAAGAGAGAAAAAGAAATAAAACATGGATTAATATAAACTTCTAGATTTGAGTTACAGGTTAATTGGTTAATATTATACAGGTATATTAATAGATCAGTGATTATAGTGATATCTGATCCTGTCTAAAAGTTTCTGGGATGCTACAGTAATATTTTATACCACCTATAAACTGACAAGCTACATTAGCTGCAGCCTGTTCCGTCCAATTATGTTGTCCGGGCTGCTCCACATCCTTGCCCGCCGACTTTAGTTCCTCCTTCAGAAGCGAGTCTCAGGCGTCTTCACGACTTTTTAAAACCAGAACAGCTAATGCGACATTTGTCCCTCGTTCATTTCCAGAGAATGAAAGCTTTGTCATTTGGCCTCACCCTGGTTCGACAGTAAGTGTTGTTGACATTGAAAAGTATTTTTCATGATAAATGTCTTGTGTTGACCGCAGAAGGTTCCGAAGAGTCGCTCCCATTTCTTAAAGGCTGCAGTCTCTCTACTGGACTTTTAATTAGCTTTGACAGGCTAAAGTAATAATATACCGATATATTCATGTGTGTGGATAATTAGTAGTAAACATGTTAAGTGTTTCCGTGTATCGTGTTAATCTACGTTACTTTAAAAATAGTTAGTTAACTTAAGGACGTCTTGAGTTAGCTTTAGCCGGATAGATGCTAACACTAGCAGGTGTCCATTACTGAGGGGTAGAAAGAGAATGTGCTTTTAACTTAGCCTCATTTTCTAATAACTTCAGCACACACACACACACACACACACACACAGCACTCTAAACATGGACAGTTTGATAAGCTGAGCAGCTTGACCCGGGTTCAGCTGCCCCAGTCCACTTCATGGGTCTTCTGCACTTTTAAACCTGGTTCAGTCTGTGATCTGTGGACGCTGCAGTACCTCCGCAGCACCACCAGAGGTCAGAATGAATGACTGAACTATTTATTTCAATTATCATTATCTGGTAAAATCCAAATTTGAACATATGGTTTAATGTTAGGTATTACAATAATTAGAATGTTATAAAAATAATAACATATGAAATCCACTTTTTCCTGTTATAGATTGTTTTGAGGATCACAGGTCGAACCAAACCAAGCAATTAGACTGTTAAATCAGAATAGGTGAATATGGAACTGTCTTTATCTAGATTTTATATATTCATATTAATATTATTAATATTCTATTCTCTTTTAGCCTAACAGTTTTAGCTTATTTATTACTGTTTTTTATCTGACTTATTGTTTTTATTTATATTTTTATATATTGCACTGAGGTAAAATTATTGATTGACTGTTGGCATGTGTGAAACACTATTTCATTTTTATGTAGAGCATGAAAATGACAAATGAAAAAGGAAATCTTGAATAATTTTTACAAAATGAAATATTTTCATCAAATGAGTGCACATCAGCACAAGTTAGTGTCAAGAGAAATTACGCTGTAAAACCAGAATCCTTAAGACACTGTAGGTGAAAATTTGCTGGTAATAATTTGATTAATTGATTAAGTCAATTACCAGGCAAATATTGGTTTATGGTCATTGAATCTTAGAATTTGCTGCTTTTATTTGTGTTATATTATTGTAAATGAAGTATCTTTGGGTTCTTGAATATTGGTCAGATATAAAAAGTAATTTGAAGATTCAGTTATCTTGGACTCTGAGGAATTGTGAAAGGCATTTTCAGTATTTTCTGATGTTTTATGGACTAAACAATTAGTTTGTGAAATCACAAACTTAGTTGTATCCATAGATAAAAATTATGAAAGCCCCTGCCAGAAAACTTCATAAGAAGCACAGTGACTATAGTCTACCAATAACAGGAGCCATGTTTGACCATCTGTCCTACTGAAAGATCCTTCAGCGAAACAAAATATATTGTATATGATAATAGGGATAAAATCAAATGTATCTGTTCTGTTACTAATTTTTACTAACCTATTAATGTCTGTGATACTAATGATGGTACTTTGATATTGATTAATCATTTATTTCCTGCAGTGGGGAAACACCATACAATAAAGAAGGCCTACTACAAGGTAGAGTCTGATTAAAGATATACTCTCTCCTGTGCTTCCTTTGTGTCTTACTTTTATCTTTCCCTCTTCCTCCACACAGGCCAGGCCATAAACTCACCCTTGTCCGAGATGGGGCAGCAGCAGGCTGAGGCTGCAGGTCGTTACCTGAAAGATGTCAAGTTCAGCAATGTGTTTGTCAGTAATCTGCTGCGAGCCCAGCAGGTATGATGCTTTACTTTTACAGTGGGAGGAAGAATCTGATATATTTATTTCACTCTGTATTTAAATGTAACAGAAATACACTGCACTTCATATATTAACCTGTATACATTCGTCCACACTTTCTTGCTTTTATTTTCATCAGAGTGATAGTTAGCCGGGGTAAGAGTAGAAATTGTAAAAAAAACAGCCAATGTCTTTAAATCAAGCAACTTACATCTGAGAAAAACATATTTTCTATGGAGAGATCACAACAATACGTCACAATATGATGAGATGATTGTGTGTCATTTCTTCCAGACTGCTGAAGCAATGATGAAACACAACAGCAGCTGTTCCAGTCTACAGATGGCGTGTGACCCTTTACTTATAGAGAGAGTGAGTAGCATTTCTTTTCTGTGATTTTACAACTTTATACAACTTAAGTATTTTCTCACTATAACATGTACTCTAGATATATTTGCTTATTAATAAATAAACTTTAATCATTGACTTGTTATTTTTCAGAGCTTTGGGACAGCGGAGGGCCGAACGGTGAAGGACATGAGAGACATGGCTAAGGCCGCCGGTCAGTCATTTCTAGACTTCACCCCTCCAGGGGGGGAGACTGAGGAACAGGTGAGGTTTGTAGCTGTTTTACAAGGGTTGCTTCCTTTCTCTTCTTTCTTCTGCTCTCCTGGAAGCTCATAGTTTGTTGTGACATTTGCACAAAATTGCTTGGAAGATAGCATAGCATGAAGGTTGATAATAAGACACTCCTCATCAGCTCATGAGATCATTTTTGTGTTCTGATACTGAACACTGAATCCCTTTCTTTTTCTAACAATCTTTTCTGACAATGATCTGCAGAAAAAAATAATTCCAAAGATTAGTACAAATAATAATAATAATGATAGTTTTTGAACAGGCCTTGTTTCCGGACAGGCATGTTTCTGGTTTGCTTTTCATTATTATGTTCTAGTTGTGTGATTTATATTGTTTACATTTCACTTTGTTGAATATCACTACTAATTGTCACTGTAACCAAATGTTGTGGGTTCTATCACCTGACCATTTTATTTCATCTCAGTACTTTCATGGTCCTTATTATGAGGCTTGTAACATCCATGGTTCCAACCTGAATTCTCTGCTGCAAAACACACATACTACCACTAGATGGCAGAAAACGCTCATTTCCTCCACCAACCACTGTCTCTGCATGGATGTAACAGGCTATGTCAGGGCCTCTTTGCATCCACATGATTGTAGTTCTTTTGTATCTGTAAGAGCACTTGGTGTGAATCAGGAGGATCAAAGTACATGCCCTTCCACTGTCAAACAACTGCAGAGCGTTCGTCACTGCCCCTGATTAAAAAGTCACCACTTAGCTTTGTGTTATTTGTGTAAGAGGTTGCGTGGGAGGACAGTGTGTGTGTGTTTGGGGGGGGGTGTCAGAAGGAGGGATGTTCTATTCAAAGGTACAACATCAGGCTTCATCCATTAGATCTTGGCTTGGAAGTTAACTCTGGTCCAACCCAGTACGTGACTGGCACATCATGATGATGATGCAGATATACAAATATAGATTTGACGTAAGCACCGAGCGCCCCAATCATTGTCGGCGAGAGGCCTCCCTCCCAGCTTTCCTAAACGATTTACAGGTTGTTGTGTCAGGTTGAAACTAGATGTGTGTTTTTGATGGAAAAAGTTGTGGCTGTGGTGTTTTGAGTAAAACGACCTTTAACTTTTATCCTTCGCAGTCGCAGGTAGTCACATGGTAGTGGAGAAAGAAACTGCGAGAGAAGCATGGCGCAGTTTATAACCGTTTTTTGCTCTGTTCAGGTGAAGGAGCGGGTCAAAGAGTTTCTGGAGAAAATGGTCAAGCAAATTGGGGCCGAACACTGGCATGGCAGACAGGGGGATGACACCTCTTCATCTGCTCCATCAGAAACGTCTCCTGTGGAGGGGAAGGCAGATGACGGGGTTAGGGACTTCCCCGTCCATGCTTTGGTTGTCACCCATGGGGCCTACATGCGTGTGGCAGTACGCCACTTTGTGGAGGAGTTACATTGCCCTTTGCCTCCAGGTTCTGACAAGACACATATGTTCTCTTTAAGTCCTAACACAGGTCTGTGTCGGTTTATACTCACCATGAGAAAAGAGGACGACAGGTTCACATTGTCAGGGATCCGCTGTGTGTTCATCCACAGAGGCGACCATGTTAAACAGTAGGAGAGCAGAGGTTTTTAAAGAATGACACATACAATGCACAAAAAAAAAAACTCCAAAGACTCAACACTGAAAGTTAAAGATTTTTACGTTTTGATTATTTTATTTATAGCTTCTGTGCTTATTTTCATTTGGTCACAATACAGTTTATCCCTGGTTGTTCAATACAAGCATTTTTTCACAATGAAACTTCATTGAAATATCTTGGGTCAAGCACTTTACCAAGAAATTACCAAGATATGGATTAAATAAAATCTATAATACTCATAATTTTAGACAGCAGCCAACAGAATGTATTTTGTATTGAGGCTTTGGGCACCATTTAAACTCAGATAGACAGTTTGTGTTGCAGGGGAATGTCATCACTTTGTTACTGTCTGGCTGTTCATTACTGTAAATGTGAACTCTAATGAGTCTCTGTTTCTATATTTAGTCTCCGGACGTTCATAGAATTTACGTAGGAGCACAGAGCACAAGTGTGACAGTGTTGACTCTTTGGAAATCAGTGACTCTTTCATTGTTGTGAATTAACATCTTGGTCAACAAGGACAAGTGCCTGCCAAGAAAGAGTGCATACGTGCTGCGTGTTGTACTCTCGGTGTCAAAGTATTTATTGTAGATAAACGCGACTTCTTCAATATGATAATCAAGAGAATGAAAAAACATTGGTAGATTCTTTCATTGAAAAACCATCATGCAGGAATGCTGTCAGACCTGAGCAGTATATATTTTGAATAAGAAAATGTAGCTGTTCCCTCTTTTTTTCTTTTTCTAATAATTATGATATAAAATAATTATTATAATAAACCTCCCTTCATTTGTTCATCTTTGAATTTACATTCTGATTCATGAACATCTCAAAGCTAGAATGTGTCTTCGTTTACATGGTTGTCTACATTAATCTCATATGCTGGTGTGAAATAAAAGTTTTTTTCTATTTGATATTACTTCCTTTGGGTTTTGTTTGTCCAGGTCTAATATTTGCCAGTTACATAACCAATTGGCTGCATGCATAATAACCATGTGATTTTTGTGGCCTTTCCTTGGAAAACAATTGGTCTGTGGGCAAAAGAACGTGCAGCATTTTATTTTATTTGTTGTTCCAGTAGGTTTTGTTCAGGTTTGTTCGGTCTTGTATGGAACTGTTGTTAGGTGGTGGGACCATTATTTATCTGTGTCACAGGACGTTCCTTCATGCTGCTTCACACTCTCATGCAGTTACCTCACAACAGGTTTCAGATGTTTCTGTGAAATCACAGATGCAAAGCAGAGACACTCTCTTTGGACTCTAACTACAATACAAACAGACAGACAACCCAACAGAATAGTCACCATTTATTAATGCACATCAGAAATAACAACTCAAAATATATAAATAATAAAACAGATGGCTAGGAAGGAAGTCATTTGACACATTTCAATAAATAAATAACCTTTCATTGCGGTGACTATTGGTGTCCGGCACCTGACATAATTTGTATGAACTGGACGATTCTTGTTCTCCTGTTATAAAGCATTAATTTATCAACAAATTGAAGTATAAATATTCATAATTACTTACAGATTACACACTTATATGTATATTACATATGCAAAACAAACATTGCCACATCTGGCTCAAGGTTTAAAATTTAACTGACAAAAGAGGTTAAAGGACGCTGGACCGAACTTGCTGCATGATCATGTCGAATGTGGCCAAACTTATCCTTCGTCTGCTGTTCAAACAGAGGATCTGTAAAGGTCATCATGCCATTGTGATGTAATACGGCTTATGAGTACTTGACCAAGTGTAATAGTTCCATAAAAACAAATTCTGAAAAATTGAACTACAGCCCTTTGTAAGTCATTCTGTGGCCCTCACTGATACTGAAGTCCACAAATGCAGGACAAAGTCTCTACAAGTACAGTATCTACTCCCACTATGCAGTCAAACAGGTTCACTTTTCACACATTAAACCCAAGTTCACTATCTTAGTCTTGCTCTGCCCGGTCTGCAATATTAGTCTTGACAGGACTGACGGGCCCGTTGGGCTGTAAGACCCGCAGGGGGTCGTCGCAGGAGGTGATGGTCTCTTTGGACACGGCGCCGGCCTGGTCCTGTTCAGGCTGCCCGTGATCTGCATCCTTGTGATCCTTGGCAGAATGTGAGGGATGTGACTGTGATCTTAATGGATCAGAGGGGTTCACCTCCTCGCTCCTCCTCTGTCTCTTCACCGAGGGACCCAGGAACCTCTCCATCAGGGCCGAGGAGGGCTCGGGCGGCTCCTGGTGAGCGTCTCGCAGCTCAGCTCCTTCCAGCTTGAGCAGCCGGCCCCCACTTATAGAGTAAAACACATCATGATGGTTTGCCAAATTTAACCAAATGCGCTGGAAGAGACAGTCCTCTCTGTCCTTTTGCCTCTGTTTGGTAGAAAAAGGAGACAATGTTTTCCCTGCACCCCTGACTTCAATCAAATGAAGTGCATAAAATGTGCAAAAAATACTCACAGAGTTGTACAGCTCTCCCTTTGAGTCCATGCAGAGGAACCGTCTTCTTCTCAGATCAAATATTGACACAAAGTTGCTCGCATCTGTTCTTACTGGCAAAATAACTGTAAGAAAACAGGACATGAAATGTCAGTTATAAATGAAAACAAACATATTGAAAAAAGAAATGTTTATACACTATAGTCAGAATAATTTTAGAAACATATTTCAACATTACTGGCTGGCAAAAATCATGTTTGTTTGTGTAGATAAGATGCAAAATATACACCTGAATTATATATTTGTAGGTTTATAAAGAAGCATGCCCTGCAGAATATATTTTATCTTTATGTACAAATACATTTTGAGCGTTTCTTTTTTTAAACATTGCAAGACATATAAAGCCCACTGCTATGTAGAATAAGAAATAAAAAGAAAGTTGCATTTAGCATTAAAAAGGCTTTTTTCCCCCCTGGAATTAATCAACTAATTTGTAATGAAATAAATTGTTTTTTTTATGGAGACTGACCCAGAAAGTGTCTGTGAATGCCTCTTGTCATTGATCCGCTCAGCTCCAGGTAGAAACGTCCCGTGCTGGTGGATGAATCTGCATGTGCTCCTGTCCTGAAGCTGCCCTGCTGACGTCGTAGAAGTCGCTCTGGGTCCTGGAGCCTCCTTGTACAATCCACCGGTACAGACACATGTACGGCAATCAGGAGGAGTGAGAGGAAGGCCGGTTGCATGATCAATGGGGATGCCTTGCTCTCTCTACCTTTACAGCACAAATGTTCAGGTTGGTGTGTGAGCAGCTACTGGAGGAGGAGAAAGTCCAACAGGTCTATTTAAACAGAGGGTCGATAACTGGCTAACTCATTTACCAAAATTACTCAAACCCTGCCTGTTTTTCCATGGTTAAGGGTTGATGAGGTGGAATTCTTACAGGCTCTAACCGGGAAAGCAAAGTTTTATCCCTCTAAATGGAAACACCTCTGTGTTAAAACAGGTTTCCCTGTCATAGATGGAAGTTTAGTCTTTGCTCAAAACTAAAAGCATCTAACACAAAGATATAACCTGTAACTCCAGAGGCTGGAGCAGAGGAGGGACATGAGAGACAGCAGAAGATGCAACAGGATGATGGAGACTCATCTCATCCGTGTGTCTGATCAAGAAACAGAAGCGAGGTAAGAATATCAAGCTTTTATTCAAGATTCAAGATGATCTTTATTGTTTGACTTTTAGTGATTGTTGATTGAAGTTTGTTTAAATCAGACCTGGGAAATTCTCTACAGTATTTCTTCTGGTCACAGTAACTTTATAGGTAGAATAGAGGTTCTGGCACATTTCACCTACCTGCAAGGAGCATAAAGGATTTTTTTAAAAATCAGCAAAACCTGATAATGACCACAGGCTAAAATCAGTAAATGATACCTTTACAGCCTAGGTATAAATTACTAATGCTTAATGACTCATTATATATAATTATATGATAATTTGATTCTGTTGTGTCAATACGTTGACTGACATCCAAGCAGAATGACTCATACCTTGCTTATTAATTAACTTCCCCCGCTTCTCACTTCCTCTCACTAGAGTGCATATTTCTGGTTGTTAGAAAGCTTTGTAGCCTCGTTTTAAGGGTTTGAAAAATGAGAAAACATCCTTCAATAAGGTCTGATCAACTCTAGAAAGTGTTTATATTCTCTTGCTTTTTTTTTTCTAAGTTCCAGAAAAGTTGACATTTTAGAGATGGGAGGTTTTCGCCCAACAGAAACAATATGTAGGCTGCATGTCATTATTATATAATATCTGTTGTATAATGATAATTGGAAGTTATGCAAAACACTTGTAATTAGATGGCTTATATTCACAGTCTGAGCTGCAAGTAATATTTAGAGCAACTGTCAAAATAATGAGCAGAGGCATAACTTAACCACAGAGAAAGGTTCAAGGTCGACTCAAGAGGGCAGCGACCATATTTTTCTTAATGACGAGGACAATAATTCCGAATCGTCCTTGAAAATTTCCTGGAAACAACTACATAATTCAGTACTAATATTTGGAATCGAGTTGGAAAAGCAGGAATTTCCCAGAAAGAACTACTCCATTAAAACCCAATTAACTATTCATCCTTCATTTATTATTGGAAACATTTATATTCAGCTGACCTGCTGTGCACTGACTAATAGACTCTATATATGATGCAGATTTAAGTCATTAAAATTAATTGATTGCTGTTATAACAATTGGATGCCGTTGTTATTTTACCTATATTTTAGTGCCAAATTACAGAGCTATGTCCAGCAAACCTACTAGGAAATTACATTTGTTAAGAATAGAGTCCCTATAATAAATAATATATATATTTTTTTTTTTTACCTACATTTACTTTCACATGTCAGAATGTTGGCCCCCTTCCTGTTGTCAGGCTTCACCAGAAGAGGGCGCCACATACTGGCTCTTGGTAATTCCTTAACCGTAACTTTGGCTTGAGGCTTTAACAAATTCCACTGGCACTCATAGTCCCCCAGTTGCTATAATAACCTGCCTCATTCAGGGTGAAAAAGCACGACGAATGACACATGCAGCGTTAAAGCACTCGATCACAACAGCTTTTACAAAACGTCTTTTATTATCATCTCAGGAATACAGTTGACTGCTGTGCACAGCACATACGTACAAAAATAAAAGGAAAACCATTTGTAATATAGTATTTTACTTACTCGTCATCATATTTTTCAGAAACAAATGATTGGAGAAGTCTGTTGTTTCAAACTAATTTACAATCATTTCAATAATCGGAACTAAGGCAGAAGGTGAGGTATATGTTAAAAAAGAGGAGGGGGGACTCAGAGGAAGCACTCTCCCCTCAGTGCAGGAATAGAAAACTGAGAGAGAAACACAAAGGCTGCCGGCACACAGGGACACACACACACACACATACACGCACGTCTGATCCCGGATTCCTCCCACAGACCTCCAGTTCCCTGTGAACCAACACATTTTAAAACCAGCTGAACAGGTATGAGAAGCACAATGGCAAAATCCAGACACTGGATCCTTAATCAAAGGGGGTAACACATACTTAGTCCATTCAGAACTCTATATGCATTATAAAGGAATTTGGGAAGTAAGAGTTAATGTCGAAAAGGTGATATGCTTCTTACCATTAACTACCTTCTCTCACCTGCTGCTGGATCGTACAACCTTTTCCACCTCGAAACGAAATCAAATTTCCTTTAAACTTTCAATTCTCAAGCTTTCAACATCTGACACCAAGCTAAGTTGCTTTTGGTGTAAACAGTATAAACTTATCAGGTGTCTACTTGAGGAGCCATTGTAGCTTTTACAGTTCCCGTTCAACTCATCGCTTATTGTGCTGACAGTGTCCTCTGAAACACACCATAATAAATCAGAAACGACAGACAGTAGTTAACACAAAGTTGTCATAAATCAAGTGCTTTTGATCTTGCATGTCAGCTGATGCAAGTGTAGCAAGGGAAAACAACATCCACCCCTGCTCAGTAAATTGCACTCCGTAAAAAAAAGAAATTTGCACCTTTTGTGTATTTTGACTAATTCGCCAAAATACCTCTCCGACCAACTCCTTGCCGCCACAAAGTCAGTCCAGAAAAAAAAAAGCTACATTGATCATTTTCTGATCATAGCGATGTGATAAAGGCTGATCAGTCAAAATGAGGAGTAAGATAGATGCTCAAGGCAAAATCCCTAAACATAATTATCAGTGGTGTCAATATTCAAAAATGCAAAACATGACATCCTGGGAGTGTCAAGTTGCTCTCTAGGATCACAGTATTCAGTCCACCAGACAACCTGTTTAGCTCAAGTGTCCCTTTCCTGGAAGCATTAGATTCTTCTTTAAGTGGCCTTTTGCTACATGACTACTAGCTCAAACCACAGTCAGACACCCCTCAGCCGCCTCCGCCTTTTTCCATCCCTCTCGTCTTCATCCTCTCCCGCAAAGAGAGTACAGTGCATCAGCTCGCGCAGTCAGACAATGCCCCGTTATTCCTGACTCAAGGTAAATTGATCTGATACCATCTCTACTGTCGCTTTGGCAGAAACAGAACATGACAGGAGCGTGCTCGGTTGGACACATGCACACACACACACACGCTCGCACGCTCACACACACTCATTCTGACAAGACGCCGCACATTCGTCTCTGCTACTAGACACAAGCTGGAGCTTAAAGGGCACGTAAACCATCGCTCACAGACGTTTTGTCAGTGCGTTACAGTAGTTTTAGAACGGGCGTGAGGTAAAATATGATAACATGTATAAGAGTCTTGCTACTTTCTTTTAATCATATTTCACCAAACTGGCCTGACCGGTGGTTTGCTACTTACAGAATATTGCAGGTCAAGAGCCAAACTATAAAAGCTGAATTCAAAATCCAGCTCACCTCATTTCAACATTAAATAGACTCTGCTCAGAGAAGAAAGTACCAGAAACGTTAATATCTTCATTGCACATTACAAGACAAACATTTTTGTCTCGATCGAGAAAGAGCAGGTGCAGAGCTCCAAACAACGATAAGGTAAAAGCCATTGACGTGGACCAGAAAGTACAGAAAGCTCACATCTTCGACCTTGGTACAAAAATGGCTCAGATGAGTGGGACAGGAATCCCAGGGCCCTGCACTGACCGTCCGGTCCGACATCGGCAGACGAGGGGGCCCGCCAGTCTGATGCTCAGGTATTTTACCCCACATTATCCACATCCTCGCCAAGTTAAACAAACAAGCTCAGCCACATGCAGAGTCCCATATAAGTCCTCCGTACATCATTGCTACCTTCAACTTTGCTCGCTCTTTGCCCCCCCCCCTCCCCCTCCCTTGTCTCCACAATGGAAAACTATCTGAAAGAGGAGCGCAAGCAGTTGTTGAATTCAAGTATGGTATGCTGCATACACAAAGCCTGAATGAGTTTATATAACCCTTTGGTTCACTGCTTTTTGCAACATTGCTCATAGTTCTTTTTTTTCATACTGTGACTCAGCGACCAATCAGAATAATGCATAAATAGCTTAAAAATCTGGGATCAATACGCGCAATCCACATCATCTAAATGTCAGACAGACTGAGTTTACCTGAAGAATAGTTCACAAATCCCAGGATCATGAACTCTGAAGCAGTTCTCTCTAAACAGTATTTTTAATGAATGCAGCAGACCAAGCACATTTACAGTGAACTGACTACTCAATGACTTCCACTGCCATTTCGCTCATTTTTGTATAAACACGTTACTTTAAGTGCGACATATCATCAAACCAGTGCGAACGTCGAACAGCTCCCGTCGTCACATTTGCTATAGACTCGAGATATTCCAAGACAAAATAAATTAGCGTGAGTCACCGACAACAAAAAATACCAAGGCTACAGACCAGATCCAACAGATTGCACCGACTCGGTTTGAACTGGAGGGAAATATGCAGCAGAGATTGGAGGACATTTTGCTTCATAGTGTCAGGTCTATGATATTCTGTTACACAGACGCCCCCTTGACCTCCCACAATGAGAAAAAGCCTTTCAAAGCAGCTCTCAAACTGAACAATTCCACATACATACTTAACATAAATGCATGCTCACACACATAATACACAATCACTCACACACACTCAATCTGGCCTCATGATCCGGCTACAAAATTTTGTGAAAGTAAAACCTGGGATTGTCAAAGCTCCCTTGGACATGATGTGGTGGTGGGGGGGGGGAGTGAGTGCTGACTCTAAATCTAGCTTTCCATATTAACAAGAGGCTCCACTGGGTCCTGTGCAGCATAGAGTCTCAATTACTTAATTGATCTAATTATGGAAGGAAAATAAAGTGGAGAAAGCTCCGGCCCTCTAGGAATTGGGCTAAAGCCCCCCGGTGGTGTCTGAGGGAGTGATGACTTGCGTTTCGTTCCTATTTCTGACTTGAGCACCACGTTTCTCGCATGCTAGGGTAAGGGGGCTGCAAGTAGGAATTCAAGGCACCGCCACCTCATGACGAAGCAAGAAAAACCACCGCCATGTTTGCAAGTGCTCCAGTTGCCCTGACGGTGACAGAGACGATCGAACATGGAGGATGGGAAACGTCCTCAATGGATGGCGACGAAAAAACATTTGGAGTAAACAGGCATTCGTCTCTGTAGAAATTTCCTGCACGCGTTTCTCTACTTCTTCTTCTTCCTCTTCCTCTCAGGATATGGTGCTTTGAGGTAATAACGTATCCGTTTCGTTTCCATAAGGATGAGCTGTCATCCGCTGACAGGGCAAGGACCAATTCCAGCAAGCACCCATATAAACTGAGGGGATAAATGAACGCCTCTCCATCCCCTTCATTTCACAAAATGATGAAAATCATAAAAGCAGCAAAGAATGGCATTTCCATCATTTCTAATACAAAGTAAGCTACCCAAATATACATATAAAGTTTGAATAAATACTATCAGATATAGTGGTATTTCTTTCTTTTACAGTCCATGTTGTCTTTTGTGTTTGTACGTACGTATACGGTATTTATGTTACCTGGGAAATAATCCACATGTGCAAATAAGTTTGTTTGTTATTGCCAGTTTTCGCTCGTCATATTCGGGGTAGGAAGTGCGTTACAGTCATGGCAGTGGTGGCCTTGTTGCCCCTCTTCACGCGGCCATGCTTGCTGAGTGCTATGTAGGAGCCTCTGTAGACCAGGGACTCGTAGGCGTTGTAGTTGTTCGGGAGCAAGCTCTCCTTGAACTTGCACTCGTCGTGGAAGACTGTCTGGATGGGGACAAAGAGACAGACGTGCATTTTAATGAGGTGCTCGAGAGATGGTTCGCAGTTTGAAGCTATGATGGAACATTAAAAGGCTCTTTAAAGAGATTCTGAGCAATGCACTAAAATATAAAGCTAAATTTAGATTACACGCAGCAATGGGAGCAGTGAATTAACATTTTGTGGAGTTATCTTTGTGCAGCCTCTCATATGCACCAACCGCTCTTAAAGGTGTAGGTCTTTTAGACATAGCTATTAATTCAGTTTAACTGTACCCAGTGAGCCAAATCATCTATTAGATCAGCTGATAGTTTGCACTCAGGAGGAACTTATATCAAGTGATGGTCTATTCACAGAAACTGAAGTGCTTAACTTAAAGGAATAGTTTCAGATTTGGGGAAATTTACTCATTCGTTTTCGAGAGTTCGATGAGAAGATCAATACCATGCTCACCTCAGGTGACACTTAGCTTAGCTTAGCATAAAGACTGGAAACAGGGGGAAACAGCTAGCTTGGCTGAAAACCACAGCTTCATATTAAACAGACAGATATGAGGGTGGTATCAAGCTTCTCATCTAACTCTCAGCAAGAAACTTTTGTACAAAAGGTCAAACTATTCCTTTAAAATGAAAAATAAAAATGTTAAAAATAAATTCTGCAATGACAATGTCAGGAAGATTTGAAACACAAGAGTAACCCTGATTACTACTTTCCACATTAAGTCCCTCCATAAAAAATAAAAAATAACCTCTCAATACAACATCTGCCAGTATGAAGGAGAATATGAGCTGACAGTGCTGACATGTCTTGTTCAGTGTACAGCAGCAGGGTAAATACTCCCCATCAGAGGCCATGTGGCCTAATTCAATCTCTTATCAGATCATCAGCCGGCTCACGAGCTAACG